>CM053770.1:422698768-422772889 GCA_028658325.1 Potorous gilbertii | reverse complement strand
TCTATATATATATATATATATATATATATATATATATATATATATATATATATATATATATATATATGTATATACTCCTCCTAACTACCCTAATAATTCAAAAAGTCTTTCGAGTCACAAATATCATCGTGCCATGCAGGAATGAAAACAGTTTCAACTCATTAAGTCCTTTACAATTTCCCTTCCCTGTTTACCTTTTTATGCTTCTTTTGAGTCTTGTATTTGAAGATAAAAATATATATTTAGCTCTGATCTTTTCAAGAATACTTGGAAGTTCTCTGTCCATTTTTTTCTCCCTGAGCAAATATACTCAGATTTCCTGGGTAGCTGATTCTTGGTTCTAATCCTAGATTCTTTGTCTTCTGTAATTTTTTATTCCAAGTCCCTTGATTGTCTACAGTATAAACTGCTCAATCTTGTATTATCCTGACAGTTCCTCCCCCCCCCCCCATATTTGAATTGTTTCTTTCTGGCTGCTTATAATATTTATTCATTGACCTGGAAACTCTGGAATTTGACTATAACATTCCTGAAAGTTTTCATTTTGGGATCTTTTTCAGGAGGGATTATTGGATTCTTTCAATTTCTATTTAACCTTCTGGTTTCAGAATATCAGGGCAGTTTTCCTTGATAATTTCTTGAAAGATGAATTCTAGGCTTTTTTTTTCATTGTGGCTTTCAGGTAGTCCAACAATTTTTTAATTATCTCTCCAGGATCCATTTTCTAGAGCAGTTGTTTTTGCAGTGAGATATTTCACATGGTCTTCTACTTTTCATCCTTTTTTGGTTTTGTTTTATTACTTCTTAATTTCTCATGAAGTCATTATCTTGCTCCATTCTAATTTTCAACCTCCTTTTCCTTTTAGTCAATTCTGCTTTTAAAGACATTCTTATCCTCATTGGCTTCTTTTGCAATTTGGCCTACCCTGTATTTTAAGGTGTTGTTTTCTTCAACATTTTAAAAAATATCTCCTTTACCTCATTGTTGACTTGTTTTTCATGATTTTCTTGTATTACTCTCATTTCTCTTCCTATCTACCTCTTTTATTTGATTTTCAAAATACTTTTTGAACTATTCCTTGCCTGAGACCAATTCATATTTTTCTTTGAGACTTTGGATTTGAGAGCATTAATTTTTTTTTGTATTCTGAATATGTTTAGATCCTCCTTGTCACCAAAGTACTTTTCTATAGTCAGAGATTTTTTCCATTGTTTGCTGATTTCTCCAACCTATCACTTGCCTTTTAACTCTTTGTTAAGGTAGGACTCTACCTGCTGAGTAGAGGGTCCAATGTCAGGAGTTTTGTGCAGCTGTTTTCAGAGATACTTACAGAAAACTAAGTTTTCAGTTCTTCCCAAGTGGTATGATTTGAGGAGATGAGTTTACTATTGTTCTGGTATATGAGTGAATATAAGCACTCTTTTCTGCCCTGGAATTGTGAGAAGGCCCCCACCCCTTCCACTGTAGCCAAAAGCTCTGCTATGCTAGTGCTCCTCCTCACCCTTGTACTGACACCCAGGACTGTAATTTGCATCTGAGTATGGGCAAAAGCAACAAAATCCTACCTCAATAGCAAAATGAACCCTATAATCTCTGTCAGATAAGTTTTTTTAACCCCTTTATCATCTGTGGACTGAAAATTCTAGAAGCAGCAGCAGCTGCTGCCGTTACCTCTGCTATTTCAGTCACTTTCAATGCCTATTCTTGGTTTGCTAAAGCTGTGCTGTGCTGGTACAACCTGCGTTCCACTCTCATCCAGGTCAGACAAACCCATCTTTTGAGTCTTCTAAGTTGCCTTTAGCAGTGACTGAGAGGTCTGGAAGTCACCCTGCTGCCAGTGATTCCATCATCCCTAAGCCTGCTCTCAGTTTGCTGGGGCCAGATCTTGCTTATGTGGCCTTCACTGGACTGTATTCCTCTCTCACCCTGGTATGACAAATGTTTTCTGCTGACCATCCAAGATGGAAATTTGTTTCTCTCCATATTTGTGTGGATTCTGCTGCTTTATAATGTGTTTATTATTATTTTTAAAGGCATTTGGAAGGTTCTGGGGGAGAGCTCAGAAGAGTCACTGCCTTTATTCTGCCATTTTCCCTAATTTTTCTAAAATAGAGGTCTGACTATGTCAGGTCCATTCTTCATGGATTCCAGTGATTCTCTATTACCTTTAGTGTCATATACAGAGCCCTTTGTGTGGCATTTATACATATTCATGATCTAGTCCCTTTCTACTTCCTAGTTTTTGTATACATCAGTCCCCTCTACATACTCTGCAATGTACCTATACTCACTTATTTACTGTTCCTTGTACAAAAATTTCCCTTTGCCATTTTTATGACTTTTCACTGACTATGCAACATACTTGAATTGATCTCATAATTCTTCTTTATCATTCATCATCCCTGAATCCTCTCTAGATTCAGCTCACATGCCATCTTCTAAGGGAGACTTTTTATACTTCCCTGGTTGCTCGTGTCTTCCCCTATAAAGTTACCTTCTATTTACTCTGTGTCCTTTTTGGGTCTGTTTTATAGATATTTCCCCCCTCATTAAAATTAAACTCTTTGAAGGTGACTGTTTTGGGTTTTTTTTTTAACTTTTCTTTGTATTCTCCAGGTCTTTCTTTAGTATTTGTCACAAAGAAAATGATTGCTAAATTACTGCTGACCAGTTGAAAGTAAGGGGTCTTGCCATATACTGAGAGTGGAAGACAATAGATATTGGCCCTAATGCTATATTGGGACCCCTCAAATAGTAAAAGAACCAGAGGAAGACCTTCTAGTGGACCTTTATGGAAAAATTGTGGAAAGATATGAAATTAAATATTTTAGGTTGAGAAAGAATGGAAATATTGTGGTCTGCCTTGGAGAATTGAGTACCTCTCTGCTCAATCAGATATTAAGACACATCAAAAAGTGTTAAAGTGCCAAATGTTTTCATGGGCACACAATGTAAATTTTGGAGATGTACTCCCAAGATAGCAATCCTCTGAAAGATTATCAGTTCTCAAAGAAAACATTTATGAGGCTGAATACTAATTACTTTTCTGCTCAAAAAGATGTGGTCTTAATCCTGTGGATTTTCTTTCAGAATTATTCCAGCAGGAGAGTTGCTTCCAAGGTCATTTGGCTTTGGAATCAGGATATGTTTATAAAATGAGTTCTGCCAAGAGTTACAAAAATGCACAGCTGATTTTTTATTTTAGTCAAATGGAGCAGTTGGCATAGAGCTCAGTGGTACTGTTATGGCAGAACAGTCCTTCTTCAAGTCCCACTTAGAAATAGGAGGTATACAAATGACTTTTGCAGTAAGAAGCTAAAGAGCAATGTGTTCATATGTATATATGTGAATATGTGTGTGTGTGTATGTGTATGTGTGTGTGTTTGCTTATACAGGGATATGGCAGAGCATGACCTGTAAGAGGGAATAAACCATGGAAGGATCACTTCTGTGTGAATTGCTTGTTTGACAAATCTAACAGATATTATTTTCTTTTTAGAGAGGTAGGGAAAAGTATTTCAATGGGGCTATTCAACATATTATCTATATGGTGTTTTCTGTCTTTGTAACCTTAGCCCTTATCACAGTACATCATGTATAGTGGATGCTTCATTAATATTTATCCAGCCAAATTGAACTTGAGTGAATGTATCAGTATTATGAATAAGGAAGTGATTTTTGTCGAGACTAAATGATTTGTCTAATCTTGAGCTGGACTGAATGGAGGCTTAGTATACACAATTCATTATTTTGTTGCTATTTGCTAGACTGCTGGAAGGGACTAGGCTTTATTGATTAGGATATAGTTTGGCACCCGATTAGTGTGAATAATGAATTCTGTGAAGTGGTCACATTATTTGGATTCAAATTGAATTTTTTTCCATTGGGTTAGAACCAGTTGCCATATTGTACATAATTATAACTCTCAATAGTGCAAATTTACGTATATGCCACCATTTCAAAGGGTTTATTCTCATTAATCAGGACCTAGTTCTGTTGCCTGTCGAAGTTAGTTGACAGTGCATTGCAATAATTGTCACTTAAATGTTAAATGAATAAATATTGAAAAGTAACTGTTATTTTATATTTGATGGTTTAGCATCATGTGGTCATTAGTACAATTACATTTTTAATAGGATATTGTGAATAGGAACTTGTGAAAAAAAAACACTTTGAAACTCAATAGATGTTTGTGAGTAGAACAAAATACAAATTTCAATACAGAAGCCCAGCTATAGACAACATAATAGCTAATAATAGACATCATAGCTAATAAACAAATTTAACTAGTAGATTGTTAAAATGTTTAAAAAAATGTTTTTTTCTTCTCTTCTTTGACCTAGAAGCAACATTTGATACCCTTGCCTATACTCTCCTTCTATAGCTCTTTCTTTGATTTTATGATATTAAGCTATTTTGGTTTTTCTCTTGTTTCTTTAATCTCTGTCTTTGTCTGTCTCTGTCAGTTTCTGTCTCTCTCTCCCTTTGTGTGCCTATGTCTGTCTTTCTGTACATTCAAATGCTGTCATTTGGTCAGCAAATTATTTTTCCACATTAATGTTCCCAATGTTGTTGTGAATATTTCAATATTATCTGGGGCTTTCTCTTTGACTATCTTGAGGTCAGTTGTAGGATGAATGTGTCAAAGGCTGAGAAAAGTTTACCGTGTTCTTGCATATTTCTGAATTTTTTTTGAAAAGAGGATAAATCTTAACCAAGTTTGTGCCAGTGTTTCAATTTATTCACCATTTCTGCAGTGTTGATTGGACCTTTTATCTCTTTCTTCTTTCTTTTTCCCACCTCACTAGCAGTTTGTTTCTGTCTATCATCTCCCTTGATCTGCCCTTGCTTCTGTCAGCCCCACTACCTTTAATTAATTTCCTCCCCTCCTACTTCCCTGTTGACTAAAATGGATTTCTATATTCTACTTCTTGTAATATTATTGACTCTTTGAGCCAATATTGATAAAAGGGAGGTTCATGCAATACCCATTATGCCCCCTCATCCTTTTCTCCCCTGTAATAGGTCCTTTATACCTCTTCACATGAGATCATTTATTCCATTCTACCTCTGCCTTTCTTCTGCACACATTGTACTCCTCTTTCTCATCCATCCATTTTTTAATTTCATTCCTTCAGATTCACCTTATACCCACACCCTCTGTCCTTGTATATTACTTATATCTCTACTAGTAGTGGTATAATTAAGAATCACATGTATCATCTTGTAAATAGTTTAGCTCTATTGAATCCCTTATGTTTTCTTTTCTCTTTTTGTCTGTTTGTTTTTCTCTTGGGTCTTGATCTTGGAGATCAAATTTTAGGTTTAGTCATGCTCTTCTCATAAAGAGTAGAAATCCTTCTGTTTCATTGAATGACCTCCACCCCACCCCCTTCATGCATTATGCTTAGTTTTGCTGGGTAAGTGATTCTTGATTATAGTCCTAGTTCCTTTGTCCTCCAGAATATCATGTTCCATGACCTCAGATCCTTTTAATGTTACAGCTACCTAGTCCCATGTGATCCTGATTGTGATGCCTCAGTATTTGAATTGTTTCTTTTTGGCCACTTGTAGTATTTTTTTTTTGACTGGATAATTCTGAAATTTGTCTGTAATGTTCCTTTGGGATCTCTTTCCTAAGATTGGTAGATCCTTCAGGGAAGTTTTCTTTGATAATTTCTTTAAAGATGCCATCCAGGTCCTCCTGTTCTTTATGGCTTTCAGTTTGTCCAATAATTCTAATATTGTGTTGCCTGGATCTATTTTCCTGGCCTGTTATTTTTCTGTCAGATATTTTACATTTTCTTCCATTTTTCACTCTTTAAAATTTGTTTGATTGATTCTTGATTCTTACATAGTTATTTGTTTCCACTTTCCCAATTCTAACTTTTAAGGTGCTTTCTTCAATTAGCTTTTTGTAGTTTCTTTTCCTTTGGTCAATTGTCTTCTTTAAGGAATTGTTTTCTTTAGTGGATTATTATAACTCCTTTTCCATTTGGCCAATTTTTAAGCAGTTTCCCCAGCTGTTGACTTTTTTCATAATTCTCTTGCATCTCTTTCATTTCTTTCCCCAATTTTTCTTCTTCCTCTTTTATATGATTTTAAAGTTCCTTTTTGAACTCTTCTATGAGTTTTTTTCCTCTGGATTTGCAACTACTTATGTCAGTCCTTGGAGTTTTGCCCATCAATGTTTTAACATTTTTCTTCTCTTCTAAGTTTGTGTCTTGGGCTTCCCTGTCATGTTAATAACTTTCTATTGTCAGTTTATTATTACTTTTTGCTCATCTTTTTTTTTTTCCTTTGACCTTTTCCTTTCCTTTTCAATTTGGTCTTTGCTCCCAGGGTGGAAGGAACTCTGTTAGTTGACATAGAGCTTTATGCCAATGGCTACAGACCCTGGCTGTTTACCTGATGCTGCCCTGATTTTGCTTTGAGGCCCACCAGGAACCTTTGTATCTGATATTGTGTTAAGGGAGTGATGTGGAAGGTGACTGGGCACTGCTGGAGCCTGTAGGGGTTTGGCAGCTTACCTGGTGCTGACTTGGAATCCTAGTGGTGGTGCCTGTCATGTGTTGAGACCAGATAGGGTTTGTCTTCATTTTCCTGGGGATACACTGAAGCACATGGGAGTCTGACTGCCGGAGGAGGTCTGCCCCCTTGGCTATGCTTAAGGCACATGGTGGGTGCTAGTGTTGGGTTTGCCTGCTCCACCATACTGGGTCTCAGGATCTCCCGCTGGTTTGCTGAGGTGGGGCTTGCTTCTGGTTTGCTGGAATGGTTTCCTATCTTGGAATCACATTTACCTATTTTTGGGGTGTAAATAATCAGACTGAAAATTTAACTATTGGCTCTCAAAGGACAGTTGATCTGGCTTCAGCTTATTCCTGGTTCTATTCTGCTAAATTATTTTATACTATAACTTTTCCTTCCTCATCTATCTGTTAAAAATCATTATTTAGTCCCAAATTTCTTGACTTTACTTTTATTCTTTCTCTCTCTCTCTCTCTCTCTCTCTCTCTCTCTCTCTCTCTCTCTCTCTTTCTCCTCTCATTTCTTTTTACTTTTCCAGGTCATCTGAGCATTTACCATGGAACCAACTTTTTTCTCCTATATTCTCTTATCTTGAAGAATATTCGATTATCATGCTCTTTTCCTGTAATTCTTTCACCTCATTTTATTCTACCTTTGTTTTATTCTCACCACCAAGTTTATTTTATAATTTAGGCTCTAATTCTATGTGGGAGTGATATTGTAGACTTTTGCATACCAGTCTTCCTCATTTATCCTTTTAAATGTTATTTTTATTGGTGGTGGTGGAAATATTAATAGTAGTAATAGTAGTAGCAGTAGCAGCATGAGAAGAAGAAAGAGGAGGAGGAGGAGAGGGAGGAGGAGGAGGAGGAGAAAAGATTTATTAATTCAGCTCTTGCTCCCATCATGTGATCTTGTGGCACACCACCCCAGATAACTTTAAACACTCCTGCCCCATAAATGCTCTTGCCACATAAATATTCTTGGCCGTAAATGTTTTTCACCTTTTTCTTCAAAAGATTCCCAAACCAAATAAAATTTTTATGCTTTCAGTTATTTTTTAACTTTAAAAATAATAAATAAAAAAGTTTTTTAGGCTTAAAATTTTTCCAGTTAGATAAGTTTTGATTTCAGTGCTTAGTCTTTTCTTGCTGTATTCACTTTGTTATAGTTCTTTTTTGCTCTCGTTTTGAATGTTAATTATATTTTTTCACAGCTTATTTTTGTTTTCTTTTCTGGAATTTTTCAAATTCTTTTATGTGGCTAAGGTTTAGGTTATGCTATTTCAGTGATAGAAATAAATAGAGTCTTTTCAAGATTTGATACTTTTTCCTTCTAATTGACTTCTCAGTCTGGAAGAAAAGTTCTGTGTGATTTTGGTCAATTGTCTTTGTTACAGAAAGGTTTGCCTGCAGCTGACTATAACATTTGTTATTTGATATTGAATTTCTTTATTTGACCATATTTCTTAGTGCAGTCAACTTTGAACTATCTCTGTGGGCATTGATTTTTTAACTTTGCTTTCTATTTCCATTATTCCTGGGTGGGTTTCTTTCATTTTTTTCCCCTATTGTATGACAGTTAAGCATTTTATTTAATCAGTTTCTATGAAAAGCATAATTTTTATCTGATTTCTTCCTGTTCCATCTTCCAGTTCAGATCCTCTTTAGCAATTTTTTGAGACCATTATATGGTCCTTAAATGTATCCTTTATTTCTTTTTAACTATTTTGAAAATCAAAATGAGTTTCTCTGTTGGATTTTCTCCAGTGCCTTCATTTTATCTTCCCTCTCATTACTATCACAGACTGGGCTGGAATAGAATTTAAATTATTGTTCCTCTTCTCATGAATCTGTTACTTTTGTTTGGATGTCATGATTAAAGATTCTCTAGATGTTTTAAGTCCAACGCTGAGTTGGTAACAAACAACCCTGCCATTGTTACTTCACTCACCATTTACAATTCCTACTCAGACTTAGGATATTGTATAGATATGGTTTTGCTTTTCATAGGTTGCTGTTAGTAGAGCTCAGTGTGGTGTATTTGGAAAAGAAAACATCTAAGACTGCAAAGTGCCTTTACCTCAGAACTGCAGGTTAAGGATTACCTTCAGCCTATGTAGGTGGAGTGTCTCATTTTCGTTTTTGATATGATAAGATCTGCAATTAGGCAGTCTCACTTTGAACCACAGACTCAGATAATGTAGGAGAGATTGGGACCTCAGATTATGTGCCTGGACTAAAACTGGGGTATATGAATGGGAAGAGGAGTTCCAATCTAAACTGGGTAAGGGACAGGCTGGTGAAAAATGAGCAGACATATACACCTATGCCTGAAACCAGGAAAGTTCTGGGGAAGGGAAAAGCAGGAACTCATTCTATGCCTGATCTGGCATAGGATAGTGTGGAGGAAGGAGGAAAAGGGGTTTAGATTTGGCTTACCTTGGGAACAAGACTTGGGCTGTAACTATGCAGGAAACATAATGAGTAACCAATAGATTGGACTGGTTCTGGGATGGGGGTGGCATGGGGGGAGGGAAGAAGTAGGAGCTCATAAAAAGATTGGGTCCAGAAGTATAATAGTCTGCCATTTTTAATGCCATCAACATATTCAAGATACATTGTCCCTTTTTTTACCTTTTTAAAAATTTCTCACCACTATTACTTCCCCTTTTACAATGTGAGAAGAAAAATTGAAAGTTATATTACTCAAACAACTTACACCCTCCCTGGCAGAAGTTTTTGGTAATAAAAGCATGTCATATGAAGGTATGTCTCTTTTTTCATGTTTTATGCTTCCTTAGGAGACATTTCTTTTTTCTCAAACTGGGGTTAGTATTCTGAAAAAGCTCAAAAGTAGCCAGCAGTATATCTCTATTCTCCACTACTACTAAGAATAAAGTCAACATTGGCTCACGGTAGCTGAGTGAACTCATGCTCATAAGAGCTGCTTTGGAACCATATCAGGAGTTTCAGTTCAGGTACATGATTTACTGTGATTCTTATTGGCAGAGAAAGCACTCTTCTATTTGGATGCAAACTCTGCAGAGGACTCCAAACTTCAGCATACCAGTATATTGTGTTCCAGAAGTCTGTGAGACTACTACATCATAGCAAGATGGTTCACCATCCTGACAATTGCCAAGACAGGCAATTGAACCTTTGACATTAATGAAATTCAGTGTTTTTCTGGCTCTGAACTGAAGTAGTTTCACCATTAAAGCAACATCCATTGAAGAGGTAGGCTAAGAACTGTATGTGGTTGGGAGGGATTTGGAATTGGAGGGAACTGCCATTAACTGAAATATGACTTGAAATCAGTTTAGAAAAAGGAGCAGCATATTCAGAAACTTGACTCCAAATGCCCCTGAGGCTACACAGATGGAGTCTTATCCTACAAAGTGATTAATTTTGAAGGTTAATATTTGTACTATGACTTCAAAAAATGGCTTTTACCTCTGCCTATTTTCCCCAAGACCATCTGGCTGGTTTTAAACAACAGCTTTTTCTCCTATCAGCTTTCGGACCCAAATCATGAGAAACAGTAATCTGACCCTGGTAGGATAGGCTGACAAACAACTGTTTGTGTATAATGTTAGTCTGCACAGATGTTTCCATAGAACTCTGTTATGTTAGTAATGGGTGACATTTGTTTTTATCTGCTGTGTTAAGGATTTATGCAAGAACTATCAATTTATAAGCAGCTATAAGAATTTAAAAATGTGGTTTCATTCAGAAAATGACTTTTGACAGCATTTTCACAGATTGTAATTGAGGGAAGAATGGACATATTTCACCTCCAGGCGTGGAGGCAGCATAACTGCATTGAAATGTATCATCAACCATTTTTCATTGAAACTTCATTCTGATTAGGAACTAAAACTGTGAAAAACAGAGCCCTAGAAGGGACAGTGAGAGGTCATCCACGTTAAGTGTGCTAGGGGGCAATGTGGTTCAATGTTAGAATTTGTAGTTCTTTGAATTCCTGTAGTTCGTGTGGTGCAGTGACTTAACTTGGAGTTAGTGGAGAAAACTTTTCCAGCAACAAAAGTCTATTGTCTGAGGGCTTGCTTGTCTCTTGCCTATTTTGAGGTTATTACCTAAGGTTATTACTCTGGAAATGAGAGAAATGAGAGTAAAATTAGGCAGTCATTGGCAGCATCAATCCATTGTTTATTGGTTAACACCTTTGTTCACTGTCTACCCTAGTCCTTTAGCAGATTTTGAGTTTAAAATACGTGCTAAGGAAGATCTGGTAGAGTTCTGTGTCAGTCAGCCAGCATCTGAAATTCATTTGCCAAGAATCTTCTACGTTGAAACAAATACTGGACCTTGAATGGAAACACTGTGAAATATTGACAGTCTGAGAGGCTAAACATACACCATAAGAAGATCGTTCACCCTTATTGCTTCTGACCTTAAACCGAGTTGTGAATCACTGGTCACACAGGCAGCATTCAGTGTCAGAACGTAACTTAAACTTGGGTATCTTGACTTCAAGTTCTGAATTCTTTTTCATTATTGTAGAACTGTGCTTTGTTTCAGCACTGTAGTCTGTGAGATTTTAAAGTGCCTTCCAGTGACACTTCTTATTTCCTGACTGAAATAGATTTAACATTCAGAATGGCCAAAGGAAAGGCCATATGAGGGTGTGCATAAAGGACAGGCATTGGAACCAAGAAGATCTAGATTTGAGAGGTGCATCTTATAATTCCAGCTATATGACATTAGGGAAATTCTTTAACTTCTCATTTAACTATCTAAGATATTGTATTATAACTAATTTGCTGACTTAGAAATAAGCAGAATGGAAATGTTAATCAATTTCTTATAGAGAGCACAATTCTACACAAAATAAAAAAACAAAATTATTGTGTTGTTATTCTAGTTGTCCAAATGTTCATAATTTATCAAAGGCATTTCATATCAAGAGTTCTAAGTTTGGAATTTCAGTTTCTGGATTTGTCATTGTATCATCAACACCCTGTTCTCTAAAATGGTGAATGTGCTTCATTCATGTGTTTTTTCAAATTATTTTTTCGATTTACAAAAATTTGTTTTGTCTCCCATCTCCTTTCATAACTAACTGAAAGAAAAATAATAACAAAAATCATAGTAAAACATGCATAGTTAACCAAAATGAATTCTCACATTGGATGTATCCAAAAACATCTAATTCTGAATAGCATTTTTGTCATCAATACCTTGAAATCATAGTGGGCTATTGTGTTGATCTGAGTTTCTCAAGTTGAATTATATAATATTGTTGTAAGAAATTTCTCCCCAGATACTGCTCATTTCCTTCTGCATCAGTTCATACAAGTCTTGTCAGGTTTCTCTAAAACCACCCCTTTATCACTTCTTGGAGCACAATGTTATTCCATTGCATTAAGATACCATAATTTTATTCAGCAATTCCTCAATTGATGGGCATGCCTCTTCATTTCCAGTTTCTATCACAAAAGTTCTGCTATCAATATTTTTGTACATATGGGTCTTTTTCTTCTTTCTTTGATCTGTTCTCACCATGGTGTTCAGTTCCTATGCTAGAGCAGGCACAAATTCCCAGATAGGGAAAGCAAAGGCAGATAATGACAAAAACTGGTTATAATCTGGCCCCTGTGAAAAAGCAAAGTGTGCCAAGCTTACAAAGCAAACTCAGGGAATATTGTCCTGAATCCTATAGGTTGTCTTGTATACCAGATCAAACTTCTATGTTGACCTCATCTCAATTGCTCTGTTTTGAGTTTATCTGTTTTTCTCTTAGATTATTATTAGTTGATCTCTTAGACTGCTCTTGGTGTTAACTTTTACCTCTCCTGATCCCTCCAGGCTTTCCTTTTGACTTGAGTTTATCTGTGTCTGAGCTTTTGTGGGTTTTGACTCTGAGTCTGGCTAATCTCTGGCCTAATTTGTGAACTAAGCAAACCAACAGTTGCTGGCCCTGACACCTGTGATCAATAGAGAATGATTAATTCAACCTACCTTCCTATCTCTGTTTAGGTACACAATCTCCACCTGCTCAGAAAACAGTTGCTCTCAATTTAAAAAAAATCTTCAGATTTTTATTCAGATTATGTCAGATATTTATTCAGATTATAATTCAGAGAATACTTCACAGTGACTCTTGGTAATGACTTCCAACACTTTATTTTCAAGGAGACTTTTCCCTATTTTTAAACATTTTTATTTAAAGTTTTGAGTTCTAAATTCTATCCCTTCCCCTTCCAGTTTTCTGCTTTCCTTATAATTTTGGTTGTATTGGTTCTGTTTGTGCAAAAGTTTTAATTTTATATAAACAGAATTATCTATTTTACATTTTGTTATGATCTCTATATGTTCTTTGGTCCTAAATTCTTCCCTTGTCCATAAGTCTGACGGATAAACCATTCCATGCTTTCTAAATTTGCTTATGGTATTACCTCAAAGAGACTTTTCTAAGAAATCTGCATAATGGTAGCTCCGGTTGGAACAAAAACAATAATAAGAAACAATAACATTAATGATAATGAAAATAACACTTATATGTCAATTGCTATGTGCCTCATATTATGGTATGTAATTTACATTTATTTTCCTCACAGCCACCCTAGGAGGTTGGTGTTCTTTCTATCTCCATTTTCTAGTTGAAGAAACTAAGACATTCAAAGGTTAAATGATATGCCTAGGGTCACATGGCTAGTAAGTGCCTGCAACTGAGTTTGAGCTCAACTCCTCTTAAATGTAGTCCAAGTGCTCTATCCACTGTGCCACCCGGTTGCCCAATACAATTTTTAATGTGGTATACATCTAAAAGCCAACAGGAGGTAGAGAGAAGATCTTTGTACTTGCACTTAGGGAAGAGGAAGAACTTAGGTTTGAAACCTGCTTGTGGTGATTTTCCCAAGGTGACAATTTCTAAGTAGGAGAACTGGGACTCAGGTCCCTGACCTGTGGTCCATTCCTACTTTTGTTACACAAACATGCGATTTTTGAAAACAAAAAGACATAAGATGGTGGAGTAGAAAGACAGACCTGCTGTAGCTCTCCCCCCATACCCCATAAAATACCAGTAAAAATGATTCTAAACAAATTGTATAAACAAATTGCAGAAACCCCAGAACAACAGAGTGAAAGAGATTTCCAGACCAAGACAGCCAGGAAGGCAGACAGGAAAGATGTATCACACTGGGCTCAGAGATGAGTGCAGCTCATGGCTGCAGGGCACTGCATGGACAGGACTAGAACAGGCTTCAGGGCACAGGATACCAAACGGTAAAATAGAAATAGAAAATTTCACTGATCACCTCCTGAAATAGGAATACTGTAGCCAAATTCCAGAGTTCCCACATCAAGGAGAATTATAACAAGCATCCAGAAAGAAACAATTTAAGTATTGTAGAAATACAATCAGGATAACATAGGATTTAGCAGTTTCTACACTAAAGGATCAAAAGGCTTGGCAGATGATATTCCAAAGGTCAAAGGAGATAGAATTAAAATCAAGAATCACTTATCCAGCAAAACTGAGTATAATAACATCAGGGGAAAAATGGAATTTCAATGAAATAGAGGACTTCCAAGCATTCTTTTTGAAAATACCAGAGCTGAATAGAAAATTTGACTTTAAAATACAAGAATCAAGAGAAACATAAAAAGATAAAAAGGAAAGAGAAGCCTTAAGGAACTCATTAAAGTTGAACAGTTTAAATTCCTACATGGAAAGATGTTATTTGTAACTCATTAGACCTTTTTCAGTATTAGGGTAGTAAGATATATACACATATGTAGGTGTGTGGGGGTAGGTATATGTGTGTATGTTATTTATCTGTAAGTATGTATATGTACATTTGTGTATGTGTATATATAGATATGTGTGCATATATGTATATGTGGATGTATGTATACACACACACATAGAGGACACAGGGTGAGCTGAATATGAAGGGAGAATACCTAAAAGAAATGATGGTTGAATGGAATGTACTGGGAGTAAGAGAAGGGGAAAGGTAGAATGTAGCAAATCATCTCACATGCATGAAGGAAGAAAGAGCTCCTGCAATGGAGGGGAAGAAGGGGGAGATGAAAGGAAATAATTGAGCTTTACTCTCATGGGATTTGGCTTAAGGAGGGAGTAATACACACTCAATTGGATATGGAAATCTATTTCACTCTTCAGGAAGGCAAGGGGGAAGAGATAGGAGAGGGAAGAAAATAGAAGGGACAGCAAATTGGGGAAAGGGATAATCAGAAGCAAACACTATTGTGGGAGGACAGGTCAAGGGAGAGAATGGAATAAATGAAGGGAAGGGTAGGACAGAGGGAAGTGTGGTTAGTTTTTTACAACATATATATTACAGAAGTGCTTCCCATTATTACACATGTATGACCTGTATTGAATTGTGTGTTTTCTCAATGAGGATGGGTGAGCCAGGAGGGAGAGAATATGGAACTTAAAGCTTTAAGAATGAATGTTAAAAATTGTTTCAGCATGCAACTGGAAATTAAGCTATATAGGCAATGGAGTATAGAAATCTATTTTGCCCTTTAGGGAAAATAGAGGGGAAGGGGGATGGAAGAAGAATGGGTAATAGAAGGGAGGACAGACTGGAGGAAGGGTGACATGGGGTGCATGGTGTCCTAGGATTGGGGGTGCTGAGAGATGGGGAGAAAATTTTGAATTCAAATTCTTGTGGAAGTGAATTTAGTTAGGAACTGAAAAATAAATTATATATTAGAATAAATAAATAAAATGAAATAAAAGAAATAAAAAGCCATAGAACAATTGACCACTGCATCAGATGGACAATCATCTGAGCATAAAATGAAAATCATCTTTCTATTTTTCCTTTGAATTTTAGACTTTAGTGTTTTAAAATAGTAATGCTTTACAGATCATTAAGGATAAGCAAGAGAATTGATTGGTATCAGACCCTTAATGTAGCTCAAAGCATTAAGCAGATATGACTTCTAATATGAACATTTTAAAAAAGCTCTTTAAATGTATACACATTTATTCAAGTAATTCAAGAAACATTAAGTTCCCACTGTGTGTAGAGATGCATTGGAGAGAGGATCTAACTATTCTTGGTGAATGATAACTTTTGCAGTTGTGCACATTTCATTTGCTTTGAAACATACTAAAATTCAAGTTCACAAAATTTCACAGTTGAGATTTAGAGTGTACCTCAGTGTCCATCTAGCACAACTCATATAAGAAACCAGTAGTTGTTCTGGTATATGAGAGAAGTGGTTATCCAGCTTCTTTCTGTAGGCCTCAGGCGGGGAGAATGACTACTTCCAGCTGCTTTGTTTGGAAGTTTCTCTTGATATGGTCTAAACTGACCTCTTTGTAATTTGCACTGATTGCTCCATATTCCATGCTGTGGAGTCAAACAGAACATGTCTAATTCCTTGGTCATATGATAGTCTTGTTTCTTAGAAGTTAGGGTGGGACTCATTCATGAAACCAAGAAGCTATGAATAATTTTATGGATAGCAGCAGTTGTCTGGTTTAATGTGGACATTATGGAATTCACTGTGAATTGAAACTGCTGGTTTCTTTGCCTTACTAATTTAAAAGGAAATTTTATCAACATTTCAGTTTTTATTTCCACCTAATTGATGAGGGATATTTCTGTTTACAATGAAAGGTAAAATTCTATAAAAATGTGATTAAGGGCAATCATGACAGAAGGTAGCTTAATGACAATCATTTCATATATAGATAGATAAATAGAGAATGTATTAAGAACTTATTATATACAAAGGACTATGCTAAATCCTGGGAACATAAATGCAAGCAAGCAAGCAAGGTAGTGCTTGCTCTCAAGGAGCCTTCATTATAATGAGTGAAGACAACATATTTAAGGATAGCTTTGGTGGCGATGGAAGTACCACATAAAGTTACCTGATATGGAGAGGACCAGCAGCTTGTAGAGAGACTCAGCTCTGGGCAAGATAAGGGGAAATCTCATCTATCGGTGGCCAGACTCTCATAGGTAAAAATGAATGTTCTGATGTAAAAGAGATGACAATGATGGCTAGATTAAGTGATGAATATCACAAATGTAGTCAAGAAAGAGGAAGCTATTCCATTTATCTTTTCCTGCCCTGCTTCCTATGCTTATCTGCCCTGACCTTGCTTCTTTCCCTCTGAACCTGAGTAACTTAATTGTTTCAGTGGTGTAACTATGGCAAGCACATCATATATATCCCAGCATGATCTTTTACACTTTGTGTACTATTTTATATTTAAAAATGGGCATATAATGTGACTATCATTTTTTACAGGTGGTTATAGATCTTTTATTTTACTGCAATTCTTTATAAACATGAGAAAATTTACTTATTATAAAATGGTCAACTTTCTACCTACTCAAAGGAGTCTAATATTTTGTGGTTGGAAGAGAACTTAGAGATCACTTCATTCACCATTTGTCCTTTCTCTCATGCACTCAGAATCAATGTGATAGCCTTGTTTCTTCATGGGATACTCAGTGATCTTATATTGAATTGCTTATAGTATTTATGGAAACCATATATCAAAAATAGTTACAAAACTTAAATCAACATCTGTTGAAGATTGAGGAAGTAGTAATGTGAAAAATTCCATTTGACATTCTGAATTAAATAATTCATTCAATAGTCTAAAATCATTTTGATGCCCCTACTATGTGATAGGTTGGTGATTTCAATGGAATAGATATAGGTAAGCTAGTGAAACATTTTGCAAAATGTCTCCAGAGTAACAAGCAAGATCTTAAAAACTTATAGCATGCTCAAAGATCTCCATCTTATATATCATGAATACTTTATGTGAGAAAATAGGTGGGAAGTAATGGACATGATAATTCTAGATAAAAATCACAAAATAATTACATTGACTTTATGTTGTGAGACAGGAAATACCTGATAACTAATATGGGAGTTATATTTGAATCACCAGTGCATATTAAATAATAGTAATTTATTATTTAAATCAATATAAAATTAAAATATAAAGATACAAATAAGAAGATAATATGGTAATAAATTTGAGACAGCTTTGTACTAACATAGTTAAACAAGTTATTGATGTAAAAAATAGTAAGTGGATAAAAGAACAATCATTGACACAGAATATCTTTATTTCTTAAGAAAATTTAACTAATGTAAATATATTTCCATAATGAGATCAACAGAAACTAGAAAAATGTCACCGCCAGCAAAAGTCATATCTCCTTGCCAAGCATAAAAAGTGGTAGCCAAATGAAACACTAGTTTAGAATATAAATTCATTTTAAAAAAATCTTACTAAGAAGAATGCTAGAAGATGAGGAGCAGCATCTTATAAAATATTGGGAAGCTGGTAAAATGAAAATAAATTCACAGAACGCTTGTTAAGAAAGCCAGCTAAGTGGTTATGCAGAGGGTATTTGAGGATGAGACTGGAAATGGGAAAAAATAGTTAAAATATGGAAAAGATTAGTTCTACTAAAAAATAAATTGATCTTTCAATGACAAGGAAGTCATGTGGATTCTAATTCTTTGAGAGAAGGTGTTTTAAGGTCAATTAATATGGCTATAAATGTTTACAGGTGGTTAGAGGTCTTTAATTTTACTATAATCCTTTATACGCATGAGGGAATATTTATTTACTTATTATAAAATGGTCAACATTCTACCTACTGAAAGGAGTCTAAGGTTTTGTAGTTGGAAGGGAACTTGGAGATCACTTCATCCTATTCTATGAGAGAAAGTAGAAACTGCATTAAAAGAAAGAAAGATACGAAGGGCAGCTGGTTGGGATCAGGTATGCATAGAGGAAGTCTTTAATTGAAATCAACTGAGCATCACCACGTTTGTTAGTTGAAAGAAGAAGAAAAAAGAAAAGCAGTTTAGAGGAGGTTGGATAATTAACCTGTGAAGTTGCTTGACCTTTTCTCTCCCCACTCTGACTACTCTCATATATATATATATTTATTATATGTATGTATATGTGTATATATACATGTATATACGTATATAAGATTGTGTATTCGTGTGTATGCGTGTGTGTGTGAGGCACTTTGCTAAGCACTTACAATTGTTATTTCACTTGATCCTTACAGCAGTCCTGGGAGGTAGATACTATAACTATTCTCACTTTACAATTGAGGAAACTGAGGCAAACAGGGATTAAGTGACTTGGCCAGGGTCACACAGCTAGTAAGTGTCTGAGGCTGGATTTGAATTCAGGTGCTCTTGATTCCAGCGTCAGCTCTCTATCCACAATGCCAACTCGCTGTGCCTATTTAAGTGTAGAAAACAACTGGTTATCAAGAAAAGAGAAGATGTGGAATCCCTGTTAGTCTTGAGAAGGGGAGAGACCTTCATCTGACTCCACATGGAACTTCCTGTAGCTGTGTAACTTTGAGCAACTCACTTACCCTGTCTGAACTCTATATCTTCCTTGTAAAATGGAAAGAATAATGCCTATAGTACCTGCCTAATAGCAGAATTAAATCTTACTTAATAAGAACTAAATGAGTTATGTTATTAATTTTATTTATTATTATTAATATTTCCATAATTAATCTTTCCAAAGACAGATCCCCTGCTCTTCTGTATATAACCCAGGAGGAACTGAGGGTGACAAACTTCCAAACAGATCATTCTTCTGACATCAGTGATGAAAATAGATTATTCACACAAACACACACACAACACACACACACACACACACACACACACGCACACGCACACACCCTTGCTCGACTTCACATCTAATTATTTTTTGTATTTGGTTTAATTTACAATTGTTTTCATAAAGTTCTGATTGATTTGAGTCTAATGATATTATATGATATTATATTTTATGATATTTGGGTTTAAAGATTAAATTCATTCTTTTCTGTTCAAAATCTTAATTACTTCTCCACAATATTTTTGGGGAAAATTTGGAATTAAAGATTACTGTTGCTTTGTTCCTCCATTTGGCAAAGGAGATAAAATACTTGCTGAAAAATATTCTATTCTCTTTGCATATGATAATATTTTCAAAGATTTAGACTTGGAGGCCTTGAAGGTGATCTAGTTCAGTTCCTTAATTTTATAGAAGAGGGAACTGAGATCTAGGGAAATTAATTGATTTGTTCAGGATCACACAGGTTATTGCAAAGCCAGGCTTTGAACTCAGGTCCTCTGACTCCATATCCAGAGTCTTTTCTTCCTTGTTGTGGCAGCTATTTGACTTCTGTTAAAGTTCTTTAGGAAATGGTGATAATCAGTGTCAATGCCATTATTTTATGCATTTCTCATTTTTCAGAATCTGTTTAAATAGGTCAGGTAAAAGCTTCTCATCTTTATCTTTAATTTCAATTTAGATTTGATTTTGATCTTTTCTTTAAAATTTCAATGATTTCAATTCATTTAGGAAGGCTATCTTGAAATAAATTCTCAAGCAGATTCACCCTTTTCCTACTTTAAAAAATATAAAAGTAGATGTAAGTAATTTTATTTTTTCATTATATTTTTCAGGGCTCAATGTATCTAATGCATTCCAGTATTCTTCTTGAATTATATGTTAATTTAGAATCTTATTAGGTTCTTCATTTATTTTCTCTGCTTCTTCAGCCGGTACAGCAGATGCTTGCACATAAGCTATAATTACCTTGATGACGGTCTGTTTGCTTATGCTCAACATGAACAATGTAAGGCAAGATGACCACATGTCCTATGAAATGTATTTTCTTTTTGCCTTTGGGCATATAACAAAACCAACTTCTACCAAATTTTATTGATTTTATAAAGAGAACTCAAGTATCCTTTCTGCTTTTAGCTATTATGATTTGACTTCATAACTATCTTTATGATAAAATTATGATAAAGGTCTTTATGATATTACTTCATCCATAGCAATGGTGTCCGTCTTGATGTGGTTCTATTCTTACCATTGTGTGATGATTAGCTGATCACTGTACAAAGACCTCAAATTCAGATACCAATAACTAAATTAATCCTACATCTAATTTGGTAACTGCGATTTTTAGCACATTTCATCTTCTTTGTTTAACACTGTCATTTCTTGGGAGAAGAAGAAGTGGGCCATGTAGGATGAAGAACCATTCTGCATTTCTGTGTTGTGTTAAGTAATATTTGAAAATAGTTGGAACAAAAAGTAACAGTTCTTAAGACATGCTCCACATTACAGGAAAGCTAACAATGAGTAGTTGAAATATCAAGTCATTTACTTGTTGCAGCCTTATGTCTGGGAATGAAGATGGGTTTGGGTTATCAGTGATTCCTTTTTGGTTTTGAAGGCAAGGTAATATAAAATTTCCACTTCATTGAATTTATGTTTCACTCCTCAAGGGAACCTTAACACTTTAAAATATGTTGCAACGAGGTAATCTTTACTATCATCAAATATTCATTGCACATATACTCTCTGATACCATATTAGATAGTATTGGGGCAGCAGATGCTGTTTTAAAAGAGCAAGGACCCCTGTTGTATTCAACAGCAATCTAAAAGGGCTTCTTGTCTGGGGAATTTCCAAATGTAACATGGCTTAGCACATTTTCTTTCCATTTATAAGCCTAAGGTAATGTTAGAGAAAATGCAATCTATTCGCTACAGCTTGATTTAAAATTTCTGGCTGATTTGAATTCTTTCAGACATTACTGCCTCCCCTCCCCCAATTTGGAAAATGCTGTTTGAATTCCAAGAGGCTTGTGAGTTGCTACAAAAAACAATTTTGCCTTTTCTTATTTCAAACAGGGTTGCCAAGATCAATTTGGCTTTCAAAAGAAAATCATTAAATGAAAACTCTGAAGCTGGCATCTAAATTTGAAAGCACACATTCTACCTCCAGCCCTCATACCCTATCCCTGTCCCAGTCTTTGGAGGTTTCATGACTGAAAAAGATCATATTTGATGCCCTAAATGAGAATATGATAACAGAACTCACAAGTCTGAACAATTTACTGATAAACTTGAAAAGGCACAGAGCCTCACAGTAGAGGCCTTTGTTGTCTGTATATACAAACTGACTTCCTATGAAACTGATTTCTCAATAACCTCAAATTAATATAAGATTATATTAACCAGTTTGGAATATTCCACTCAACTTCCTGTTACTGTTCTATTAAACAGAATGATCATCGAATATATTAGAGTAAACCAACTAGGGATGTGGCGGATCCTGCGGTAGAAAGACCACAAATATTCAGTTATAGATTCAAGCCCTGTCTGACAAATACTTGCAGGGAGTTAACAACCTCCAGTGACACAGGCAACTAAGATTCAAAGTTGTAGAGTAATTTTCAATCTAAATTGATGGAAGATATTAACACACTGGAATTCCAATACATTGGTGAAATTACAGGTTCAAATTTTGGAGAAGAGGGAGGAAAATGGTACATTGCTAATAATGAAGAATGCTATTCATTTAGGTTTAGATGAAATGTAAAAAAAACAAAATAAAGAAGAAATAAGTATCAGGGTTAAAATGCCAGCGAGTGGAATAAGATTTTTGATAAACATCATAGTGAATTCAAATTTAGATTATGGAGAATGTTATTCATTCTTTCATCACTAGAGTTTTTTGAGTCCATTGAGACCATTATGTAAGAGAGTTGAAAGCATTTTCCTAGTATTTGTGTTGATTACCCAACTTCTCAAATGGCTCTGTCCTCTCATTGTTTTGGGTGCTCTCTCAAATGATCCTTATTATCTAGGCCTGCCCACTTTACATGATTCTTGTCCATATTTTCCAACAGAATCATCATGACGGGGAGAGGGAGGGAGTCTAACTTATATGACAGAGGCCTTCCTTACTTTCTCCTTGCATTGCAAGTGGCACTTGGTGTTTGATTTATCTTCATTGTTTTGCCATATAATCAATCTGCCTTTCCTTCTCATACATTTTCTTCTGGACATCTTTATTCCTATTCTTTGAAGTGCCTAACTGATTGTATCCTGCTTACAACTACTGACTTTTCATCACCCTCTGTATGATATTAATTTTCATTTCTTCAGAGACTTAGTTTCCATATCTTATAACAATAGTAGAGTATTGCCATTGAAAGAAATGGTCTTTTGTTTTGGGGGGGAACTTGGGATCATTAAAGAATCTTTGAAATTTCCTGAAAACAACCCAACCCAATCTTCTCAGTGCAGTTGGTTGTACAGTGGATACAGTGCTGGGCTTGGAGTCAGGAAATTCTGATTTCAAGTCAGGGCTCAGACACTTACTAAATATGTCACTCTAAATAAGTCACTTAGCCTCTTTGCCTCAGTTTCCTCAAATACAAATAGAACCTAACCTCATAGGGCTGCTGTGAGGATCAACTGAGATATTTGAAAAGCATTTAGCATAGGGCCTAGCACATTGTAGTCACTATATTTTTATTCCCTTCTGCACCCCCACCTTCCCTTATAGCTCTGTCTACATGATTATCTATGTCTACTACCTGTCTCAGGTATACATGCTAACATTCAAGCTCTGTAGAACATCCTTCCAACTATTTGTTGTAATTCAAACAATAGTAATTTTATTTATTTAAATAAATAAGGCATAGTCCTGAAAGTCAACGAGCTTGAAAACAAAAGAGACAAACTCAAGTACATATAAAAGTATATTCAAGACAAAATTTGAAAACTCAAAGCTTGACAAAATTATAGAGATCCAATCACCAGACTGTTTAGTAATTATTTTGTCAAAACTAAAAAGATGGCATCAACTTGTGAACAGCGCTTCAATCTTCTAGCTGTGTAATCCTGGCTTCTCTGGATCTCTGTTTTTTCATCTGTTTACATAGAGATAATGATATTTGCACCATCTACCTCACAAATACTTTGTTAACTTCAAAATGTTCTTTTTAAATGAATTGTAATTAAAACAGTTTTGGTATGAAGGTGTCAAAAGCTAAAGAAATACTTTAACCTCCCAATTCATGTGCCATGTGTTATCACTCTTCTATGATTAGTTGGACTTGTCATTTCATCTGTTCGAGAGTTCATTCTAGTGAATCAGCTCTTAATTCATCCATGCCTGTATATCCTGTGCAACTGCTATCCATGTCTTCTTTAAAGTTTGCCAGAGAGGGTTTCCTTCTGTGCTGGATGTCTTATTGCTTTCTATATCACAATGGGAAAAGTAGAGCAGTCTGGTCATCCTTTCATCTTTTGCCTTTAACGTATCAGTCCAGATAATACCTTAATTTTTTTTACCCTTCATTTTTGGAATTTTTCATTGATTACATGTTGTATTCCTGCTCATACCCATGATAAACTTATATGTTGCCCTCTGTTTGATTTTTTATAGTTCTTCAGGCACCACAGATATTGTATTACAGAATTATCAGTAAAATATTTACATTGAAAAATTGCCCTCTTGTTATTGGAATCAGTAAATTGCTTTGAAATTTTTGACAACCTAGCCCTCCTTCTCTTTTTCAACTCTGAAACTAGCTCTTATTCTACCTGTATTATCCATCTTAGAAAAATAAACTGTTGGACAAGCTCAGATGCATGTTGAAATCTGGAGAACAGGAGTTCTTCAGCTGTTTTTGTTTCTGTATATATGGACTGATCAAATTCTTTTGAGTGATTACAGATCCCTTTCAGAAGACTGGACAATATCTTGGGGCTTTCAGAAGGCTGGACAACCTATGCAGTCAGCACACTGACATCCAAAAACAAGAACACCTGGAGAATCTCAGAATACACATGGATTTTTCCCTGACCTGGATTCAGTGTTTTTGATCTCCTCAATCCCAGTGTTGAATACCTAAAGTGAATATATGTATATGTGTATATATCTATATCTATATCTATATCTATCTATCTATCTATATGAAATATTTACTCTCAGGGAGTCATTGAAGAGAGTGAATTTTGTTCCATTTCCTGAATTATCTTCATATATAGATGGAAGACACATAAATAAATCCATATGGTAGCATGTTGTTCTATCAAGTTGAATGCTTTATAGCAACCAATAAACAGTGTGCTCAATGAGATGTTATGTTTTGGTCAGTTGGTAAAGATGTGGTCCCTTGATGAATAATGCTTGTAAAAGTCTGCTCATCAAAGATGAGAGAGAAGGAGTAATGGAGGTTTAAGTCAGCTTAAAGATACTTTGGCAAGATATTCAACTAAGTAAAACTATCCCAAGTTAATTCAATAACTAAAATGAAAAAAAAGAACTAAAAACCACCAGAAAATAAAAAAAAATTTGTATAAACCATTCCTATGATATATCTCCACATAAAGATAATGGAACCACCATATTTGGACCCTAACATTGGTGTGAAGAACAGTGATAATGCACCTGGAGGCTTCTGGAACTTCTCACTCACCAGCATCTGGATTGTAGCTCCTGCTGTGACTGTCTATCTCTGTCTCTGTCTCTGTCTCTGTCTCTCTCTCTCTCTCTGTCTCTGTCTCTCTCTCTCTCTCTCTCTCTCTCTCTCTCTCTCCCTAAATGAACATTAGAGAGGGGAGGAAATTACAGCTAAAAGAAAAGGACTATCTCTTGGCCTTGCTAGAGGCTCTTTTGAGGCCCTTCTATAGACATTTATATAGTTCTTGAAGGTTCTAGAGTGCTTTAAATTTATTATTTCATTGATACAACAAATCTGTAGTGGTTGTTATAGCTATAATGTCTATTTTACAGATAAAAATAAACTGACTCAAATAAATATAATTATTTTCCCATTGTAATCCAGTTGCCAATTATTAAATTAGTATTTGAACACATGACTTGTATGATTCCAAGTACAGAATTCTTTCTACTATATGATATTTCCTGGATTTGAGTTAGGGAATGAATACTATATGTCAATAAGCTGATTTTCCCCTTTTTTGTTACTATTTACTTGAAAGTTTATATTCTATGTAGCATATAAATGTTTTGTCCAATTATGGGATATAAGATAAGTGTATTATGCTCTGAAGTAAGGCACAAAGGGACTTCAGAGGAAGTAATATTTAAATACAACTTTAAGAAGTATTGACAGGAATGAGGCAAGGTGTTGTTAAGGTCATTTGATTTGGACCAAGAAGGATAGCTTAGGATTTTGAAGTAGAGATGGGTTGTATGTTAGAGGAGAAGACAAGTTTCAGCTGCACAGAGGAAGACAATACAAATATTTGGATATAAATAGGTTGCTCAATTTAACTAGATCATAATATGTATAATGTCTTTCCCAACTTCTCTTTCTCTGTGTGTGTATACACAAATGTATATGAATATATGTATATATGCATACATATATATGGGGGTGGGTACATATTTCGGGTATATATATATATATACATGGAGATACACACTATATATGTATATATATATCATATATCATGTGGAACAATTAAAAATAAGGTTGGGTTGGGACTGGAAATTAGAAGTTTGAATGTTAAATCGAGGAATTTAGACTTCATTCAACAGGCAATGGAGAACAATGGAAAGCTTTTTAACAGGGAAAGAAAGTGATTTAAGTTTCACTTGAGGTAGATTCACCTGATAGCTACGTATCATACAGGTAAGAAGAAAAAGAGAAGCCATTGTGGTAGCCTAGGTGAGAGGTAATGACTGTCTTGACAGGAGCAATGTCGAGAGAGGGACAAATGGGAGAGATATTGCACACATAGCAATGTCTTTGAAGTAGCTGTGCTAGATGAATTTACTGCCAATTTGCCTGCAATTTTTCTAATGATTATGGTGATGGTGATTACAACTAAAATGAAGGCAATGAATGGAACAGGAATGAAAGCTTGATGTCCCTGGAGTTTGCCAATGAGATTTTACAGTTCACTGACAATTCAACTTATGGGCAAGTAATCTGGCATCTTTAAATTTAATTTTCATTTATGCTTTTGGCACATTTTCCCTTGGTTGAGCTTAACTGTGTAGTGATAGCAATGTAAAGGGTGAATTAACTCAATGTATTGGATCAATGAGTTGTTGGGAGTAATCAATCAAGGCTTTATAGTGTATGTGTGCATTAAGTTGATGAGAAGAGAGGATAAAATAAGAAAAAAAACCCACTATATATTTGAACATATTACAATAGAGTAGGGCCTAATCATTTCTGTAACTAAGAGTTTGTCACTATTTCCACAGTGTTTAAGATTGATCTGTGAAAGTCTGACTGGAAACTTGACATTGAAAGTGTTACACTAAGAAATACCTTTATTTTCTCTTTTGAATTCCTGTTTATTATAAGGACCATTAACATTTGTAAATATTCTAGCATGTTTTCTCATTGAAATGAAAAAAAACTTTGTGGAAATATGACAATGAATAATCTCTCAAAAAATGAGAAAAAATGGCAAATGGTTGCAGGAATCCACCTTGTGTGTTTATGTCTCTATGAATTTAGTGAATAAAATGAAATTTTCCTTCTTGACTTGTATTATTATTCAGATGAAAAATGTACCGAATTCAAATCTCCCGTATTCTATTTATAATGGATAATGATGATTAGATAACCACTGCTTTTTTTGGAGGTAGGCTGAATCTGTAATTTCCTAAGTATGAGAAATCCCCTTTATTCATGCACATCAAGTCTTCTAAATTTTATAAATTTAAGAGTGTTGCATGGGCTATTCATGTGCTCAGTATCAAACAATGAGTATACTTCAAAAATGGGAATTGAACCCATAGCTTACTGATCATGAGGTTTCCTCTCTATTCACTGTGCCATATTTGCCTTATAACTAGTACTCTTTAAAGCTTATTAATGGTGATGATTCAACTGGCACTGAAGATGAGCATCATTTTACGTCTATTGGAGAGTTCATTTCATGTGGGACTACTGTTTAATAATTTTTATTGCAGGTCTCACTTTCCAGGTTCACTGTTTTATTTCATAGGGATCTGTAAATCAGTAAGTTGATTTTAAAAAGTCACAATCTAGACCAGGAAATTATATACAGAATATCTTCTTGCTTTCAGTAAAGGTTGGTATCAACAGTAGTCTATTCTTAGAAGATCAAATTTTCATAGGCTTTTGGAAGGAATTTTAGAGATCAAATCAAACTCCTTCATTTTACGTTGAGGAACAGCGATATTCCTCAACAGTCTCCTTTGTCAGTTGAAACCTACCTCGATGCCTGAGCTAAAAAGGTTTTTTTCCCATTTCAAATTCTATGAATTGTTTTATCTGTAGCTTTCCTTTGTCTAATCATTTTCTACCATGTACTTTTCTTATCCATACATGTCATACTCCAACCTTTCTTCATGCACACACACTATAAGTTCTTTGAGGCCTGTGGCTATATAAATTTTGATCTTTCCCCCTCCAGCTCCAAACTTAATGCCCTACAATTAGTATACATTTAATAAATATTCATTGCTGAATTGGAATGGAAGCATTGAGGAGTGAAATGAATGATGGTTTTGGAATTAGACCTGAGTATAGATCCTACCACTGTCACTGACCACTTGTGTAACTCAGGTAGGTCACATCAACTTCCCAAATTTCCATTTCTCATCTATAACAAGAAAGGATTACATTAGATGACCACTGAAGTCCCTTTCAGATCCACATGTATGATCCTATGTGCCTAGACCAAGGTAACATGCACACTAAGTATCAGAGTCCTAGATCCAACATATCCACTCATAAGAATAGGTAGTAATAGTAATAGATTGGGAGTCAGAAGATTTAGATTCAAATCATAGTTCTTTTATTATATGACTTTGGGAAAGTAACACTCTCTATAGGGTTCAATTCCTTATCCATAAAATGATCAGGTGGTTCCTTCCGCCTATACTTTTTGAGAAAAAGTATCTTGGATCTGCATTCAGTCTACCAGTTCTTTCTGTGAAGGTGAACAGCATCTTTCATCATAAAATCGCATAGAATTGCCTTGGATCAATGTATTGCTTAGAATAGCTGAGCTATTCATAGTAGACCATCATGAAATATTGCTGTTGCTATGAAAATATTATCCTGATTCTGCTTGTTTCATTGTGTACCAGTTCATTTAAGTCTTTGCATGTTTTTCTGAATTCTCATCATTTCTTATGGAACAATAGTATCCCATCACAATCATACACAATAATTTGTTCAGTTATTCCTCAATTGATGGACATCTCCTCAATTTCCAGTTCTTTGCCATCACTAAAAAAGCTGCTATAAATATTTTTGTACACATCCATCCTTTTAAAAAATCTCTTTGCGGTACAGATATAGTAGTGGTATCACTTGGTCAAAGGGTATGCATAGACTTTAGCCCTTTGGGCATAGTTCCAAATTACTCTCCATAATTGCTGAATCAGTACACAACTTCACTAATAGTACAGTAGAGTTTTAATTTTCCCACATCCCCTCCAAATCTAACAGCTGAGAATTGTCTTAATGTGTATTTCTCTCATCAATAGTGATTTTATATGGAGCATTTTATATGACTATATATAGCTTTGATTACTTTGTCTGAAAACTGCCCATTCATATTCTTTGACAACATTGAGGAATGACTCTTATTTCTATAAATTTGACTCAGTTTTCTCTGTGTTTGATAAATGAAGTTTTTATCAGAGAAACTCACTGCAAAAGTTTTCACAGTAATTATTACCAACTATATATTTCACCCCATCCTATTTCCCCATTTATATCCTTCTGTCTTTCTTCTTTTACCTTGTCCATTCTCAAAAATGTTTGGCTTCTGAATTTTATCTCTCCAAAACTTCCCTCCCTTCTATCAGCACCTCCCTTCTCTTATCCCCTTCCCTTCTCACTTTTCTATACACTAAGACTGATTTCTGAACTCAAATGAGTGTGTATATTATTCCCTCTTTGAGCCAATTTCAATGAGAGTAACATTCATGTGCTCCCCTCTGTGCTTCCCCCATTTCCCTCTCAACTGTAAAATTTCTTACAGATCTCTTTTATGTCAGATAATTTTTCCTATTCTTCTTTTCACTTTCCCCTTCTTCTAGTACATTCTTCTTTCTCATTACTTAATTTTATTTTGTAAAAAATAATCATACCATCACATTCAACTAACACTTCTGCTTTCTGTCTATGTATATTCCTTCTAAATGCATCAATAATGAGAAATATTTTAGGAGTTTTAAATGTCATTTTCCCATGTAGGAATATAAAGAGTTTAGCCTTATTGATTTCTCTTTTCTGTTTCCTTTTTTTATGCTTCTTTTGAAGATTGTATATCAAAATCAAATTTTCTACTCAACTATGATCTTTTCATCAGGGATACTTGAAAATCTTTTATTTAATTGAAGGCCTATTTTTCCCCTTGAAAGTTTATACTAAGTTTTGTTCTGTAGGTGATTCTTGGTTGTAGTTCTAGCTCTTTTGCTTCTGGAATGCCATATTTCCAAGTCCTCTGAACCTTTATTGTAGAATCTGCTAAATATTTTGTAATCCAGATTGTCACTCCAGGATATTTGAATCGTTTCTTTTTGGCTTCTTGCAGTATTTTCTCCTTGATCTTGGAGGTCTGGAATTTGACTATAATATTCCTGGGAATTTTCATTTTGGGTTCTCTTCAGGATGTAATTGTTGAATTTTTTTTCAGTTTCTATTTTACCTCTGGTGCTAGAATACCAGGGGATTTTTCTTTGATAATTTCTTGAAAGATGATGTCTAGACTCTTTTTTTGATCATGACTTCCAGATATCCAATACCTTAAATTATCTCTCCTGAATCAATTTTCCAGGTCAGTTTTTTTCCAATGAGATAGTTCATATTTTCTTCTATTTTTCATTCTTTTGAGTTTGATTATTTCTTGATGTCTTATTAAGTCATTAGCTTTCATTTGCCCAGTTCTAACTTTTAAGGAATTATTTTCTTCAGCAAACTTTTGTACCTTCTTTTCTATTTGGCCAATTCTACTTTCTAAGGAATTGTTATCTTCAGTGAACTTGTTTTATATCTTTTTCCATTTGTCTAATTCTGCTTTTCAAGATATTCTTCCCTTCATTGATTTTTTTGCACCCATTTTACAATTTGGTTCATTCTGTTTTTAAAGTTTTATTTTCTTCAGTATTTTTTATGTGCCTCTTTCACCAGAGTGTTGTGGCTTTTTCATGACTTTTTTGCATCACTCTCATTTCTCTTCCCAATTTTTCCTCTTCCTCTTTTGCTTGATTTTAAAATCCTTTTTGAGCTTTTCCTTGGCCTGAGACCAGTTCATATTTTCCTTTGAGGATTTGGATTCAGGAATTTTGACTTTGTTGTCTTCTTCTGAGTGTGTTTTGAACTTTATCGTCATGTTATCAACTTTCTATGGTTAGAAATTTTTTTCATTTGTTTGTTCACCCTTCAGCCTACTTCTTGACTTTTAATCTCTGCTTAAGTGAGACTCTGCTTTCCAAGTGAAAGGAGAACTGTCCCAAGTTCTAGGTGGTTATGTGTGTGTGTGTGTGTGTGTGTGTGTGTGTGTGTGTGTGTGTGTGTGTGTGTGCAGCTGTTTTCAGAGGTAATTCTGGCAACATTTAGGTTTTGAACTCTTCCAAGGTAGTCTTATCTAGAGAGAGATATGCTTACTACTCTCCTGTACTGTGTACTCCTTTGTGAGCAGCCACAAGCACTGTTTTCAATACTCAAACTATAACCAGAGTCCCTGCTTCCCTGTGGCCACAAGCTCTGCTGCACTAATCCAAATATGGGCTATGTAACAGAGTCGTTCCCCTGGTACCAGCAGTAGGGTCCCTATTAATCTTCTTCTGATCCATTGTCTATTCCCTTTACCATCTCTGGAGTGAGTCTGGAAACCACCACTGATACCACTGAATCAATTGTCCCTAAGCTTGTTCCTGGTTTACTTAGGCCTGGTCTGTATGGCAAGATCTGTGTCCTGCACTGGACTGTGCTCCTCCCTCATCCTAGTGCAACAGACATTTCCTGATGACTTTTTAACATATCTCAGACTGTAAAATTATTTCACTCTGGCTTTTTGTGGGTCCTGCTGCTCTAGAATTTATCTAAAGTCATTATTTAAAATTATTTTCGGGGAGAGTTCAGATGAGGCCCAGCCTTTACTCTACCATCTTGGTTCCACTTTCTAATGGTATGATCTCCATAACTCTAAATCCACATTCTTTTTATTTCTTTATCATATCCACAATTATGATTTGTGAATGAAAGATGTATTTATGTTTTGCATTTCAAGACCCCCTTCTTTCCATTTAATTATCTTCATCTGCAGCCCTTATTTTCCCTTTCCACTTTATTGGATCCAGGCTATGTGCCAGCTGATTGACTCCAACCAGATCATTCTTATTTTTGTTCTTTGAAAGTGGCTTCATTCAAATATGGAATCTGCTTGCAACTAAACTTTTCTGTATAGGATGAGTTTGGCCCTGCCAGAAGTGGAAACTATCCTGCAAATTTGCCAAAGCTTTAAAGTCCTAGCTCATTACTCAGATGAGTAGACTGTTCTCTGTGGAGCTGTCCATTTGTATGTCTCAGAGATCACTAGCGTACTGGAAGTTTATTTGAATTAATTCACTTAAACTTCCATCCCATCAAGTAGGCAACAGGGATTTAACTGGCATGAGGAACTTAGAGAACTTGCTGCATGCTAGCACAATAGCAGTGTGTTAGAAAAGACTCAGGATCTGGGGCCTCCTGAGAGGTTTCTCTAGGCAGGCACAAAGCCAAGTGTAGCAGAGAGCCAACTCTTGGATATGTGGTGAGAAGGTGCTGATTAAATCCCAAACCATGGGACCAGTAGGAAACATGGGCAAACTGACTGCTGAAGAAGCTAATAACCTCATGTAATTGCAAGGAGTAAACAATTTGTTTGTACCAAAAGCTTTTGCTGCAGAAAATAGAGATTATGGGAAACATATTGTGAACATCAAATAGGAAAAAAAGAACTGCTTTGGGGGCTGGTTAGTGGAACTGGGACCCTAAAATGCTGGAAATTATTGGAGCCAAACTGTGTAAGAGAGAAATCCTAAGTAAACCTTCAAATAGAAAAGAACATCTGGAGTAATCATGGTCCCATTCATTTCTCCTTCAGTTTTTTTTTTAACTTTCATCGAGCTGATAAATTCAGTTGCAAAATTTAGAAAACATCCACAGTTATGCCTAATCGTCCTTTTTACCCTTCCCCACCCCAATAATAGTCCTTTTTGAGAGGAAATTTGGACTTTATAATGAATTTTGTAATTCTGAATGCTACTTATTTGACAAACTCTAATGGACAGGAAATTTTTTATTAATTCAAAAGAAAATGAATATATCCCTATGTTATTTTTTGACATAACTACTTCAGGAATTTGTTTTGCTTGACTATTCATGTTTTTAAGAGGCATTTTTATTTCTTTATCAGGTGTTGGATGGGAGGGAGAGAGGATGGCTTTCTATGAATTGAAAAACTTTAGTTTAGCAAACAAAAGGAAATGCTCCACAGACAGTTGGGGATGCAAGACTAGAATTTACAGGGGCCGGGGAAGTCTAGGACTGGATATATAAAAGTAGGGCTCTTCTACTTAGAGGTAACATTTGAATCCATGGAAACTAATGAGATCCCTAAGAGAGAATGTAGAGAAAGGTGAGAATTGTTCCTTGGACAGATCCTGGGTATATAACCACACAAACAGCAAGAAAGCTTGAGAATTAGCAATCTTGGAATCTTGGATATAATTAACATAGGCAAAACTACCCAAATAAGAGCTCGTCTACTATATACAGATCACATCTAGAGTATTGTGTTTAATTCTGAGCAATGCCTTTTAAAAAGGACATTGATGGGATGGAGAGGATCCAGTGGCACAATCAAGATGGTAAAAGACTTTGAGTCCATGTCATTTGAGGAATCTTTGAGGGACCTAGTTCTGTGTACACTGGACAAATCTCAGGAAAGACATCATAGCTATCCTCAAGTATATAAAAAGGCTACCATGTATAAAGTGGATTGGGTTTGTTCTTCTCTACTCAGTAAGGTTGATTGAGAAAGTATTGCAAAGATCTAAGCTTTTTTACAATTAGAGTTTCTCATTAATGAAAAGGGCTGCCTTGAAAGACAGAAAGTTTTCCCTGATTTAGGTCATTAAGCAGAGCTTGAGTGATAAATTGTCAGATATGTTGCCATGGAATTTCATTTTTAGTTATTGATTGAACTATATGATTTCTGAGATTTCTTGCAACTCAAAAACATTTGTGATTCTATGATTTTGATTTTATCATTAATGCAGCTGCTTGCTCATTTCCCAAGTGGTTTTCTCAGCAGAGTTGGATCTTCTGCTGATTTGTTTTCTTCTACCATGTTTCATGCTTCTGGTGACTCCAGTGGTCTGTGCTTGTCTATTCTTTGCTGATCATCAACTGTCACATAGCCATTCATTCCATAATCAGTCAATAAATATTTATTAACCACCTATTTATCAGGCACTGTGATAAAAGGAAAATATAGTCCCTGCCCTCAAAATCTGATGGGGAAGACAAAAAGCAAACAAATATATACAAACAAGCTATATACAAGATATAAAGGAAATAACTAAAAGTGAGAAAGACACTAGGATTAAGAGGGTTAGGAAAAGCTTCTAGTAGAAGATAGGATTTTAGTTGGAAAGTGAAGGAAGCCAGGAAAGCCAGTAGGCAGACTCAAGGAAGGAGAGCATTCCAAGAATGAAGGATAGCCAGAATAAATGCCTGAAGTGTCTTGTTCATAGAACAGCAAAAGGACCATGTTCCCTGAAAGCACATTGTGGGGACTAGAATGTAAGGAGGGATGCAAAGTTTGCAGTTTCAAGGGAGAGGAGGGATTGAGTTGCAGTGATGTTGCAATGGTAAAAGCAAAAGGCATTGGCAACGGATTGGATGTGAGGTTGAGATATAGTGAGCACTTGAAGATGACACATATATTGCAAGCCTGAGGGACTGATAGGATGGTATTGTTCCTGACAATAACAGGTAAGATAGGAGGGAGAAGTGCTTGTGAAGAAAGATGATTAGTTGAGTTTTAGAAGTGTTGAGTTTAAGATGTCTACTGGGTATCCAATTTGAGATGTTTGAAAGATAATTGGAGATCTTAGATTGGAGGTCAGCAGAGAGATTAAAGGAGGAATATTTTGTATTTTATTCTAAATTTGCTGAAGATTTTTAAATAAAGTAGCATTCTATTTATTAGAAATATGGAGAATGGCTTATAGAAGAGAGACTGATGGGGAAATCAGTTGGGTAGACTTTTGTCATAATTCTGAGGAGAAGTGGTAATGATATGAGAATGGTGAATGAGAATGAGAATGGTGGTTTTTGCTGATGGAAAGAAGGGAACAGAAACAAAAGACATGACTATAGATTTGATAAGACTTAACAATTAACTAGATATTGGGGTGAGGGAGAGGGAAGGAAAAATGATTTCTTTGAGATTATAAGACTGGATCACAAGAAGAATGGTCATTCCCACAATAAAAATAGAAGCAAATACATCTAGTACTCTAATATTTGATAAATCCAAAGACCACCGTACTGGGATAATGAATCACTATTTGACCACATTTTCAAATGAAAGTATTGGATAGCACTATGGACATAATAAGACTAAGAGCAACAATACCATATACTTTATAAAAAGTAACCTCTAACTGGCAATTTAGCTTGAATATCAAAGGTCACGTTATAAATAAATTAGAGAAAAATGAAGAAATTTTACCTAGTAATTCCATGGATAGGAGAAAAGTTAAAGACTAAAGAAAGAATATAATGGATCACAGAATACAAAATGGGTTTTGTGTAGAAACAGAGATGGGCTGCTTAAATAAAAAATTCAGAAGGAAAAAGAGTACATGAACAATCTGCTATTATGATCTACAGCACTAAGTCACCTAGTCACTAGCAAATGTCTGAAGGTAGATTTGAACTTGTCTTTCTGAATTCAGGCCTAGTGCTCTATTTTATGAACTTAAAAATTTCTGTAAGTTCATGTCTTATAAGAACCATTTTGATGATGTTTGGACTGAAGAAGTATAAGAAGGGATGTGATACCTATCTTTAAGTATTTGAAGGTTTATCACATGGAATAATCAATAAGATTAATCTTTTATTCTGCTTCACTTCAGAAGAAAAAGCTAGAAGCAATGAGTAGAAGCTGCAGGCAAATGTAAGTTTGATGTCAGGAAAAAGAATTGTCTAATGATTATACTTACAGGAAAGGGGAATATGATCCCTCAGACAGTAGTGGGTTCCGTTAACTGTAAATTGTCAAGTATATGCTCGATTAAAAAAAATTAAATATACTGTAAAGAAAATTCTTTTCCAGTTATGGTTTAGGCTAAATGGTCTCTGAGGTCCTTGGCAGCCCTAAAATTCAATAATTCTGCAGGCATTTGAGGTACTTTTTTATGGAAGGAATTTTACTTTCAGTGAAACATTAAGTAAGCAAGTATGTTCTATTTTAGGCAAATTGAAGGTCTGAAGATACAAATTAAAGAAATGGTTAAATCAGGTAGTTATTATTCTTATTTACAGAAGGATCTTCAATTTTTTAAAATGATTCAAAGCAGAACACCTTAAAAAATTCACCTTCCATCATGTTACGTTGGTATCAAATGTATCAAAGCTGATGCCTACCGCATTTGTCATCTTGGGCAAGTAACTTAAACATTCTGGTGTTCATTTTCTTCATGTGTTAAATAATAGATTTAGATTAGGTGACTACTAATGTCCCTTCCTGTAGCTTTATGATTTTATTGTCCTTCCCTAATTGCTATAATAATTTTATGCATAACATTTGATTAATATGCAGCTTCATAGAAAGTTGAGGGAGAGAATAGCTTAGGTATGGAGAACAAAGACACAAGGATCTGAGAATGGGAGATAGATAGTTTACTTGGTTCAGCATTATGCCAATATTGGCAAACTAGGAAATTATAGCTACAGCAACAGTGATGAATATTGAGAGCTAAAAATTGGGATTTAGAAGCATTAGGGTTAGTTGAGGATAAACTGTAGGTGTATGATGGATGAGATGTAGGATGAGACAGAAAGATGAAAGAGTAGACCAGTGTAACAGTAAGTATCCTAGCACACCCAGGACAGCTTGCTAGCACAGGTTCTTTGATCTGTTTTTCTTAAAGGAAAAGCAACTTTTAAAGGGGTCAACAATCTACTTTAATTACATTCACTAGTTCAGGGGAAATGTCAGCACCCTTAACTCCAAAAGAAAATACAAATAGAGAAAATACAAGCAGAGAAATAAGACTAACAGACAGGGCTCTGACTGCCTGAATCAAAGCAAAATTACTATACATAAAGCAATATTACTATACACTTTACATATACAGAGAGAGAGAGAGAGAGAGAGAGAGAGAGACAGAGAGACAGAGAGAGAGAAACTTTTACACCAGAGCATTGGGTGGAGGGGAATCTGAACATTACAGCTTCTCAGAGTCTTGACCAGGAATCCTAAGGTCCTTCTCATAAGTGAGCCCTCAAAGCAAAATACCAACTCAAAGTATATGTACACTTCTCAGAGTCAGAAGGCATCACAAACCTTGTGACTCAGTGCCTAATTAGAAATTAGCAAACAGTGTGAAAGACTTTCTACAAGCAAGCTTTCCTTAAGTGAGCTTCCCTTAATGGGCTCCCTGTGAGGCCTATTAATGGGTAGGGAAGATCTTAGCATTAACATTACAACCAAGGGGATTGTTTCATTTGATAAATCATCAGCTTGTATATTGAAACTCCTTTGAAACAGGGCATAATTTGAGAGATGAAGACTATGAGTCAGGTGCTAAACTCTTTGTGAAAGTAGTGAGAAGATAACAGTTACCAGAATGTGGACTGGGTAAGAAATGTGGATTGTATGAACCTCAAAGGAAATTATGTTGCAGTATGTTGGCAGTAGAAGAAGAATCTAGAACTGATGAGGGGGAACAAGAAATATCACAAGAGTCAGCAGTTTTGAATGAAAGTGAATCCAGTAGTGGAAATGGTGGCCTTGACTCAGAAAACTCAGGAGGTTTCAATGAAAAGACCAAGAGGGAAAGTTGTGTAAGATGAAATGAACTTTCTTAATTATGTGGCATGTATTATAGAGGTATAAAGGGTGGGTGGATCTGGGTAGTAGGGTTAAAATTTCAATGTAACATGATTTGGACTATAATGAAAGATAAAGATTGAAATATATAAATATGGAATAAATGCCACTTATTGCATTGTTTCAAATAACATCATATTTTCATAGAACTAGTCATTCTATGAGTATAATGGATTTCCTTCATGTGTCCAGTTATATACTAGACACCGAGAGATGTAAAAGCGGTGGAAGACAGTCTTTGACCTTAAAATTTATAATCTAATTGGAAAGACAAGGCTTATCTAAATGGGGAAAAACCTGAGAATAATAAAAACAGTAAATGATCAAATGTCAGATTCTGGGGAACAGATTGTACCATGTATCAGAGTTTAGAGAAGAAAAAGATGAAGGTGAACTAATATAAGAGATTCAAAGAATTTCCCAGTTGCAGGAGATCTCAGAGTCAATCTAGATGACAATAAATAGAAAACTAAGAAAGATAGAAGGTATCACTACAGAGAATTTGGATTTCACAGAATCAAAGAATCTTAGAGTTGGAAGGACCTTCAAAACCCACCTTGTTTAACTCTGAAAAAGAATCCTTCCTATAACATCACCAATAAATAATTATGTAATATCTAATTTTTTCAAAAAATATTTTTTTCTATCATTAAAAATCTATTTTCACTCCTGCTTGTCCCTTAATACAAAAAGAAAAATCTCATAATGAAGATGCATAGTAAAAAAAAAAACACAAAATACCTGAACCAAACAAAAACATCCAAAATGCTTCATTGGCCACATCCAAGAAATGATTCATTATACACTCTGAGTTCTTTACTTCTGTCAGAGCTGACGGTAACATGCTTTACCATATGTTCTTGAAATCTTGTTGCTCACTGCATTGACTCAAGACTTTCTGAGTTATCTTTACAATGTTGTTGTTATAGAATAAATTATTCTTATTTGTGCTTGATTCCACATTAATTCATACAATTCTTCCTAATTTTTCTAAAATTGTTCCTTTTATAATTTCTTACAATAGATTCAAAGTGGGGGGCAGAGCCAAGATGGAGGAGTGAGAGCAATGACTCACCTAAGTTCTCGGACAAACTCCTTCGGATACCTCTGAAAGGAGAATCTGACCAAATTTTGGAGGTGTGGAATCCAGTGGGAGACAGACAGTGATGGATTTGGAGCTCAGATTAGACTGAAAGGTCCATGGGAAGGATCTGTTCCACAGGGGTGAGCTCACAGCGCACAGTGCAACATGGCCAGTGCAGTGGAGCAGAAGGGACCCGAGAAACCTGAGCGGTGGCAGGTGGAACTGGTGGAGCAGCACTGAGGCGGGAGACAAGCCAAACTGAGCCAGTGAGAGCCACCGAGTGCCAGATATCAGTGCAGCAGCTCCTGAGACCTTCAGCCTGAAGATCAAACTTTGGTAAGTCACCCACTTGAACTTCTGGGAGCCAGGATGGCGGAGTGATCAGTAAATGCTCTCTCCTCACCCCTTGATGACCGTGAAAGAACCATAAAATATTTCCCCAGAAAAATTATGGATCAGTGGAAACAGCAAAGGGGCCAATAATAGTCTCATAACACCTGAGGCTAGGAAAATAGCTAAGGGGAATTCCTCCTACTGTGGTGGAGGCAAACTGGAAGCACAGAGGACCCAGGGTGGATAAAACTCACATTAGGACCCAGGCAAACCTCAGAGCCAGGAGAGGAGCCCCAGGAGGGGTGGGAACACGCATTAGCATCTAGGTGTGCCTCAGAACTTCAGGGGAATCAGAAAGACAGAAATTCTGGAGAGCAATTTGGAACTATGCCCAAAGGGTTATAAAAATGCGTATACTCTTTGACCCAGCAATACAACTTCTAAGGCAGTATCCCAATGAGATCATAAAAATGGGGAAAGGATCCACATGTACAAAAATATTTATAGTAGCTCTTTTTATGGTGGCCAAGAACTGGAAACTGAGGGAATACCCATCAATTGGGGAATGGCTGAACAAGTTGTGGTATATAAATGTAACGGAATACAATTGTTCTGTAAGAAATGATGAGCAGGCAAACTTCAGAAAAACCTGGAAAGTCTTACATGAACTGATGCTAAGTGAAATGAGCAGAACCAGGAGAACATTGTATATAGTAACAGCCATAGTGTGTGATAACTGACTTTGATAAACTTAGCCCTTCTCAGCAATCCAAGAACCTAAAACAATTCCAAATAACTCATGATGGAAAATACCATCCACATCCAGAGAAAGCAGACAATTTTCTTTTCGTGTTTGTTTTGTTTTTTTCTTTCTCATGGTTCCTCCCACTCATACTAATTCTTCTATACAACGTATGTGAAAATATATTTAAGAGAAATGCATGCTTTGAACCTACATGAGATTGCATGCTATCTTGTGGATTGAGAAATGGAGGAAGGGGGAGAAAATTTAAAACTTATGGAAGTGAATGTTGAAAACTAAAAATAAGTAAATTAATTTAGTAAAAAAAACATTTCATGATAGGGAATCCATTAACTCCCAAGGTAGTTCATTTCTTTCTTTTTTATAAAGCTTTCCTTTAATGTATTTTAGATTCAATCAATCTGATATCTGCCTTCCTGCAACTCTTTTCCCTCTATACCTTCTCTCTTACTAACCTCATTAGCTAACCTCATTCATCTCTCTCTATGAGATGTGGTAGATAGAGCACTGAGCCTGGAGCCAGGGATACCTAAGTTGAAATCTAGACTCAGACATTTACTAGCTATGTGATTGTCGGCAAGACTCTATTTGTCTCAGTCCCTCTCTTTCTTAAGATGGCAGCGCAGGTACCATCTTCTAAAAAAAACCTTCCTTGAATCCTTCAACTGCTAGATTACTCACTCCCCCATAGTATTTAACTATTTTGTTTTGTATATTTTTTTTATGCTGTATATCTTTTTTTATATATATTTGTTACCTCCATTAGAATTTAAGCTTATTGCAAATAAAGGACAGTTTTATTCTTTGTTTTTGTATGTGCATCACCTATAATAGTGTCTGGCACTTAGTAGGTGCTTATTAAATGTTTGTTGATTCATTGATGGATGAACAGTTTTGATTTGTGAGAATAAAGAGAATAAAATGAATCATTCACCCCTTTATAGCCATTTTATCCCCTGGAAGTTTTCTCTTCATCAGGTTAAATATTCTTATTTCAATCAGAATATCTTGTTTTGGCATGAAGTTCAGTCTACTCCTTATTAGAGTCAGTATAGACATGATATACCCTGTATATATTCTTCCTAGGCACTGAGAAAAATAAACATAATGTTCAAGACAGTATCTTGACAGGATAGAATATAGCTGAATGATTATCCCATGTGATTCATGTAGGATGAATTCCTCATCTTACAAACTAAGTCTTATAGGTACAATCAAGAATTGTGTCAGTTTCTATGACTGCCATGTCAGGATGCTTTCTTATCTTAAAGCTCCTAGATCACTGCTACGATAGTTGAATAACTGTTAAAAAAGAAAGAAGAGTAGTGTGATTTTCTTATATCATATAGACATGTTACCTCTTAGTATCAAAATCTTTTCTAAATACTCACACAACATTTCTTTAATATGCTGTTGGATTTTTCTAGAGTTTGAGGTCAAGCTAATTGGCTGAGAGTTTGTGACCATCATTCCTTTCCCTTTCTTGGATATTAGAATAGCAATTGCTTATCTCCAGGCATCACCTTACCCTTTCCATATTGAGGACAAGGATTTTATTTCTTTGTACCTTAGTATCTCCATTTTACAAATGGAGATAAAAATGCCTGCACTGTGGCCTGTACAAATTTGGTGTCTTAATAGAAAAATGCTTATCAATTTTAAATCATGTCAAAATGTGACCTGTAACTCTTTGGTCCCATGGCTAGATGATTCCCTCACAGATAGCATCTCAAATACTCCATGATTCCCTCAGCATCAACTTAATGTTTTCACTTTATGAACAAGATACTTATTTTATCTGGCATTTCCTTGTATGTACACTAATATTTGGATGATATACCCCACAGGGTCAGATAACTCATGAGGAAAGTGCTTCATAAAATATTAATCATGTCAAAATATGAACTATTATACTTCAGTGTGAATTCTAGACTTCCTTCAAGTCTCAGCAAAAGTCCTACCTGCAAGAAAGCTTTACCACCCCTCCTGTACATATCTTGAATGTACATATATACATGCTACTTCCTCATTAGATTGGCGAGGTCAAACCAAAATAGAAACAGAGGACACTAAACCATACATAAAGATGCTTTTAAGCTGTGCATCGACTTAGAAAACCACACATTGGTATTATCTATATTATGTTATATTTTTGTTTATTTTATTAACTATTTCCCAATTATATTTTAATGTAATTTGGTCCATTTAGGAGTGTCATGGGACATATGTGGCCCAAGAGTAACATGTTTGACACCTCTACATTAGACTGACATAGAGTAGATACTTAATAAGTGCTTGCTGGTATTCAGTCAATTTTCAGTCATGTTCAAATCTTCACGATCCCATTTGGATTTTTCTTAACAAAGACACTGAAGTGATTTATCATGTCATCTTCTAGTTCATTTTACAGACTAGGAAGCTGAAGCAAACAGGGCTAATTGACTTGCCCAGCGTCACATAGTTAGTGTTTTGAGGCTAGATTTGGACTTAAGAAAATGAGCCTTTCTGACTCTAGGAGTGGCACTCTATCCGCGTGGCACCTGGCTGTCCTTAATAAAGGCTAGTTGACAAAAAAATTCTTAAGTTCCCTCATTTGAAAAATGAAAGAGAGGATCTTTCTGACCATTGTCTAACTTATTTCAAATGATGTCCTTTGTGAAGAACGTGGCATCTTTACAAAGAAAAATATCTCAGTCTAGCTATTCAATTGAACTTCACTTAATCTGATTCTTGGCAATTTAAAGTTCAATTTAATTTAATGAAAACTTGAGAAATCAAATATTTTCAAGGCAAAGAAAGTCCAATTTATTTTTCTAATCATTTTTAGTCTGGTGGCGGAAAATTTAATTGTTGGCTGAAGAAATTTCCAAATAAATTAATTGAAACAGTCACATTTCTGATAAAAATATAATTACATGTAATGAGCACATTACTGAGATATTGTTAGTGAGATGAGAGGTAAATAGCACTTTGTGTAGAGGATGTGTCTCCTGGTAATCACAAGATCAGTTACTAGTACAGAGTAAAGTGATAGCAGATTTGGGATAAATTATTATACCATTAAGTCCCTTCAAAAGGACCAGTAAACAGATACTATCATCTACATCTCTTGGGGAGTAGAGCAGTTGGTAATAATATAAAAAAGGTTTAATAATATCAAATACATCAAAAAGCAGAGAGTCATTCATGCAGGAATATTCTGGTAAATGTTTAACAAATGGCTCTCTATGCTAAAAAAGGATATTACATTTAATCTGCACTATTAACATTTTGTCAGTCACATCAAATCTAGCACCCAGACTCTTGATCATTTAGACTAGAAAATAATATATCAAGCCCTGATTTTATAGCATTTGGCTATTTCTGAGCTCTCAATACTTACACAGAAAATTTAACAATCAACTCTCACTAGTTGATACATGTATACCACTGCCATCTTATACTTGTAACGAGCTTCTTCATTAGTTTCTTGGACAGGCAATGTGATATCGTGGAAATTAGACTGGACTTGGACCTAATTTTGAATTATGATTCTGACCCTTACAGTTTTGTGAGTATAGGAAGGTATATAAGGTTATATAAGGATATATAATTTATCATCAGTTTCTTCACATTTAAAAGATGAATAATAAGACTTGTAGTACTTTTTTGTGGAGTTCAGATAAGCTATATAAAATGTTCTATGACTTTTTCACTTTCTAATTTTTACAGTTTGGTAGTGTTTATTTTCCAATTACATATAAAGACAATTTTAGTGTTATAAATAAAAATTTTTAGTTACCTCTCTCTCTCACTTTACCCCTCTCCAAGAAAGCAAGCAATTTGATTTTAGTTTGTATATGTGCAAGCACGTAAAGCATTTTCATTTTAGGCATGCTGTGAAAGAAGGCAAAAGGAAAAAAAAAGTAAAAATAGTATACTTTGATCTATAGTCAGACTCCATCAGTTCTTTTTCTGGATGTATATAGATTTTTCCATTATAAGTATTTTGGAATTGCTTTGGATCATTGTAGTACTGAGAAGAGCTAAATCAATCATAGCTGCTAATTTCACAATGTTGCTGTTATTGTGGACAATGTTCTTCTGGTTCTACTCACTTCACTTTGCCTCAGTTTGTATAAGTCTTTGCATGCCTTTCTGAAATCTGCCTGCTTGTCATTTCTTATAGCACAATAGTATTGCATTGCCTTCATATAACCCAACTTGTTCAGCCATTTAGGGTTAGAACCCTAACCCTAATCCTCAAATGATAAGCACCTCCTCAATTTCCAGTTATTTTCTGCAACTTTTGAAATGCCAGGTATATTTTAAGTGCCAGGTATTATTATTCTCTAAACAATGGTCCAGATTATTGTAGTAAAACAACTATCGATTTATCTTAAAATTCTTTGAAATGGGGGAAGTATTCCAATCAAAAATGAAAATTTATGTGTGCATACTAGTATACATTAATTTTGTTATATAAATATTTTAATAACCATCTCTAGAGTTGTTACCGTGGCATACACTTGAAAGTAGAATGATACTTTAGTATTCTAATGGAGCCATGATTTCATTAGTGTGGATGTCTATCCAGTGATGAAGATTATAGCCTATCATCTCTTTCTCCCATCTATCTCTCATTCATGTCCTTTTTCAAGTCTGCCAAACACCTAATATGTTGAGAGCCTTCTTAATATTCTCTTTGCATTTTATAGAATAATATAACCTTTACTTTGAGTATCAGTCACATGATTTGATAATATTTTTTTCTGACTCCATCTGCTGATTTTGACCATTTCTCTAGTGCCCTCACTTACATCATTCCTTCTCTCTCATAATTACTAGTAATATGTTACATTCAGACTGTCAACCACCATAGACTGCCCTGTGGATGATTTGTAATCTCTGTTATTCTAACATTCCATTATTCGCAACCAACTTTTCCAACACTTAACCTCCATCCCATGACGTAATGAACTAAAGATGCTGAGACATAGATTTTTTGAACATGGCCAAGGCAGAAATGTGTTTTCCTTGAATATTGATATTTGTTGAAAGAATTTTCTTTTTTTTTCTCTTTTCTCCTTTCCTCCATGGGTAAGATAGAGGTGGGAAGGGCTAAAACTGGATTATTTTGTTAGTTGAAAAAAACAAACTTAATTTTTTAATTATTGGAACTGTGTTGTTGTTATAAAGGTGGGCTTTTCTTCAGAGTGAAATTTGGAGTGATTGAAAACACTGCATTTCCCAAAGGCAAATTCAGGTAGCTCTCCCCTTGGCCACTATGCATTCAGATAATTTCTCATTTTCAGTGCAAGTTCTAGATAAATATTTTGATGAATGAAATCAATGGAATGTCTACCTCCTACAATAAGTCTCTCCTGATTCTCCCAATTGTTAGTACTCCCAAAGTGTTAGTGTTACTATAGAATGGTGATTAATTAGAGAAAACTGTGATAAGCACTATGGACACAAAAAGAGGCAAAAGATATTCCTGGCCCTCAAGGCCCTCATAATCTAAAGAAATAAGAGCCTCTGGGAGAAATTCATTAGTGGGGAAGGGAGATTGCAAGCTTATATTAAGCACCTATTATGTACAAGAGCTACATTAAAAATTTATGAATATTATCTCATCAAATCCTCACAACCACCCTGGGAGTTTGGTGCTTTTATTATTCCAATTTTTAGAACTAAGGAAACTGAGGCAGACATCAATTAACTGTTTTGCCCAAGATCACACAACTAGTAAATTTGTCTAAGGTTGGTTTTCAATTTATATCTTCCTAACATCAAGTCCATGGTTATATCCACTAAGCTTCCTATAGGGATCTCCCACGTATGACACTTAACCTCTAGCCCATGAGATAATGAACTAAGGATTCTGAGACAAATAGTTTTTTGAACATGGAAAAGGAGGAAATGTGTTTTCCTTGACTATGTACATTTATTGCAAGAGTTTTCTTTTCTCTTCTCTTTTCTCCTTTCCGCCATGGGTAAGATAGAGGTGGGAAGGGGTAAAAATGGATTATTTTGTTAGTTGAAAAAAACCAAACCAATTAAACTTAATTTTTAAATTCAAGTAATAAAATTGGAAATTTTGAAATACATAGAAGTATTTTATTTTCATGTCACCTTTTTTTTCATTTTTCATTTTCCTTTTCCTCTTCTCTTAGAGAACTATGGCTTATAATAAAGGAAAGAGAAAACAGTTAAAAAAAAAAACCTGACATTTCAACCAAATCAGGAAGTTCTATACTTCTGCAAAATGGAGGCACATTTCCATATTTCATCTTTGGGACCAAGTTTGATCATTGTAAGTCAATTTAGATTTTTTATTGCTTTTTCCACTTACTTTGTTATAGTCATTGGATATATTGTCATCCTAATTCTACTTACATCATTTTACATCAGTTTTTTATAAGCATTCCCTTACTTCTCCATAACTTTCATAGTTATTTTACAGCACAATGATATTTCATTTTAATCTTATCACATACCTTGACCATTTTCCATTCAATGGTCACATACTTTATTTCCACTTTTCCACTAAAAAAGTACCACTGTAAACATTTCAGTGTATGTAGACTTATTTTTCTGTCTTAGAATTCAAGGGAATATATGCCAAACTATATCATCTCTTAGTCAAAGGATGTATAGACTTTTTATTCCCTTAGGATAATTTTCAATTGCTTTCCAGGATTGTTTGATTAATTCGTTACTCTTATAGTTCTGTATTAGTATGTGTTTTTTTTCTCAACCTTTCTGAAGTTGATTACTCCCACCAATTGTCCACTTAGAGTTGGGTGATTTAGGAAAATGTTTTAAGATATATCAGAATATTGATGTAGAGTTTATTAATAGTATTTGTCAATATTAGAAACCAATGGTTTAGAAATTAATGAATATATTTTAGAATGTTTTAATTTTAAATAAAATATGCAATAAGACATTTATGATTTCATAAATTTTATTCCTGCTTCACTTCTCTTCCCAGAGAAATTTAACATTTTCTTTTATACTGGGTATTAATAAATGAAACTATGTTTACATTTTACAAATATATTTATGATGGAGCTTCACATTGCTTAAATATTGCATCAAGGAGTAAAGTTCAGTAAATATACCTACTTGTAATTCCAGCTCTGATAAGTCTATTTAAATGAATGACAAGCCATTCTCAATAGCTATGATAAGGGTAAATAAAAAAATAGCTAGTTGATTGGCAAATGATCTTCCATTGAATTATGTTTAACCATAATCAGATCCAACAAAAATAAAATTTTGACATAAACAAAGGTATAATTTTTCAAACTCTAATCTTATCTTTATATGTGCTTAGTCTTCTATTTTGCTTTTCCACTATCTCTCTCTCTCTACATATATATATATATATATATATATATATATATATATATATACACACACATATGTATACACACACACACACACACACACACACACATATATATATATATATATATATATATATATATATATATATATATATACTTTTATTTGAGTAATTATGGGAAAATGCAATCATGAACATTTAGCAAATGTACTATAGTGTTTTATACTACAGTTATTTCATTTTCCCCTTCTTTTGGCTCAGTTAAGATAATGTTATAATTTTTTTCTTTGTATGGAACTATTATATTTTTACTCTGTATTTACCTGCTCTTTCCTTATTGCTTACAGATAGACCTAATTAGGTCTTTCCAGTCTTTAAAATCAAACAAAACCCCTCCTCACTGGATTAAGCCACCATACCTTTTAGGTATTGCCAAAAATCTCCTTTCCCTTTCACAGCCAATCTCCTAAATTTTTTTTCCACTTTGCTTGTTCCACTTCCTCTCCTCTCACTAATTTTACCATTTGTCATCCAATTTTATCATCCAACTAAAATTGCTCATTTCAAAGATATCAATGATTTCCCAAACTAATGAACTGTTCTCAATTTTCAAGCCTTTGACCCCTTTCCAGGATTTTATACTGCTGATCATCCTGTTTCCCAATTACTCTTTTCCTCTTAGTTATCCTTCTTACTCTTAGTTATCCTTCTATCTATTCTTCTAACCATCCTTAGATATCCATCCCTATCAGTTTCCTCTGATGGTTCATCTTCCAAATGCATGTATAATGTTAACATGGATGAAGTCTGTCCTTGACCTTCTTTCTACACTCTCTCATTTTGTGACTTTATCAGTTTCCATGGGTTTAATGATCATTTCAGATCTCTACGTATGTGTTCATCCTTCATTGCCAAAGAAGACCCTGCCATCAGAGAAATAATGACATGACTTGACTTTGTTTTTTGAGTGAGGGAGGGCTGTGCAGGTCACCAGCTTCACTTCTCCTCCAGAACCATCTGAATCTAGTGACTAGATATTCATCAGGATGACTGGAGATGACCCAGGATGAGGCAATTGGGATTAAGTGACTTGCCCAAGGTCACACAGCTAGTGAATGTCAAGTGTCTGAGGTGAGATTTTACCTCATGTCCTCCTGACTCCTGCACTGGCACTTTATCCACTGTACCACCTAGCTGCTCTCTCAGATTTCTATATCCATTCCTAGTCCTCTCTTGCACCCTAAGTGAGTACTATCAAATGACTTTTGGACATTACAAGTTAAAATTCTAGAGGGATTCAAATTCAACATATATAAAACAAAACATCACATTTGCACCAATGCTTTAGTTTCATTTGAACTTCCCTATTTCTGCTCAGACAATCATAATTCTTTCAGTCTCCTTGCTTTACAACTTTGTTGCTGTCCTTAACTGCTTATTCATGTTCACCCACATGTCTCTTCAGTTGTCAAAATTTGCTTTCTTTTCATCTATAACATCTGATTTCTCTTATCTCATAAAGACTCCATTCATTTTCAGACCTTTATCGCCTCTCTCATTCTGGCAGCCTCATCACTGTGGCTGTGGTTTGTCCCTCATTTTCAAAGAGGACCATGATACAAGAAAGATAATGCCATGCACTGCAAGTGAATTGGTTTTAAGTGAGGGAGGAATGTGCAAAGTCACCAGCTTCACTTTCTTCTCCAGAGCCACCTGGGTCCAGTGACCAGATATAGGTCAGGACAAGTAGAGATAATCCAACTATGCAGTAGGAAATCTTGGCCTTTTTAAACTAAGGTCATTCTGAGTTCTCACTTTGACCCACACAATGCCCATTCAGTGATTAGGGCTGCTTAAGAAGTGATTTCTTTAATGCCCCCCCCTCCCCCCCTCCATCAAACTAGGAGGCTAAGACCCACAGGGTTTCTAGTCAAAAGAGAAACAATAACTATTTACCTTCACTCTGATCCATCCATGCTCAAACAATAACCATTAAGTGGTACTTGGGTAGGGACCTATTGTTGGACAATCAATATGAGTCAAAGTAAATTTTGGTTTCAGGCATGATCTTCAAGAAAGAAATCTAGCCAATAAACCTTAAGACATGTAGTTAGGTTTCAGCCTTCAAAATTAGCCTTCCTTTGAGCAGAGGACTCTCAGGTAAGGGGAGAAAAGGGGAGAGAGAGAGAGAGAGAGAGAGAGAGAGAGAGAGAGAGAGAGAGAAGGAGAGGAAAGAGGAGAGAGGAGGAAAGGCGAGGAGAGGAGTCAACTGGAACTGGCCAGTTGGGTCCCCAGTGGGACAGCTTGGAATACTCACAGGTTGGGATTTGTCTTTCATTCTCAAAGCCTCAGCATGGTTTCATCATCAAGAACCTCCTAAGGGTAATTCCACTCTCCAAGAAATTTTCCACACAGATGCCTAAGTGATCTTAAAGCAGATATCTAACAATATCATGTCCCTACTCAATAAACATTTTTCTGGGATAGCAGTGATTCACATCTTTCTATAGGTGTCCTAGTATTTTCTCTGGATAAGCTGGTATTAGTGTCTGCATTGAGAGTTGAAAATAAATGGAGATAGAACTGGTTTCTGCTTCTGCGAGCCAATATACTGGAATAAGAAGTAAGTCACTCTCAGTCTTCCTTATTGACCTCTGAAAGCTCAGAAAATATTGTCCCAGGAAAAATCGTATAAGATCTGAGCTAGCAGAAAAATGGGGTGGGGTAATCTTGTAACTCAGGAAGCTTGGGGGATTAACAGGAAAGGTCCTTTTCACTCTCTAGGAGGAGGAGCAGTACAAGACAGGAGGCATACCAGCAAGTCAGTGGCAATCCCCATCTTAGCAAACTGAGGGGAAATCTGGAGCCCCAGGGTGATGGAGCAGGCAAATACTCAGCACAGGCAGAGGAACTTGTAGACATCATCACAAGTGTTCTTTAGCGTCAAATCTCCCCATGCTTTAGGACAACCCCAGGAGGTACAGCTCCAGACTGGCAGACATCCTCCAACAGCCAAACATTCCAGTGTAAGGCCTAAGTGAGAAGGCATCTCCCAGGGGCCAGACTTCCAACATACATCCTGAGAGCTCCAATGTTGCTGACACCAGCTCAGCACCAGGTAAGCTGCCAGATCCCCACAGTGTCCAACTGTCAGCATCTGAGGCCTCAGCACACAAAGTCAGTAGCCATGTCCCAGGTTCCTAGCAGAAAAAGTTTAGATCAGTGCTCTCCATACACCAGCAGCAGAGTCAAACTCTAAAAGTCAGGAATGAAGCAAACACCAGGAGCAAAAAGCAGAAATGAACAATGACCATATATTCTTATTATGGGGGCAAGGAACATCAAAGTACAAATTCAGAAGAGGATAATTTTGTCAATATACCCATATCCAAACCCTCAAAGGAAAATCTGAACTGGGTGAAAAGCTCAAAACTCCTTCTTGGAAGAGCTCAAGAAGAATTTTAAATTTCAAATAAAAGAGGTAGAATAAGAATTTGGAGAAGAAATGAAAGGTATGCAAGAGAGAGAGTCAATAACTTGGAAAAGAAAGGACAAACATTGACAACAGAAGTCCATAAAAAGTAGAATTAGTCAGATTGAAAAAGGGAAACAAAAACTCACTGAGGAGAAAAGCTTCATACAAAGGAAAATTGCCAAATGGAAAAAGAAGTATAAAATCTAATAGAAGAAAAAAATTGTTAAAAATCAGAATTGTGCAAGTGGAAGCTAATAACTCTATGGGATGTCAAGAATCAGTCAAACAGAAACAAGAGAATAATAAAATAGAAGAAAACATGAAATACCTCATTGGTCAAACAACTGCCCTGGAAAACAGCTCCAGGAGAGTTAATTTAAAAATTATTTTTCTATCTAAAAACCATGATAAAATAAAAAAGCCAGGACAGCATCTTTCAGGAAATCATCAAGGAAAACTGCCATCAGGCCCTAAGACAAGAAGGTAAAATATTCATTGAAAGGATTCACCTATCACCTCCTGAAAGAGATCTCAAATTTAAGACACCAAGGAATATCATAGCCAAATTCCAAAATTACCAAGTCAAGGAGCCAGAAAGCTGATTGCTTTTTTATTTACAAAAATGTTGCAAGCAGCCAGAAAGAAACAATTTAAATATGATGGAATGACAGTCAGGATTGTGCAGGACCTTGTAGCTTCTACATTAAAAGATTGGAGGGTGTGAAATATAATATTCAGTAAGTCAAAGGAGTGTGGATTAAAACTAAGGGTCAACTACCCAGTAAATTTGAGCATAACCTTTCAGGTGAGAAGATGGACATTTAACAAAATAGGGTACTTCCCAAACTTCCTGATGATCAGAACTCAACAGAAAATTTGATCTTCAAATACAAGACTCAAGAGAGGCATAAAAATGTAAACAAGAAATAAAAAATACAAAACAATATGTTATTAATAAGGGCAAACTGTTTACATCCCTTCAAGGGAAGATGGCAGTTGTAACTTTTGAGAACTATACTGTTATTACACCATTTAAAAGGGGTATACAGGTATACATAGACAGAGGGCATGGGTATAAGTTGACTTTGATGTAATGATAAAAATATCTAATTAAGTGGTGAAAAGGGATTGTACTGAGAGCAGAAGAAAGAAAAAGTCAGACAAGGGTAAATTACATCACATGAAAAGACACAAAAAGCTATTATAGTCGAGGGAAGAAGGGGGGGAGATTAGCATTATTTGAACCTTAACCTCATAGGATTTCTTTTTGTGGTGGCAAATTGGAAATTGAGAAGATGTCCAGCAATTGGAGAATGGATAAATAAGTTGTGGTATATGAATGTAATGGAATACTGTTGTGCTATAAGAAATGATGAATAGGTGGACCTCAGAAAAACCTGAAAAGACTTCTATGAACTGATTTTGAGTGAAATGAGCAGAGCCAAGAGAACATTGTACACAGTAACAGCCATACTGTGCAATGACTGAACTTGATAGATTTAGTTCTTCTCAGCAGTGCAAGAATCTAAGACAACTCCAAAAGACTCATGATGGAAAATGCTATAGCCAGAGAAAGAACTTTGGAGTCTAAATTCAGATGGAGGCACACTACTTGCTCTCTTTTTCTTTTGTTGTTTTGTTTTGTTTCTTCTTTCTCATGATTCCTCCCATTAGTTTTAGTTCTTTATATCATGACTAATGTGAAAATATGTTTAACATGAATGTATAAGTACAGCCTATATCAGATTGCATGCTGTCTTGGAAAGGGAGAGGAGAAAGAGGGGAAGGAGAAGGAGGGGGAGAAAATTCAAAATTCAAAATTTTATGGAAATCAATGTTGAAAACTAAAAATAAATAAATTATATATTGAAAAATAATAAATTGAAGCAAATATACTATGCTTATGGGAAATTTCCTAACTTATCCCACATATGGGAGAGAAGGATTTCCAACCAGGAGTTTTGAGTTATCTCATCTCATGTCTGCTCTTGATGTTGAGTGCACTTTCCATTGGATTCTGGGGACATTTAAGTAAGAGTTTGGCACAGTCTTTGGAGAGTGATGATGGATGTTTTTTTAGCAACTGTTCTTAATATACCAAGTGAGCACATGGTTTTTAAAAACTAGTCAAAACTTACTGATTAAATTCATTCTCAATTGGTATTTCTGGGGTGAGGGAGTACAGTTGTAGGGTCTTGAGCCAACATCAATCAGGAGCACCCAAGACTCTTTCAGGGGGATGTAGCCAGCCTGTCACTGTGAACCTGCCCCATTTGTGAGAGTGGAACTTGGGATGAGGATGTCTTAGACGTTACATGGAATATATATTTTATATATACAAGTTATCTCACCAGTGAGTAGGTAATTGAGTTCAGGGACTGTTACATTTTTATTTTTGTCCTAACAGTTCTTGACACATACTAGGCACTTAAAATGCCTATCGGTTGATTGGTTGAATATAGAAAACTACTTCAAGTAGTTTAGCAGTGAAGGGAAGAAAAGGTATGAAGTAGCAGATGGATGTAAGTATGTATACTTTCTATCCTCCACCATAGATCTCTAGTTTTGGAAGTATGATTAAACCAACTTTGCACTGTTGGTTTCTCTTCTCTATGGCCCCACTTACCAGAAAACCTTCCTTGGTCACTGCTCCCTTATGTGTAATGTTTTCCATATTAGTATATAAGATCCTTGAGATCAGGGACTATTTTTACTTTTATTTCCAGATCACAGTATTTGGCACAAAGTAAGTGCTTATTTTTTATTCATACATTCAAGAATTAAGAAGGTATTTTTGCTTTTGTTTATAGAATTAAGGAGATGGGAATGTGAAGGTTTTCTTCAAAATGGTGGACCTGGGAAGAACTCCCAAAGGAAGAAGGGAGCATCAAGGATACCGGAATATAATAGCTGCTATGTGGTGGTAAAGTCTGGAAATATTTACTGCATTTAATTTTTGAATGTATTATTCTAGTCAAACTATCCTTTTCACTCTTCTCCAAATTCAGTTTTCTTTGTTTCCTTCCTTCCTCCCTCCCCTCTATCTTTCCTCTCCTTCCTTTCTTCCTTCTTTCCTTCCTTCCTTCCTCCCTCCCTCCTTTTCTTTCTTTGTTTCTTTGTTCCTTCCTTCCTTCCTTCCACTTTCTATATGTTTCTGTGCCTTTGTACTGGCTGTCTCCCATGAGTTCAACTTTCTCCTCACTTTCATATCCAAGAATCTTAGAATTTGTTCAGTGATCAACATGAGTACTACTTCCTACTCAAAGCTTTTCCTGATTCCCTAGTTCTTAGTGCTCTCTCTCCCTTTTCAAATTGTCTTGTCTTTGTTTATGTTTATGTGTTGTACTCCCTTAGTAGAATATAAACTGTTTGAAGGAAGGAACAGGTTTTCATTTTTGTCTATGTATCCCCTACACTGGATGTTAGAACAAATAGAGTTCTAGGCCTGAAGTCAGGAAGACTCATCTTTCTTACTTCAAATCTAGCCTCAGAAACTCACTAGCTGTGTGGCCCTGGGTAAATCATTTAATCCTCTTTCTCTCAGTTTCCTAATTTGTGAAATGAGCTAAAGAAGTTTGAAATAGCAAACCGCTTTAATATCTTCGCCAAGAAAACCCCCAAATGGGATCACAATGAATCATATATGACTGAAAAATGAATGAAAATCCCTATGGTTACTATAACATCTGACATAGAGAAGGAACTTGAATTGAATTATAGTATTAGCAATATTTCTTTCCCACAACAGAGCTGGTTGCTAGTTTATTGTTATCAGTCATATTTTCTTAAAAACTGAAAAAGTAAAAATTTCTTTTTAAATACATAAAATACTGTACTCACACACATTTTACAAATCTTTTAGATTTCTCTAGTTACATGGTTAGGGAAATATGGTATAAGATAATTTAAAAATAAATTCCATGTGATAGCTTTAGGTTGAAAGGAAATTTTACTTTCTTCTCATCTTTCTGTGGTTTGTGAATCTATGCAGCCAATTCTCCAAGGAGGCAAGAGAAAGAAGGCAGCCACCTCTTGCCACTTACAAAGAGTCTTATCTTAATTGATCTCAATATATTCCCTCATTGTTGAACTGTCACAATCAACTCACCTGTTTCATCACATTGTGCAGTAGTCTTCCCTTGCTCTGACCTGAAACAATACCTTTTGAAAAGAGTGAAATGTTCCCTTCCTTTATTATTGGAAGGATTTTAATATTCTGTGTGTGAAGTGCTCTATGGGGAGTTCAAAATTATATTTAAAAAAACCACATCTTCTTCCAATTTTCAGCTTCTATGAAGCACTCAGGATGTACATTCCCCAAAGGGCAGCAGGTCAGATGAAGGATGCTTTATTCTGTTGACAGTGACATGCCTGATTTCTATTTTCAATTATTCTCATCTGAATTTATCTGTTGATTCCCTAGCAGGTAGAAAAAGTGATTCTCTCCCCTCCCTTTGTGTTGCTTTTCACTGTAAACCTATCACCTTCAGTAAATAATGAACTTGAGACAATGTTTTGATTCTCTAGCTTCAGAGTATCTAATCATATTTATAAGCAAATTTATAAAAGCCAGATATCTTTTGTACAATGTTTATTGAAAACACCATACATGAGAGATTTGTTTAATGAGCAGGGGATTTGAATAGAATGGAATCTCTCCTTAGATATTGTAAGAGAAACTGTATTTATCACCATGTGCTGAACAGACAATAGAAAAGACATGGTTCCTGCCCAGTGAGATGAAAGGCAATATTAGTTTTAATATTGTTAGCATCTTCCAAACAGTCACTAGAAATAGAACTGAAATTGCCCATTCTTCCACATCAAGAATTATATAGTATAGAGAGATTTATTGAAATGTCTCTAGGAAGAATCACTACTGTATTACTTATCAGAGGGGGAAAAATCACAGTGCCTTGGCAGGTAAATATCATGATATGCAGAACGTATGAGTCAAGTTTATTTTAGCAACTCCAAAACAACTAAGCTACCAGCATGGCACATTTTCATGTCTGTTTTATTTATGTGCTAGTACGTGTATGGGTATACTATCCTTATTCTGGAATATAAGCTCTATGAGAGCAGAAACCATGCTTTCATGAGAATTTGTATAACCCTTTGCTCAGATCTCACCTCTCACTCATCAGGGTTCTGCCATCAGATGAACAAAGTTTGATTCTGGGGGATGTCTAAGACGTCATAGCTCATACCACCTGAAGTTGCTCTGGGTTGGAGGTGTGTGTGTGTGTGTGTGTGTGTGTGTGTGTGTGTGTGTGAACCCAATCTATACCAGTTTAGCCTCGATAGCTTAACTAGGTGAAAATAGATCTTGATCAATCAGTTAATGATAGGCCCCAAGAATAAATGTGAAAATTGTCTGAAAAGTTCTTGTTGTGGTGAAATGTTGCTGGAAAAGAGTTCTATTATAACTGTCTGGGGGAGGGGGAGCGTGGTTTCAACACACCCTCTGGCTCCTGTGTAAAAACAACAAATTAACTGAAATGGACTTCCAGAAAATAGATCAAGTATGACTTTTTAGCCCATTCCTGAAGAGAAAACATCTGGTGGAATTAGGGCAGGAGAAGTTTCTACTTTAACTTTGGTCAGGCTTTCTTCCTCATACCCCCTTTTACTAATAGTCAGTAAATGTTTATTTATTTATTTGATGAATTTATTTTTTTTTTTTAGTTTTCAACATTCACTTCCATAAGATTTCAAGCTTCACATTTTCTCCCCTTTCCCAAGCTGGTGTGCAGTCTGATATGGGCTCTCTATGTACGTTTATGTTAAGCAAATTTTTACATTAGTCATGTAAAGAAGAAGTGTAATCAATAGGAAGAACCACAGGTAAGAAGAAACAAAATAATACAACAAAAAAAAGAAAACAAATATGTTATTTCCATCTTCATTCAGATGTGAAATTTCTTTCTCTGGATATGGATAGCATTTTCCATCATGAGTCTTTTGTAGTTGTCTTAGATCCTTACATTACTGAGAGGAGCTAAGTCTCCTTACATTACTGAGAGGAGCTAAGTCTTTGAAGGTCAGTAATCACACAGTGTGGCTGTTACTGTGCACAGTGTTCTCCTGGTTCTGCTCATTTCACTCAGAATCAGTTCATGTAAGTCTTTCCAAGTTTTCCTGGAGTCTACCTGCTCATCATTTCTTATAGTACAATATTATTCCATTAAATTCATATACCACAATTTGTTCAGCCATCCCCAAATTTTGATGGGCATCCCCTCAATTTCAATTCTTTGTCACCACAAAAAAGAGCTGCTGTGAATATTTTTGTACATGTGGGTACTTTTCCCATTTTTATGATGTCTTTGTGATACAGACATAAAAGTGGTATTGCTGGTTCAAAGGATATGCACAGTTTTATAGCCCTTCGAGCATGGTTTCAAATTACTCTCCAGAATAGTTAGATCCCTTCACAACTCCACCAACAATGAATTAATGTCCAAATTTCCCTACATCTTCTTCAACATTTATCATTTAAATGTTTTGTCATGTGTATGATGTGGTAACTCAGAGTTGTTTTGATTTGGATCTCTCTAAACAATATTGATTTAGAACATTTTTTTCATATGACTATAGATAGTTTTAATTTCTTCCTCTGAAAAATGCCTATTCATATCCTTTGACCATTTATCAATTGGGGATGACTTGTATTCTTATAAATTTAGCTCAGTTCTCCATATGTTTAAAAAAAAATTTTTACGTTTATTTATTTATTTTTAGTTTTCAACAATCATTTCCACAAAATTTTGAGTTCCAAACTTTATCCCAATCTTTCCCCTCCCCCACCCCAAAATACCATGTGTTCTCATTACCCTTTCCCCAATCTGGCCTCATTTCTATCACTCCCCTCTCTTCCTTTATCCCCATCTCTCATTCCTTGTTATTATAACATAGATTTCTATACCCCAATACCTGTATTTTTTATTTCCCAGTTGCATGAAAGAACAATACTCAACAGTTCCTAAAATTTTGAGTTCCAACTTCTCTCCCTTCCTCCCTCCCCACTCATCCTTACTGAGAAGGTAAGCAATTCAATATAGGCTATATATATGTGTAGTTTTGCAAAAGATTTCCATAATAGTCATGTTGTGTAAGAATAACTATATTTTCCTCCAACTTATCCTGCCCCCTATTTATTCTATTTTCTCTTTTGACCCTGTCCCTCCCCAAAAGAGTTTACTTCTAATTACTCTATCCTCCCATTTGCCCTCCCTTCTATCATCCCCCAACCCCACTTATCCTCTTCTACCCTATTTTCCTGTAATGTAAGATAGATTTTTATTCTGAATTGAGTGTGCATGGTATTCCCTCCTTAAGTCAAATTTAACGAGCGTAAGATTCACTTTTTCCCTCTCACCTACCTCCCTTCCCCCTCCCTTGAAAACACTTTTTCTTGCCTTTTTCATGAGATATAATCTGCCCCATTCCATATTCTCCTTTCTCCTCTCAACATATTCCTCTCTCATCCTTTAATTTTATTTTTTAGATATTATCTCATCCTAGTCAACTCACCCTGTGCTCTCTATGTATATATATGTGCATAATCCCTCCAAATACTCACATACTGAGAAAAGTTTCAACAGTTAAAATATTATCTTTCCATGTAGGAATGTAAACAGTTGAACTTTAGTAAGTCCCTTACGATTTCTCTTTCCTGTTTACATTTTCATGTTTCTCTTGATTCCTGTGTTTGAAAGTCAAATTTTCTATTCAGCACTTTTCATCAAGTCTTTTCATCAAGAGTGCTTGAAGGTCCTCTCTTTTACTGAATGAACATTTTCCTTGTGAAGTATCATACTCAGTTCTTCTGGGTAAGTGATTCTTGGTTTTATTCCTAGTTCCTTTGACTTCTAGAATATCATATTCTAAGCCCTTCAATACCTTAATGTAAGAAGCTTCTAGATCTTGCATTATCCTGATTGTATTTGCACAATAGTCAAATTATTTCTTTCTGGTTGCTTACAATATTTCCTTCTTGACCTGGGAACTCTAAAATTTGGCTACAACAGTCTTAGGAGTTTCTCTTTCCAGATCTCTTTCAGGAGGTGATCAGTGGATTCTTTCAATATTTACTTTACCCTCCGGTTCTAGAATATCAGTCTTCCCTGATAATTTCATGAAATTTCATGAAAGATGATGTCTAGGCTCTTTTTTGATCTTGGGTTTCTGATTGTCCCATAATTTTTACATTTTCTCTCCTGGATCTATTTGCTAGATCAGTTGTTTTTCCAATGAGATATTTCATATTGTCTTATTTTTTTCTTTCTTTTGGTTTTGTTTTGTAATTTCTTGGCTGCTCATAAAATCATTAGCTTCCATGTGCTCCATTCTAATTTTTAAAGAACTCTGTTCTTCAGCGAGCTTTTGAACCTCTTTTTCCATTTGGCTAATTCTGCTTTTTAAAGCATTTTTCTTCTCATTGGCTTTTTAGACATTTTTTTGCCAATTGAGTTAGCCTATTTTGAAAGGGGTTATTTTCTTCAGCATTCTTTTGTAAACTGGTGACTCACTTTTCATAATTTTCTTGCATTGGTCTCATTTCTCTTCCCAATTTTTCCTCCCCCCCCTTACTTGATTTTCAAAATCCTTTTCGAGCTCTTCCATGACCTGAGATCATTGCCTATTTATTTTGGAGGTTTTGGATGCAGAAGCCTTGACTTTTATGTCTTATGGTGATGGTATGCAATGTTCTTCCTCATGTGAAAGGATGGAGGAAAATACCTGTTCACCAAGAAAGTAGACTTGTATAGTCTTACTTTTTTTCCCTTTTCTGGGCATTTCCAAGTCATTTACTTGACTTTTGAGTCCTTTGTCAAGAGGAGGGTATATTCTGGGGACCTGTAAGTTCTCAATTCCTCCAAGGTGGCACAATTAAGGGAGCTGAATTTACTCCTCTCCTGACCTGTGCTCTGGTCTGGGAGCAACCACAAGCACTCTTCTCCCCAGGACCTGTGAGTAGGACTGCCCAGGATCTACCAGTAGGACTTCTTCTCCAGAGCCTCCACCAGCTCCATCAGCCAGAACCTCTCCTTACCCCAGGATCACCAGTCAGGATTGAGACCTAGATCAGCTGCTCAGTTCCCCCAGGGTCTTTAAGCTCAAGGCTCCAAAAATGGATATTTCCCCTGCTGTGGCTGCTGCTGGTAGGGCCAGACTGCATTCCCTTCTCACCCAGGTGAAAAAACTTTTTCACTGGCCTTCAAGGCTGTCTCTGGCATTTGTGGGCTGAGCAGTCTGGGAACTGCAGTTGCCCCCTGAGGACTGCTCTGGTCCTGTCCCTGCTATGCTGTGTGACCAAAGCTGGGTTTTGCTCTGCTCTGCCCTCAGTGTGATAGATCTTTCCTGTTGCCCTTCCACGCTGTCTTGGGCTGGAAATATCTTTCACTCTGTCATTTTGTGGCTTCTGCTGCTCTAGAATTTGTTTAGAGTCATTTTTTACAGGTATTTTATGGGCTATGGTGGGAGCTTCTACAAGTCTGTTCTTCTACTATGCCATTTATCCATATATTTTAGAAACAAGACCTTCATCAGAGAAACTGGTTCTAAATTTTCTCCCAACTTTCTGCTTCTCTTCTAATCTTCATTGTGTTGACTTTATTTATGCATTTTCAATTTAATGTAATCAAAATCATCTATTTTGCATTTCATAATGTTCTCTATCTCTTGTTTGGTAATAAATCCTTCCCTTCATAAATTTGACAGGTAAACTATTCTTTTCTCTCCTAATTTGTTTATAGCATCAGCCTTTATATCTAAATTGTATACTCATTTTTATTTTATCTTGGTATATGTTCTAAGATGTTGGTCTATGTCCAGTTCATTGAACAGTAGACTACTATAGTCATTGACTATTCTGTCTGTGTACATAACCTATACCACTAATCCACCATTCTATTTCTTAGCCAGTATCAAGGAGTTTTAATGATTGCTGCTTTCAATAAACATATATTAAGCAACTACAATTTGCTAGGAAATGTACTAAGTGCTGGGACTACATATATAAATAAAGACAGGCCCTGTCTGGTAGAATGGGAAGACTCTACTAGATCCCATCCTTCTATATAATTTTAGAGTTCATGGCTCTGCCCTTCAGTCAGAGGGTCCAATCAGAATTCAAACATACTGACAAAGTTGATTTCATCTTATGGAGAAGACTCTTCTACCTATGGAGACCATTGAATTTTCATATTTCCATTAGTGACCTAAATAGCAATCCTAGATCATCTGGCAGCACTGTCTACCTTAGAAACTAAGGGTAAACTGGCCAAATATTCAGAATTATCAAAGGGAAATTCTTGAGTACTCTGGGTGTGGGAAAGAATGACTTCCAATAACCCCCAAACAGTTAACTCTTTGTGATATGTGTTTTTTTTTTAAACCTGAGTCCATTTCTCTTGGTTTTGGTATATACATGAGGAAGAATGTCACAGACTTTTGAGGGCATGTTTTGTACCAACTCTTTTTATTCCATACCTCAGTGAATACTCTTCTCTAAAAGCTAATTAAGGATGACTGCCTAAAGGATTTTCAACTAATTATCTTGCAAGGGAATGCACAGCCATGGAGCCTTGAGCTGATGGCATCAGAGAATTAAATTAACCCCTCAGAGCTATCCTTAAAATCCTGAGCAGAGATTTAGCCAAGCTCTGGGGACCTAATTTATCAGTGGTAGTGGAAGTTGGGATAAGGATCTTTGGAGTTCATATAGGTGTCACTTTCATTTGGTTTGTGTCAGTTTCCCTAAATATGAGTGGCAGAGTCCCAGTTCAACCTACACTGAAGGTGGAAATGCATTTAGTTGGGATGGTCCATATTTCACCACACAGAAGATAGAAGATTCAAACAGTTCTCAGGAGTCCAGAAACAGATGCAGAAAGATATAAAAATACCCAACTAGAATAGCAGCTTTTATTGAAAACGAACTGATCTTATGATCACTTTCAGCGCTCTCTTCCTTTTAAACTCATAGTATCAACCAGTAATCTGCGTTCTCCCTAGAAGGCAACATTCTTTGAAGTTGCTAAACAGTAATCCCCTTCCTAAAAAGACATACAAGTGTCCAAATAACTGACTGGGTTTGTTTCCCAGGGATTACATTGCTCAGAAATTATGATGGAGTATCTTCACAATGAAAAGAAAGCACAGCATCCGAAAATGTTCTTCTCTAGCTTGAGGCCTAAATTCCAAATTTGAATTAGAGAACTTCTCAATGCAGCATTATCCATGAGGAAACTTCCAAGGCTGGGACTCCCATCTCAGATCTCCTGGGAATATACATATTTGTTTCTGACATGGGCTTCTGGAGGAAATCTCTTAGCAACCTAGTTTTTGTTTCTTCTTGAGCTCAAAAAGTGTGCTCTCAAGATCTTTTAAGCTAAGTGCAAGTTCATGAAAGTCCTGTGAGGCACAGGATCAAATAAGACATTTCCTGTTCCTCGAGGGAATAGGATATATAATTAACCAGTTTCTCAGTGCCCATCTCCAGGACATAGGTCTACCCTCCTCTGAAATTTTCAAGCTTCTGATAAGGGAAGTTTGAAAAGGAAGTTTAAAAAAAGAGTGATTTTTTCTCTTCGATTGCACTTACAGTCTATGGAGATGGGCTGACTCTATCTTCCTAGAGGCACCTCCGTAGATAAGAACATTGGATCTGGAATCAGGAAGACCTGAGTATAAATATGACCTAGGACACTTACTATGTGATGCTGCCCAAGTTATTTAACCTCTGTATACATCAGTTTCCTCATCTGAAAATGGGAGAACAGTAAAGTACTTTACACTTTAAGTACTTTACTTTAAAGCACTATAGATATAGATTTTAATGATTTTCTTCCTTCCTTCCTTCCTTCCTTCCTTCCCTTCTTCTTCTTCTTCCTCCTCCTCCTCCTCCTCCTCTTCTTTTTCTTCTTCTTCTTCTTCTTCTTCTTCTTCTTCTTCTTCTTCTTCTTCTTCTTCTTCTTCTTCTTCTTCTTCTTCTTCTTCTCCTTCTCCTCCTCCTCCTCCTTCTCCTCCTCCTCCTGCTCCTCTTCCTCCTCCTTCCATCTTTCTTCTTCCTGACTTCTGGTCAATTACCTGGGTGACAGCCATAGTCACTGAGAGATTCAGGAGTTCTATATTCTCTCAGTAATATTCCATGGGACATACATCAAAAAATTTACACCCTGTAATCTCATCAAATTGACAAGGGAACTATCAAAATCAAATTGCCTTACAGGTATATCTTCCCAATTAATTAGTTCAGTGCTCTGTATATAATAGGCAATAAATTAATGCTGAAAGTTGAATGACTGAATGTCAACTATATGAGGACACAATATAAGGACTGGACTTAAGATATTACTAATATGAAAGCATGTAAGGGTTATATGATCAAGTCAGGGAAACACAATCTTAGAGTATTTCCTAGAACACTGAAAATTTAAATGATTTGTATGAGGATATATAGGCAGCATACATTGGGACTTGAAACCAGTTTTTTCTTGATTCAAGGCCAGTTTTTCATATAATATGCCATATTATAGAATATCGAGTATATATCTATATGAACACTGGTATATCCATATATAAACATATACTCATTTGTGTATGTATAACTTCATTTTGTCTGGGAGATGATTTAAAATAGTAATTATTTTTGTTTTATTGACATCCTTTATTTTTTCCACAAGATTAATCTCTAAATCCTCTTGCAAGTGAGCTTTTTATTTTAAAAAAATGTATATTTTTAAGTTCAGCAAAACTCATCAATGTATCATTTACCTGATAGAACATAGAACATATAACACTTTAAACCCATGGTGTTTTTAACTTTGTGGAAGTTAGTTATATTTATTCAAATCTTCTATTGGATGAAGATGAATAATTATGATCAAACAACGTTCAGTTTAATTATACCATTTTCTTTATGTAGTTGTAATCGTCGCATGTATCGCTTTACTAGTTCTGCTTATTTCATATTGCATTCACTCATGAGCGTTTTCATGTCTTTTATTTTCTTTACAATTTTTCATGACACAATAATATTACATTGAAATAATAAAGCGTAATTTGTTTAACCGTTTCACAATTAATGCACTTAATTTTTTCTCAAGTTTTAATGCTACCGATAGCATTAACAATTTGTGGGTATGTACACAATGTTGACATACATATGCCTATACATGCATTCATACTATATATATATATTTATATTACACATGTGTATATATATATATGTGTACGTGTGTGCGTGTGTGCGTGTGTGCGTGTGTGTGGTGTAATAGTAGTATTAGTAGTAGTAGGAATACTGTAGTAGTAGTAGGAATACTCCTCTTCCCAGCTTCCCTCTTACACTCAAGGGCAACACTATCCTCCCAGTCACTCAGGCTCACAACCTGGAAGTCATCCTGAACCCCTCACATTCTACATCCAAGCAATTACCAATTCCTGTCCATTTTGTCTTTGAAAAAATATCTTATACACAGCCTCTTCTTTTCTCTGTCAACACTTCATGCCTGGATTATTTCAATAGATCTGACAGTTGATTGCCACAAGAGTTTCTTCACACTCCAGTTCATCCTTCACTCAGCTGTCAAAATGATCTTTCTTAAGTTCAAACCTGAATACATGATCTCACCTTTCAGTAATTTCTAGAAGTTCCCTTTCACCTCTAGGTACTGTAAACACCTGTTTGGCTTTTAAAGACTTTCATAACCTAATGTGTTCCTATCTTTATGGTCTTCTTAATAAATTTTTCCCCCTCCACATGTTCTAAGATCTGATGCATTGCCCTCTGAATATTCCTTGCACAAAATATTCAGTTACTTAAGTCAATGTATTTTTCATTGATTCTTCCCCACTCCAGGATTGCTTTGTCTTTAGACTTCCTTCACAATTCCTCTAAAAATCTCATCTTCTGCAAGTATTTTCTGATTGCCTTTAGTACTAACACCTTACACCTGAAATAATCTCTAATTTATCCTATACATATGATCCCTAAAGAAGTTAGGTGGTGGACCTGGAGTGAGAAAGAGGTGAGTTCAAATTTGACCATTAATATTTTATACCTGTGACCTTGAGCAAATCACTTAACACTTCAGCCTGCCTCAGTTTCTTTATCTATAAAGTGTGTATAATAAAAATCTGCCAGAATTATGACAGATATCACAATTATGAGGATTAAATGAGACAATATTTGTAAAGTGTTTGTCAAACCCTTAGGGGTTATATAAATTTTTCTTGTTATTGGCTTTTGTTGTTTTTTGGTATTACACTGAACTCCTTGAGAACAGGGACTATTTTTACTTTTCTTTATAATCTTCGTGCTAACCTCAGTTACTGGAACATAATAGGTACTTAATAAATGCTTGTTGACTTGTTTTATGTAAGTTGGGCTGGTTTCTGTTTTATCAAATGGCTGCTTTCAGGATCACTATTTTAGTTTGAATTTCTTCTCTTGAGTTACAAAAGGCTCAACCTATGCGAAGTTGGTGTCTGAGGTTTATTGGAATTCTCTTTGCCTTTGGAGCATACTTGTATGATTTACTTTTGTAGATTACCTTGGTGAATGTGGAGGCAAAGGAGAATACATTTCATTTGAAAATTTTTTTAGCTTTACATTTCTATCCTTTTAAAACTCATTTTAAGGAAAATTGTTCTTACTTCATCTTACAGCCCACAAATGCCTCAATGGATTTTAAACTTGAGACTCAATTGGCTAGTCTAGAATAATGACATTTTGTTTTTTTATATCATTGGGGCAATATGATGCCTAGCAAATCTTACCTAGACTTTTTCCTGGCTTTAAAATATCAAAAGCAAACCTCTGCTACTGACTCATCCTGGAACTTCCCTCAGCACTTTGGGGGACACCCAATTACTCCTGTAATCTCCTCATGCTGGAATATACCAACATTCACCCAATCTTTTTTCTCATTGGTGAGTACTTCTCTGGGCCTCCATTTTATGGAGAGGTCCAGGTTGACTAGCCTTCCTTACCAAACAGGCACTCACTATCCAGATTCCAAAACTATGCCCCTCTTTTAGGTGACTTCACCTCCTCTTTCCCCACTTTTAAGCTTTGTGTGTTGTCTGCCACTATTATATTGTGAGTTCCTTGAAGGTAGAGACTGTCTTACTTTTTGTTTGATTTGCATCCCCAATACTTAGCATTGTGCTTGGAATTTAGTAAGAACTGTATAAATGACTTCTTTCTTCCCTTCATAGCAGTGAGATCTCTGTGTTAAAGAATATGAGCATTTTATTCATTTTCTTCACCTAATTTCAAAATGCTTTCTAAAATGTTTGGTTCAGTTTATGATAGCTCTACCAACATTGTATAATGGTACTTTTTGCAGCCTATTCAACGATGATTAGTATCAGGTTTTTGCCATATTTACCAAATTGGTGAGTACAATGTGAAACCTTAGAATTATGTCTATTTGTGGTTCTCTTATGGTTAGAAGTGATTAAGAGCAATCTACTCCATGATTGTTTATACTTTCCAATTCTTTTAAGAACTATCCACATATTTTGACTACTTATCTATTGTGAAGTGACTCTTGGTTTTATATATTTGTCAATGAACTATTTTAGCTTATTTTTACTAATCATAACCAGAGATAGTTTATTGCCCTACTTGCACTGATTTTATTCATATTAAAATTTTAAATTTGATATAATTATATTTTATGATATCCTCCATCCCTTTTTTCCTTAAGAAATCTCCTAAGAACAGTTATGAAAAATTCCAACATACATTTTCCTCTATTAAAAAAATGATGAATATCCTTTTGGAACATATTGTGGCATATGGATTTAGAGGCTTTTCTAAATCTATTTTTTCCCCAAATGACTTTATTGTCCCACTAGAAATTTTTACTGAATAGAGAATCCTTTCCAAAGTGGTCTATATTCTTGGATTTATAAAATAATGGTTTAGTGATTCTTATTTATCCATTCTCTTCCATATTAGGCACCCAGACTCTACTCACTTCACTACCAAATCCATTACTCCTGCCTTAGACTTCTCATCTTTGACTACAGCCCTTTCATGATGATGACACCTACACCCTGAGAACCTCTCTTCTGATTGGTGAGTCCTTGTTCTGGACCAAGAGTTTGGAAAGTACCCAGGAATGACTTCACTTCTCACCCACCGGATTTCTTTGTCTGCTCTTTGTGAGCCTTACACCCATTCCAGTAACTCCCTATCCCCCTCAAATCCAGTTCTTCATTTATGTTGTCTTCCCTCATTGGAATATGTGCTCTTTGAGGATAAGGCAGGATTATATTTCTATCACTGCTTAACAAAGTTTGGCACAGGGTAAGAATTTAATAAGCTGATATTATTTAGTTAAATAATAGTAGGGTGCTAATGACAATATAAGGGAGTTACTAGAATTGGTGATAAATTAAGGGGAGAACATAGCAGAAAGGTGTATGAAGCCAATAGAATTATAGAACCTGGAAGGGGAAGGAGAAACTTGCTCTGAGGACCCAACTGCTTGGTGGGAGTGCAAATGGGATTGACTTTCCAGAATTTTCCAAGGCTACATTTATATGACTCTTTAAATATGACTCAGAAGACTGACTTCTAGATATTTTATGAGCTTTACAGTGGTTTTCAATGAGATTTTCCTTTCCATTTTTATCTTGTTTTTTTTATTCCTATTTATAATTAAAAAATAATTTATTATTTTTTCTCCATGATCTTTCTTTGTCATTTTACTGCTTAGTCCAATTGCTTTTTTTTTTGAAACAATATATTTTTATTCAATCATTCTTTGATAAGTTTACTTTTTTACTTATGTTTCTTTGGTTTGGAATCTTGGCAAGTCAAATATTCTGCTTCCTTCTTTTCTCCTTCTTTTTGGGAAAGATGTTTTTGTGGTTGATATGATTAACTTTTCTAACTGTGCTGTTTGAGATTATAGTGTGAGCACTTTTACTTTTTGGATGATTATATTTTATTTTTAGCTAAGGGTTAATCCTAGGGTATTCTTCCTGATGTTTCTTTGTGACTGAGATTCTTGCCACTGGTTGATTTGCTGCTGGTATTGTTGTTTGAAATTAAAATTCTAAAATTCAATTGCTATATACAACTTGGAGTTTCAATTATAGAGCTTGTTCTCTGGCAGCCATATGTGCATTCATTACATCAGTACTTTTTTTTGTCTATTCAAATGTTCTGAGCAATCTTCTTATGTGGTAAGATATTCAAGGAGTGTGTGTGTGTGTGTGTGTGTGTGTGTGAGTGAGTGAGAGAGAGGGAGGGAGGGAGGGAGGGAGGGAGGGAGGGAGAGAGAGAGAGAGAGAGAGGGAGAGAGAGAGAGAGAGAGAGAGAGAGAGAGAGAGAGAGAGAGAGAGAGAGAGAGAGGAGGGGGAGGATTATTACCAATTGGGAGAACTGTGACCTTTAGCTTATTTCTATCCTTTCTTCTTGATCAATTATTTTACTCAGTATGGAATTAAAATATCCTTTTAATGTTTATTGACTTTGGATATTTCTGTCAAATTTTCTTCTACTTCTGTGTTTTTGTCTTAATCTGTCATTTCAGTTGCCACTTCTTTAAAGAAACTCTTTGCCATGTCTAATAAATTTTGTATTGACGTTTTATCTTCTTTCATTATGCATTAAGAGCTATGATTTATGACCTACTTCATTTTAATAGCTTGTTTTAGATATTTTACTTTTCTTTTGATCCATTTTCTTGTTTTTTGATGTGGCTATATTATTTTTGAGGAGTATGTAGAATTTCCTCTTTTAAAACCATGAAGATTTTTTTTTATTATAACTAGGTTCTAATTAGCGCACCATGAAATGTTTGCATGTATTCAAAAGCATACTACTTGAAATTATAATTTTGCAAAATATGGTAATTGGTTCTTTCCCTATGGAAATTTGCTGTGTGAATTCAAATAATTCCATTACTTCATCACACATTAATCAGGGACCTAGATATAATTTCTCTTTGTGATGATACCTCAATATATTTAGAGCTCTATTTGAATTTTACTCCTACTTACTTCTGCCTTTATTAATTTGTTTTTTATCTTCTTAGGAAGTAGGTTTACACCCAGGCATTCTCCCCTGGAAGTTTTGCCTTTCAGCCTCTTTCATGTATTCCTAGTAGCTGGTTTATGACTTCCTTCCTCATTCTTGCACCCTACTCTTCCCTCCTCCCCCCTCCCCAGAATACAGCTTTCATACATTAGCGGGTATGGAAGACTTGTTAGCTTGCTTCTTAGAATAAACCACAATTAGCTGAGGACAGATCCACAGACCTCCCCCCCCCCCACTTGATTTCTAGTTTCTTTTCCTTTGGGCACAAATACCTCTTGCCCTCTAGTACTCTGTACACTGCCACATCTAATCCACCCTTATTTTTTGTTCTTTCTTTTCTTCATATGTTTGGATAGAATCAAGTGTCTGCTGCCTCTTGTAGGATAAGGTATATTTTTATTGAGTCAATGCAATGTGAAAACTTGGCAGGATACTTCACAGTGAGACTCACTTTGAGACTCTTAAAAGGGCTTCCAAGCCTCCAAGTTCATTTTTTAAAGAGCATACAAAATGTAGGATGACATACTGTTGCATGGTAAAAAAAAATTAACTGGACCACTCTTTTCTTGTTCTTCCTTTTCTGTGTCCTTTGTGCAAAAAGAATGCCAACTCATTCCTCCCACAACTGTCAATTACATACTTTGTTTCTTACTCATCTGAAAAAAACACCTTGAGTAAAACACATTGGAAAATCCGTCAAGAAAGGTAAATTTATCATTGTAAATCACAATCTGGAAGTCTTGATCTATGGGATTGAATATTGTCCTTCTTAAGTGGTAATAAATTCCCATGATGGCCGTTTGTTCCTTTTTTGCATGAGATAAATTTTATTTTTAAATACTGGCGGAAATGGCAGAAATGCATTTATAATTGTATACAAAGTATGTCTTTTTAATGATATAAGGGAAAGCATTTAAAGAAAGCCACACTGTAATCAATATCGGCTAGTGGAACTGATAGTTTTTGTTGTTGCAGGATCAATGAGAAGTAGTCTTTATTTTCAGCATTTTTTTTTCCAACTTAAAGTTTGGAATGCAGTGTCCAGCTCTTTTAAGGAATAGTTGTAAGCCAATACTTAGAATTACTTTATTCATTCATTAAATTATAAACATTGATTAAGTACTTGTTGTATGCAAAACATTGTGCTATACCTTGAGAACAGGGAGGATTTAAAGTTTAGCTAAAACATGGTATGTCTCCTTATGGACCTTATAGCTTAGTGACATTGGACTGATATTTTAAGGAATACTGAATTAATTGAATAATTTTTCAAGATAGAGCAAGTTTAATTACCAATGGAACACTTTTGAAAATGTTGTAAATATAGTCTAACCTCAGAGTAGTTTGTTCCTTTACTTTATTGGTCTTTGTACTTTCCATTGTGTAACTCATTCCTTCCCTGAAGGATAAAAAAGAAAATTTATCTAAGGTCATAAAATTACTATATTCCCTAGGCTTAATGGAACTCAGGGCATGATCTGGATATAAATTGTGAGCTGTCTTTCTTTTTTCCTTCTGATTTCTAATAGACATTTTTTTTAAAAAAACAATATGCATCTAAGGGCAATTTATAGGGTTTGTATTTGTTGCAGTTAGACATTTGTGTTTTCTTACACATGTGTGAGGACCTGTAAAAAAAGATAATTGAACTTATTAGTAGAAGAACAATATGAACTTAAGAGGAAAAAAATCTCACCTTAGATGTTCATTGAAGTTTGTACACATGACTTCCTCTTCTTTCCTTTGGAGTGCTGATTGACAAAACTATCATTAAAAACAAATAGGAAAGAAAACCCTACTTCAGTTAGCTTATACATCATGTATAAATTCATATATATAATATATTATATATATATGTATGGGTGTATATATCTCTGTGTGTGTGTATGTATGTTTGCATGGACACAGTTTACTAATTTGTAACCTGGTCTGTGATTTTATTGATAAAAAGAACTCTTGATGAGGGAATTCCCTTTAGTTTAGATTAGTACCTACCATGTAACAAGTAGTCTTAGGTTACTTGTCTTTCTCTTCTCTCCCTGCCCTACCCCCCAGTGAGTAAAGTAACTCACTCAAAGTGAGTATGTTTGAGGAGCAAGATTCAAACACAGATCACCCTGACTTCAAAGTTTTCTTTCTATGGTACACTGATTAAATTGTTTTTAACGAATTTTCTGCTCTTCAGAAAATAATTCATTTCTATGTATGTATGTATTCATCAAATGTTATCTTATGTGTTTGATTTATTGTACATATGATTTTGATTCTGCTTTTTCAGTATCATCTTATATGTCTTTCCATATAGCTATATGTTCTTTAAATTAGTCATTTTTATGGTGTAGTAATATTGCTTCATTGTTATCCATAATTCAGTCATTCACTGTTTATTGGGCATATGGGTCATTTCTGTGTTTTTGCAATTATAAAGCAATACCAGGTCAGAAGGAAAAAAATAATATGAGAATATGGCATGCCATTGAGTCAACTGCAACCTTACATATTTAAGAGGTTAATTGAGATCATAAAGAAATGGGTAAAGACACTATACGGATTATTACTTTACTTTCCTAAGCAAATTTAATTCAAATCAATAGTGGTGGTAAAGGTCCCCGAAAAGCCTTAGAAGCATCTAGGAAATGCTCAGTAAGTTTGTCAGGAGAAAAATGCGTCATAAACAATGCTGGTTTAAAATAGAAACTTGTTTCCAACTTCTTAAAGTGAAATATTGTTGAATATTGAATAGTACTGTGTAATGGGAGTTAAAAAATCTTCCCCACTCATTAATAGGCCTCAGGTGGGGCTATTAAAGGAAGGTTGATTAGGGGAGGCTTGTTTTTTATGAAGGCCCACACCTTTTGTTAATTGCTCAGGAGGCACTGGGGTCCTACCTTGGTAGCCATTAAGAAACTCCTCCCCTCCTTTGAAATCCAGATATTGATGTTTCTCTGTCTGGTAACTATGAATGTATGTAATGGTCACACTGTTGGATCTGTCTTTTGATCTGTGATGTGTATATTGCTTATGGTCAGACAGAAGCCCTGTTGGTCTTTCTTTCTCTGCTTCTATTTCCTCTGTTGGTGAATGTAATTAAAGTAGAGTGTTGACCCCTCCAAAGTTGATTTCCTTTTAGAAAAGTAGATCTAAGGCCTTCCTGCGTATGCTGGGGTGCTTGCTGATATATTATGGTATAGTTGGCAGGATCTACAAATTAAAAATAAAGTATAGGGAGTGGGATAATTGTTCATGGTTTCCCAGTTGTGGTGGCTATGGTTCTGTGGAGCCCCAGGAGCACTCTGAGATTGTACTGTATGCAGAGCTGAGGCATGAGCAGTGAGACATTGAGATGGAGCCATGGAACAGGAGTAGAAAACTGCCTGTATGCTAGTATAGGTGAGTCATGGAATAGGAGTGGAGAGCTGCCTGCATGCAGACCCAGGCAAGAGCAGGAGGAGGAAGGAGGAGAAACCTAGTTTGAAAACACACATACACCACCCCCCACACACACATAGCTGCTAACTATTGCTGTGAGGGAATTTAAAAACAACATTTGTGATGAGTAAAACAGTACAAAGACTGGAGTACTGAAAATTAATATGTTGAAAGGCACTTTTTTTTTTTACTACTGAAATTCACTTTTCCTCTTAAGGGTAGACCAAACCTTAAAAAACAAAGAACAACAAAACAAACTCCTGGTAAATATGTAACATCTGGTCATCTTCACAATGAAAAAAAAACTACCAAATAATATTTTCAAGATTTTTATTCCTAGTAGTCCTGGAAGTCTTGTCTACGCTGAGGGAACAATTGATGTTATTAGATGGATTGTTTTCATGGGAAAAGTAATTGGTCCAGAATTTCAGAAATTCCAAAATGGAAATGGCATACTGCAACATGACTTTGATGTCATATGCCAGAAAAGGTTAAGATAAGAAGATAAGGGAGATGAACATGTTTCCATGGTTTAGAAACTTATTTCATTCAAACCCTATGGGAAATTGATCTAGAATTGGAAAAACAGATTATTTGACAAATGTTTTATGCTGAGGAATACGTCAGACTCTTGTGAACTTGATGTCAAATCAAGTAAAACAAGTAATAACAAAGCAGAGAACCTTATATTTGAAGTAGTTTACAATTTTTTTTTAAATGCAAGGTGTATTGTATATGAATCACAACCTTTTATCTTAGCTAAATTTGGGACACACACTTCAGATAACCAGGGAATTATTTCTATAATTTGAAGAGGACTTGATTACAAGTGGGAAAAAATGCACTATATATTTAATGACACCAAGTTTGTTATTTTAAATATTTTTCTGATAATGCTATATAGCTGCAAACTAAAGAATACTAATCTGAACTAGTTGTGGGTCATTCAAAGAGCAATGGAGGGGAAGGGTAGATAAAGTAGGATACTAGGTACTACCGACTATGAACAGAGAAGTGGATATAAAATACAAGAAGATTTTTCTACTTTTTTAAAATAAATTTTGTTGGGGGAGGAGCCAAGATGGAGGAGTAGAAAGACTCACATATGCTAGATCTGGACCCACAGCCCATGGATTTCCTCTAAAAAGCACTCCCAACAAATTCTGGAACAGTGGAAGCCGCACAGCCATGCAGTGAAGGAGATTTACGTTCCAGAGAGCCCTGAAAAACCAATCACAAAGGTCCATCACGCACCAGATGGGAGTGGAGCCCTGCCCTGCCCTGGCCACGTGGCACTGAGAGGAGCGAGCAGATCTGAGCAGGCTTCAGGGATGGAATCTCCAGCGACCACGAAGGTCCCTCCACCCACAGGTGCACAAGTCAGTGAGAGACACTTCTGGGCTGGCCGAGAGGGGAGTGGGGTGTCTCCATAACTCAGGCCACCTCAGGAGGCAGCAGCAGAGGCAGCGGGTGACCAGAGGCTCCCGAAACAGGCAGGAGCTCGGGAGGAACTCCATTATTGAAGATCTCTGCGTAAACCCCCTGAGGGCACTGAGCCAGGGAGGCGGCCCTGCCCCAACCTGAGCACCAGATCTTAAGCTCCCATTGAATAGCAGCCAGGCCTGCCACTGAAAGCCCTGAGGCTGGGGAGTAGCATTTGAATCTCAGACCCCAAGTACTGGCTGGGCAGATCTAGGCGGGGGGAGGAGGGGGAGTGGACTCTCAGAAGTCAAGTTACTGGCTGGGAAAATGCCCAGAAAAGGGAAAAAAAATAAGACTATAGAAGGTTACTTTCTTGGTGAGATGATGATTCACCCCTTCTTTCTGACGAGGGAGAACAATGCTTACCATCAGGTAAAGACATAGGAGTCAAGGCCTCTGTATCCCAAACATCTGAAATAGATATCCAATGGGCTTAGGCCATGGAAGAGCTCAGAAAGGATTTTGAAAATCAAGTTAGACAGGTGGAGGAAAAACTGGGAAAAGAAATGAGAAAGATGCAAGAAAAGCATGAAAAACGGGTCAATACCTTGCTAATGGAGACCCAAAAAGATGCTGAAGAAAACAACACCTTGAAAAATAGCCTAACTCAATTGGCAAAAGAGGTTTAAAAAGCCAATGAGGAGAAGAATGCTTTCAAAAG
>CM053770.1:422640648-422698268 GCA_028658325.1 Potorous gilbertii | reverse complement strand
CATGACTATTGTGGAAGTCATTTGCAAAACTACATAGATATGGCCTATATTGAGTTGCCTGCCTTCCCAAAGGGAATGGATGGGGAGGGAGGGATGGGGAGAAGTTGGAACTCAAAGTTTTAGGGACAACTGTTTAGTATTGTTCTTGCTACTAGGAAATAATAAATACAGGTAATGGGGAATAGAAAGTTGTCTGGCGCTACAGGACAAAAGAGAAGATGGGGACAAGAGAAGGGAGGGATGATAGAAGAAAGGGCAGATTGGTGATAGGGGAAATTAGAATGCTCAGTGTATTGGAGTGGATGAGGGGACAAATGGGAAGAAAATTTGGAACCCAAAATTTTGCGAAAATGAATGTAAAAAGTTAAATAAATAAATTTATATTAAAAAAAGTTGCTTCATAAATACTTTCCAATTACATTTTTACCATTAATTTAAAATATTTTTTGAATTCCGAATTTTCTCCCTCCCTGACCTCCTTAAAAGGCAAGTAATATATCAAAGCATGTGAAGGCATGGGAAACATTTCCATATTAGTCATTTTGCAAAACACATACACACACACACACACACACACACACAACAAATAAAAAAACTCCAAAAAAACAAAAAGCAAAAATAGCAAAAAAAAAAAAACAAGGAAAAAAATGGGGGTGGGGGAACTGTATGCCTCAGTCTTCACTCGAGTTCTCTTTCTTGAGATAGATAGCATTTGTTTTTTTTTAAATCATAGCTTCTTTGTTCTTTCTTTATTGAGATTTCTGTTTTACCCAAATTTTTGGTCTTAAGCTCCTTGAGAGCAGGAAATGTTTTGTTTTTATTCCATGCTAACTTTATTAATTCAATTCCCCCATTTTTTGATTGCTACTTTAAATATTATTTTCAAGATTTCATATTCAAATTTTTCTATATAAAACAAATTTCACTGCATTTTCTATTCCATTTTAACCTAGGAAATAATGCTATTAATGTATATAACTTAATTGTATATGCATGATATCAGAATGTGTAATGCCTCTTGCAGATCTAAGCACTCTTAAAATTCTGGCTATTATTACTATTTTGTAATGTTTTTATTTATTATATATTATATATACATATAAATAGCACTTTATAATTGTTTTATTGGGAACTTACCTTGAATAAAAGATACTGAATCTGATAAGATTATTTCTACTTTATTTTCTTTTGGAAGCATTTTCAGGTGAAATAATTGAGTCAATTGAATCAATTCCAACTGTACTGTTCCCCTTGAAGATTTTCTTGAGTAACTATTTACTGCTGTAAATACTATAGTTACTAAAATGTCAATCAGATTCTTTAAATTATCTCCAAAGGCACTTGGCAGAGTAGTTAGATTTGCTGTAACAATCGAAAACAAGAGCTAATAACTGGATCAATACCCCAATCCAGAATAGGCATTTGTTTTTAAAAGCATTCAAGAAAAGCTTGTTTGGGGCATTTCTGAAAATTATTTAAAATCAAAGAGACAGACTGAAGAGTGCTTCAGTTACATCCACATGTAATTACTTTTCAGAGGATTTGGACCTCATATTTCTCTAAGAAATACATTGAACATAAAAAATAAAAGTTATTCCTCATTACCAACAATAAATAATTTTGAGTGCCACTTAGATATATGTGGTTTTAGACTTTCAAAGTCAGATCACTCCATCTGAGAGAATTTCAAACAGGATCCTAAGAGACCTTTACAGAAAATTCTCTCTATGCTAATTGCTGAAAATCCATAAGAGGTCATTTTAACAAAATTATTTATTGAGCACTACAGCAAAGCAGTGTGCTGGAATCAATTCAACCAGGCTATAAACTTTTGTTAAAGCATTCTATGTATAACACAGCATGCCAATTCATGGGAATATTAAATTAAAATCGAATTCTGACTTCAAGGAATTTATAGACTACTGAAGGGATGTACATGCACACAGAAACAAATACAAATTATTTTGAACAAATAATGGGTGTAGTGGTAGGAAGCCTTTATGGACAACGTAATACCTTACATAAAATTTGAAGATGGCAAGTCTAAGGAGTGGACAAATGAAAAGACTCCATTATAAAAATGATGGTAGACATTTTGCAAATCCATAGGGACAGGAAGTAGAATGAAATATTCATATAAGTAAAGTTCTATAATAAAGAGTATGTTAAAGGGCAATAAGGCTGAAAAAGTAGGAAAAAATGGACAAGCTCGAATTCTAGGGGAGTTATCTGCATTTTATCTTAAATGCAATAGGGAAGCACTGAATGGTATTGGTTAGGGAATTGACAAAATCAGACTTGTGCCTTAAGAAGAATATTTTTGCAACTATTTGGAGAGTGGAGAGAGACTATAAATTTGTACGCCAAATAGGAAACTACTGCAATAGTTAAGGAAAGGTGTTTTGAGTGAGTCGAATAGGTGAGAGCCTATATGAGTAATGAGGCTACTGAGGGATATAAGGCATACTCTAGAGATAAAATTACAAGATGTGGCAAGTGACAGGATATGGGACAGGGTGAGGGAGAGTGAATAGTCAATGATGATTTCAAAATTATAGAAGTGGGTGACAGGGATGCTGGTGATACCCCCCCCCCCACCCCGCCCAGTAATTGGGACATGTATAGGGGAGAAAGGATTCATCAGACTGAAGAGTTTCTGTGAGGTCAAGCAAGATGACGGTTGAGAGAAGGCTGTTGAATTGAAGAGTTGAGTATGTTGTCAAATAGAATTTTGACATCAGAAACTTTAATGTGAGAGGGTTAGGGAAAGAATGGATGGGAAGGAAGAGGAATGACTGAGAGTGGAAAACTCTGGGAACTTAACAACAGAATGAAAAAAAATAATCTATTATGACATGGGAGGATGGGAAATAGATTTTTCTTTTTCTTTTAGTTTTATTTTGATTTTAAGAAGGTGGAATCCTATGAAGGTTTCAAAGCATTAGGGAAGGAGCAAGTAGTAATGAAGATATTGACATTAGGAGGGGAAGGATTTGTTGACCAAGCTTCCAGGGGACAAGGGGGGTCATGGAGTAGAGGATCAGTGTAGGAAGGGCAACTGGCAAGAGCATAGACCATATTTTCCTCAGAGATAAGAACAAAGAAGGAGAGAATGATGTCAGTGTTGAAATTTGAAATGGGGGAATAAGGGAGCTCACAATGCGTACCCTCAATTTTTCTAAGTAAAGCAGCAGACACAGGTACTTCCCTTTTCAATTGAGGAGAGTAGAGAAGGAAGGAAATAAGAGAATTTATAACCCAAACATTTTAAAAAGTGAATGTTAAAAGTTGTTTTTACATGTAATTAGGGAAAAATAAAACATTTAATTCAAAAATAAATAAATAACATGGTAGGAGATTATTTTTATCTCAGGCATCAGTGACTCTGGATCTTAGAGATGGGGGGTTCAAGATATCTTGATTTGCCAGCCAACAGAATGGTGAAAGAATCAGTAAATTTGGAGCTGTGGTTATAACAGCCTCCATAGTTCTTCCCTCCAAATACAGGTATTTTGGGAGTGAAGGTAAATGGATCGAGGCATAATCCAGTTTTTGCTGTCTAATGATCAGATCTCCAGGGTTAGCTTGATTTCAAATTCAGTACCAACTCCCAAATGCTGGAAAATGAAGTATATATAACAGATATTCCTCATGGAGAAGAAATAATTCTACTCTTAATTTCTGAGGCTCTGGAAGGCTAGACCTTATTGTACATTTCATGCCCTAAGGTTAGAAATCTCTGCTGGGTATGCTATTAGATACTATACTATTAAATGTGAAGGTAAAAAGTCAAGATTATGAGAAAATACATTAATACCAGAAAGATGGCAAGAACTACATTAGAGATTGAAAGTATTATGAAGTTTTGAAGAATAGATAGCACTCTGGCTGAAAGAATCTTGGAAAATTTTATGGAGCAGGCTGTGTTTGAGCTGATCTTTGAGGTCCAAGTATTTGGAAAGAGATACCAGTCTTTCTCAATATATTTCAACAGTCACAAAATTCATCTGAAAGGTGAGTCACATGGAAGATAGGGATATACCCTATAATATAATACCCAGTTTCCCTTATTTTTCCCCCTCTTTAGTTTAGTTGTAAAACATGTACATGCTGGTAGTTGTAATGTTAAATTCAGGGAGAGTTTGTGTTTCATAAATGAAAAATACATGTGGATGCTTGAGATCATTTAAAACAAAAAAGGTCAATGACAAAGTAATATGGAAAATCTCCAGCACCTCTATGCATGGTAATAAAAACCTGGAAACAAAGAAGGTGCTTTTGAATTGGCGAATGACTGAACAAATTGTGAAATACAAATATATTATTTCACCAGAAAGAGGAAATGTCTGTTCTGCATTGCTTGTCTTGCCTAAAAATAAACAAAAACAAATCTAACTTCAAATTGGGAAAATACTAGCTTTTTAATATGGGTAGGTTTATAAATTTTGTCCTATTAGCAATGAAATTTGTGACACTGTACCACCAAGCACCCTGGTACCCATAGGAGGGCCTACTGCACAGGTTCTTAGACCTGCTTTCCTAGAAGGAAAGCAGTTTTTGAGGAGTCAATAATGACTTTAATCAAACACATATGGCAGCAGAGAAAATACAAGCAGGACCAACAGACAGGGCTTGCAACTGTCTGACCATAGGCAACACATACATCATTACCAGAGAGGGAAGCACCAATATCTGGGTTTTCAAAGCCAGGGGACTACTTAAATTGACTACCTACAGTCTCATTTGGCACATGAACCGTATTTCAAAAACTAAGCCCCAAAGCAAAACTTCACCTCAGAATATATATACTCTTTTCAGATCTAGAGGGCATGATACCATGTGACCCAGTGCCTCATTAGTAATCAGGAAAAGGTGTGGGCCTTCATAGGAAACCAGTCTCACCTAATCAATAGCCTCACCTGAGGCCTATCAATGGCCCGGGTTTTAACTCCCATTATAGGCACTAATATATTTTGCAAGTAGAATTTCTTTACTTAACTTGGGTTATTTTTAATATACCTGGTCACAAGGATTCACATTGCTAAAATAAATTTAAATTAAATTCACTGAGACTATTAAAAAAAAAGGACTTCAGTACTTCAAAAATCTGTTCATTCATCTGTCTGGGTATTGCTTCCACTGATGTAGGAAACAATTGCTCTGTATCATAGAAGATAGCTTTCCTAAGTTGATGTAGATGAAATAATAACTTGACATCTCAGGATCAAGAGCTAAAAAAAAAAATCCTTCAGATCAATCTACTTTAAATCTCTCATCCTAGTGATATGGCAACTGAAGCTCTGAGAATGAGGGCAAGTTCAAACAAAAGATAAAGGAGCAGAGTTGGGATTTGATATCCAACTGCTTGATGACAAGACCAATGTTGTTTCATAACTTTATTGAACAGCAGAATTGGAAAAAAAGCAGTGTGTTGTCATTGACAGCAAGCAAGTTTTACCCTAGTAAGACCTGGGTTCAAGTGCTGCCTCTGACAAGTAATGACCCTGGACAAGTAGGTCTCTACTTCTCAATGCAGTCTAGTCAACTCACTGAGATTATAAATTCAAAAGAAAGTGCCTTGGAGAGTCACAACCCAGGACAGAATGGAAGGTTGATAGGAAGGATCTGTTCCACAGGGCTGGAGGAACACACAGCACACAACACACAGGCTGTACCAGTGCATCCTTGCCATGGTGGGACTGAGCAGGAAGCCCCAGGTACTCTGAGGCAGGGGCAACACTGTGGAATCTCGAGCAGTCCAGAAGGGAGTCCAGGGGAACCAAGCAAGTGAGAGCCTCAGAGCCCCAGGTAACTGCCATGGCTGCTCTGGAGACTATCATGCTACAGATTAAATGTCTGTAAGTCACCTACTTAAACTTCCAGGAGCCCAGTAGCAGAGTGATAGGTGAATGTTCTCTCTCCCTCCCCTTGTTGACTTTGAAAGAATGACAACGTATCTCCCCAGAAAAATCCTGGAACAGTGGGATTGGCAGAAGGGGCAAACAGTCTGTTAGCATGTGAGGCTAGGAAAATTGCTAAGAAGGGTCCCTATTGCTGTGGCTGAAGGGGACCAGTGCAGTACCAGAGCTGTCCCAGACAGCCCCACCTCAGCAAACTAGGGGTAGATTCGGAATGCCCAGGGGAGTGGAGCCCCACAACCACCAATATCAGGAACCAAGGACTGCCTCAGGGGGCAGGGGAATCAGGAAGACACTAGGGCAGCCAAAATCTCATATGTCCAGACCACCCCTCCCCCATACTTAACAAGCTAGCTCCAGGGTAAATCCAGGGAAGCACACAAAGACTTCACCTGGCTTCTGCTTTCTCACACCAGCCAGCTCAGCATCAGGTAAGCTGTAGCAATTTAACTTCTAGCTGAAAGAATTCGGGGCTATAACACACAAAACCTCAAGTTCAAGGCACAAGAACTGTGGGACAGAGCCCCTCATGCCCTAGAAGCAGAGATCTGCTTTAAGAGCCAGAAAAGGGCTATTATCATCTTCATGAGTAAGAAGCAAAGCAGGAAAGAAAAGACCATAGAATCTTCCTATGGGGATAAGGACAAAAACATGAATACTAAAGAAGTCAGCATTGAGATTGTACTCCCATCTGAAATATCAGAAAGGCTATGAACTGATCACAAGCACAAAGAGCACTCTTGGAAGAGCTGAAGAAGAATTTTAAAAGCCAACTTAGACAAATGGAAGAAAAACTGACCAATGTTTTTAAAAGTATGAAAAAAGAATTCCCTGAAGAGAGCAGCTCCTTAAAAAGGAAAATTGGTTTAATGGAAAAGGTAGTACAAAACATAACTGGGAAAATTGGACAAATGAAAAGCAAGTATAAAAACTAGAGAAAATAACTCCTTAAAAGCAGTAATTGGACAGATGAAAAAGGAGATGCAAAAGTTAACTGAAGAAAACAATTTGATAAAAATTAGAATTGGGCAAGTAGAAGCCAATGACTCTATCAGGCACCAAGAATCAGTCAAACAAAATGTAAAGAATGAAAAGGTAGAAGAAAATGTAAAATATCTCATTGGACAAACAACTGACCTGTAAAGTAGATCCAAGACAGAAAATCTAAGAATTATTGGCCTGATAGAAAGCCATGATGAGAAAAAGAGCCTGGACAATATCTTCCAAGCAATCATCAAGGAAAATTGCCCAGAAGTCCTAGATCCAGAAGGCAAAAGAGTCATCAAAATAATGAACTGTTCACCTTCCAAAAGGGATCCCAAACCAAAAACACCAAGGAATGTCATTGACAAATTCCAGAACTATCAAGTGAAAGCGAAAATGCTATAGGTAGCCAGAAAGAAATCATTCAAATATTGAGGAGCTGCAGCTGGGAACACACAGGGTCTTGTAGTTTCTACATTAAAAGATCAGAGAATTGGAATATGATATTTTGTAAGTAAAGGAGCTGGGACTACAACCAAGGAGCAACTACCCAGCAAAGTTGAGCATAATATTTCAGGCAAGGAGATGTACATTCAATGAAATAAATGATTTCCAGACCTTCCTGGTGGAAAAGGCAGAAATCAATAGAAAATTTGATCTTCAAATGCAGGCCTCAAGAGAGGCATAAAAAGGTAAACAGCTGAAAAAATTTGTCACTCAATACAGGCAAAGTGTTTTCATCTCTATAAAGGAAGATGATACTTGTTAATCTTCAGAATTGTATATTTATTATGAAATGTAAAAGGGATATATATAGATTGAGGAAGCAGGTAGAAAGTAAATGATGTGATGATAAAAATGTGATTTAAGGGTGTGAAGGGATTGTAACAGGACATATGAAAAGGAAGAGGCAGGAAATGATAAATTACATCACAGGAAGCGGCACAAAATTATATTATGGTAGAGGGAAAAGGAGAGGGAGATGAGTATTGTTTGGTATTTATATATTTATGTTTATATATATTTATATATAATCTCAGCTGATTTTGTTCAAGGAGACAACAATAAACTTAAATAAGTATATAAATCTAACTAGCTCTATAGGCAGTAGGAAGGGAAGGAGGAAAGAAAAGGGAGGGGAGGCTAAAAGGGAGGGAAGAAGTAGTAAGGGCAAAGAGGAGTAAAAGGGAGGGGAGCTGAAAGAAGGAAGGGAAGACTGTGGGAGGTGGTGGTAAAAATTAAAACTCTGTTGTGGAGGGGAGGAGAGAAGGGAGAACTAAAAGCACAAACAGGGGGAAAGAGGATGGAGGGAAAGACACAGATTGTAATCATAACTGTGTATGTGAATTGGATGAACTCTCCCATAAATGGGAGACAGCATAATGGATTAAAAACCATAATCCAACAATATGTTGTTTACAAGAAACACATTTGAAATGGGGGGACACACACAGGGTAAAGCCAAAAGGTTGGAGCAGAATACATTGTGCTTCATCTAATGTAAAAAAAGTAGGGTAGCAACCTGAATGTCAGACAAAGCACCATAGACAATGAAGCAATATCAACACTAAACATATATGCTCCACGTGATATAGCATTCAAATTCTTAGAGGAGAGGTTAAGGAAGTTACAAAAAGAAATAGACAGAAAAAACTATACTAGTGGGTTACCTCAATCTCCCCCTCTCTGAACTTGATAAATCTTAACTCAGAATAATCTAGAAAGAAGTTAAGAAGTTGACTAAAACTCTGGATAAGGTAGAGATGACAGGTCTCTAGAGAACAGTGAATGGGGATAGAAAGGAATATACTTTTTTTTCTCAGTGACACATAGCACATATACAAAAATTGACCATGCAAGAAGGAATAAAAACCTCAAAATCCAGTACAGAGAGGCAGAGATATTGAATGCATCCTTCTCAGATCATAATGCAATAAAAATTATAGGAAAAAAAGGCCATGAAAAGATAGACCAAAATTTAACTGGAAACTAAATAATCTAATCCTAAAGAACGAGTGACTTAAACAATAAATCATAGAAACAATCAACAACTTCATTCAAGAGAATGACAATAATGAGACAACCTACCAAATCCTATGGGATACTGCAAAAGCAGATATTAGGGGAAGTTTTATATCTTTCAATGCGTACATGAATAAAATAGAGAAATAAGAGAACAACAAATTGGACATGCAGCTGAAAAAGTCAGAAAAAGACCAAATTGAAATTTCCCAAGTAAATACCAAATTAGAAATACTGAAAACCAAAGGAGAGATTAATAAAATTGGAATTAAGAAAACTATTGAACTAATAAATACAACTAAGAGTTAGTTTTATGGAAAAAATGAATATAATTGATAAACCTTTGGTCAATTTGATTTAAAAAAATGAAGAAGAAAACCAAATTACCAATATCAAAAATGAAAGGTGTGAACTCACCTGCAATGAGGAGGAAATTAAAACAATAATTAGAAATTACTTTGCCCACTGTATGCCCATAATTTCAACAATCCAAATGAGATGAATGAGTATTTAAAAAAATATGTTGCCCAGATTGACAGAAGAGGACATTGAATTCTTAAATAACCCCATCTCAGAAAAAAAAATTGGACAAGCCATCAATGAGCTCCCTAGGAAAAAATCTCCAAAACCAGATGGATTTATAAGTGAATTCTATCAAACATTTAAAGAACAGTTAATTCCAATATTATATAGACTATTTGAGAAAATTTGGGGAGTCCTCTGAAATTCTTTTTATGATACAAATATTGTTTTGATACCTAAACCAGGAATAGTCAACACAGAGAAAGAAAATATAGACCAATTACTCGAATCAATATAGATGTAAAATTTTTAAATAAGATATTAGCAAGAAGAATGCAGGAACTTATCATGAGAATAATACATTAAGATCAGGTAGGATTTATACCAGGAATGCAGGACTGGATCACTATTAGAAAAAACCATTAGCACTATTGATCTTATCAACAACAAAATGAACAGAATCCACATGATTATCTCAATAAATGCAGAAAAAGCTTTTGACAAAATACAGCACCCATTCCTATTGAATACTCTGGAAAACAAAGGAATAAATGGAACTTTCCATAAAATAATAAGCAGTAAATACCTAAAAGAGTCAGAAAGCATTATATGTAATGGGGACAAGTTAGAGGTATTTCCAATAAGATCAGGGTTGAAACAAGGATGTCCATTATCACCACTACTATTCAATGTGGCATTAGAAATACCAGCTGTAGTGATAAGAGAAGAAAAATAAATTGAAGGAATTAGAATGGGCAAAGAACAAAGTAGTTATCACTCTCTGCAGATGACATAATGATATACTTAGAGAGTCCCAGAGAATCAAGTAAAAATCTACTTGAAATAATAAACTACTTTAACGAAGTTGCAGGTTATAAAATAAACCCACATAAATCATCTGCATTTCTATATGTTACTAACAAAGCCCAACAGCAAGAGATAGAAAGAGAAATCCCCTTTAAAGCCATGAAACTATAAAATATGTGAGAGTCTACCTGCCCAAAGAAACCCAGAGACTATATTAACACAATTATAAAACACTTTCGCACAAATAAAGTCAGATATAAGTAAGTGGAAAAACACCATTTACTCATGGGTAGACCAAGCTAATATAATTAAAGTGACAATTCTACCTAAAATAATTTACTTATTCAGTGCCAATCAAAATACCGGATATTTATGTTATAGAGCTAGAAAAAATAATATCACAATTCATCTGGAAGAACAAAAGGTCTAGAATATCAATTGAACTAATGAAAAGAAATGTTCAGGAAGGTGACCTAGCCCTACCAGATCTCAAATTGTTTTATAATGCAGAAATCATCAAAACTACTTGGTACTGGCTAAGAAGAAGAGGGATAGACCAGTAGAATAGGTTAGGTACTCAAAACATAGTAGTTAATGAGTATATCAATCTACTGTTTGAAAAACCCAAGGACCCCAGCTTCTGGGGTATGACCTCACTGTTTGATAGAAATTGCTGGGAAAACTGGATAACAGTGTGGAGGAAACTGGGCATAGACCAATACCTGACACCATAATACAAGAATAAAGTCCAAATGGGTACATGATCTAGGTTAAAGATTAATATTATAAAAAAATTAAGGGAGCAAGAAATAATGTATTTGTCAGATTTATCAAGAATCGAGAAATTTATGACCCAACAAGAAATAGAGAACATTATGAAGTTCAAAATGGATAATTTTGATTACATTAAATTGAAAAGTTTTTGCACAAACAAACCCAATGCAATCAAGATTAGGAGGGTAGCAGAAAACTGGGAAAAAATTTTTGCAACTAGTGTCTGTGATGAAAGCCTCATTTCTAAAATATATAGAGAACTGAGTCAAATATACAAGAATTCAAGTGATTCCCCAACTGATAAATGGTCAAAGGATATGAACAGGCAGTTTTCGGAGGAAGAAATTAAAGTTATCTATAATCATATGAAACACCAGAAAGCCAAATCAATCATAGTAATAAAAATCTATACACAATAACAATGCAGAGGACAACACCATCCCCAAGCCTTCCTCATGCTAGGGCCTTCCCACAAACAAACAAACACTCATGAGCCTAGCTGTCTACCTCCTCCCTCTCCCTCAGTTCTGACTGCTCTGACTAAATTTTCTCTCAACTCTGCTCCAGCTCTGCCTTTTCCTCTTCCACCTTTCCTACTCTACCTCTTCCCATTCTTAGATTCATGTGACTCAGGCAGGTAACATGGTCTATTAATGAATGGGAAAGATCTTCCCATGTAAAGTACCATTACACTTATGGGTGATATTTGATGTTAATTTGTTGGAGACTCTAATGTACCACAAGTCTCAAAAATACAACCATTTTTGTTGTTTATTAATTTCAGTCATGTTTGACTCTGTGTGAGCGCATTAATGGTTTTCCTGGCAAAGATACTACAGTGTTTTGCCATTTCCTTCTCCAGCTCACTTTACAGATGAGGAAACATGAGTTGTTGAAGCTCACTTAGCTAGTGAGTATATGAGGCCAGTTTCAACTAAGATGTTCCTGATTCCAGGCCTAGTGTTCTATCCACTATGCCACCTAGTTTCCCATACAACCATTATAGTAGAATGTTGTTAAAGAGAAAGACTTTTGTTTCAGGGAAGAGTTTGATGTTAATAAAAGGGTTCTATTATTTTCTGTCCAGCATAATGTTCTCCTCCTGCAGTTTACTTATGTACTCAACTTGTCCATTCAAAGTATCTGTCAGTTTTATATACTGATGGATGAGCTCTGTAGGCTGTCTGCCTAATTTCATACCATAATCTGGGTGATAGGCATTCTTCATCTTTTTTCCGCCCTGTGTGTATGATCAGACCACACTCCTTTGAGTGGATATGGCTCATGTTTGGGAGGCTCTACAGTGTTTCAGGACTTGATATAACCAATATATATGTAACTTGATATAACCAGTATATATGACCAAAAGAATAAGTGAAGAATATTCCAGTCTATACAGAATTCCTCCTTTTAACTGGGCTCTATGTTCAGTCTTCTGTGCTATTGGTCAGTCCTTTTGGTGAAGATAGACCTTTAAGTAGGATGCTTATTACAATATTAATGATCAGATAGATGTCGAAAAATGTCATTTTTATACATATTTTTCTTACATATTTCAAGGAACCTTGAATAATTTATACACACGTATAGATATATCTACATATGCATACTTATACACATGTGTATGTGTGTGTGTGTGTGTGTGTGTGTGTGTGTGAATCAAACACTTTGTTGAAAGGGACACTTGAATTAACATCTTGTTTTTCAGAATCAATGTCTTTTTAAAAAAATGAGTGAGATATTGTATTTCCTATATTTTCATAGTTAACTTTGTGATAATCTGTGAATAATTACATTTGATATAATAATTACATTCGTGTTCCCTAATAATGCCATTGTCAAGGACCTCATTGATATATGTGTAGACTATTTTCATTTTTGAAAATATAATGTCTGCTACCTTTTGGAGATTTTAATAAGATTGCACATCCATGCTTTTATTATCTTTCTTTTCTTAAATGAATTGACTCATTAATTGTTGAACTGGCAATTATATTGTCTACACTGTGCACCTTCCTCTGATTGAGCTTTTCTGATGATTTTTATTCTCTTAGTTCCAGTTTCTAAATTTTCTCTTCCTCTCTGATTTTATTTTTAAATTTTTTAAATCTCTTCCTGAGATTCTTTTGGGGTTTGAGCCCAATTCACATTTTCCTTGAGATTGTGGATGTAGAAGTTTTGACATTGTTGTCTTCTTCTGAGTTTGTGTTTTGATCTTCTCTGTCACTGTAGTAATTTTCTATAGTCAAGATTTTTTTTTCTGCTGTTTGCTCATTTTCTAGTCTGTTTCTGGACTTCTAACTTTATGCTAAAGTGGAGCTCTATTTCTGGGAGGGATGGGTTATTGTTCCAACCTTTAGCTTTTTTGTGATGATATTGTTTTCAGAGCTAGTTTGGGGGACTCTGTAAGTTCTCAGGTCTTCCAACATAGTATGAATTAAGGAGAAGAGTGTTTAGTACTCTCCTCACCTGTATTCTGGTCTGTGAGTAACCAAAGACATTCTTTTTTCACAATGGAACTATGACTAATGTCCCTGTTTGCATGATCACAAGGTTTGGTGTGGTAGTTTTCTTTTTCGCTCTGGGTTTGTCACCCAAGAATGTAATCTGATTACTCATATAGGCAATGCAACTGACTCCTGCACCTAGAACCAGCAAAAAGTCCCCTAGAATCTCCTTCTGGACAATTGTCAGAGACCCTTACCATCTATGGAATGAGAGCTCTGGAGGCTGCTGTTGCCTCCATTGATTCCTTTATCTTCAAGGCCTGCTGCTAGTTTGCTGTGTTGGCATAGAACTGAACTCCATTTTCATCTCAGTGTGACAGACTTTTCTGTCTTGCACTAGAAATTTGTTTTATCTTTTTGCAGATTCTACTACTCTAGAGTTTTGAGACATTGCTTAAAGTTGTTTGGAGGGGAATTTGGGAGAACTCAGGCAATTCCCTGATTTTTCTTCCCCCATCTTGTTTTTACCTTTCTTGATATTGTGTTTCCTTGAACATACGATATATAGTAAGAAAACATAGAAATGTCTAATCATAGACTTTAAGCTTGAAGTGCTATGTCATCTAATCCAAACCCCTCATTTTTCTGGTGAGGAAACATAGGACCACAGAGCTTCAGGGCCTTATTACTCAAGTGATGAATGATTCCACCTCAAGTCCTCTGATCTCTTGATCCAGGTTTCTTTCCCCTAGGCCATGCTCCATTGAATCCATGTTTTAGAGGACCTTGAAAGATAAGAAAAGGAGAATTGGTATGCTATATCAAAAAGGTTGAAGATATAGAATAGGGAAAATAAAAATAATGAATAATAATCAGCTTTTACATGACTCTTTAGGGTTGATTAAGTACTTTATATGTGTTCTCATTTGGTTCACCCAAACCAAACAAATAAAAAACCTTCTAAACTAGGTGCTGTTAGCCTGTCTCTTTTAGATGAGAAGACTGGGTATGAGAGAGGTTAGGTGGTTTGTTCAGGATTATAGAACTAGTAAGCTTCTGAGGCAAGATTTAAATTCAGGTCTTACTAAGTCCATGTCTAGCATTCTAGCCATTATACTACCTAGCTGAAAGGTTAAAAAAAAGAAGTGTAAATATTCTAAGTTTTATACAAAATGTATGAATTATGTAGAAAATGAAAAGGAAAGTATTTGTGCAGGAGGCATGAGGAGATAAAGTAAGTTTCTAAAGAGGGAATCTAAAAGTCACTTAGAGAATAGAAGTATTGTTATATAGTTGGAAAATACTAGTAGAAATTAGATAGCATAACTTTATTGTGTATTAGTTTGACATGACAGTGTACAGGGTTTCCCTGAACTTTGTTAAGCAGATTGTGAATAGGAGTAGAGAAAATAGATGCTTGAGTGTAACCCCGTGTTGGAATTTGGCATGACAATGAGTAATGATGGAAAAAAAAAGACCCCAGGGGAGATGATGATGTTGAGCTAAACTGAACAGGGAGACGAATTAATCCAGAACATACAAGAGAAGCAAAGAATTTCTTCCAGTGGGAATAAAGTGAAAGGTGAATTGACCAGGTAAATTGACACTTGAATGATAAAGCATGTGTTTTGGGGACTATGAGACAAAGGTAGAGACAGAAGGACAGCAGTAAAGATAAAATAGAATCAATTCAGAGTTCTCAACCATGAAAGCAATCATTGACAGGAAGATCAATATTAAAATCATCCCTAAGAAGTACCTGAGGTACAGTGAAGATATAGGTCATGGTTGTTAAGAAGGTCGATTAACTGGAAATCTGACAAATTTTTAGGGAACATCATCACATAGAGAAATGGAATGAAAATTAGATGTGGTGGCAGTGTACTTGAGTTTGAATGCTGTCTCTGCCAGCTATGCGTATACTTGAGTAAGTAATTTCCTCTCTTTAATCCTCAGTTTCCTCACCTGCAAAATGAGAAAGGTGAATTGATGAAGAGAAAGGCCTGTTCTGTTTCTAAATCAGTGATGCTTTGAGAAGTCCCCAAGCATGAGGGCAGGAACTGGTGTGGAGAGAAAGACTGCTAACCACTTGCTAAGCTTCCTGGGGATGGAAGGAAAATGACTCCTTGAGAAATCATAGGAATTGCTGAATAATGGTGGAAAATAAGGGTCTAGAAGTATCACTGAGAAGCAAGACATATGCAACTCTGTCTGACCCTGTATATCCAGGGGCATCAGAAAGGGTGCAGTGATGTAGTGAAGAGGCTAGGGCAGTGTTGTTTCATCATTTCTGTTGTGCACTCGAATTTCCATGAGTTCAAGAATTTGACGGGCACAAGAAGAAAGGAAAGTTTATAAATAAAAGAATACATTAAATAGTGTGCCAGAGGGTACAATGGATGGGGGCGATAAGATCTCAAGAGTGATAGAGGCGGGGTGGATGATAGTAAGAGAAGTGGTAGAAGTAGCAGAGTATAGTGATTTTGCCTCTAACTTAATATCAGAGTCCATTCTTGCTGCTGTCGAGGTACTTGTACCATTCATATCTCTTGCTTGTATTCAAACCTTTTCTTTTTTTATACACCTTGACCTGGGCTTTTATGCCTTATTTGGGCCCTGTTCATTTTGGGGTACCTGGTGCTTTGATTTATAGCACCTGCCAGTTTCTCTTCTGTCTAGCCAAATTCTTGGTCCTGTTGCTATGCCTCGGTATACCCTTTTTTGCTGCTATCCAAGTACTAATGTGGAAAAAATATAGTTGGTAAGTGATTTATCTCTTCATCACAAAACAAAACACAAAGCATAGCAGAGATGAGGAAAGAGCTGAGTAGGGGTTTGGGTTTTTGTTAATTTACATTTAATTTTAGCTTCAGACAGTCCTAAAGGCAGTAGTTATGCTCTGCATGTGAATGGTGATATTTAATCAGTCCAGGCTGTCAGGTTGATAGTAGTGCTTATCAAGAAATTAGAGATAAAAGAGCTTCCAAGTCCATCCTCCTGCCATGTTAGGAGCAACAAATCAGATATAGGAAGTCAAACACTATGATTAAAAAGCTGATCTGCTACCTAGGGAGCCCTTCATATATATATATTTTAATATTCAGCTTGAGTTTACTGCTGTGCAGACAGCTCCTTTCTTATGCCTTGGCAGATTCAATTACAATAGCTCCTGCCTTGAGGAAATGGATTTTTCTTTTAACTAATGTAACTGATTAATAGACTATTTAAAACATAAGAAACAGCATATAGAAGGGATATATAGATATGGATATAGATATATGTGTGTGTGTGTATGTGTGTGTGGGTGTAGGTATATGAACTTTCATAAAAATGGAACAAAAGAATATTTTTAAGAGGCAAATTTAAAAACAAATGGTACAATTTTAAGGGAAAGCGTGTTGGAGTTGAGTTAAAACGGGTAGCCAATGATCCCATTGTGTCATGTCGTTCCAAGCCTTGGAAAGATTCAAATACGTTTTGGTTGTTGTCTTAGGTTCAACAAATCACTTTCATTTCTTAGGATGAATTTTCTACTTTTTAAAAGTTCATCAGCATAAATGGTTTAGCCATGATCATTAAAAACAGCATTATTTGACACCTTCCCAACGGTAAAGATTTTGGAACCAGTCATATTTTCCATATTGGAGAGTTGGTTAGGGTTTGGAAATGGCATCTAAGCACCCACTGTGTCTCTCATCAACTCTTATGTCCAAATTTCAGACCCAGTCTTTTCTGTGGTTCCAAAAGTTTGATTGAAAATATCTTTTGAAAAATATGGTTTGAAAGTTCAATGAATGTATTTAGGTAGTGGTCACTTTGAATAGAAATTTCATATAACTGAGAATTGTTTTTTTCTATCAAGATGGTGTCTTATAACAAAGGGATGGGGGTTGTCTAGCTGTAGGATGGGAGCCAGCCTTCAGCCCAGTTTTAGAGAGACCATGGCAGGAAGGTGATATTGCCCCCAATTTGGAGCTTCAGGAAAGCAAACCTAATTTCGCAGCAAAACAAAACAAAAATAAAGATAAGTGAACAGGACGATTATCAGATGTCTAAGGGTCTTTTTAGGTGTAGCAGGGTAATTAGTCAACAAATATAGCCTTCTAAAGTAAATCCTAAAATTAAAGTTATTTTTTCACAGCCTCATTTAAACCACAAGAATGCCATGGAAAAATGAGTTTTTATTTGAAAATAATATATTTAAGTTGTAAAAAATCAAACAAGGAGCTTCTGAGTCTTAAAAAGACCTCAAGGAGTTTTACAGAGGACATTGACTTACTGTTGTTGGCCACAGCCCAAATGAATAACTATGTGAAATAACCATGTTACCTGATTAACTCACTCAAGCCTGAGGTAACTGAATTCCTCTTACTGAAAGGTTCATAGGCTGTGAACTTCTTTTCTCTTCCACCCAATATAATGTAACTGTATTTCACCATAAGCAATCAAAGGGATCTATAAAAAAATTGAAAAATAAGAACCCCGTAGTGGATTCCAGAACATATTCTCATCATGAGTGGCATATTACTCATTACTTCTGATCTTATTTTAACGATTGAGCAACTTTTTGATTATTTTTAATCTGGTTCTATCTAAGGATTCTTACCTGGTCCCTTAAGTTCTTGCTACCCATAGCCCTAGCCCAGAAAAAGCTTATAGGTAGTGGTTAATAAATGCAGAGCTCGAGGAATCGTCAGAGGATCTTGAATATATCCCACACCAGATCAGTAATGTACTCACAAAGCCTTGAATCCAAACCTGATCAACAATGCACTCAGAGGCCGTATGTTCCCAATGTGTTGTACCTAGGGTAGGGTACAGAGGGATCATGTCCTTTCTAGTGCTGGACTGTGGAAGGAATGGTTTTCTGTAAACAAGTCTGTAGCCGCAGATGTGCCAATGCCCATGGAGTACCTGTTGTTATCACCCAAAATTTTGAGGGTTTTTTTCCTGGGTTTACTGATCTAATCAGTTATTTCATAATATTTCTGGATAGTTTCTGAAATGTGAGGACTCGGGGGACTATACAGAAAGTAAACTAGCTCACAAATCAGGAGTTCCAACAACATTTCCTATGCCATGAGAATGGCATCAAACCAAAGTTGTCTGAGTGTGAGTATATATTTATTTATTTCAAAAGGGGTACCAGGACAATTAGGTGGGACCTGGAGTCAGAAAGATCTGAGTTCAAATTTGGCCTCAGATACTTCCTGGATGTGTGACCCTGTAGAAGTCATTTAACCTCTATTTGCCTCAATTCCTCACATGTGAAGTTAGAAAACACTAGAGAAGGAAATAGCAAACCACTCCAGGATATTTACCAAGACAACTCCAAGGAATTGGATGTGACTGAATGACTGAACAAAGTCGGCACTTTAAGTACATGGTTCTAAATAAATGTGTGTGTGTGTGTGTGTGTGTGTGTGTGTATGTGTGTGTGTGGCTAGAAGATACATATGTAAGATAAAGAGAGGAAGATAAATATACATTTAATGTGTTTGTCTAATGGGCATAGAAAGGAGTCAAAATTTATGTTCCAAGTTGGCAATATTACAGCAGACAATGGGAACTGATAAGAACAGATGAGTTTTCATGTCCAAGGCTGACTAGTCCTACCATGGAGAGTCTCAGTCTGAGCCCCACCTTAACCTTCTCTCTCAAAGTGAGTGAGACCTCACCATTCAGAGACAGGCACAAAACAGGCAAGGATTTTTAAATTTTGAATTATACATGAGAAAAATAACTAACTATAATGATACTTTTAAATTAATAATTTATCATCTACTTCCAAAAAGGATTAGAAATGGCGAAGTACTGAACTAAGAAAGATCAAGGAGAATAAATTTACCCAAATCATAAGAAACTTCAGTTAAAGTAGGTATGAATTTGTTCATCTTTTTAGTTCTAAGATATAATCTCTTCCCAATCTCTAAAGCTGTTCCTGTTCTTCCTGAAAGCACTTTTAACTGTTATTCACTGACGGAATTGTTTTAACCAGTCTCATCAGTGCAAAGTGATATATAGTTTTCATTCAGTCAGGTCTATTGGCTATGGGAAATCTCTCTTGGATAAAACCTTTTAGCATGAAGACAATAGATGGAGGGTTAGAAGAAACTTGAGAGATCATCTGAATTAGGCTTCCTCCAGTTTTAAAGGTAATAAAACCAAGGACCAGAGAGGTAAAGTAACTTCTCCAAGGTCACACAGCTAATAAGAGTCAGAGTCTGTAAATTACTCCAAGATCCTCTGTATGCCAATCTCCTGTTTGTTCTGCTCTAGCACAGATGTTCTCTGTCTGCCTGTAACTAATTTCTTTCACACCCAGTCATTTTTTCCCCACTGTCACTATTATAATATTCCCCCACATCTCACAAAACAGTCTGGCATGCTAAACTGTTGACATTTGTAAAGGGTAATGCAAATATCTTTGCTGACAAATTTCACACACAGTACAATTATCAGCAACACATCCCGTGTTACTAAAAATACATTCAATATAACAGTTTCCTTCTCCCTGCCTCTATCTCCTTTTTTACCTCATGTATAGCCCTCTCTCCTTTCCTTCTTTTTTTCCTTCTTTCACTTCCATTTTCTACTCTTCCGTTTTTTCCATCATCTGTATCTTTTCTTCCTTCTTTCTCTTAATTCCTATGGAATTTTTCTTTTTCATTATTTGGTTCTATCCTCTGCTACTCACTTTCCATACCTCTCTTTTTAGAATACACATGCAGAGACATGTATAGAAACTCACAGGGGCATGAGCACCCTCACCACCTCCATCCCCTCACCCTCACTCCCTGGCAGAGAAGGAAAAGGAGATCCAGGAGGCCTAGATCTGTGATTTGATTAGTGTAGAGAGTTTCTAGGTGAGAAAGTTCCTCCCATCTATGAAGTCTTATAGATGTGCTGTCTGGGGCACTGAGAAGTTAAATGATTTGCCCAAGGACCTACAGTCAGCAAGTGGCACAACTGAGAAATAAACCCAGACTTTCTTGACACAAAAGCCAGTTTCTATGCACTTTGTCATATATTTTATTTATCTATGATCTATCTATATCTATCTTCCTTTAATTTTTTCTCTCTCTCTCTCTCTCTCTCTATATATATATATAAACATATATGTATATCTCAAGCTCTCTAAAGATAAAAGTATATTTTATGTATACTGATCTCTGATCTTAACTTTAAAACATATTTTATTTTCCTGTCATAAAAATAAATTGCCTCATATTTATATTCACACGTTATAATATTCCCTTACATATCCATGGATCAGTGTCACTCTGTAGGAAACAGGTCATAACTCATTCCCATGCTACAACACGCACATTTTTGTCACACTTCAAGAATAGAACACATGACATCACAGTAACATTTCAAGGAAAGATATGAGATATGAAGTATTCAAATGTTCAAATATTGAGGTTAAATATTCATTATGTGAATTTGTTGTTATTTTTGTTTGCATTTGGTTGGAATAAGTGCTCTCAACTGCTCTTCCATTACAGAGATATTTTCTGATATAAGTAAGGAACCTAGTTTAAGTCCAATATTATAGATGATGTGCCTTTATCCTTCTGTTTGTTAGCATGTATCTAATTTCTCTTTTGGATAATTTCTTCTATTAGTGATAAGTGCTTTTTCAGTATACTGGTTCTCAGAACTTGTCTTCCCTTTCTATGTGAATCAAGGCAATACATTGCAATAGGTAACCCTTTTTAATAGTGAAACAGTATACTAATCCACAGAAACTGCTTTCATTATCCAATCAGCCCTAAGTCTAGACCTTTCAGTTTGACAGTTCCTCTGGAAGTGGCTCAGACTTGTACATTTGAGACAAGTGACAGATGTTTTCTTTGTCATATTTGTCTTTTAGAGATCTGTCACTAACTTATATGATTCTGTAACTTTTTAATACCTTGTGTAAGTTATATATTAATTTAAGCACTAGACTAGTCTATCTGTTTTCCCTGGTTCTTGATATACATCTGGTATACTTCTTTTTATGATTGGAAGAAGTATTTTATAATGCTTTTTTTTAACATGTCACTGTCGAAAATTAGTTTCTGCCTAGAACATATGTTCCTTCATTGCCTTTTGGGTAACCAAAACTTTGATTCTTTACTCTTCATAATCAAACAACAAACATTCTTCACGGATTTCTCTTGTTTAGACTAGTATGGAAGTCTCTTTTGAATGACTGTTGATATCATTGAGAAAGTCCTTAGTATTCTAAGAGGTATAATCATCTTTACATTAACCTAGGATAGAAAAATCCCTAGTAGACTCTATCAAATATAAAGAACCTTTTCATTTCTCAATATATACAGTGGGGATATTCATGAGAACATTAGCCTTATAGTAGGGCATCTGAGAGCAGTCTCCTGCTTCACTTCTCCCACTAAATCTCAGTATAATCTCTATGACTTGACCTTAGATAGGAGGTAATTACATAGAAAAGGGGGTATAGAAGGATGATGAGTTGAAAGGATAAATAGTAAGGAGTGCAAACATTTTCATTAATGTCTGAAAATCTTAGCTGGTGTGTGTTTGTGTGTGTGTGGTAAATGTTGTTTGCTTATTGAAACTTGCAAGACATTAAGGAATTTAGTCACTCTAAATCAGCCAGGAATTAGGGCTGGAAACATTGAGATGGATGAGTAAAGAGGCCTGCACAATGAACTAATGTGTCTTTTTGCTGTAGGGGTGATGATGAAGTTATAGTTCTTACCAAGACAAAATATCTTAAAAAGCAGTTACTAGCCCAGCATCATATTGGCCCTGGCTACTATAAGAGGTATAAAATATTCCTGAGAAAAAGTGAGATTAGAATACTAGTGACAGAATCATAAGCAAAACCTCAGATAAGTGGAACTTTCACACCCCAGTGGGGATGATAGACTTGACCAGAACTGAGCCATACACAGTCCAAAGAGAGAACAAGGTTATGCCATCTGGAAACATTGGCTAAAGAGTGAGAGGCAGAGCAAGGAAAATGAGGGCATTGGTGTGGAAGGTAATGGCAGATTGAAGCACTGGAAGAGGGTCAGGGACTAAGGAAGAGTGAATGACAGAATTATAATTTGGAGCAGCAAACAAGGCCTGTGTCTTCCACTGGTACTAAGAGTTATATGAACCAAAGAGTGCTGAGAAGGTGGTTGAACTTTGTAGTAACCTTTTCATTTGAATTGGAGAAACTACTATTCTTCCATTGTAGACATATTTTCTAGTGCAAGTGAGGTAAACTCAGTTTGTTAAGTCTAATGTCATCAAAGACATGTATCTGCTTCCTTTTGGATTTGTGAGTGTTGCCAGTGCATGTGCCTGGCATACAGTAGGGATTTAACAAATACTATTGATAGATTGATGAGGTCCCTCAAGTTACTCAATTTATACATATATCTTCAAGAAGTGCTGCAAATGGACAATGAGTTGGACCCAGATTTGAATAGAAAGGAAGAAAGAAAGAACAGATTAAGATGGGCTGTGTTTGGAAAATTTTACAGTTCTTTAAAGGACCCCAAGCTGCTCACTAATAGATAACCCATTCTTTTATCAATTATTATTCCTCTGATGGTTTAATATCTCCCACTATGTGAAGAATTCTTAATCTCTGTGTGAATGTGTGAGAATTTGGTAAAGCCTATCGACCCTAAGGATAATATTTTTTAATTCATAAAATCAAATAAATGGAATTGTTTTGGAAACCAAATATCTTCAAATATACTTATAAAGTCTGTGAAAGTAGGTCAAGAATCCTATGTTTCAGGCAAATGGGCTTATCAGAGCTCCCTGAATATGGCTCAGGGTTTTACTGCATGGGAATATTTGCTAATGATGTTCCCTTAATCAGGGAAAGCCTTTTCCCATCTTTATTTATCTAAGCCCTCCTAGCTCTTTCAGATCTAGGTTTCATCTTCCTCCTTCATGCAGAATCCAGAATCTCTGTCCCCCATTAAAATTAAATAATTATTAAGCTGGCACATGTATCAGTTACCAACTATTTTAAGTCATATCTCTTAAACAAATAATTCCCTATTCTCTATTCTCCTAAGCCTTGTCTCAAAGACCTTCAATGAGATGGAAATCATTACCTTAAGGCAACCCATTCCACTTTGGGTTTGTTCTAATTTTGAGGAAGATTTTCCTCAGAGTAAGCCTATACCTGTGCCTACACAACTTCTACCTTCTGATCCAAGTGCTGACCTCCAATGTATGCTATGTAGCAGAGAAGGAATTGGCCTTCTTCATTCTTTAGCTTATAAGCTCTGTAACCCTAGACAAGTCACTGACATCCAAGAGTGTTCATTTTTGTATCTATAACATGGAGATAGTAATTGTCCCCTACCTCCCTCAGAGGGGAACAGAAAAACAAGGTAAACCTTAAAGTATTTTATAAATGAGTTATTATTGCTAGATATATACTCTACATGGTTTATAAAACATCTTAGTGGAATTTTAAGCTATTAAAACTTAATGAAAGCTAAATACTTATATGTATACACACTCCTCCCTCTCTTTCTGCATGTGTGTTTGTGTGAGTGTGTGAGTGTGAGTGTGTGTGTGTGTGTGTGTGTGTGTGTGTGTGTGTTATAGAACTTAGGAAATGACTTCCGTAAGTATTTATAGAATGAACGAATAAAAATGGTCATCAAATGAAGACACTATCCAGCTAAGGAAGAGAGATGACAAGGCAGTTAAAGTAGTAACTAGAGAAATTTAAGTTGAAAGAGTTCTTGATTTAGAGGTAAAACCCCAAACTTAAAATCCTGGCTTTGCTAATTACTACCTATGTACCTTTGGAAAAGTCACTTCAACTCTCTGGGCGTCCATTTTCTGCTCTGTAAGATGAAAACGTTAGACTAGATGATTTCTAAGGTCTCTTCCAACTATGAATCTATGATTCTGTGGGTCCACAGGCTCCAGGACAATGAACAGAAGAGATACAGCAGACTAGTTCTTGCCCAAGGTTTGTGCTCTTTCTTCCCCCGCTCCCATGCACTAGTATTCCTTAGGGCATTTCTGGACAGTTGAGATCCTATACGCATTCCTGGGTGGGGAGGAGTAGCATTGTGTGTTATCATCCAATAGTTTTTTGTTGTAATTCCTTCTTGTGAGTTTGTGACAAGGTAAATCATGTAAAGGCTGGCAGGCATTCACCCGACATCCGGCTGGTTCTAATTTATTGAACTGTGTCTTCCTTAGCAGCCCCTTCTGGGAGCCACACTATAAATCAAATGCGCCCTGCCAGGGACTTCTGCCAACAGCATTTGTTTGGCATTGTTATCAACACTTGTCTTATGGGAGAATAGAGATAATGCTTCCCAGAGCTTTGAGATGCTATAATTTAGCAGAATATAAAAATTACTGTTGGCTGTAGCCCACCACTCATTCTCCACATGCCTAAAGAAAAATGGACAGAAGAGTTCAGTCTAATGTATCACATTTATGTTCCAGAGATCTTGTCAAACACATTTGCGGACTTAATAAATATTTTTTTAGAGAGTAATCCAGGTTCGTTTAAATTGTTACTTATAGGGAATTAACTTTTAGTCAGCTTAATAGTAATAATTTGGTGTAGAATTCAGGTCTGTATCTACAATGGCATTGAGAAATACAAAGATCCCAGATAAAAACCCCTTTCCCCATCCCCAGACTTAGTTATTTACACAAAAAAGTATACTCCATAATGATCCTGGGACTCCAGAGGAGCAAACTTAGTATCTTTTTAATGGCTTCTCACCAATAATACAGTAGAGACTTACTTTAGGAGTATACGTGAATATTGACTTTAGGAATATGTGTACATCCTCTGTTTGTATCACTTTATAATGCTCACTGTGGTTATGGAAGAGCTTATATTTCCAAAGGCAATGTCAAGGGACCTCAAGCTCTGTCAGGTTCTACAGAGCTGGTAATACTTCCAATGCAGAGCAGATAATGCTCCTTGTTTCTTGACAGAAAGCAGATTAACAAAATATGGAGAGAGGTTTATCACCATAAGATAGGCAATGGAGGCAGCATAGAGTAGAGGGTAGAACACCAGAATTGGAGTCAGAAAACCTGAGGTTCAAACCTAGCCACATATACTTACCAGCTTAATAATCTGGGCTGAGTTACTCAGCCTCTTTCATATTCTGGCTGATGACCTTTAACAACCTTTCCAGTTCTAAATAATTGACCTTATCTTATTAACTCTTGATGGTAATCCACTATGGTAGAGAGGTTGGGATCTGAATGGCTAGAAAGAATCTCTATAAAAATGAAATCGTAGATTCTTGAATTGTTGAAATATTACACATATTTCATATTTACATATGTAAATTTACATATTCATACTAATCTATTTACATAGATTACATAGTATTTACATAGTCATACTAATCTATTGTTTACATTATATTTTGCTAAAAACAGAAGAGAGTATGTGTCATAAATAGCTCATATTTAAGTATTGCTTCATTCTTTATGAAGTCCTCTCTAATATTTTCTTCTATATATTTAAGATATGATTGCCATAATATATTAAGAACTGACTGTTAGGGAGATGTTGGAGAATAAGAGTAAGTAGAGGGTAGAAGAGGTTTTAAGAATGATGATAAAACTGCAAAATGAAATATTACCATGGATGATCTCTAAATCCTATTTTATAATCTTGTTACTGCAAACTTGATCATGACAGGGGTTTTCAGGGTGGACAACTAGTGGCAAATTGAAGGGATAAGGAGGTTACAAGTTTGGAATTTCAGAAGCTTGATGACTTTTCCCATTGGTAGAGAGAAGACTAGAGAGGAATGACATTTCATTGAATTGGTAATGAAAAACCTTGCTAGTATCTTTCCGTATCAGATAACATTTGAATAAGGAATGAAGCACTAAGGTTTTCCATTGTATTAGATACATACGGACAAATACTAAATTGTGACTATAATTCGATTAAATATGAAGAACATGAGATCACTGGTGCAAGTCCTAGAAAACCTTCTGGACTCAGAGAGATGTGGTATGAAACCTAAAAATAGATGCTAGAAAGATAGTCAGAAGCAGACTAGGACAAAACAGTGTCTTGGAAATCAAAAGATTTAAATAATTCCATGATAAGTATAAATCCTCACCTAATACCTATGCCACAATTGTCCTTTTCTATTCTGCTTCTGTATTATACTTCAGATAATTATAGACAACTTGAACTTTTGTATAATAGAATGAACACTAGATTTGCATTCAGAGCTGGATTCTAATCTCAGTTTTCCAATTATCTACTGATTTGACGTGAACTTTCTGAGATTTATTTTCCTCAACTATAAATTTGGGCTTCTCCAAAGACAACTGTGTATTCATCTTGCTCCACTGTCCTTTTTAAAAAGTTAATACAATATTAAATTGTAGTAACATTATCATATCATAATTTATCATGTATGCTATATACATCACATTAAATTGTAGTAACATTATCATATCATAATTTATCATGTATGCTATATACATCACTTCATTTTTAATCACAATGATAAATTCAACATGTGACCATTTTGATGAACAAAACTACAGGTTTAGAGTAGACTTCCAGATCTTATCTTTCCCAACTCCTTTTTTTTAAAAAAACAGAATCCAGTTACTAAAACATCTCTGAAAAGGGGCTATGTCCCTTATCCTTGAAAAGTTTCAAAGAGATCAAGAAAACTACCTTGGAAACCAGTTTTTCAATTAAAGTCCTTCAAAGACAAGATATTCTTCATAATATTCCTGAATTAGATTGCTAATTAAGCTAATTTAGGTGGTTGGTATTCTTTAGCTAATCACAGCATACACTATTCTTGAACACTACATCAAGGAGGAAAATTCAATAAATGACCACATTCAGGATTAATTCTATGTTTAGGCAGAATTGGCAGCAATTAACTGGTGTGATCTGTAGATAGTCTGCCTGAATCATAGTAACTCTGACCATTAGCTATTGTTTATAGTGAATACGCACTGGGAGAGTGATTCTATTGCTAGGTGGAAATCTCCCTCTCAGGATTATAGGAGTATTCTAAAGTATTGGAGGATGTCTCCTTTAATACTATCAGTTCATGTCCCTGTGAGTTGTTTCTCATGCAATTAGTCATCAGGAAGTGACTAGTAACCTAGTACTATTTTACCAATTGACATCAATTAGCTTTTAGATAGCAATGTTTACCTCAAACTGTAATAATAAAAATATATGCAAACTACCCACTATATGTCAAGGGCACATTCTCCACTACTTCATCTCAGTCTTTGGGGAGAGTAGGTTCTCTCCTAGCACAGTTTTTTTATAGAACGTTGATCCCATCACTTTGACATATAAATGAGGCATCAGTGGGATATGATTCTTTGTCTACACTATGATTAGGATGAATCCTAAAGGTTAATCCATGTTCCTTGGATAATCAGTGGTAGAATAATTGTGAAACTTGACCTGAACTTGACCTCTTGAAGGATCTTTCTGCTGATATTTCAAAACACAAAAAAGTTGGAGCCTTTTAAATAATCTCCTTCACTTAAAATGGAAGTGAATAGCAAACCAAAACAACAAAAGCCCATTCTCATGAGGTCACATGCTTCAGAAGGGAAAAGGGTCCAAGCTCTCTTTCCATATAGGTAAGGAGAGCAGCAGAAGAGGAAACTATTGGAAAAAAAGATGACTGCGACTCTGGTCAATTAGTCTTTTGCCTCTCCCATTTATCACATGATAGAGAATGTTACCATATGCTTCACAGTCTCTTCAAGGCACTATCATTATGTATCATCATGTCTAGAGGTAAGGTTTCTATTGTCTCCATGAAAGAAGACCCTATCAGAGGCAACTTGGGCATGTGTCAGTCACTGTTATAACTTCAATTGAGATGTATATATTTTTTCGTTTAGATTCAAACACCAAAACTCAAATATACAGTACAGAAAAGAAAAAAATATAAACTTAAATATTGAAATTTAAATACAAAGTAAGAAAATAAAATGAAAAGCATGTCCTGTGCACGGCAGAACATGAGAGGATTCAAAATATATAGCAATGAATTTCCATTTCAAGAAAGTTGGCATAATAAATACTACATGTTGTGCTGAGAGCTATCCATCTTGTCTTTGCTTCTTTTTCAATTTTCTTTTGTTCTCTGCTGTGCACATTTTATATGTGTAGATATGTATTTTCCTTAAAATCTCTACTTCTGATCTTTGTTTTTATTTTTGTGCATATCTCTTATTTCCTATTCCTCCTGACTCCTCTGCTTTACTTTTGCTTCCTACCTTGCCCTCCTATTACTTAATCTCTCCCCCGAGGATCTTATTCTTCCATTCCTAAAAAATCTAAACACCTTTCTGTATTTCCTTTTACCTGATTCCCTCACCTTCCTTTCTAGAGAGCCCTCCATAATACTGTACCCCCTCTGTATCCCCTTAATATTTTCTATCTTTCTTAATTTAGAAGAATTTTATACTCTTCAAACTATGTGCATTGTTCCCTCTTGAACCCATTCCGGATGAAAGTGGTTTTCCAGAACTAACAGACCTCCTCCCCTTTCTAATGCTTCTGTGTTGTTTCTTACTTTTGCCCCTCTTTAGAATAATTATTCTTTTTAGCTGTTCCTAAATGATTTTACTTTTTTAAAGCCATATCATACTCAGTTCTACCACAATCTTTGTTATGAACTACCCAATAGCTAATAACAATCTTAGACATATATTTTATGTTTTAAGATAGCAGTCTGATCTTATTGTGTTCCTTATAAGTCTTTATATATATATATATATATATATATATATATATATATATAAAGTTCCTTATAACTAGTCTTTGATGTGTACCTTATAGTTCTCTTGGTTCTTGTATATCAAATCTTCTATTAAGTTCAGATTTTTTTTTAAAAGGCCTGAAATTCTGACAGTTTATTAAATATCCTTTTTTCATTCAGGATTATCCTTATCTTTGCTAGGTATGATATTTTCAACTGGAACTCCAGTTCTCTTGCTCTTCAATATGTACTGTCCCAATACCTGTAGTCCTTTAAGTGTCTCTGCTGATAGGTCTTGTGTAATTCTAATTGTAGCACTGTCATATTTATATTATTTTTTTTTCTTGTTGCTTGTAATATTTTATCCCTGAGTTGAGGATTTTGGAATATGACTATTATATTCCTATGAGTTTTCCTCATAGGATATCTTTCAGGTGATGATTAATGGCTTTTTTTTTCTATTTCTAGTTTCCCCTCATTCTCTAATGTTTCAGGACAATTTTCTTTAAATATTTCTTGTATTATTGTGTCAAGATTCTTTTTTTGATCATAGTTTTCAGGTATTCTGATTATGGTTATGTTTTCTCTTCTTGATCTGTTCTCCAGTTCAATTGTTTTTCTTATGTTTCACATTCTCTTCTACTTGTTCATTCTTTGTATTTTGTTTTTTATTATATCTGGGTTTCTTATAACTTCACAGGTTTCCCCTTGCTCAATTCCAATTTTCAAGGAATCATTTTCTTCCTTAAAATTCTGGATCACCTTATCCATTTGGTTAACTTTCTTTTCATATAAATGTTTTACTTTCTCTTCTACTTGTTAATTATTTATATTTTGTTTTATTATTTCTTGATGTCTTATAACTCTTTGCCTTTGTCTTGCCCAATTCTAATTTTCAAGGTGTCGTTTTCTTCCCTAAGACTCTGATCTCCTTTTTCAATCAGTTGACTTTTCCCCCATAATTTTCTTGTTTTTCTTGGATGGTTCTTTGTCTTTAAGTTCTTCTTTTCCTCAATCTCTCTCATTTGATTTTTAAAGACTTTCTGTGCTCACCAGGCATGTGCTAGTTCCTTCTCTACCCCAACTATGCTCCCACAGCATAACTGGGTCTGGTGTTCCTTTTCAGTAATGGTTCCCTCACTCTTTTCCAGCTCTGATGCCCAACTTCCCTCACTGTCCCATCAGTAAAGGTACCTGTATCTTGGGCGAACGCAGCTTGCCAAGCATCTAACCCCAGGGCTTGCAGCTTGTTGTTTAAACAGGCCCTATCTTGTAGGTATTTACTCTTCACAAGGACCAAACCGTGTTCTGGGATTTTTCTGTGGATCTCTGATTGTCCCAGGAAGACCCCTGTTGTCTACCTCCATCACTTTATAGAGAAGACTAACACAACCCCAAAGAGCTCTTAGTTCAAATAATGAATTAATGATAGAGCTGAGATGAGAAACTGGTCTCTTTATATGAATTTCAGCTTAATGTAGCAAGTTAAGTCATACATGACATAGTTAAAAAATCAACAGAGTTTAGTTAATTTGATGACGGGTCCAGTCTAATTAATTGTCACCTGGTAGAGAATGAATTTTGGTGGGGAATAAGAAGTAGGAAGCAGGAAATAATATCTTAACTGTGATAGGGATTATAATGTAAAGTCAGGAGTATCAGGATGGTACTGGTCCCTTTCTATGTCGAAAGGAATAATATGGAAAAAGAAATATTAGGTGTCTAATTTCAGTAAGATGGGGGGATGGAAAGAAATGAAATCCAAAGGAGAGGTGGACAAAAGAAGATATTACCCATTTTTAAACCGAGTCTAGACCCAGCATTAATTGTGATCATTTATGAATCACCAGAATCATGTAGTAATAAACATGTATTATTAGTATTAGTTATTTTAAATAGTCTGAAACAATATTGATTAATATAGCCAACATATACCAGTTTCCCTATTTTTCTCTTTTGATTAAATCTATTTTAGCTTTAACATTGTCTGAGATTACTACCCATGCTTTTTTCCCCTAATAAATTCTCCTGATCTTTCTTGTTATGTTTGTATTTATATTATTTCCTATCCCTCCTGACTCCTCTACTTTACTTCTACCTACTACCTTGCCCTCTCTCCTATTATTTAACCTTTTCTCCCTCCATGGAATCTTCTCTTATTCTCTCCCCTCCATATTTTCCTCTTGCCCTCTTGTTTCTATGTGAATTTAAAAGACTTTAATAGTCTTCCATATACATATATATGAATGTATTCATATATATATGTTCATATCCTTCCCTCTTTATCCCATTCCCATTAATCTAGACATTCTGCTATACCACCTTCATCCTATTTCTTCACCCTCTTATTTCCTTATAAATTTAGAAGACTTTTACTCCCTTCTAAATGAATATATTGTTTTCTCTTTAACCTAAATCTGAGTAGGATTCCTTCTAAAATTTCCAACCTCCTCCCTATTCCCCTTAGCCTTTTATTATTTCTGAATTTGGAAGACTTTTATACCCTTGTGTGTATGTGTGTGTGTGTGTGTATGTGTGTGTGTGTGTGACACACACACACACACATACACACACATATACATACACACACATACATATATACTCACATACATATGCGTATACAATGTACATGTAGTATTGCCTCTTGAACCCATTCCTGATTCGAGTAGGGTTCCAGAACTACCAGCCCTCCTCCCCCATCGAATTCCTCTGTGTCAGTTCTTCCTCTCACAGCTCATTTGTATAAGGTAATTACTCTTTTTACTTTTTTCCTAGATGATATTACTTTTTTTAGAATCACATCATAGTCAGTTCTACCCCAATCTTTCCTACAAACTACCCAATTACTAAATACAATCTTAGACATACAGTTTATATTTCCTCATATAAAGAGTTAACAGTCTGTCCTTATTGAGTCCCTTGTAAATAGTTTTTGATGTTTACCTTATATTTCTCTTGGATCTCGCATGTCAAATTTTCTATTGAGTTCAAGTCTTTTGTTCAATAGAATCCTGAAAATATAGCAATTCATCAATTGTCCTTTTTTGTTGTTGTTGAGGATTTTGCTTAACTTTGTAGAGTATGCTATTTTTGGCCACAACCCCAGTTCTTTTGCTCTTTAATATAAAACACTGGCACCTTTTAGTGTTGTCACTGCTAAGTCTTGTGTGATTCTAATTGTGGCTCTGCCATATTTGAATTGTTTTTTTTCTTGTTTCTCATAATATTTTCCACTTGAGCTGAGGGGAATTCAGAATTTGACTATGGTATACCTCTAGGTTTTGCTCATAGATCTCTTTCAGGTGGTGATCAGTGGAGTTGTTTTTTTTTTTCTATTTTTACTTTCCCCTCTTTTTCTAACACTCAGGAAAAAAATTATAAAATTTTTTTATTTTTCATTTTTAACACAGTTCATAGCATATAAAAATTCCAACTTTTGGTCAGGTGGTACTTCTTTTAAGGCATTTACAATATAGATGAAAAATGCATTTTTTTAACATTAACCAACTGAGACACAGATAACAACTATGTATGCTAAATTCACAAGCCCTTGACCTAATTATCTCCACACTATTACTAAGAATTAAAGGACCCTAACTTATTGCTGTTGGTCTCAAGTCCTAAGGCTAATAGTTTAATTTTAGACTTAACCTCAGTTTTTCCCCTACCAACACTCTATAATGTAGTAGATCAGGTATTAAGCTTACAAATCTTTTGACTATAGGAAATTGCCACTAAGAGTAGGGACATTCAAGGGAAACAACAACTCCCCAACTTCATGTCAATTCCAGGAAGGAGTAGATTGTCACTTGTGTTCAGTCAGGCTTAAAGTCTGCCAGATGTCAGTGGGTAAATTGAGTCAGGAGAATCCTACCTCAGCCCAAGCTGAACACCAGTCTCCCACCCTTTCCATGAGATCACCTTTTGCAGTTCATACCATCATCTCATAGGCTTATTGGCATCATGGATTGGAGGCTCGAACTGCCCTTCTTGCTATCCATACCTGGAGTGAGACTCAGAAGAACAGTTAATAGTCCCATAAAATCTCAAAATAGCAAGTTCCAATAACCAGGTTTCAGATATGACTGTCATTTCACATTGGCTAAGAAACATCTTTTGAGCCAAGTCTTAAATGGCTTATATGCCTTTCTATACATATTGTAGTTCCTGATTAAATAACAATCATATAATCAAATATACCATTAAAACCTTAACTTTTCCATCAATGCCAAATTTTACCCGAGGTTACCTACATCAAGGAAACTTAGAATAAAATTCTTTTCCCCAAACTCTCTGATTTAGTCTCAGTAATTAATTCACTCAATTGTTTTAATACTAATTGCTTTTACATCACTTTGTAACATGTCCAATTTTCTCCCCATCTCTCCCCTTCCCCACCCCCTTAATAGCTTTCATTCTGTTTACTGCTTCCCTCAATTTACCCTCCTTTCTATCATACCCCACCCTTCCCTTATCCCCATCTTCTCTCTTTTCTTGTAGGGCAAGATAAATTTCTATATACCATTACCTGTGTTCCTTATTTCCCAGTTATATGCAATAACAATTCTCAGCATTAGTTTCTAATACTTTGAATTCCAACTTCTCTCCTTGCCTCCCTCCCTACCCATCCCCACTGAGAAGGCAAACAGTTCAATATAGACTAAATGGGTGTCATTTTGCAAAAGACTTCCATAATAATCATGTTGTGTGATACTAACTATATTGCCCTCTATCCTACTCTATCCCCCCTTGATATTTATTCCCTCATTTGACCTTGTCCCTTCCCAAAATTGTTTATTTCTAGTTACTTCCTTCTCCCATTTGCCCTCCTTTCTATCATTCCCCTCACCCCATTTGTCGCCTCCTCCCCTACTTTCCTGTAGCATAAGACAGATTTTCATACTAAATTTAGTGAGCATGTTATTCCCTCCTTAAGCCATATGTGGAGAGAGTAGCTTCATTTTCCCCCTTTCTACTTCTCCCTTTTCCCCTCCATTGAACAAGATTTTTCTTATCTCTTTTATGAGTTATAGCATGCCCCATTCCATTTCTCTCTTACTCCTCCCAGTATTTTCCTCCCTCACCCCTTAATTTTTATTTTATTATTGTAGATATCATCTCTTCTCATTCAACACAACCAGTACTCTCTGTGTGTGTGTGTGTGTATGTGTATGTATGTGTATGTGTATGTAAATCTCTCCACCTCCCTAAATACTGAGAAAAGTCTCAAGAGTTACAAATATTTTCTTTCCATGTAGTAATGTAAACAGTTGTTTTAGAGAGTTTTTAATGATTTCTCTTTCCTGTTTACCTTTCCATGCTTCTCTTGATTCTTGTGTTTGAAAGTCAAATTTTGTCTTCAGTTCTGATCTTTTCATCATGAATGCTTGAAAGTCCTCTATATCATTGAATGACCATTTATTCCCTTGAAGGATTATACTCAGTTTTTCTGGGTAGGTGATTCTTGGTTTTAATCCCAGTTCCTTTGACTTCTGGAATATCCTATTCCAAGTCCTTTGATCCCTTAATATTGAAGCTACTGCATCCTATGTTACCCTGATTGTATTTCCACAACACTCAAATTATTTCTTTCTAACTGATTGCAGTATTTTCTCCTTGACCTGGGAGCTCTGAAATTTGGCTACAATATTCCTAGGAGTTTCTCTCTTCAGGTCTCTTTCAGGAGGTGATTTATGGATTCTTTCAATATTTATTTTGCCCTCTGGTTCTAGAATATCAGAGCAGTTTTCCTTGATAATTTCATGGAAGATAATGTCTAGGCTCTTTTTTAGATCATGGCTTTCAGGTAAACCCATAGTTTTTAAATTGTCTCTCCTGGATCTATTTTCCAGGTCAGTTGTTTTTCCAATGAGATGTTTCACATTATCTTCTACTTTTTCAAACTTTTGGTTTTATTTTTTTAACTGCTAGGTTTATCTCATAGTCATTCATTTCCCTGAACTGAATTCTCTATTTTAAAGAACTACTTTGTTCAATGAGCTTTTGAACCTTCTCTCCCATTTGGCTAATTCAGCTTTTTAGGGCCTCCTTGTCCTCTTTGGCTTTTTGGACCTCTTTTTTCAATTGAGTTAGCCTATTTTTAAAGGTGTTATTTTCCTTAGCATTTTTTTCTTTTTTTGGTTCTCCTTTAGCTAGTTGCTAACTTGCTTTTCAAGCTGTTGTACTGCCTGAACCCAATTTAAGTTTCCTTAGGGGGCTGGAGAGGCAGGGGCCTTGACTTTCTGTGACAGTATGCCTTGTTCTTCCTCATCCAAAAAGATGGGGAAGACACCTGTTCACCAAGAAAGTAACCTTCTGTGGTCCTATTTTTTTTTTCCTGTTTTGGGGCATTTTCCCAGTCAGTTACTTGACTTCTGCATCCTTTGTCAAGAGGATGGTCCTATTGCTCCTTCTCTCCCCAGTATCTTGTTCAAGGCTGAGATTAGACTCAGCTGCTCCATTCCCTGGGGCTTTGGGTGGGGCCAGGGCCATTACTCAGGGCTGAGGTTTAGATCAGCTGCTTCCTACAGACAGAAGCTTTAAGCTGAGCTGCTTGGACTATGGACCCAGGTTGCTTCCTGCTGCCTTCAGTCTGCTGTTGCTACCATTGCCTGGAGCTATTGCTGGATGAATTCCCCTCTCACCCAGCTAGGAAAGCCCTCCCACACTAGAGCTTTCTTTGTTGCTTGTGGGTTGAGGTATTTGGGACCCTGCCTGCTGGGAACTCTGCCCTGGAGGTCTGTTTAAGTCCTGTTCCACCCAGTGAAAAGTGGCCAAGACTGGGTTCAGCTTGGTTCAGTGTCGTGTGAAATAGACCTTTCCTGTCAGCCTTCTAGGTTACATTTGGTTACAAGCCTCTTTTGCTCTGTTGATCTGTGGTTTCTGCTGCTCTAGAATTTGTTGGTAGTCATTTTTTTACAGGTATTTTGTGGACTGTGGGGGAAACACTAGAGTATATGCCTCTTTCTACTCTGCACTGTTGTCTCCGCCCCCATTCAGGACAAATTTTAAAAATTATTTTGAATTACTGGATCAATATTCTTTTTTTAAATCATAATTTTCAGGTAGTCTGATTATTGTTTTGTTTTTTTCTGATCTGTTCTCTAGATCAGTTGTTTTTGTATGTTTCACATTCTCTTCTACTTGTTCATTCTTTATGTTTTGTATTACTGTTTCTTGATTTCTTATAACTTCATTGGCTTCCCCTTGCCCAGTTCTAATTTTCAAGGAGTCATTTTCTTCCTTAAAATTCGGAATCTCCTTTTCTAATTTGTTAACCTTTTCATACTTTTCTTGTTTTCCTTGGATCATTCTTATTTTTCAAATTTTTTTCCTCAATTACTTCTCATTTAAATTTTGAAGTCTTTTTACATTTCTTTGATGAATTCTTTTTTGGCTATCACAGAGAGTACTGCTACAAATATTTTTGTACATGTGAGACCTTTTCCCATTTTTATGATTTCTTGGGGATACAGTCCTAGAAGTGGTATTGCTGGGTCAAAAGATATGCACATTTCTGTAGCTGTTTGGGCATTTATTATTGGTGGAGCTGTGAGGTGATCCAACCATTCTGGAGAGCAATTTGGAACTATGCCCAAATGGGAAAGGCTTCCACATGTACAAAAATATTTGTAGCAGCACTCTGTGGTGGCCAAAAACTGGAAATCAAAGGAATATCCATCATTTGGGGAAGGGCTGAATAAATTATGGTATATGAATATAATGGAAATGATGAACAAGAAGACTTCCTAGAGGCCTGGAAAGTCTTACATGAACTGATGCTGAGTGAAAGGAGTAGAACCAGGAGAACTTTATACAGAGCTACAAGTAAGTTTCTGAGGCCATATATGAACACAAGAAGATGAGTCTTCCTGATTCAAGATCCATGCCACCTAGCTGCCCCTGAAACCTCATCATCTATATTTATTGAGTTACACATTATCTCATTTGACTCTAAGTACAAATGCCATGAGCTAGGGACTGCAGTAGAGGAGGAAGATTAAATTAAATGCTCATTGTCACATAACTATTAAGTGACAGAGATGGAATTTGAATCTTGGTCTTTTTAATTCCAAATTCAGTACTTTATGTACTTTGCCATGCTTTCTCACTTCTAGTACTTATTAATTCTCTAACTGATGTAATGCTTTTATTTTTGGAAAGATCTTGTATTAAATGAAAATTGCACTATTTCTAACATCTTCCTATTGATTCTAGGAACTATTGTCCTTTTTTATTTCACAAATGCCTCTTATTATATCAATATGACTACTTCCTCTACTGGTGTTGAACCATTCTTTAGTAGCTTATCTTCATGAGATGTTCTGAACAAATTTTTTTTTTAAACAATCACTTTGCAGTCAAATTTCTGGTTATGCGTTTGCACATTTTCAGGATCATATTTAGATTGCATTCAAAGAATTTGTCACTAGGCTTATGCTCAGAACTTTGACAAGTTGGTAGGACCTGCAGAGTTTATTCTTTCTGGGCTTAATCTTCAACAACACCCTTCTATGGCACAATAAACTATCAGATTAGGAACTGAATAGATGATTACTGCATGAAATATATTTTTGGCTTTTTTGGTCCAGGCTTGTATCTCACTGAATTCATAGTTGTAGGGACCTGCTAGTGAGGAAACTAATTCTTCCAAAGCTAATCAGCAACTGTTCTATAGCTTGGTCTTATCTCTATCAATATGATTCTTCCAATATTTAAGGTCTTACTATGTAATTCCTTTACATATCACATACTCAAACTAGATTCTAAGCACTTGGACAGCAGGAACTCTTTCACTTTTTCCCTTGTATCCTCATTGCATAGTATGATGCCTAACACCATAGTTGGTGCTTAATAAAATAATACATAATCATTGACAATTTAAGCCACTTGTCCAGGATCACACAGTCAATGTGTATCAGAGGTGGCACTTGAACTTTGATCTTCCTAATAATTAACTCTATCCACTTTGCTTTTCCTCCATTATATCAATTGATGAACTACATTAGCCAGACATTGGATATACATGTCACATGGGAATTTCCAAAGACAGGACATAAAATATTTGGAAATAATTTGCAAAAATTAGGAAAATTATGTATTGATCAAACTAGCATACCTATGTTATTACCCTTTAGCTAATATTTCCCAAATAACAATTATCACAATGCAAGGTATAGTGGAAGGAAAATTGACAGAGACAAGTATAATGCTCTGGAAGGTCACTAACCATGAACCCTTGATCAAGTGATGTGATCTATCTGATATTTTGTTTCCTCATCTGGAAAAATGAGAAAACTCTATCAGGATATCTTTATATCCCTTTCTATTATCCAAGTTTATCATGATTAAAAAGCTTGAAATTATTGACAATTATGATTCAACTTAAGTCGTCTGGATTAGAAGTAAATTTCTGACTTCTTTCACATAAAATGTTTACATCAAAAATAAGTTTTAAGTAGAGGCAGCTAGATGATTTACTGGCATGGAGGTCTTGGCCTGACGTCCGAAAGACATGAGTTCAAATCTGGCCTTAGATACTTACTAATCATGTGACTCTGGGAAAGTCACTTAACCTCTGTTTGCCTTAATTCACTGGAGAAAGGGAATTGCAAACTACTCCATTGTCTTTGCCAGGAAAGCCCTGTGTATAGCATTGGTATGCTATGCCTAGTCCATGGAGTCATGAAGATTCAGACAAAACTGAACAATTGAACAACAAAGTTATAAATAAGATGTAGTTCCTATTATTCCCAGTGCATCTCACTGGTTTAAAATAACATGGTGGTTTCCAGATAGTTTTTCCAAATTCAGTTTGATGATAATCCAGGCACTCTGGCAACAATCCCCTTGTGATTTCAACTTAATATCCTGAGACCCCTTTAATAATAGAAAATTAATGCTCTATTAAAATGCAAACAGATCAAAAGTAAAATAGATTGAATGAGTGAGATAGACCACCTTTTACTGTGCTTATTATAAGCTATTTTGTTCACATTTCACTCTGGGAGCAGAAATAATACAATAATAATAGCTTCTTGCTACTTTATGAGATGATAATCTGATTCTCTAGTGGATAAACTATAAGCAAAGACAGGGTAGAACTAGTAGAATGCATCATTGCCACAGTCATCTTCTAAATATCCTTTTAATCTGTAATTTTGACTATTCTAGAATAAATAATATTGAATTTTGGTTTCACTTGGGTAATTAGAATAGTTCCTGGCATTTTGCAGCCATAGTTCATTCAAATTATAGATGAATGGCACTAAGCCTAGAAACTTGCTTGAACAAACCAGTAAACAAGTATTTAAAGAGTCATTTCATACTGAAACCAAAACTTAGATTTTCTGAATTCCCTCTAAAATTTGTTCAGCGTCACATGCAGCAGAAGAAAGAGAGGCAAAAGATTTCTCTCTCCCTCCCTCCTTACTTCCCTCTCCCTCCCTATCCCCCTCCCTTTCTCCCCACCCTTTTCTCTCTCTGCAAATGTCTATTCCCCATTGTGATTTGTTAAATCAAATCTTGTGTAGTTGTTACTGTGTAGCCTAAAATTAAGTCTGATTACTTTTGTTATTTTTAAGAATAAAGTATAACACTCATAAACAAAAAAGTGAAATTTACATTACACTTTTGTAATTGGCAATACTCATGTGTAGTGATCAATCACAGAATACTTATAAATGAAAAATAAGAATTAGCACTTAATCACAAAGATGAGAGAGAAATTTTTATCTTCATTGTTAAGAACTCTTCGGTAGACTCTCATTTTGACTAATTTTAAGGATTAAGAACTCAAAAGGATCTTAGACCAAATCTAGTCCAACAGCCTCATTTCATAGATGAAGAAGTTTGGATACAGACATGTTATGACTTATCCTTACACATAAACTGACCAGAGAGACCCAAGATGATATTGAGTCACCAGAGGGACCTGAAGTTTTTCTCACAAAAAAAAATGGCAAGCTTGATCAACATGGGAGCTCAAAAATTAGAGCAGGGACAATGGTAGAGGATTCATCAGTATTTTTTGGGAGGGAGGGGACTCAGATTCTGGAGAAATAAAGCTCCAGTATTGCCTAGTTCATTCCCACTGGTGCTGGACAACTCAATGGCCCAGTTCCATGTCTAGTGTCACTTTTGACACCAATTAATGGCAGCTGGATGGAACCAGCCTCTATCCTGTAAATGACCGAATGACCAGAGTCACACAGATCAGGCTACAGACAGTAGAGTCAGTAATCAAAGAGAAGTTTAATTTCAAAGTGAAGGAAATGGCTTGCAAGCAAGGACTCATACACTACAGCCCCACTCCTATTTGGGGGTGGGGAAGGGAGCTGTTTTAGTACAGGCAGATCTCAATATTTATATCTATGGCTATACAGTGAGCTGCAGCCATGATGATGACAGGTTACAACAATAATGAGCCTAGTTTGATTCATAGCAGGGCTTCATGATCAAAACATGGATTCAGCAGGTGCTTGTCTGAGACCAGAGAACATCTGGTGCTGATCAAAGCAATACAATGATAATTTTAAAAGGGAGAAGTGTTCATTTTACAGTTGGACTCTTATGAGTTTTCAAATGATCCTTATATCAAGTACAGGATTTAGCTAAGGAGAGAAATAGCAAATGATATATAGACTGAAATTCTCTGGTTTCAAAATTGAAGAACAAAATTCAAATGATATTATTAGCATAATTATCTAGAACCTCTAGATATGGAACCAGAGAAGCAGAACATCTTTTAGAGCTGTCCTGAGAGTAAAGCATATTAACTAACAAAAGATATCTAGGGATTAAATAACTACATAATACATCTGGGAATCAAAATGTGCTGGTTTAATGAATATTAAGAAGGAGTTATTGGGATACATGGAAACTTGATGTTAGTTAACATTGAGGATAATTATTGTATTGATTTGTCCAGTTTATGTTTAAACTTTCTTGGTTACCTTGGTAAATCTCTCTTTTCAGAACTGGTCCTTTGTGAGACCTCTAAGTTGTTTGATATGAATCTGACGTGATTGTACATTTGAACCTAGACCTCTATGACTTGAAAACTAGATCATCTCTGTGTGTTGTTTAGAGATGCTTAATTAAGGACCCATATGGTACTGACCAGAAACTCAGATTAAAAGACTGATGCAAGGGTCCTTCTGAGTACTCCCACAACTGCTAAACTTGTGGGTATATGCTACTGGATCATCTGATAAAGCCCCTGCTGCAGAATGGATGGCAGCAGTTCTAGAGTCCTCAAAGCTACTGTAAGTACAGACTCAGAAGCAGCCAACATCCAGATGAGACAGGTATTCCAAGATTCCAGATGAGGACTGAATGTTCTGAGATGTTTTTCACTTCTTCCCTTTTGTTATGTGCCCAGCCACCAAGGCCTTGATTCAAGTGTGTGTGGTCATTTCCTCCCTCTATATTCTTACTCCTCCCTCTCTGCTTACAAACAAACAATAGCCATCCACGATACCTGGGACACACTTCCTGAATAGGCCTTCTCAAGGAACTGACTTCCTCAGATAAAAATGTTCATCCTGCCTCAACTGGCCTCTTATGGCATCTTGGTTTAGACATATCTCTCTTTTATTGGCCATAAGGATAGGGGTTATTTCAGACTGTCAAGATATTAGGAGACACCCTGTTTTCTAGAGCTAAGTCCCAACAAACAAGCTGTGCCATAAATTTGGCATAACAATCCTTTGTACTTCCCCTCTGGATGTTCTTAGCCACAACAAAATCCCCAGACTGTTTCATATAATTATTGTATTGCTTTGACCAGCACCAGGTGTTCTCTGGGTTCAGATATGCACCTGCTATATCCATGTTTTGATCATTAAGCTCCGCTATAAATCAAAATTGTCTCTGTTATTGTTACCCCTCATTGTCAGGGCTATAACTCACTGAACAGCCATAGGTATGAGTATTGACATCTGTCTACACCAAAGTGTAGTCCCAACTAGGGGCGGGACTCCAGCCCATAAATCCTTGCTTGTAAGCCATTTCCCTCACTTTGAAATCAAACTTTTGTTTGATTTCTGACTCTCCTGTCTGTCACCTACTCAATGTGTCTCTGGCCACCCACAGGTTAGAGGCTGATTCTGTCCAATTGATGTTGTTTAGTCATTTTTCAATTGTGTCCAGCTCTTTGTGTCCCCTTTTGGGGTTTTCTTGGCAAAGGTACTGAAGTGGTTTTTCCTTTCCTTTTCCAACTCATTTTCCAGATAAGCAAACTAAGGCAAATAGGGTTAAATGACTTGCCCAGGGTCACATAGTTATTTGAGTGTCTAAAGCTAGATTTGAAGTTGGGAGGAGGAGTCTTCCTAGCTCTAGGTCTGGCACTTTATCCACTGTGTGGTCAAAGCCATACAATTAATGCCAATTAATTGACCCACAAGTATGACATAACTATGTTTCAAAATGAAATCTGCATGAAATTAATAAATGAAATTTAGTATTTTAACTATTTCGTCATACTGCCTCCCCTATGTTTTATCAAAGCCCACATATAGATGCATAAATGTATTATGTTCCCTAAACCTGTTACAACTCCTTAGCATGACGTTCAAGTGCCTTATAACTGAGCTCCATTCCTTTACTTCTTTTGGTCCCTTTCACATACTCTATACTCTAGTTAATATTAATTGTTCACCATCTCAGAAATTTCCCAGGACTTTTTCATCTTTAACACCTTTGTTCTTGCCAATTCCCACACATGGGAATTTCCCTCTCTTCTCCCCACTGAAATCTTTCTCATACCTTATACTTAGACATCACCTTCACTGTGATGCTTTTCCTGATAGTCTGAAGTTACCTTCACTTCTCAAATTTCTCTTAAGTCTTGGTTTGTGCTGATGATGGAAGATAATCTCATTCCAACTTGTCAACCGTGGAATTCTAGTAGCAAAGAGGAGATTATGTCTACATCTATATATATCTTTTTCTTGTGTAATTTTGAATTCTGCTAAATTTTTATGGATCAGTATTTTACCTTAGCCATTGTGACCATCAGTTTCACCTGTGATGATACTCCAGTTCCAATACACTCTCTATTGTGTTCTCTAGAGTATTTTAGGTTTCTATTGATAGCACAGGGATTTGTCATCTGTTAGTTTATAAAGGTTAGTGAGGTTCTAGTATATAATTCTGCATACATGACTTTGTCTTTCTAGGTATCTGGTAGATGGGAATTTTCACAGCCTACAGTTCTACATTGTATTTTTCACCATTTTATTATATGATCTGTGTCAATAAATCCACTCTCCTTGAGAACAACATTTCTGCATTTTTCTAGTGACTATGATCTGACACTGGATTGATATCATAAATACCTGTTTCTATCAACACATCTGCTTGACTCAACTTTTTCTTCCATGTTCTTGGTTGACATATTGTTGATTGAGTTGATGTGCCTATTACACGTGTACTACATTTTGATTCCCCTTCTACACCTACCTTCCATTACATATGACAAATAGAATAGCATATATTTGTTGTCAACGTTTTTCCTACTACACTGGAAAATGAAATTGTTCCAAAATTCTTCCTCTATTTACCCTGTTTATTGTGTACTCTTGAGAACATCGACCCATTCTCCACCTCCTTTTAGATTGGGGAAATGTTAATCTTTTGTAGCTCTTATGAGGCAGGTAATTCATTAACATTGTATGGATCTTTACTTAGAAACTTTAGATCTTCATTATCCATTTTATGGTTTCAAAAGTGTATACTAAGACTGATAAATTGTAGTTCTTAATTTCTCTAAGCATTTTCTTCCCTAAAACCTTGATACTAGGATGCTAATTAGTTTCTTAACATGTACTGCATCAACTTTCACCCTGATAGCTTTATATGTGATAAGGACTGCCTATTGAAAACTAAGGTATATGTAACTGTGGCTATCATTCATTGATTCAATATGACCTCTAGATTCAAGGTCAGAACATTGTTTGTATTCTTTATACATTATGAATTTTTATTATGTATACATTAGGAATTTTTACCCTTGTGAAATCCAAGTTTTGATTATTATAACAACTATCATTTACATAATGCTTTAAGATTTTCAAAATGCTATATAAAAATTATATCTTTTTCTCACAACAACACTGGGAATGTTTTAGCATTGCATTAACATGGAAAAGTGTTATTTTTCAGTATTATTTTTGATCTCCATTTTACAAATGAGTGAACTGAAATAGAGAGACATTAAATGACTTACCCAAGGTCACACAGCTAGTAAAAATATGAGATGGGATTTATATTCAGGTCTTCCTAACTTCAGGTATAGCATTCTATCCAATATGCTACATATCTGCCTTTAAATAATATGATATCACTAGAAGTTTCCTTGAGATAAAGTAGTTTTAATGTTATTTTCTATGTATCCATGTGTTTTGTTGTCATCCACATGCATTCAGTAGTTAATTAGATACAATGTTCTGAACATATTTCTCAATTGAAAGCCGTACTCAGTATTAGTACTGTGATGATAGTGGAATTAAGTCTAAGCAGAACTAAAGTAGGCTTAAACTGTCCCCTAGGAAGGTACTGCATTTTATATTAATTATTCTTTATATCATTATGTTCTTGGCATGTATTGAACAGAGAAGCTTTCTATAGTGACACAAAATATTAGTGTTTTCATGACTCTCACATTGACTTTATATATTTGAAGTATGTCACTAAAGTGTGATGATAAAGCTTTATCAAAAGCTTCTGATTCTTCTGGTACTTTGTTCAATACTTACTGCAGCAATGAATTGTTTTTTGTATACCTGGTTCTTTGAGCACCTTTTTTTCTCCCTGGATAATACATTATTTTCTTGTGTTTCTCAATTTCTTTAAGGGACACAAACTTCAAATGCTTTCTAGAAAGTATATAAACATGCATTTTGTCTATTTTGGAGATGAGTCACTGGTATTTTCATCTTTTGGTAATAGATGCATCATTCCATTCTTTTAAGAAAGAGGCATCAGAGAAGAAGCTGATAAAATGCTTTGCAAGCAATCTGTGAGCTACTGTGAAGCTTTGCAGATAATTACGGATTTTACGTTGACCTGTGGCTTCCCAGTTTGCAGAGAAGCCAGAGTTTTAATTTCCCTGTTTAACAACCATTCTGTTGTTCTTTGTGTTTATGGTACATATACTTTCTGTTTCGTGTTTGATACAGTTTGTCTTTTCATTGTACTGGACTTAGTTCAAACACACACACACACACACACACACACACACACACACACACAGACAGACACCAGCAGAAACTTTCTATGTTGTCTACGTTTTCTTTCTTTGGGAATTCTCATCTCTTCATCCTAGAAGGTTACTTTATCCCTGTGGCTGACAACTCATCAATATCTTCTGCCTCTGGGCTCTCTCCTCTCCTCTTTTGTCCTTTCCTTTTCCTTTCCCTTTCTCTCCCTTCTCTCCCCTGCTTTTTCTCTCTCCCCTCTTTCCCCTTTCCAAAATCTCCATTTAAGGACACCCAGGCCAGCCATCTCCCCTTTTTCCTCCCAAATGTACTTCTCTGGAATTCTCCATCATGCCCCAGTCCTACACTGTTTACTTTCCATGACCTTCTCTACTTTTCAGTTTCCTTTTGTTTATTGTCATTCATCATTACAAGGTAAGCTGTTTCTTGGCAAAGACTCCTTTACTTTTCTTTTTATTATCAACCCTTTGCATAGAGCCTGATTCATAGTAGATGCTTAATAATGCTTAGTGATTGGATTTTTCTTTGGTTTTCAAGCCTTAGTAGTATATGTTTTCCCCTTAATGTTGAATTATTCATTATTTTCTTTGCACTTTGCATTGTTTTAACATTGAGGGTTTTACTTTCAATTGTTGTGTACCAATTTTTTAACATTCTTGTGTTTTCTAGTTTACATTCCAAATGTTTTGTTTTTTGCTACCTTAAATCAGACTACAGGGTGTTTACATTCTACTCCTATATCAACTAAAGATTTAATCTTCCAGAGTCTTTCCACATGTAGTTTTCTCAATGTTTTTATTCAAACCCACATCTATGGTTGTCAGATTCAATGGCTATAGGAGTTAGATAGCTCTACTTTTCCTCTTATTGTATTTTCTGTGACAATAGCCATAGGAAATACTGTTGTTTATGTTTCTTTGCGATAATTATAGCAAATTACAACTTTCTTCAGTAACACTAATTTTATGTAATTGGTCCTGGTTTTGTGACTTCCAATTAAAAATGGCCATGCAAAATTCTATTCTAAGATTGCCTATTACCTTTTCAAAATCGCTTAAATGTATTTTTATGCAGCATTTTATTACATAATACCTCTGGAAATTATTTTAAGCTTAGATTTTCAATATATTTAATTTCTTCAGCTTTTTCCTTTTTAGTTTTAAGGAACTCCACAATTTCCATTTATATATTTTTTTTATGATTGTCACATTTTTTTAGTTTTAAGCTTTTTCCTTTTTTTAGTTTTAAGGAACTCCACAATTTTCATTTATATATTTTTTAATGATTGTCACATTTTCATCTGAGATATGTTGTTACATTATCTGGAACTGGGGTCCTTGTTTACAGAAAGAAGTATGAGGTCCTTATCTATCACTGGTAAGATCTAAGATACAATTTTGTTATAATATAGTACTGGTATATATTTTAAAATATCATATTTTCTGAAGCATTTCCACCAGCTAAGATATAGGTATTTGCGATTCATTCTGATGTATCTTGTTTTCTTACATCTCTAGACACAAAAAATTACCATTTATTCCTCTGTCATATATGTTAAGCTAATCATATTAATAATTATGAGTAAGGAGAGCCTGTGACCCTTTGCTAATCCATCTAATTCTTATATTCGTAAGGGGTACTCCCATCATATAGACTGAGGTGCTAACACTATGAGTATTATTGCCAGATACTATCAGTTAAGGTCACCTTTCTGGCTTTCATGGCTACTACAGCAGTCACAGGTTTTACTAACCTCCCAATCTATATCACTTTGCCTGGCATTCTTTAACTTTGCCAATGTCCTTTCCTTCTAGTCTCCAACTCCATGATATGAATGATGGGTTTAGTGTTGAATAACTTATTATTGCTGTTGTGACAATGACAATAATGTTGTCAATGATGATGACTGCCACTAATACTGTCACCAACATAGAAGCATCATGGTATGACGCATGGTGTTTTGAACTTGGAAACAGCAAGACTTGGGTAAGAGTCTTTCCCTGAAAGTGAACTAGCTATATAATCAGTTGAGTGTCATTTAATCTCAGGCTCAGGCAGATGGATATCTCAGTATCTGAAACATAGAAAGATTGCAGTTTGCATCAGGGGAAAGTATTCTCCCACCAGTGTTATCGCAGTTTCTGGACATCTCAGTTATTTTGTGTTTCCCTACTAACCATTATGCTTCCTGAGGTCAGGACCTCTATCTTCTTTGCATCAGTTGTTAATAAGTTACTAAATTAACCCTTGAAGTTCAAGTTCACAGAGAAAGACACACACCCCCTCAAATGTTATACTAATGGAAATATATATATATCTTTGTTCCATTGGAATGGTATGAACTTGTCGTTAGCTATCACAATTCTTGGTTCCTCAAAGAGTTGGATAGATTTATTAGAAATGTGATTTTAGAAAATAGTGATTTTGAAAAAACATTTTCCTACCTAATCACACTGAAAGTCATAAATTCTGAATACAAATACCATTTAAAAAGAAAAAGAATAAACACTGGTCATAAACTAAAGATTTTCAGTGGAACTATATTAACCCTTAAAATATTAGGTTCAGTAAGGAAGGCCTGCACATGTCTGAGGTTATAAGATCATCTTAGAGCTTTGTATTTCTTTTTAATACTAATTCTCAGATGAATAATCCTGTACTATTTCCTTTCTTAGTGGGAAGAAAATTAAAAATTAACAAATAAAAACCTTCTGATGAATCTTTTCTGGCCCTGTTATGTGTGTCTTACTTTTCTAATCTTCATTTTACTAATGGAAAGAATACATTTTTATCTATAAAGTATTTATTTTGTAGTTATTAGGTCTAATTCATTTTCTTCACTTATTGAGCCACCTTGTGGTAAGTGTCTGTAATGTCTCCCTTGAGAGATTTTTGGCATGAATCTTTTTAAAAAATCTATTTTGATGCATACTTTTTGTCTTACCTATATTTAACAGAAGATAGCCTTATTATTTAATGCACTGTAACATGGACTGTAGTTATTGTTAAAAACCAGTAATATTTTTCATACTTTTGTCAATTAAAACAATAATATAAGAGGTGTCTGACTCATAAAATTGACATTGATGAGATGGACATAACCTATTAGAGGGGCTGTGGGAAGGGAAGCACAATTACTCACTTTTTGTGAATCTATAAATTGTCTAAACCATTCTGGAAAATAATTAGGAACAAGAGGAGAATAGTCATCAATTTGTTCACACCCACTGACCTAATGATCTCCAAACTCGGCATATAACTGAAGAAAGTCAGTGACAGAAACGCCAATAAAGGACAAAATATTCATGACAGCACTTTGTTTTTTGCTAGTGAAGAATGAAACTGAGATGGGTGTCATTTAACTACTTCATAATTAAACGGTGACATTTGAAAATACTAGAATATTATTTTAACCTAAGAAACAATGAATAACATGAACAATTCATATAAATATGAGAAGTCTATAAATTGATATACATGATATCTACAGAATTAAGAGAAAAATGCAAATAATAACAGTAATACAAATGAAAAGAACATTAAAAATATAAATTCAATCATTTTAACGATCAATTTTGATCCAGAGAATTGAAAATAATGAATTTTATCTCCCTTATTTTGCTACAGTTGTGAGCTTTTCAATGGGATATTTTGAATACATTGTACTGAACGGACACAGCTGATGTGGAGAGGTTAGTAGTCTCCATTTTTTCAGTGTTTGACCATATTGCTATGGATCCACTAGCTGGGCACAGGACAGTGAACTTATCTTTCTTTGTTACAAAGGAAGACCCATTGAAAGAATATCTGGAAATGGCTACCATGTAAAAATAAAGTATAGTTGTAGAATAATTTTTAAAAATAAATATAAAAATTAAAATAAATTTATTCCATTTTAAGGAAAGACCTATGCCATATGTTCTCTTCTTTATTTCTCTCCAGGACTCACTTTGGACCTTTTTCCAGCATGTCCCATCAGCCTTCTTTTCCTAGAGGATCCCTCTTCCCTGAAAGCTTTGCTGCTGGTTGATTAATTCCTCTCACTCCTCCATTTTAAGAAAGCGCCAAGACCAGCCATGTTCCCTTCTGCCTCTGGGCTCTGTTTTTGACTCTTCAGATTTCTTCCCCCACCCCTATTTTTCAGTTTTCTCTTTTGGAAACTCCTTAAAGGCAGGGTGTATGTGTGTGTGTGTGTGTGTGTGTGTGTGTGTGTGTGCGAGCACGCATGTGCTTGTATTTGTATTCCCTGTGCTTAGTACAGTGACTGACACAAAGAAGATACTTAACAAAAGTTTGTTGACTTGACTTGTTGGTTTTGTTATTTTATTCCAGATATGGCCAGATTTTAAATTCCTGTGGCATTATATCTAGAATTGCCCCATCACAATGGGAGCAGTTGACCAACAATGTTTTGAAAGATGGTTCTGTTTTCCACTATGACTTTTAGAATCATTTGGGCAAACCTTAATCTCAAGAAATTCTCAACCCTTTAGGAGAGAAGTCTTGGACTAGGTAGAAGAAGAGAGAAACATATACCGGAAAAGCCAAATATTTCAGACTGTGGAAACTAACATTTCAGTTTATCCCAAGGTGCTGCAACAGCAATGTGTTTTCTCTTGTAGTGAAGCCCTTCAAAAGTTTGATGTGTGTGTGTGCATATAACAGACCATGAGATTTATGATATCACATCTTACTCTGGGTATTCAAAGATTGTGACAGTAGAATCTAAGCTTGCGCAGCTTCAATCATTCTATTTTTAAAAAAATATATAATTTATTTTTCAGATTTTAACATTCACTTCCACAAGAATTTGAATTCACAATTTTCTCCCCAACCCCCACCAGCCCCTACCCCAGGACAGTATGCACCCCATCTGCCCCTTCCTCCAGTCTGTCTTTCCTTCTATTACTCCTCCTCTCTTGCATCCCCTTCCCCTCTATTTTCATGTAGGGAAAAATAGATTTCAATACCCCATTACCTGTAGATCTTATTTCCCAGTTGTATCCAAAAACAATTTTTAACATTCATTATTAAAGCTCTGAGTTTTATATTCTCTCCCTTCCTCCCTATCCACCCTCATTGAAAAAGCAAGCAATTCAGTATAGGTCATGCATATGTAATAATGCAAATCACTTCCATAAGTGTTATGTTGTGAAAGACTAACCACATTTCCCTCTGTCTGATCCTGTCCTCCATTTATTCCATTCTCTCCCTTGATCTGTCCTCGCACAATAGTGTTTGCTTCTGATTATACCTTTCCTCAATTTGCTGTCCCTTCTATTATCATCCCTGTCCTATGCCCTTCTCCCCTGCCTTTCTGCAGGGTAAAATAGATTTCCATATCCAGTTGAGTGTGTGTTATTCTCTCCTTAAGCCAAATCTCATGAGAGTAAGACTCCCTTAATCCTTTTCATCTCCCCCTCTTCCCCTCCATTGTAAAAGCTTTTTCTTACTTCTATTATGTGAGATGATTTTCTTCATTCCTCCCCCTTTCTCTTACTCCTAGTACATTCCACCCAACATTAAATTTTATTTTTTAGGTATTCTCCCTTCATATTCAGCTCATCCTGTGCCTTCTTTTTCTCTCTACACATATACACACACACCCATATACTAACCTATACATGTATAATATACACATACTCATACATACCTACATATATATGTATGTGTGTGTATATATATTCATATATATGTATATGTATGTATGTGTGTATATATATATATGTGTGTGTGTATATATATGTGTATGTGTGTGTTTGTGTATGTGTGTATGTGTGTATTCCCTCTAACTAATACTGAACAAAAGGTCTTATAAGTTACAAATATCATCTTTCCATGTAGGAATGTAAACATTTGAACTTTAATAAGTCCCTTATAGCTTACTTCTCTTTCCTGTTTACTTTTTCATGTTTCTCTTGATTCTTGTATGTGAAAGTCAAATTTTCTTTTCAGCTTTTGTCTTTTCAACAAGAATGCTTAGAAGTCCTTTATTTCATTGAAATTCCACTTTTTCCTCTGAAGTATTATACTCAGTTTTGCTGTGTAGATGATTCTTGGTTTTAATCCTAGCTCCTTTGACTTTTGAAATATATTCCAAACCCTTCAGTCCCTTAGTGTAGAAGCTGCTGAATCCTATGTTATCCTGATTGTATTTCTACAGTTCTTGAATTATTTCTTTCTGGCTGTTTGTAATATTTTCTCCTTGACCTGTGAACTCTGGAATTTGGCCATGGTGTTCCTAAGAGTTTTCCTTTTGGAGTCTCTTTCAGGAGATGATCAGTCAATTCTTTCCATTTCTATTTTATTCCCTGGTTCTAGAATATCAGGGTGGTTTTCCTTGATAATTTCTTGGAAGATGATGTCTAGGCTCTTTTTTGATTGTGGTTTTCAGGTAGATCAATAATTTTTAAATTATCTCCCCTGAATCTATTTTCTAGGTCAGTTGTTTTTCCAATGAGATATTTCATATTGTCTTCTATTTTTTCAGTCTTTTCATTTTGTTTTATAATTTCTTGATTTCACATTAAGTCATTAGTTTTCATCTGCTCCATTCTAATTTTTAAAGAACCATTTTTTTCAGTGAACTTTTGGACCTCCTTTTCCATTTGGACAGTTTTGATTTTTAAGGCATTTTTCTCCTCATTGGTTTTTTGGACTTTTTTTGCCAGTTGGGTTAATCTATTTTGAAAGATATTATGTTTTTCAACATTTTTTGGGTTTCCTTTAGGAAGCTGTTAACCCATTTTTCATGATTTTATTGCTGTGCTCTCATTTCTCTTCACAGTTTTTCCTCTATCTCTGTTACTTAACTTTTAAAATCCTTTTTGAGCTCTTTCATGGCTACTGCATATTTTTTTGAGGCCATGACGTGATTTTGCTGTCTTCCTTCAGTTACATGCTTTTGTCTTCCTCTGATTGTATGCTTTACTCTTCCTCCTCTGAAAGATGGAAGAAAATACCTTCTCACCAAGAAAGTCATCTTCTATTGTCTATTTTTTCCCCTTTTTGACATTTTCCCAGCCAATTACTTGACTTTTTAATGCTTTGTCAAGTGGAGGATATACTACCCCAGGTTTCAGAGGTTTTGTGCAGCTGTTCTCAGAGATATCGCTAGAAAACTGTAAGTTCTCAGTTTCTCCAAAGAGGCATTTTCAAGAGAGAGGTGTTTATTCTTCTTCTTGCCTGTGCTCTGATCTGTGAGCCCCCACTAAAACTCTTTTCTGCCCTGAAACTGTGAGTAAAATTGCCTTTCCACAGTCACCACCAACTCCACCATACCAGTACTCCTCCTCACTCCAGGACTGCAACTCAGGCCTGAGACCCAGATCAGTCATTCAATTCTTCTGGAGTCTGTGGACTGAGAGTTCCAGAAGCAGCTGCTGATGTACCAGTGACTGCTGCTGCCCTCAGTCTCAGGCTTGGTCTTAGACTCTGGCTCTGGCATAGGCGTGGCCTTGCTCCCCTCTCACCTAGGTGAAAGAGCTTTCTCACTGATCTTTGAAGCAGTCTTTGGCATTTGTGGAATCCACAAATCTGGAAACCACAGCTATTGACCGTAATTCAGAGCCCTGAAGACTGCTTCAGTCCTGTCTGTGCAGGCATGGCCCATGCTCAGCTCTGCTCCACCCCAAGCCAGGTGTGATAGACCCTTCCTGTTGAGACTGTCTTGGGCTGGAAATCTGTTTCACTCTGTCATTTTGTGGCTTTGACTGCTCTAGAATTTGTTTAGAGTCGTTTTACAGGTATTTTAAGGGCTATGAGTGGGGGGAGAGGTAAAGTAGGTTCATCCTTCTACTCTGTCATCTTGACTCTACCTCCCAGCTTCCATAGAAAGACACTGAGTGTGAATTCAGTAATTGACTGTATCTACTTTCAAAAGATCAGTTTACCTAACTATGAAAAGGTTAATCACTAACAAAATGGCATCATGGTGATGATTTTTGTTTTTTTTAGTAATACCAACCCAAGAAACAAAAAACAATGCGAAGTGGCTCTCATTTTTATGAAGTCTTCTAATGTTTCTGTAGTGATGGTTCCTGCGTGGCAGAATCATCCAATTTTTAGATGGTTTATAAACATTAATTTGGCTGCTAGTGCCTTCAAAATGAGAGGCCAATGACAAATAAATGAACATAGCACTGAAGAAATTGTATCACATCAATCTTGACATTTTTGTAATAAATAAGACCAGAATACAAAAGGAAATTTCACAAAATGGAGGGATAAAGGATGCATGACAGATTCCTCTTGGGGAGGAAACTAAAGGAGTTGATAAAGTTAGCATTATTGTGTCTATAGGCAATATGAATGACTATTTTATGGGACACTTTATGTATATACACACACACACACACACACACACACACATATATATGCACATACACACACATGTACATATATAATATACATATACACTTGTTATATGTATGTATATGTGTATATATGACTGTATTTATATTAAGAAACTCTAGAGGTCATTTAAAAATATAGTATTTATTTCTCCAAAATAACTGAGAGTGTGTCAGGTGTCAGTTTATGCATGTGATTCAAATCGTTATAACTGTGTCATATCCTGAGATATGTCGAGACCATATAGGCTGCTGAACCCAAAAACCTTGGGAATATTAATCTCTATTTCCTGACCAACTAAGGCTATATAACTGCAACTAATCAATAAGAAAACCCAAGAAGTCCTGTCTTGCTACTAGCTTTATCATTGCAGTAATTATCCTAGGAAATATCCTTGTCAAAATAGGATCTGCCAATGTCTTCTACAGGTATTGTAATCATCAATACTAAAAACTCATAAAAGAAATGATTTATCAACAAAATCCTTAATATTGTCAAATGGTTCAGCATCTAAGACTATATGAAAATATCAAGGTTATATGTAGAAGTGTTGGTCTTGGAGAAAAGAATGACCATCTCTTCATTCATTATGTGAGTAATGAAAGAAATAGGAGTTATGTCAACATGTTATGAGGAGGAGAGAATAGGGAGCTGGCAGTTAATGTCCTCATTTTTCTCAGTACATTATTAATCAGGGTCTTCACATGGAATAGTTCTTTTGACTCTATTGTGAGTGAGGAGTTGAGGGGAGAAAGGAAGGTTTGGACAATTCTGGTAAGTACAATAAAAAATCAATTCAAGAGCAGTAAAATGTTGTAAGGGCCTAGGTAAAATTATATAATATACATTTTCAATGTGCCCAAGCTATAATAAATGACTTACTTTAACTCCATTTGGCAGCGCATGAATAGGAGAGGAGGAGGCAGATGGTGGAACCATTCAATATTAGAAATTATCAAGAAAGGAACTATAGAACAACAGAGTAAGGGGTTCAAGAATGGAGAATCATATAGAATTGAAATGGTTTTCTAAGGAGAAAGAACTGAGAATGGAGAGGAACTTAAAGCAAGGGTGGTAGCCTAGCAAAGAACTTAGGGGGAAAGTATTGGAGATCACAGTAAGGATGAAGAACAGTTTTAGAAGGAGTAAGAAATAAGTAGAAAGGAAATGATAGAAAACAATGATTACAAAAAGGGATTTCAGAGGTTTTTAAATTTTAATTAATTTATTTATTTTTAGTTTTCAACATTCATTTCCACAAGATTTTGAATTCCACATTTTCTCCCCATCTCTCCCCAAGAGATTCCTCTCTCACCCCTTAATTTTATTTTTTTAGATATCATCCTTGCCTATTTAACTCACCCTGTGTCCTCTGTGTGTGTGTGTGTGTGTGTGTGTGTGTGTGTGTGTAATCCCTCCAACTACCCAAATACTGAGAAAAGTTTCAAGAGTTACAAACATTACCTTTCCATATAGGAACATAAAACTTTCAGCTTTAGGAAGTCCCTTCCGATTTCTCTTTCCTGTTAACCTTTTCATACTTCTCTTGATTCTTGTGTTTAAAAGTCAAATTTTCTATTCAACTCTGGTCTTTTCAACAAGAATGCTTGAAAGTCTTCTATTTCATTGAATGACTAGTTTTTACCTTGAAGTATTATACTCAGTTTTGCTGGGTAGGTGATTCTTGGTTTTAATCCTAGTTCCTTTGACTTCTAGAATATCATATTCCACACTCTGCAATCCCTTAATTTAGAAGCTGCCAGATCTTGTGTTATCCTGATTGTATTTCCACAATACTCAAATTGTTTCTTTCTAGTTGCTTGCAATATTTCTCCTTAATCTGGGAACTCTGGAATTTGGCCACATTGTTCCTAGGAGTTTTTCTTTTTGGATCTTTTTCAGTAGGTGACCAGTGGATTCTTTCAATATTTATTTTGCCCTCTGGTTCTAGAATATCGGGACAGTTTTTCTTGATAACTTCATGAAAGATGATGTCTGGGCTCTTTTTTCATACCTAGGTGCCTGTCATATGTCACATTCCTGCAAGGTCTTGATCACAAATGCATTGTCATTTGTGAGCAATAAAACTTATACTGCCTAAGGTTTTATAGCTCTCCTTAGTACTTACATTGAAAAAATCTGTTAGCCCTCAAAGGTTTAAATCTCCAGTAGTAGAAACTCAGGGCTTTTACATGGTATGAGGATATACTTTTGGATAGCACACACTTCTTCTTATCACTTAAGTCAAAGCAGCCAACTCCACATTCTCATGAGAATTTCACTACCCATAATATATAGGACATTCTTTTGATCTGAAATAATTATAAAGTTAGTTACATTTCAGAAATATCACCAGGATGTTTATGTAAGTACAACTTCAGAATGGAAATGTGGGTTGCTTTCTATAATTATATATATATTTTTAATTTTCTTTATTTTTAATTTTACTTTAATATTTTCTTTTATTAAATAAATTTATTTATTTAACTTTTTACATTCATTTTCACAAAATTTTGGGTTCCAAATTTTCTCCCCATTTGTCCCATCCCCCCTCCCCAATACACGGAGCATTCTAATTACCCATATCACCAATCTGCCCTCTCTTCTTTTATCCCTCCCTTCCCTTACCTCATCTTCTCTTTTGTCCTGTAGGGCCAGATAATTTTCTATTCCCCATTACCTGTATTTCTTATTTCCCAGTAGCAGGAACAATACTAAACAGTTGTTCCTTAAATTTTGAGTTCCAACTTCTCCCCATTCCTCCCTCCCCACCCATTCCCTTTGGGAAGGCAGGCAATTCAATATACGCCATATCTGTGTAGTTTTGCAAATGACTTCCATAATAGTCGTGTTGTGTAAGACTGACTATATTTCCCTCCATCCTATCCTGCCCCCCATTGCTTCTACTCTCTCTTTTGATCCTATCCCTCCCCAAGAGTGTTGACTTCAAATTGCTCCCTCCTCCCATTGCCCTCCCTTCCATCATCGCCCCCACCCTGCTTATCTCTTTCTCCCCCAATTTCCTGTATTGTAAGATAGGTTTTCATACCAAAATGAGTGTGCGTTTTATTCCTTCCTTGGTCAAATATGATGAGAATAAACTTCATGTCTTTTCTCTCATCTCCCCTCTTTTCCCCTCCACTGAAAAGTCTCCCGCCTGCGTCTTCTGTGAGAGATAATTTGCCCCATTTCATTTCTCCCTCTCTCCTCCCAATACATTTCTCTCTCACCGCTAACTTCATTTTTTTAAGATATGATCCCTTCCCACTCAATTCACTCTGTGCTGTCTGTCTCTGTATGTGCGTGCATGAGTGTGTGTGTGTGTGTGTGTGTGTGTGTGTGTGTGTGTGTTCCTACCAACTACCGAGATACTGAAAAGTTTCAAGAGTTACAGATATTGTCTTTCCATGTAGGAATGTAAACAGTTCAACTTTAGTAAGTCCCTTATGACCTCTCTTTACTGTTTACTTTTTCATACTTCTCTTCATTCTTGTGTTTGAAAGTCAAATTTTCTTTTCAGCTCTGGTCTTTTCATCAAGAATGCTTGAAAGTCCTTTATTTCATTGAAAGATCATATTTTCTTCTGAAGTATTATACTCAGTTTTGCTGGGTAGGTGATTCTTGGTTTTAGTCCTAGTTCCTTTGGCTTCTGGAATATCCTATTCCACACCCTTCGATCCTTTAATGTTGAAGCTGCTAGATCTTGTGTTATCCTGATTGTATTTCCACAATACTGTATTTTTTTATTTGTTTTTTTTTGAATTTTTTTCTTCTTAACTTGTGTAATGTTTTATTTTGTCTTATTGTTACTTGTTGTTT
>CM053770.1:422615252-422640148 GCA_028658325.1 Potorous gilbertii | reverse complement strand
CCCCCCACCCCAGTACACTGAGCATTCTAATTTCCCCTTTCACCAATCTGCCCTCTCTTCTATCATACCTCCCTTCTCTTGTCCCCATCTTCTCTTTTGTCCTGTAGGGCCAGATAACTTTCTATTTCCCATTACCTGTATTTCTTTCACCTTTTCTAGAATAAGAAAGAAAGTATCTCATTACATGGTCATTACAGAACAATAGCAATTACAGATGTTTCCCATTCTTTATTTAATGTGTGCTATGGCTTTTAGGAATGATTTTTACAACTTGAAATCATCCCAGCAAAAATTCTAATTGAACTCCATCTATGGCAAACTGATCTTGGAAAGGTGATTAACAAGTAAAGGTAAGTGAGACAGAAGAGTATCAACCACATGGAACCAAATACTAATCTGTGGGTGGTCAGAACCTAGCACAGCAGGCAGAAACAGTTAGGGGAAATGAGTGTGCAGATATGATTTCCTTACGAGAGAGATCTGATTTGAATCAGGTCCCTAGAGGATCTCTGAGTTTTCCTCATAATCAATGGAGAGCTCTACCAAGTTAGCAGCTTAGAGATTTAAGCAGGAACAATGGCAAAGGACTCACCAGATGAGGGGAGATTAGACATCAGAGAAATAAATCTCCAGTAGTGCCTGGACCATTCTCACTGGTATCAGAGTCCAATGACCCAATTCCATGACCATTCCCACTTTTGACACCAATAAATGTCAACTGGCCTCTAACCTGTGGGTGGCCTGAGCCAAGCAAAACAGTCTAGAGACAAGGGAGTCAGGAATCAAAAAGAAGTTTAATTTCAAAGTGAGGAAAATGGCTTGCAAGCAAAGACACATGTTCTGGGGCCTGCCTCTACTTGGTTGACCACTTTAGTGTAGGCAGATCTCGATACTTATCCCAAGCTACGCAGTTAGCTTTAGCCTTGAAAATGAGGGGTAATAGCACCAATGAGATAAATTTGATTCCTATTGGGGCTTTGTGACTGAAATATAGATATTTGTCTGGAGCTGGTCCAAGCTCAGATAATACCTGGTTCTGGCTCAGAACAATACAATAATTACGTGATTTTGCCAGAGGGTGAGATCATCCAGAAGATGAGCTCAAAGGAGTATTATTATGCCAAACTCAGGGCACAGCTTGCTTACTGAGCCTTAGTCCTGGAAAACAGGTTGTCTCCTAATTTTTTGACAAGAGGAATGTGAACTTTTTAGGTAAGGGAAGTATATATTTATTTTATTGAATGATTGAAGGGCCATTGAGGAAGTCATTGAGGAGCTACTTGAGAAAGGGGGCTACTGCCCTCTCCCTCCAACCCACTAGCCTTCTGATATATCCTTATGTTCATAGCTATGCAGGTCAAGATCCAGATAGCTTCTGCCTATTACTGGGTTTCATCTACCACCTCCCCTAGTTTTGTGGCACACTTTATCACTTGTAACAATGGCAGCAGCAACATAATAAAAGATAGGTAGCATTTACATAGCACTTTAAAGTTTACAAAATGCTTTACATATTATTTGATCCTTATGACAACCCTTCTCATTTAACAAATGAGGAAACTGAAACTCCTGAAGTTATGACTTGCCCATGATCATGGAATTGGTAAGTGTCTGAGGCAGAATTTTAACATAGATCTTACAGAATTCAAGTTCCCTAGAATCTTCCAAGAGAAAAGACATATGATTTTGCACCTTTTTAAAAATGTATTTTCTACTTTCAGATTTCTTCCTACTCCCAGATAAAAACAAACCAATGGATCAGGTTCAGTTTATTTGCTAAAAGGCATTCCTTATGGATGGATGCAGAATGGGGAGGAAGGTACAAGAATAGATGAAATTTACAAACATTCTTATAACTTAATCCCAGTTCCCATCACTGTCATCATAATTAACACCTGCTATATCCCAGGATGGAGGGATACACTTAACAGTGTACTTTGCATATTGCTTTTTTGAGAGATAGTTGTTAAAACTTTACTAACACATCCTTTACTAAGGCATTAAAGAACACCTAGGAAATCTGTAATATCTACAGGCAGAACCTCAGAAAAGGCAATGGAATGGCAACAAGAACCCCAGTGATGCTTGGAAAATGTAACCACAGAACTGAAGAAAAAAATAAGGACTGAAATTAGAAAAATTTTCAAGGGGAATGAAAGGTTTGAGAACAAAATTGACAAAATGTAGCATTATAGTAGATATGCTGAAAAGAAAGGAAAAAAGGTATACGCCAGTCATTCAACAAGCATTTGTTTGACCAATACTACATGCTAAATCCTAGGGGTTAATATAAGGCACAACAAGAATAAATAGAATAACAACAAAAGATAATCAAATTGGAAGAAAAAAACCAGGGTCACCATAATCAATAAACTAGGCTGGGGTCACCTATTACCTGTAGACTGAATTCTATTATAGTAACAAATAGAAATACTTGGACTCTTTATTCTCCCACTTCCCCTACTCCCATATCAAAGCAATTGCCAAGTTTTATCAATTTTATCTCCACAACATCTCTCACAGCTATACCCTTCTCTTCTTCCATGAGACCATTCACTATTCAAATTTGGAAGCTTTGCCTTGAATTATTGTGGTATGTTCTTAACTAATCACTTGCCCCAATTGTCTATCCTCTCTAATCTACTTACCACATAGCTAACAGAGTGATATATTTCTTTAAAGTACTAGCTTGACCAGATCACAAATCTACTCAACTAAAAATATAATTTTATTTGAAAAATACAAATATTAAAAATGAAAAAATGTTCAGACATTCCACAATATCACCCAGTTCTTAACCATCCCAATCACTTCACTACAGTTTTTTTGTAAAAAAAAATCAGTATTGAAAATTCCATCAGTAGAGAATCCATTAGATCAAGCAGACTTACTTTTTGTGATTGAATTTTCTATTTATTGAGGTTGTCTTCTTATTCCCTTCTTTATAGAAGTAGTCATGTTGAACAAGCATGAGGTTTTGAATAGCTTTTCATCTTTTTCCTTTCTTTTTTTAATTTTCTTTTTAAATTAATTTATTTTTAGTTTTCAACATTTACTTCCATAAGATTTTGAGTTTCACATTTTCTTCTCCTCCTTTTCCTCCCCCCTCCCCGAGAAAACATGCAATTTGATATAGGCTCTGCTTATACATTAATATTAAATATATTTTCCCATTGTTCATGAGGTAAAGAAGAATCAGAATTAATGGGAGAAACCATGAGAATGAAGAAACAAAATGACAAAAGAAAAGGAGGACAAATACTATGTTTTCATCCACATTCAGATTCCAAAATTCTTTCTCTGGATATGGATGGCATTTTCCATCATGAGTCTTTTGAAGTTGTCTTACGTCCATGCATTGCTGAGAAGAGCTAAGTTTATCAAAGTCAGTCACGGCAAAATGTGGTTTTACTGTGTACAATGTTGTCCTGGGCCTACTTATTTCACTCAGCATCAGTTCATGAGTCTTTCCAAGTTTTCCTGAAGTCCACCTGCTCATCCTTTCTTAGAGCACAATAGTATTCCATTGCATTCATATACCACAACTTATTCAGTCATTCCCCAATTGCTGGACATCCTCCCAATTTCTGATTCTTTGCCTCCACAAAAAGAGCTGCTATAAACATTTTCATACATGTGAGTTCTTTCTCCTTTTTAATGTTCTCTTTGGGATACAGACCTAGAAGTGGAATTGCTGGTTCAAAAGGTATTCACAGTTTTATAGCCCTTTGGGCAGCAGCCTTTCATTTATTTATTTATTTTTGCAAAATTAATACCATCAAAAAGAGTGGCATGTTAAGTCAGAAACTGTGTGACTTGGTCACTTAACTTTTTTCTTTACTTTCCTCACCTATAAAATGAGGATAGTAGTGCTACCTACCTCATCTCCAGTGCTATAGTGAAGATCAGATGAGATATTTTTAAAGTGCTTAGCATAATGCTTGGCATACAGTAGGCATTATATAAATACTGTTTTAACTGATGATATTGTTATTATCTTTAAGAAGCAAGCATGAGCAAGTGCATCAGCTTACTAACAGCTTTCTCCTACAGTAGAAGAGCAAATCTGGTAGCATAAAGGCACTGGATTTCAGGGGAAGGGTCAGAGGAGGAGTTTCAATTTATTAACCAAGTTTATTAATTGACTCCTATGGCTCTAAGGGCCAAATAGAGGAGGAGGTATTTTACCTGAGAAACAATTCAGAACCACTGAAACTTTTTAAACAGGATAAAGACATGATCAAGCATATGCTTTCAAAACAATCACTCTGGCAGATATAGGGTAAATGAGTTGGAGAGGGAAGATAATTAAAGCAAGGAGATTAGTTGAGAAAAAATCCCAATAATCCAAGGGAGATGGTGAATGGCCTCAAGGAAGAAGAGAAAGGTACAGTTATGGGAGAAGTTATGATGGTAGAATTGATAGGCCTTTGTAATTGCTCTGGTATGAGGGTGGGAAAGGTGGGAGAATGAAGAGTTAACGATGACTGTGAGATGGTAAACTGAAGTAATGGAGTGGATTGTAGTATCTTTTGTAAAAGCAGGAAAATTATGGAGAGATAATACATATCCAGAGTGCTGTCTTTTAATTAGCTAAAATTGATGGAAAATCCAGATGGAAGTCTCTAATAGCTGGCAATTGTTGATGCTGGTCTGAAGTTCAGTAGAAGAAGAAAGATTGTATATACTACATATATACTTTTGTATATAGTATACAATATGTATTGTGTATGTATCTGGTGTAGGAGCTAGATGTATAGGGAAGATGTTTGAATCAATGTGAGTTGATGAGCTAATCCAAAGCACATACAGAAGGAGGAGGGCCCAGGGCAGAGGTTAGGTGTACTCCTGTAACACGTAGAGAATAAGAAATGGATGATGATGTTAAAAAAATGGAAAAAAAATCCAACAACTAAGAAGGAACAACCAGAGAGGAAGGAGAAGAATGGAAAGTATAATCACAGAAAGACAAGATATGAAATAATATTCAGAAGAGAAGGTGGTTCAGCAGTATAAAAGACTGCAAAGGGATCAAGAAAGGTGAAAAATGATAAAAAAAAAACCCTTCAGATTTAGAAGTTGAGACATCAATATTAACTTTTGAGAGAAAGGTTTCATTTGAGGCCCAATATCAGAAGCAGATTGTAAGGGGGTCTTTAAAAGAGTTGGTTACTACAGTACTAAGGTTTGGTTTTAATTTTTTGTGTACAAATGTAATATTAAGTATTATTTTTATTATATTATTTATTACCTAGACCTCCCCTATCTACTGCCATTTGTTTGTGTATGTGTGTGTGTGTATGTGTGTGTGTATGATGTTCCCTTTTGTTCTAGGTCTTTTGGCCAATTTATTTCAAATTAGTATTTCTCTTAGAAGAGCTGAAGTTGAGTAGGGGGTTATTTTTTCTAGTTCTGGTAAATAATATTGATATATAAGATAGAATGAAAACTGCTATTATATAATTAGATTTCATTATCCCAAATAACCAAAATTTAACCATTATAAATTTTTAAATAAGGGCAAAAAATGATGTCTTTTATTTCCTTTTTACAACAAAAGAGAGCCAAGATTCTTTTTTAGTTATTAAGCAGAAATCATAAACAATGGACCCATATGGGCTTGACAAGAATATACAAAAATGAATAAATAGCAGAGTTTCCTAGTCACTGGTGAGAGACAATACAATCTCTTACCAGGAATGACATTAAGCCCACCCTCATTTTAATTGGAAACTGATTAGATAAATTCATTCAAGCTACCACTCAAAAAACAGTAGCTACTTTCTGTGTGCTTGTTGGGTGTTGGAATGACCATCATATTTCTACAGTGTGATCTGTATGTCTAGGTACATTTTGGAATATTGAGGAAAGCCTGAATCATTATCTCAGGGATAAATTTGAAGTCATAATTTCCTGTGCCAAGATATAATTGAAGTATTGTAGTAACGAGTACAGGGAAAAAAAGAATATGATGGTGTTTAATTTTTAAAAATCCCTTAGTTCCATTTATGCAGTATTTTACTTCAAAAAGAAATCAATGACTGTGGGTCAGTGGAAACATGTGCCTGTTCACTAAGTTTGCTTGCATTTGATGGAGGACAAATTGCATGGTGTGTTAGAGGCACTCTATTGAGGAACCTATTTGCATCTTCTAAAGGACTTCCTGAGAGAATTGTTTCAGATAATGGCCTCTCATTTCATGTCAGAATTTCACCCTTTTTGAGTTTGACTCCACCAAAATTCTGACCACATTGTTCTACATTTAATGGGGTCACCTAAAGATTTGTGGACTCTTTAAGAAATTTAGCTATTTTCTTCAAAAAACAAGAGTCTTAGGATGGGCAAATCATTGTGACAATGAATTGTAAATTTGTTACTGTTGTATTGACTTGCTCTCCTTTATGAAATGTTAAAATACAGCACACACAGAGCTCTGGAGATGCCTCTTGAATAACAACAATTCTGAGAAGGATTTTCATTGTTTTAACTGGTATTATTTCCTTCTAAGAAATAGATGGAAAAGAATTTGCAATACTAACAGTTAGACCAAGATATTCCTTCTTTGCTAAGAAATATCTTCATAAAATGAATACATTGAAGAATCCATTGTAGTTTTACATGTTGTCTACTTGAGACTGAATTTTGATAGAACCAAGAGATGGGCAGTATAATCTCCCAGGAAATTTCAAAAATATATTGGCTTGAATTTGTTTTTGGCTTTGTTTTGGTAATATAGACTCACCTTCAGATTTATGTCTGAATTAAAAAAAAAATCTAGTGCAAGAAAGAAATCAACAAGCATGTTTATAAATCCTCCTATGTGCTAGTTAATTTTCTAGGCTCTGGGGACACAAAGAGAAAAGCAAAAAAAAAATCATACTGATCATCTGGAATCAGTTATCTAGCTGGGGACATATATATATATATATATATAATATATATATATATATATAATATATATATATAATATATATATATAATATGTATATATTTCTGTAAAGGTATGTATGTCTGTATATAGAAGAAGAAAGAAGGTGATATTGGGGAGAAGATATTAGCCTTGGAGTAATGAGAATCAGAGAAGGTCTCATGTGTGAGTTGATGCTTGAGTTGAGACCTGAAGAAAAATAGTAATTCTGAAAGATGGAGTTGAGAAAGTACTACATTACAAATGTGGAAACTGTCTAATAGTTTGGAGATGGTGGGTTGAATGTGAGAAGCTACAAAAAAAATCTTGTTTGACTGGACCTTAGGATGTGAGGAGTAGAAAATATGCAATATATCTAGGAAGATTAAGTTGGGTTCAGAATGTAAAGGACTTTAAGTTAAAAATAGGAGTTTCTGCATTTGATCCTTGAGATAACAGAGAACCAACTGGATTCTATCAGTAGGGGATTGAGATAGTCATATTTGCACTAAAGAAAAATCTTTTAGTTTTTTGAGAAATGGGCTAGAATAGGGAGAAATGAGGCAGGAAGAAGAATTAGACATCTGCTGTAAAATAATTCAGATAAGAGATGTTGAGAGCTGTACTAGAATTGTGGCTGTGTGATTGGACAGAATGAGAGAAAGCTGTCAGTGGACAGAATGAGAGAAAGCTGTCAGGTATTTTAAAGGTGGAGGAGATATGATATAAATATAAAACATCTAAAAATATGTGAGGTGAATGAGAGTGAGGAGGCAAAGTTGAAACTTGTGTACTCAGAAGAAAGTATTTTTTTGCATGAGAAAGGTGATAATGAGTTCAATTTTATATATTATCTATTTGAATGGCCTATGTGACATACAAGTTGAAACATTCAATAGTTGATTAGTGATAAGGAATTGGAATTCAGGAGGCAGATTGGAGATGGATATAATAGTTCTAGGAACGATCAGCGTAAAGATAATTAAACCCACTTGAGCTGAAGTCACCAATAAAATATGTATGGAAGAGAGAGAGGACCCAGGACAAAGCTTGACAATGTAACACCATAGGTGGGCATCAGGTCTTAGATAATGGTCCAGCAAAGAAAGAGAAAGTGCTACAGAAAGCTCCAAAGTCTGTCAGCTGCCTAATAGTCTTCCATTACAGTTATACTCTGACCCTACGCTACTGTATGGTGGTGATGAGGGATCTCAAAGGCTATGAGAATGAACATATATGGTTTAGGTATTTCTACCAAGATAAATGGAAAAGATCCAAATCTAAGCCTGGCACAATGCTGTGTGTAGGTCATTGGAACCAACAGGATTGGAGAGGCTTATGACCAGAAGGATATTTGCATCTCTCTATCCATCTACCATTTTTTTTATCAATTTATTTAGCATCATGGTAACACATGCAAAACATACATTAAGAATGAAAGGGTCAAGATCTTAATTTTATTGACCAAGTACCCACACTACAAAAATAATAGATCTTTCCAAATAATAGAATACATCAATGAATCCCCTCATCATTTTAACCCATATTGCATGAGAGGGAAGTCTTATTGCTATCAAATAACTATGTCAAAAATGTCTTTTATTCTAATTAAATTTATTTATTTTCAGTTTTCACCATTTACTTCCATAAAATTTTGAATTTCAAATTTTCTCTCCATCTCTTCCTTCCCCTCACCACAGGACAGGATCTATTCTGATTACTCTTTCCTCCAATTTGCCCTTATTTGCATCACCTCTCTCCTCCACTCTGCCCTGCTTATGTCCTTTTTTTTCTATTTTCCTGTTGGGCAAGATAGGTTTCTATACCCCATTGACTATATATCTTATTTCCTAGTTGCATGCATGTAAAAACAATTGTTAACATTCATAAAACTTTGAGTTCTACATGCTCCCCTTCCCTATCCACCTCAATGAGAAGGCAAGCAATTCAATATAGGTTATACATGTGTAATCATGCAAAATAATTCCCTAATGGCCATATTGTGAAAGACTAACTATATTATCCTCTATCTGTCCTATACTCCATTTATTGTACTCTCCTGTGACTTGTCCCTCTACAAAACAATTTGCTTCTGATCACCCTTTTACCTAATTCTGCCATCCTTTCTATTGTCCCCCTTCTCTTATCCCCTTCCCTACTGTTTTCCTGTAGGGTAAGATAAACTTGCATATTCGATTGAGTGTGTATTTTATTCCCTTCTAAAGCCAAATCCATTGAAAGTAAGGCTCACTTATTCCCTCTCATCTTCCCATTCTTTCCTTCCATTCTAAAAGCTCTTCCTTGCCTCTTCTATGTGAGATGTTTTACTACATTCCCCCTCTCTCTTTCTCCCAGTACATTCCTCTCAATATTTAAATTTACTTCTTAGAGGTCACTCCTTCATATTCAGCTCACTGTGTGCCCTCTCTCTCTCTCTCTCTCTGAATGTGTGTATGTATATACATACACATGTGTATATACATATACATACATATCTATATCTCTATATCTATCTATCTGTCTGTCTATCTACCTTTCTATTCCTTCCAACTACCCTAATACTGAGAAAGGTCTCATGAGTTACAAATAACATATTTGCATGCAAGAATGTAAACAGTTAAACTTTAATAAGTCCCTTATGGCTTCTCTTTCCTGTTTACCTTTTCATGATTCTCTTGATTTTTATATTTAAAAGTAAAATTTTCTGTTCAGCTCTGGTATTTTCAACAAAAATGCTTGGAAAATTGAAATTCCATTATTTATCCTGAAGTATTATACTTAGTTTTGGTATGTAGATTATTCTTGGTTTCAGTCCTTCCTCCTTTGACCGTTGGGATATTATATTCCAAGTCTTCTGATCCCTTAATGTAGAAGCTGCTAAATCTTATGTTACCCTGATTGTGTTTCCACAATACTTGAATTGTTTCTTTCTGGATGCTTATAATATTTTCTCCATGACCAGAAAACTTTGGAATTTGGCTACAATATTTCTAGGAGTTTTCCTTTTGGGATCTCTTTCAGGAGGTTTTCAGTAGATTCTTTCCATTTTTATTCTACTTTCTGGTTCTAGAACATTAGGACAGTTTCCTTTGATAAGTTCTTGAAAGATGATGTCTAGGCTTTTTTTTGATCATGGCTTTCAGTTAGTCTAGTATTTTAAAAGTTATCTCTCCTGGATCCATTTTACTGGTCAGTTATTTCTCCAGTGAGACACTTCACATTGTCCTCCTTTTCCCCCTTCTTTTGGTTTTGTCTTATAATTTCTTGCTTTCTCATGAAGTCATTAGTTTCCATTTGTTTCATTCTAATTTTAAGGAACTATTTTGTTCAGTAAGCTTTTAGACCTCTTTTCTCATTTGGTCCATTTGCTGTTTAAAACATTCTTCTCCTCATTGGCTTTTTGGATCTCTTTTGCCATGTGGGTTAGTCTAAGTTTAAAGCTGTTATTTTCTTCAACATTTATGAGGTCTCCTTTAGCAAGCTGCTAAATCACTTTTCATGATTCTCTAGAATCATTCTCATTTCTCTTTCCATTTTTTCTCTACTTCTCTTACTTTATTTTCAAAATCCTTATTGAGCTCTTCCAAGGCCTGAGACCAATTCATATTTTTCTTAGAGGCTTTGGATGCAGGAGCTTTGACTTTGTTTTTTTTTTCTGGTTGTATATTTTGATCTTCCTCATCAGGAATGACATAAGAAAATACTTTTTCATCTTGAAAGTAAGAGTCTGTAGTCTGTTTTTCCCCCTATTTGTTCATTTTCCCAGTCAATTACTTGACTTTTCAACTCTTTGTTAAGTGGAGGGTTCCAGAAGCAGCTGATGTTTTGGCAGTGGCTGCTGCCACAGTGGGTCTGTGACCAGGGCTGGGTCCAGACCACAGTTCCCTCTCAGCCACTGTCCTTTGAAGCTTTCTTTGGTGTTTATGGGTTGAGAAATCAAGAAACTACCACAACTGCCAGTGATTCAGTCACCTAAAGTTTGCTTGAGCTCCATCAGTGCTGGCATGGCCCATGCTGAACTGTATTGTGCTTCCAGTTCCAGGTTGTCTTGTCCTGGAAATTTGTTTCATTCTGTCATTTTGTGACTTCTGCTGCACTAGAATTTATTTGGAGTATTTTCACAGGTTTTTTGAGGAATTTGGAGGAGGAGAGCTCAAGCAGGTCCCTGCTTCTACTCCACCATCTTGGCTCCAAGCTACCCCTTTCAAAAATTTCTTATCTATGATTTTAAGTTAGGCAGATTTTGGAGTATTTAACAGTAAAAGGATTAAAAAGGAAAAAAAGGACTACAATAAGCCATATAGAAAAACTCATCAATTTCTGTAGAGTTTGTAGGATCAAATCATGTTCCTATTTTCATTTTTAAGAAGAGATCTTTGTTGCTTCTAAAATAAAATGAAAACTCCTGTGATTGGCATTGAAATCCTTTTACAATCTTTCATCAGTCTACCTTCCCACAGCTTTATATACTGTCACATATTCTACATTCTAGCCAAAATGGTCTATCTTTTGTTCTTTATTCAAAAAACTTTATTTCCTATCTTCATACCTTTGCAGAAAATGAACCACATTCCTAGAATGGACTCAATCTTCACCTCTACTTCTGTGAGTCTCTAATACCTTTCATTCCCCACCTCCATCTACTAATTAATTGAAATGATTTTATACTCATGTACATGTTCATATTTTGTTTCCTCGGAATAATTTTGACTTTGTATTCCCAGTGACTCACAAATACTCATTGATTAATTGGTCAATTGGTTCATTATTATTTTTTAAATTACTTCTTCCTTTTTCCAGGGTAAAATTACTAATAATACATATTAAATAGGGTGACTTGCCAAGGGAAAAATGAGCTTCAGAACACTTGTCATAAGAAAGAACACAGTTAGACTAACTCAAGAAGCTAGAAAAGAGAGTGCTTGTTAATGAATGAAAAAGGAAATAGAACAAAAGGAAAAATAAAATATTTTGATGAATACATCTCAAATTATAGTTTCTCCTTTTAGTATTTTAATTTAATTATGTAAATGTTGGGAGCAAACTATAAAATGAAAAGGTCTAACATACTACATTGAATAATTCTTTCTGTGGTGTGTGTGTGTGTGTGTGTGTATGTGTGTGTTTGTATGTAACTGGGCAAGTCATAATTTGGAATTTATTACCCTGAAGTATTGTTTAATACTTTTCATAATAAAATGAAATTCAATTTAATGCAGGTCCATCACTGATGCCATTAAAGAAAATTTTATTCCTGATTCCAAGAATATGATTATAAGCTAGACTCAGGTTTCCACACCATAGATCTGAAAAATGGTTTGTAGTTGTCAATTATTGTGTGATATATTCAACTATCTAATTAAATTCAACTGACCTATTATAAACTAAATTAAACCTTTCTATGCATAAACACTGATGCTAATCCCTACAGATTTAAAAGTCAAATATAAAAATGCAGCCTGCTCTCCTGGAGGTTATAGTAAAAAGGGGTATGTATGTGAGTGGATGGGGGGGGTGTGAATGGAGGATAGAATTGTATTCAGGTAATTGTAATGGAATAGAGAACAAGATAAGTCCAAAGGAGAAGCCTAACAAAACTAATCTGAGTTCAGAGTTTCTTCTAACCAAGGCAATTGGCAGGGATAATACATAAAGGATATTGAATCAATTGAATTATATGATCAAAATCCCCAAAGATCTCAGCAAGTCACATATTTGGCCAAATACAAGATAAAATTTAGTTACATAAAATAATTTTTTGATAATTTCATTGTGAGAAAAGATCTCAACAATTATTTCAATTCATAGAGTAAAGGCATCCTCTACATAACCAAGTGATCCTTAATTTATGTTAAAAAACTAAACTGCACAAGAAAAATATGAAGTAGGCATGGCTATGTTGCTGTTAATTTGAAAAAAAATCTAAGGGTTTTGGTGAATGGAGATTTCAACATCAGCCTGCTGTTGTCTCATAGCAATATGGAATACTGTATAAAGTTAAGTCTATTTCAGGCTTCTTAAAAAAAAAGCAATTACTCAGAGCAAGGGAAGTGAGAGTATCTTGGTCAAACCACATCTGCAGCATTGCGTTAAGTTTGGGCTGTCACATTTTAGTGAAGATACTGATAGTCTGGACAGAAACCAGAAAGTTGTAGATTCTATATGTAGAGACTCAAGGTCATGCCTTATTAGAGTCATTGGAGAGGCCAAGGCACTTTAAATTAGAGAAGAGAATACTTTGCTGAGGAATAGAGATTGACACAATATTTGTCTTCATATATTTGAAAGATTATCATGTAGAAGTGGGATTAACTTTGTCCTATTTCCCAGAAGACTAAACTAGAAATAATGAGTAAAAGGGACAGCAAGCTTTAGGTTTAAAGCAATGGAAAAACTTCTTGATACCTATAGGTACTCATACAAGAATTGGGTTAATTTAGAAAGCAGTAACTCATCCTTAACCAGGAGTCTTTGAGCTATACCATTATTTATATTTGATATTATCTTATATTCCCCGGCTATATGTAAATACATTTTTAATTTTGTAGCTGTATTCCTCACCTCTCCTCTTGCAAGCAATTTGATATAGGTTATACATGTTCAATCTTGCAAAATATATTACCATATTAGTCATGTTTTGAATGAATACATAGATCCAAAGAAAAGAACATCACAAAAATGCAGAAAGAGAAAAATGATGTGTTTCATTCTGCATTAAGACTACATAAGTTCTTTTTCTGGAGATGGAAAGCATTTTTATCATGAGACCTTTGGAATAATCTTAAACCATTATATTGTTGAGAATAGCTAAATTATTCACAGTTGATCATTGTACAGTATTACTGTTGCTGTGTACAATGTTCTCCTGGCTCTACTCAATTCACTTTGCATCAGTTTATATAGGTTTTTCCAGGTTTTTCTGAAATCAGGCTGACCATTGTTTCTTTCTTTTTAAATACATAATTTATTTTTTTTACAATTTTCAGATTCACTTCCAAAAGAATTTGAATTCCACATATCTCCCACTCCCACCGCAGGACAGAATGCACCCCACCCCCTACTTCCCCCAGTCTGTCTTCCCTTCCCACTATTTCTTATAACACAATAGTATTCCATTGCAATCATATATACCACAATTTGTCCAGCCATTCCCCAAGTTATGTACATCCTCTCCATTTCCAGTTCTTTGACACTACAAAAAGGGATGCTATAAATATTTTTGTGCAGATAGGTTCTCTCCCCTCACCTCTTTTTATCTTTTTGGGATACAAGTGTCAAAATGGTATTGCTGGATCAAAGAGTATGTCCAGTTTCATAGACTTGAGTTTAATTATTACTTGTTGAGGATGCTTGTGTTTCTGTTCAGCTGTGAGTTTAATTACATGTCCTCTATGGTTTCTTCCATCTAGATTACATAATATAAGGAACATGAACCTTTAATTCAACTAAATTTGTATGTTTAAAAAATTACAAAGTACCAATGATATGTAGCACTGTTTTTTTGTTTATTTTTTATTTTTTGCTGGTAGGTGATTCTTGGTTTTAATCCTGGCTCCTTTGACCTCTAGAATATGATATTCCAAACCCTCCAATCCCTTAATGTAGAAGCTGCTAAATTTTGTGTTATCCTGATTGTGTTTCCATAATACTTGAATTGTTTTCCTCTGACTGCAATATTTTCTCCTTGACCTGGGAACTCTGGAATTTGGCTACAATATTCCTAGGAGTTTTCATTTTGGAATGTCTTTCATGAGGTGATTAGGGAATTTTTTCAATTTCTATTTTGTCCTCTGGTTCTAGAATTTTAGGGCAAATTTCCTTGATAATTTCTTGAAAGAAAATGTCTAGGCTCCTTTTTTTTCATCATGGCTTTCAGGTAGTCCAATAATTTTTAAATTATCTCTCCTGTATCTGTTTTCCATGTTAGTTGTTTTTGCCAATGAGGTATTTTTCCAATGTCTTCTATTTTTTTTTATTTGGTCTATAACTTCTTGATTTCTCAAAGTCATTAATTTCTATTTACTTTATTCTAGTTTTAAGTAATTATTTTCTTTGGTGATCTTTTGAACCCCCTTTTCCATTTGGCCAATTCTGCTTCTTAAGGCATTTTCCTCCTCATTAGTTTTTTGGGTCTCTTTTGCCATTTGGTCTATTCTATTTTTTAAGGGTATTATTTTTGTGGGGTTTTTTTTTTTGGATCTCCTTCAGCAAGTGGCTGATTCATTTTTCATGATTTTCTTCCATGACTCTCATTTCTCTTCCCAATTTTCCCTCTACTTCTCTTACTTAATTTTCAAAATCCTTTTTGTGCTCTTCTATGGCCCAAGACCAATTCATGTTTTTCTTGGAGGCTTTTTATGTAGGAGCTTTGACCTTATCTTCTGATTGTATGTTTTGATTTTCCTTGTCACCAAAGTAAGATTCTACAATCTGATTTTTTTCCTACTGTTTATTCATTCCCCCAACCAATTACTTGACTTTTTAACTGTTTGTTAAGGTAGGCTTCTGCTTCCAGTGTAGAGGGCATACTACCCAAGCTTCAGGGGTTTTGTGGAGCTGGTTTTAGGAATATTTCTAGGGACCTGTCAATTTTTAATTCTTCCAATGATGTATGATCTCAGGAGAGGTGTTTACACCTCTGCTGGTCTGCTTTTAGTTCAGTGAGTGACCAAAAGCACTCTTTTCTGCCCTGGAACTGTGAGGAGTATTTCCTTTCCACTGCTACCATAAGCTCTGCTATGCCAGTGCTCCTCCTCACCCCAGGACTGCCACTCATGACTGTGACTCAGATCCAAGTATGAGGAAACCAACATAATCCTGCCTCAATGGCAGCAAAAAGATCCCTTTAATCTCCTGATGAGTTGTTTGATCCCCTTATTGTTTGTGGGTTGAGAGCTTTAAAAGTAGTCACTAGTGCCGTTGCCATTGCTGTGGTGCTGTATTGGGGCTGGGGCTGATCTTCACTCTTCTCTCACCCAGGTCCAACAGACCTTTCGCACTGACTTTCTAAGTTGTCTTTAGTTTTTGTGGGTTGAGATGTCAGGAAACTGCCTCAGCTTCCAGGGAATTCATCCCCTGAGTCTTGCTTCATATTTTCTGGGGCCTGATCTGTGCTGGGGCTGGATTGTACTCCTCTCCCAACCTGGTGCAACAGACTTTTCCCATCAACCATCCAGGTTGTCTTGGGCTGGAATCTTTTTTCACTGTGTCTTTTTATGGGTTCTGCTGCTCTAGAATTTGTTTAGAGTCATTTTCACAGATATTTGGAGGACACTGGGGGGAGTGCTCAAACTTTTACTCTGTCATCTTGACTTTGCCCCAACCTTTCCATTATTCTTACTTCTTTCTCTTCTTCATATTCTTTAAGATCAGATAGGCTGGTCTATTACATCTGCCATCTCCATGTCATTGAACAGACTGTTCCTGGTATCTAGACCACTCTACTTCCTCAGTATCTCTCTCGGTTCTCCTAGCATCTTTTCACAATTCAATTTTAATATCACCTGCTATAAAAAACCCCAACTTTTAGTGGCTTCTACTTTCATATTACCTTCCATCAAATTTTTGTATTTACTTAATCATTTACAACTTGTCTTGCCCAGAAGTTCCTTGAAGGCAGGGGATGTTTTTGCCTCTCTTTATGTCCTTAATGTTCCAAAGAGTCTTGACATATAACATCAATTTCCTGACATAGGTCCCCCTATCCTGACACAGCTTTCTCCCTACATAATCCTCATTCAAATTCTTTTGGCTCTAGGTTCACTAGCAGCTTCCTTAGGGTATTTTCCCCCTCCTAATTAACTCCACTTTCTCTGAAACAGCTCAAGAAAAATTCAATTTGATTTCAGTACACTTACTATGTACTAGGCATTGTGTTAAGCTCTGGGGATACAAATAAGGCAGGAAAGCAGTCCCTGACCTCAAGGAACTTATTGTCTAATGGGTAGTGTAGACAAAACTCAATGCCTTTGCTATAGTAAATAGTTTATTTTAATTTTTATTTTCAAGGGAAAAATTAAGCTTCTTGAAGATGGTTCCTTTTTATTCCTTTCTCCAGGACCTAGTATAATGGCTGGCAAAGAGTAAGCACTTAAAAATTACATGTAGATCATAAAATTTATTATTTAATGAAAGTTACACTTTCTTAGAGATTTTTTCTTTATTTCCTTTTGCCTTGGGGGTATTGGTTGTGCTTATTTTTTGTACAGTGCTACTACTAATCTTCAGATCACATTTTGCTGATGTGAAAGAATGGACAAGACTAGGTTCCACACATGTGAAAATCAGCCTCATTGCTCTTTAGTCACACTTTCTAGAAGACCTTTGAAGGGTGTTTAGAGCTTTTAGGTTTTGCCTTCAGTCTGCTGAATGAGAGTTTAGAAGTCAATGGCCTGGCAGATAAAACTGAGAATGTTTCAGTGAATCAGGTTGTCCTTTTAATAATGCCAAATCTTGTGTCTCCTGGGTTGAGAATTAGTGCTTTTCTCTACTGCCTGACATAATTTATGTTTTCTCTCAAACCTGTATATATTAATTGACCTCAGCTTCTAGATTAGCTGAACATATGAAAAAATGTATTTATATTATTTTATTTCTTATTTATTTTTAACAAAGTATAGGCTCATTTCTCATTTAACAACAAAGAAAGGAAGCATGTTCAGAAAGAGGTCAAGATAAACTTGCCACACTTGCAATTTGGCCTTATCCAGCACAGGGAGGTCAAGATTAATAAATCTTTGTTCCCATGTTATATAGGTCAAGTATTTTGTGGATTTTAAAATGAAAGCAATATAAACTCCTGTTATTATTTTTTCCTTTTTCTTACTTTCTGTATTGAACAGCTATATAAATTTTAAATGTCACTCAAAGGGAAGCCTTAAGATTTAGAGGGGAAAGTATATGAGAAATGATCTCATAATGTCGTGGAGGTAGGAGGTCTGAATTTGAAATCTGATTCTGTCATTTGTTAATTATATGGCCCTGGCCAAGTCCCTTCATCTCTTTGGGCTTTTGTTAACTTACCTCTAATGTAGAAATAATCATATATTGTAATCCCTAATTTCTCTGTGCTTTCTACTTTTTCATGTATCAGAAATGACTTGTGCAACCTTCATCTGTAAAGTTCTGACTGCCTTTGTCCCTAGCTTCATATGCAAGTCCAATAAAACACTTTTGAGCTGGGTGTGGTGGTGGTGGTATGAGTGCTATATTTATGAGGAATCAACAAATAATATTTTAAAAAAATCTTTCATATATACTTTAGTATACTCAAATGCCAAGCCCCTTTTGTACAAGTGATCTGTGTCCATTAAAAAACATTGTCAGTCTTTAAAATACAAAAGTTTAGTCATGATTGCAAAGAAAGACTCTCTATGGGGATCAAGTAAGGAGAAGAAGTAAAGGCAGACAGCAAGACGAAAGTTTAAGAGGCCACTTAGTAGAAGTAGAACAGCATAAGGACTGCAGGCAACATTATATACATTTCTTTTGTTTTCTAAGAGGACCATGACATCAGGGAAATGACATATGTGACTTGCAATTGACTTCGATTTGAGTGAGGGAGGGCTGTGCAAGGTTACCACTCTCCCTTTCTCCTCCAGAGCCATTTGGATCCAGTGGCCATATATTCATCAGGACAACTGGAGATGACCCAGGATGCAATGGCAGACATTGGCCTTTTAGGCTTAGGCCTTTTCAGGTTCTTCCTTGAGTGAGGTAATGCCCATTCAGTGAATAGGTCTCCTTAAGAAGTAAGTCAAGTAATGGCCTCTTTAATTTAAAAATAATCAGACTGGAAGGGGAAGATCCTCACGGTTGCTGGTAACTATTTACAGTAGTAACAGCTACTATTCACATTCATTCTGAGCCAGTGGAGTCCTAAATATAGCCATTAAGTGAGTGGAACTTGGGCAGGAACACTTAACCCCTAGACTTTGAATTAAGACCTGGATGGACATCTCTACTGTGACATTTTTATGACCTTGGATATCAAACTTTCTGAAAATGTTTTCTCATCAGTAAAATCTTTCCTAACTCAAAGAGTTGTTAGGAAGCTCAAATGAGATAATTTATGTAAATATCATCTTAGAAATGCTTAAAGTTCTCTGTTAACATCTTCTGTTGCTATCAATCATGGCAGTAATTTTCCTGTACTTCTGTTTTTCTTGGTTTACCATGAAAGGCAACTAGGTGGTATAATGGCTAGAGTGTTGGTCTTGGAGTCAAGAAGAACTAAGTTCAAATCTGACCTCAGATATTATTAGCTTTGTGTCACTGGACAAGTAGCTTAACCCTGTTTGCTTCAGTTAACTCATCTGTAATGTGAGCTGAAGAAGAAAATGGCAAACTATTCCAGTAAGTTTGCCAGTGCAATGGATTCATGAAGAGTTGGACACAATTTAAGCGATGGAACAACAACATGGCAGGAATTTTCCTTTTCTTTCTTTCCTTCTTTTTTTTTTCTTTTTTGGTTTTTCAGGAAACAGACATGATTCAAGGACTGGTAACTAAGGACTTTTGAGGGTGCAGATTCAACCTTTACAAAGACTTCGAGAGGAATGAAAACATCTGTGAAGGCACTTAGCACAGTTATCTCTAGCTAATCAAATAGAATAAGATGAAGTTGAGACCAGGGAACTAGATCTAAGACTTAATATTCTTCCCCTTCATTCATCCAGATAGCAATCTCATATGACAAAGAATATTTTTAAAAGAGGGTAAAAAGAAATAAAATGAGGAAAAAGAATAAAATCAGCAAACAATATACTGAAAAAGTATGAAAATTCTATATAATTTCCTGCTTTTTTGACCTTCTTCCTGTGTGTGTCTAGGTATGTTATTTTATAGATCTTTGGGGCCAATAATATTATTTGTAATTATATAACATTTACTTGTAGTTGTTTTATGGTGGGTCTTTCATTTACAATGTTGTCATTTTATATGCTGTTTTCATGGCTGCTTACTTTACCCTTCATCAGTTCATGGAAATCTTTTCATGTTTTTCTGTATTCATAATCTTTGTCATTTCTTAAAGGACATTAATTTTCCTTTATATCCATATACTACAGTTTGTTTTTCTATTCCCTGGCCAAAAGGCATCAACTATGTTTTTTGACTCTTTGCTAGCCAGGTAAGTGTTGCTATAAATGTTTGGTAAAGATTTTCCTCTTATCAAAGAACTTCTTGTGATATATACCTAGCAATGGATTCTCTATGTCAAAGGTGAAGGACATTTACTTACTATATTTTTATAATTCTAAACAGCTTTTCAAATGGTTGTTCTGATTGACTCTTCCAAAATAGAGTGGTGTACCTAGCTTCTTTCCCATAACCCCTCCAAAATTGACTTTCCTCCTCTTTTGGCATCTTTTCCTATTTCCTGGGCATAAAATGAGATCTAAGAGTTATTTAATTTAATTTGTGTTAATATTAGCAATTTGGATAATTCCTTCATATGGTTATTATGAATACTTTAAAATTCTTTTTTTGAGAACCTCTTCATGTCCTTTTTTTCCCATTCATCACTTGAGGGATGGATTTTTGTGTATATGTGTGTATGTGTGTGTGTGTGTGTGTGTGTGTGTGTGTGTCTGTGTGTATACACATGTATGGAAGCGAGTGTTGTTCTTTCTTTGCCACATCAACAAAATGTGGTCTGATTTCAAGGTGATAAAAACACTACTACAAAGTATTTCTCAAATCATTCTTTTATCTATTCCTATACCCACCACCCTATTTCAAGCTGAAACCACCTCTCATCTGAATTTTAATGGACAGTATTTTAATTTTGTATCTATCAAATTATCAAGGGATATTTTATAGATGTGGTCAGAAAAATGCAATTCTTGTGTGTGTTATCAGTGTCATTTCTCTTTAGTCACACCTTCTAGAAGACCTTTGGAAGGGTGCTTAGAACTTTCAGGTTTTGGCTTCCAGATGCAGAATGAAAGGTTAGAAGCCATTTACCTGACTGGCAAAAGTCAGGAAGTTTCAATGAAGCAACCTATTTCCCTTCTTTTGTCATTAATAATAGGTTTGATACCTCAGAGTTGTTTTAATTTACATTTCTGTAATCAAAAGCGATTTAGAACACTTCATATGCCTATAGCTAACTTTGGTTTCTTTATATGAAAACAGCCTGTTTATATCTTTTGACCTTTTATCAATTAGGAAATCACTTTTATTTTTATATATTTGCCTCAGCTTTGTATCTTTGACAAATGAGACCTTTATCAGAGACATGTACTATAAATATAATTTTCTAGCTTTCTGCTTTCCTTCTCATCTTGGTTGCATTGGTTTTGTTTGTATAAAAGGATTATTTTTTAATTTAATATAGTCAAAGTGATTCATTTTACATAGTGTATTCTTCCTTATCTCTTGGTTGGTCATGAATTCTTCTCCTCCCCATAGATTTGAAAGGTGGACTATCTCTTGTTCTTCTGATCTACTTAGGTATCATCATTTATGTCTAAATCATGTTCCCATTTTGATCTCATCTCGGTATAGAGTGTGAGATATCAGTTTATGCTTAGTTTGTTTCCTTTAGTTTTCAAGTTTTCCCAGCTTTGTTTTTAATACTAAGTTCTTATCCCAAAAGCTAAGGTCTTTGGGTTTATAAAATACTAGGTTACTATGGTCATTGACTACTATCTTGTGTACCTAATCTATCCCACTGATCTGTTCCTCTGTTTCTTAGCCAGTACCAGATAGTTTTGATGATTACTGCTTTATAATATAGTTTGAGATCTGATATTGCTAGAGCACCTTCCTTTGTATTTTTTTCATTAATTCCCTTTATATTTTTGACATTTATTCTTCCGGATGAATTTTGTTGTTATTTTTCTAGCTTTATAAAATACTTTTTCGTGGTTTGATTGGTATGGCACTGAATAGGTAAATTAGCATAGGCAGATTTATCATTTTTATTATGTTAGCTTGTTCTACCCATGAGCAATTGATATTTTTCCAACTGTTTAGGTTTGATTTGTGTGAAGTATTTTATATTTATTCTCATATAGTTCTTGGGTTTGTCTTGCCAGGTAGACTATTAAGTATTTTATATTTTTTACAGTTATTTTAAATGGAATTTTTCTAACTTTTGCTGTTTTATTGGTCATATAAAGAAATACTGATAATTTATATGGGCTTATCCTATGTCCTGCAAATTTGCTAAAGTTGATAATTATTTCAATTATTTTTAGTTGATATTCTAGTGTTCTCTATTTATACCATCATATCATCTGCAAAGAGTGATAGTTTTGTTTTCTCAATATCTATACTAGCTCCTTTTATTTCTTTTTCTTCTCTTATTGCTATAACTAAAAATTCTAATACTATATTGAATAATAGTGGTGATAATAGGCACCCTTGCTTCACCCTTGCCTGATCTTATTGGCAAGGCTCCTAGCTTATCCCTATTTCAACCCAATTACATTTTTTAAAATTGTAACATTTATTTTTAAAAAATTTGAGTTCCAAATTGTCTCCCTTCTTACCATCCTAACCCTATGCCCTGAAAAGTAAATAAGATGATATCAGTTGTACTTGTGAAGTCATACAAACCATGCCTTCAGTTTAGTCATATCATAAAAGAAAACAAACACAAAAAAGCCCAAGAAAAATTAAGTGGAAAAAATAGTATTCTTTAACCTGCACTCAGTGTTTATCAGTTCTCTCTCTGGAGGTAGATAACATTTATCATCATGGATCCTTTGGAATTCTCTTGAATCATTTTCTTGATTAGAGTATCAGTCTTTCACAGTTGATCACTGTTACAATCATCCTGGGCCATCTCCGGTCATCCTGATGAATATCTAGTCACTGGATCTAGATGACTCAGGAGGAGAAAGTGTGGCTGATGACCTTCCAAAGCCCTCTCTCACTTAAAACAAAGTCAAGTACAAGTCATGTCATCATTTCTCTGATGGCATAGTCTTCTTTGGCAATGTACAACCACAAAGTTCAGGTCACTTTACTTTGCATCAGTTATTGTACAACTTCCTAGATTTTTTTCTGTAACTGTCCTCCTTATTATTTCTTATATCACAATACTGTTCCATCATAATCATATACAACAACTTGCCCAGCCATGCCCTAACTGATGGGCAACACCTCAGTTTCCTATTCTTTGTCATCACAAATAGATACACAGACACACACACACATACATGTATTTTACACATAGGTGCTTTTTCCCTTTTCTTTGAGCTCTTTGGGATACAGACCTAGTAGTAGCATTACTAGATAAAATGGGAAGCAATTTTATATTCCCTTGGGCATAGTTCCAAATCATCCTCCACAGCTCAAGTTCTCAATTTTTCCCCATTCCTTTAACATTTGTCATCTTCCTTTTTGGTCATGTTAGCCTGTCTAATAGGTGTGAAATGATTTCTCAGAATTATTTTAATTTTCATTTCTCTAAACATTGATGATTTAGAGCATTTTTCTTCACATGACTTTTGATATCTTTGATTTCTTCTTCTGAAAGCAGCTTATTCATTTCCTTTGACCATTTATCAAGGGGGAATGGCTCTTACTTTTATAAATTTGATGAGGTTTCATATAGTTAAAGGAGACCTTTATTAGAGAAACTTGCTGTGTCCTGCCCCCTTAGTTTCATGCTTTTCTTCTAATTTTTGATGCATTAATTTTAAAATTATCACTTTTACTTCCTATGGTCCTCTTTGTCTCTGGTTTGGTCATAACTTCCTTTATCCACAGATCTGGGAGGTATTTCTTTTTCTGTGTTTCCCCAATTTGCTTATAATATCACTTTTTATATCTAAATAGGTTGTCTATTTTGGCCTTGTCTTGGTATAAGATGTGAGATGTGGATCTGTGCCTAGTTTCTGCTGAACTGCTTTCCAGTTATCATTGATTTTTTAATTACCAAATTTAATAGTCTTTCATTAATCTTCAACATTTGACCTCTCTGCAGAGATTCATCACATTTTCTTTAACTTAAAACATAACATATTTTGTAGAACTATTAAATATATATTTATACTTTGCCTTGGCTCTACAATCGTAATGGTTCCTTACTCTGGCAAGCAGACTAATGTTAATGCTCATTTTCCTGTCAGTAGTCATCTTTTCCTCCAGGAAGTGTTGTAGTAACTAAAGAGATTATCTTGGGGGGGGCGGAGCCAAGATGGCAGAGTAGAAAGACTCACATTTGCTAGCTCCGAACCCACAGCCCATGGTATTCCTGTAAAAAGAACTCCTGACAAATTCTGGAACAGTGGAAGCCGCGCAGAAACACAGTGAAGGAGATTTCCGTTGCAGAGAGCCCTGAAAAACCGACCCCAGGGGTCCATCGAGCCCCGGACGGGAGCAGAGCCCTCCCCTCCCCGTGCCCTGGCTAGCACCACACTGAGAGGAGCGAGCAGACTCAAGCAGGCTTCAGGGACCAGAATCTCCAGCAGCCACGAAGGTCCCTCCACCCACAGATGCGCAGGTCAGTGAGAGAGACAGGCTGAGAGGAGAGCGGGTATCTCCGGGACTCAGAACCCCTCGGGAGGCCGCCACTGAGGCAGAGGCTGAGGAAGCTCGGCCAGAGGCTCACGGAGCAGGCAGGAGCTCAGCAGCAGCTCCATTACAAAAGTTCTCTGCATAAACACCCTGAGGGAACTGAGCCTGAGAGGCAGCCCTGCCCCCACCTGAGAACCAGCAGATAAGCTCCCATTGAAGAGCAGTCAAGCCTGCCACCAAAAGCCCTGAGGCTGGGGAGCAGCATTTGAATCTCAGACCCCAAGCACTAGCTGGGCAGATCTAGGCCAGGGGGTAGATGGAGGCTAATGACTTTCTGAGAAACCAAGAAATCACAAAACAAAACCAAAAGAATGACAAAATGGAAGAGAATGTGAAATATCTCATGGGAAAAACAACTGACCTGGAAAATAGATCCAGGAGAGAAAATTTAAAAATTATGGGACTACCTGAAAGCCATGATCAAAAAAAGAGCCTTGACATCATCCTCCATGAAATT
>CM053770.1:422555129-422614752 GCA_028658325.1 Potorous gilbertii | reverse complement strand
CAATATCAATTATTCAATATTGGTGTGATATAATGATAAGTTGTATGCAATATTTATACCCTAAACTAAATGGCCATAGACAGCAGTGCTTTTAAATTTTCTGTACTTTTCCCATGTAACTATTCCATCTTCTGTTTTGCTGTCAACTGTCATGACTAATTTTCATCACTATATCTGTTTATGATGTCTAATATGATATGGTTTTGGCAACAGGTGACAAAGTTTGTCACAAGTCTCTGTTCAGCAACATAATGTGAATTTGTTCTGAATGAAAAATTGAAGTCCTCTATTAATACAATAAATTGATTTTAATGCATGGATTTAGTGATATATTTTGGCTTCCTTGATGCCTGGGTTTTTGAAGTTTCTATATCAACAACTTCAGGTATGGAAGAATGAGCTGATTTTCTCTTATTTCTTCCTTCAAATTTCAATATTCTGCCAATGCATAATGATAAGGAGCTAGTTTCAATTAACAGTAATGTATTCATTTTGTGGACTATTATCTCTTAGCTAAATAAATTTTTAGGAATGAGTGGGGGCATCAGAATATTCATCCAGCAAAACAGTGTCTTTCTCTTCATATCAGCAGCCCTCCCTTTTCCTCTGTTAAAAAATAATTGGCATTTAATTTCATCTTGGGAGAATGTGTAAGAACTCAAAAGAAGGAGGAGATGATGAAATTGAGGTTTTTATGCATGGAGAATCATGCTTATTTTATTTTATTTCTAAGGCATAGATTTGGGGAAGTATGATTAAAGGACAGAGTAATAACAGTTGAATTAAAGATAGGGTACCATAATGGAAGTAATGTGAGGTAAGCTTGTAAGGATAGGTTAGAGGCAGATGGTAGAGGGGGTTGAATGATTGGTTTTGTTTTGTTTTCTTTTCTTTTCAAATAAAAAAAGAAACAAAATAGGGCAAATTCTTATATTATCTATAATTTAGCTCATTATACAGAGAAGTGGGGTAGTACAGACAACTTTCTGCAAATGCCTGCCTATTCTTTTACCTTATTCTTGTATTTAATATATGCGTAGGCTATTCTTACAAATATCTGACGAAGGAAAAAAGGTTTCATGTGACTTGGCATTTATTTATTTCTTCTTGGTTGATGTTGTTGTTAATCATATGTCCACTGATTTCTTTGATTTATTTGAATTGTTATCCAGCATTTGATAACTATTAAAATTAGTGCACAATTGCCTTTCTTAATGTTTTTGCATCTAGCAAAGATTATGTCTCTATGTATTCAGGTTTATCCAAATCCTTTTACCTTTTGAGACCATTTTTTAAATTGCTCTATCACAGACAGAAGATCTCAAAGATCACCTGTAAATATTGTTAGTCAAGGGTATAATTACATAGTACTTTAATTAATATTTCTTACTCAGAGTGGTACCACAGAGGAGAAAATGGTTATATATATAAAAAAAATGTCTAGACTAGTAGACTTGGAACAAGAGAACTAAAGAACATGAGTACCATAACATGAATTTTAACTTCCCACAGAGTGGGAAGAGGCATTTAATAATTTGCTGGGCAGAGCCTTATGGGAAGATAAAGAAATCATACTCTGAATTTTCCCAGTAGGATTCTACTAATTTGAGTAAGTGTCCTAAGGTGCATGAAAGCCACTAGTGAAGAAGGTGGTTGGAGACATGAACTATCTAGAAATTTTGCTGTACCTAGATGGCCACATTTTTTTTGAAATACCATGGGAAGCCATGATAAATGACTAAGACATGTATTAAATTGTCTTAAAGAAGTTATTCTGAGGTTTTTAATTGAAAAGCATCACTTTTGCAGTCTTTACCAACAATGAATGTGATATGGCTTCACAGCCGGGAGTAACTACTGATCCAGACAGGATAAAAGTACTCACTCACCCAAGTTTTTTGTTGTTGTTGTTGTTGTTTTTTTTTTGGTGTTTGATGGCAGTTAGATAAAAATGGTTGCCAACTTCTTGTTTTAGAAGGCAAAACTAAGAACATTGAATGGAAGTTGGAGAGGAGCATACTTTGAATTAATTTTGAGGAAAATTTCCTAACAGAACTCTGCAAAACTGGGATAGACTGTATAATGAGATAATAGATTCCCCATCATTGAAGTTTTGTAAGGGTTGGTCAGCCAGATTCTCCTTATTACTTTTCTGCTTTCAGGTTTTACCTTTGGAATCTAGACATCTTGTCAAAGCCAGTTGGAGGTCAGGTCATTAAGACAAGAGTATGAAAAATATAAGAACTTACCTATGTGCTTGGTTTACATAAAACCAAGCATGTACTTCATGCTCAACAATGATATCAGGCTTGAGGGAGAGTCTTAAACGAAAAAAAAAAATCATGATCACAGACATTATTGCATTTGTACCCTGGAGAATTTACTCATGGTAAATTTTGATATCCCATACACTACCTAGAATTATTGGTGATCCCTGAAAATGTATGTATGGAGTTAAATTTTCCATATGGACCAACACTAATACACTAATTTCATTCTGATCAATACAAAGTTAAATTTTGACCAATATGCCATACACCAATCATCCTAGGAAGACTTATATAGATGTTCTATCATTGAAGGACTTGTGAGTCTGAAGTCATGGTGGCCCTCTTAGTAAAAGAGAATATGATATGTGACATTCATAGCAATAGACATATGTTACATTAAAGTCCAGCAGAAAATTAAGGACATTCTGCAGAGAGTGTACCACCTGTACTTTTCAAGTAGGTATCTTTGAATTGGTATTCTCTGCTTCACTTGTCTTTAGATGATGACCAATGTGAGCTACTGAGGAGCAAAGTATTACCAAAAATGATGAATATGCAAGAAATTGACTTTCAGGATATTTTAGAGGCAGTCTCTTGTAAATAGCCTGAATATTACCAGGTAGTGAAACAGAGAAGCATTATGAAAGTGTATCTAATATTAGTATGACTATATTTTTAATCAAGAAATGAAATTGAACAATGCAGTTTACTATGGTCAAAGCTAAAATCTAAGAGGAGGAAGAGCAATTAAAGATAAAGTGAAAGAAAAAAAAAGGTTTGGGGAAACAATTCATCCACCTGTAGGGTTACCCCTACTTCCAACCTTCCAAATTTAAACCTGTTGGTTCATCTGTTTGCATCTCCATTTTCACTCTAATCAGTACTCAGGAGGTTGGAGACAGTATCATAGTAATACCAAGGACATATGAATAGGGAAACCCAATTTCACTTTCATGACAAATTCCTCTTTCCTTGCTTCCTCTTTCTTTTGTTCTTCTTGTGTCTTTCAGTTGTAACTAGTTCTAGTTCTAACCTGGTTGCTTCTGGAACTTTTTCTTAGGGCCAAGGACATTAAAATTGACTTCAACAGGGTTCTCATGATGGGGTTTCGTTCTGATTTCTCTTGCTTTGTGGTAAGGGAAATCTCTTTTCTTTGCCTTTGGTTCATGATCTCTCCAGCTACGTTCACCATATTTTGGAGCGTCCAGTGACTAATACAATTATTGTGCTTGGATTAGTTTTATCAAAGGAATATTTACTTCATAGAATTAGCAAGAACAAACATATAAACATTTTCTCCAAATTTAATTGACATAATCCCATCCTACACAGTTTAGTTTAGTTTCTACATGACAAGTTTAATGTACTACAGCTCCCTTAAGGTGTCGCTACAAGCTGACTGCAACACCTAGACTGGTTTCCTAGACTCTGAGCTCCCCACGATTCATACTTCCATGTCTGATCAATGACTCCACTTCTTCCTAAAAGACCTCAAACACTGATCCATTTCTCAGCACTATATGGTTTCAGGGTGTGGGTGGGAGAAGAAAGAGACCCCAGGTATCTTAACCCCTTTCATTATGATCTCATAGACTATTATTTGAAGGAATCAACTTAATCTTCAGATACAAATCTAGCAAACAGCATGTTGATACTGAGTCAGGCCATTTTAAAGATGTTGACAATTCTGACTATACATTCAATGAAAAAAGGTTATTCCCAATCATATAGTAGTCTAATACAGAGTGTCCACATATACTTCACTCCCTATCATATTGTAGGAAAAGCTTCCAAATATCTTCCATGTGTCATCTTAACAAATGGGAGCTTTTGCATATGCATTCAAACCCCTTACTATATTGTGATATACTGTCAGGAGCCATGAACTGAATCAGGCTCTCTAAAGGAAGGATATATATTCTGGGAGAATTTTACTACTTCTGCCTCATTATAGTTAGAATACTTTATTTTTTGCCTTGGTAGATATTAAACTCATTCTTAAGTCTTGTTTGTCTCATTAGACTGAAGTCTGAGACTACTGAAATGGTTTCCTGAATTCCTGAGTACAAAACATAGAACATAAAAAGAAAAAAAAAACCTCTAAGAATATCTCTGGGTACACTTTGATGCTCTGTTAGTGAACCTCAGTGGAATATTCAGGGAATGAAATTAACTTTGGGTGTCCTCATTGGATGAGTAAATTTTCTTTTATTAACTCTTAAGTGACTTAGAAGTGTTTCATTTTGTTCCAATATCAAACAAATCACCAGGAAACTGACCTGAATCAGGCCCATTACAGAATAAGAGGGTTAATTCAGTTAGGTTCCAGTCCAACTTTAATGTTGTATTATTTATTAAGCATTCTTTCCAGGTCACCATATGAACAAGATTATAGGGATCCAAATGTTTGGCTTATCCCAAATGTCAATGTATATATTTTTTCATAATATTTCTGATAATTTTTAGTTTGGTCAAAGCTGGGATAAGGGAAACATGACTTTATTCCTTAGTCTCTGCCTAAAATAATAAGCAAACAAAAAACTTAAAAAAAACTTCTACCGACGAGATAAAGTCTGGGACAGTGAATTGCCGTAAATTATAAAAAAAGTCAAAGAGGAGAATTTTCTGTACTGTCTGTAAAAAATCTCAGTTTCATTCAAGTTGGTATCTTAAAGGGGCGCTTCATAATGGAAATGATTGAAAAGGGAAGACATGTAAGGCCAATTCTATTTTTCAATTATTTAGATGAAACTAATATTGATTAATTACTTGCAAGTGACCACATTGTAGTCTTTCCCTTCAGGTCTTGAAAATGTGTGGCATCCCAGTGAGTACAGCAGACATCTGCAGAAGATGGCTCTTTGGAAAGTATAACAAAAGACTTTCAGAAGTAAATTTCTTTTATTGAAAGATTCAGGCAGTTGAAAATTGTTTTACAGAGCTTTGACTTTCCAAAAACTGTTCTTTTAAAATCATGCTGAACTTTAGAATTATTTGTCCTTTAGGAAAGTGAGACAATTTTAAAGAGAGTGAGCAAATGTCTATTTTATAAAGTACCAAGAGGAAAATAACCACCTAAAATAACCAAGGCCGTCACAGTTGCCCATTGAAAAGGGAAATGAGTCGTCTAGGTCTGACACGTCTTCATTGCCAGCATTTCTATGACACATCCAACCTCCACAGTCCAGAGACAGAAGTGATGCATTTTGTCTTTTCATCTAACTAAAAATATGTCTCTCTCATAGATAATGTGTTACTGATTGCACAGCTTCTGTATTATGTAGGTTTGGGTTAAAATACTTAGCATTTTAAGGAAAGGACAAATTATAAAATAACAACTAGTTTTTAGAGTTTTGGGATGTACTTAAATGACCCCTTTAATGGGCACTTTTGGGGAGGGCTCTGTTCTATAATAATATGGAACATTTAGAATCATAAGATCATATTACTGGAGTTAGAAAGGACCTCGAAGGTCATCTAATCTAACAACCTCATTTTAAAAATCATGTAATTGAAGACCAGAGAAGTCAAGTGACTTGATCAGGATCACACAACAAATTCAACAATATTTTGATGTGAAAGAACATATTTTTGCCTAGATTTTGACCTGAGATACTTTAATCACTTACATATTAGTTGGCTTCACCCAAAAGAAATGGGATATGATTTTTCCTCAGATATTTGTTGTGATGACCTCCCTCCCCCCATCTAACTTCTTAGGGACTGAGATTGCTATTTTCTATATATTAGTACGAAGTGATTAAAGAAGTTTTAGTCACATTTATGACCACATAGCTATCATTTTGAGGCTCCCTACTATGATTCACTTCTTATGCCACTAACACAGGACTTTGACTTGTTGCTACCACTGTCTAAATTCTTACCACCACTATCTCAGATGATGATCAGATTCCAGCTTAGTATATGGGAAGGACACATGTATTATTCATTCTTACTTTCTCTGTTACTTGGAAAAAACACATTTTCCTTTGGATTTACTAAGAATTTCGCTATAGGGAAACTTTGAAGTATTTTAAACAACAAATAAGAAAAATACATAAACTTGCAAAGGTCTTTTCAGTTATTTCTATCATACATGCAAGTATACAGGAATTATTGTTTCTTAATTCCCCCATCTCATATTTAGCCCCTTTTCCCAGATCACATTCCAGAATGCTTTAGTGCACTGAGGGCTTGTAGGCACTTTCATTTTTTGTATTGTTCTCTTCTAGAGTACTCTCCTTTGCAAAAGAAACTTATTTTCAAAAATCCCTCCTCCGGTCTCTCTTCTACCATATCCACGTTAGTAGTGTCCATAATTACATAATAGGTGTACATATAAATCTTTCACAACAGGTAAAAATTGGATTCAACCATGCTGAGATAGAATGTATTTTCATGTCAGAGGGACTTTTGACTAGAGATTCCCATGTTAAAAAAAAATCACCTTGTATCAGGGAAGCAGGTTTTCTTTTTCAGGTAGCACTGTGCTCAGAATGAACCATGTTTGATTTAGTGAGTTACAAAATAAGTAAGGGATACGTGTGAACACAATGAGCCTAGGAAAACAGCAGAGCTGACTGGACTGCATAGCTCATAATTACGCTGCCATAACCACTGAGGCAGATAAGGGACATTGTTGGTCTAGTATAGTTAAGGAAGATGAGTGGCAGCTCCTGTCAGAATTATTAGTCTAGTTATAAGTCTGCCATGAGAAGATCTGGAATTTAGAAGCCAGAGACTGAGAGCCAGATAAGCTTCTGAGGCTTGGAAAGTATATGGCCATGTTGTCTGGATCTATTTTGAGAGTTTCACTTACATAAGCAATGGTGTGTGTATATTTTCACATGGCAGTGTATTTGTCTCTTCTCCAGGACTTGTCATGAAGTATGTCTGTCTTTGGTACTTATCCTGATGGAGCGAGGTTATTTTTTGCCTGTGATTCTGTGATATTACAGCTATTCAGATATATTCCAGGTTATATTTCTGAAATCGGGGTTGTTCTCAGCTTTTGCCCCATTCCTGAGAGTATTTTTTAAAGCTTCAGATGTTACAATATAGTCTATTTTTGTAAGGGATTGTGTGAGAAGTCCATGGAGAGGGAAAAAAACCCAGATATTGAAGGACCAGGAATTGTGAATTCCATTCTAAAATACACATCCTGTACATATGCCTTCATACTATTGTTTTTGAATTTTGAAACTATTCTTCCCATGGAAGCCATGTATATTTGTGGGAGGGTGTGCTCAAGATTTATGAGAGGAATGATTTCTAACTATTGCTTTTGCTATGCCAGTTGGGTAAATGCCTTTGCTGATTAAATAGGAAGGCAACTGTGCTATAATGAACTGTAAGTTAGGAAGAACTGAGTTTGAATGTTATCTCAGACACACACTACTAACTGTGTAACACTGGGCAAGTCATTTAATATTTCTGGTCCTCAATTTCCTAGCTACAAGATGAAATTATTTGACTGGACAGTTTTTTGAAATTCCTTTCAGTCCCTAGTGAGATGACTCTGAGTCTAGTGATTATTTTTTAATGGATAGTACTTCAATGGGAGTTTAGGATCTATAGTGTTAGGAAGAAAGATCCATAGGTTTATTCTTAGAAGTGTAGGTAACAATCTCCCTCTAGAGATCTAATAAATGTGTATGAGAACAAGTTGCATGAAGATACTAGAGAGCTTTTTAAGGAAGGAAGAGGAGAGAAAAGGAGAAGACAAGAAAGGAAGAGAAAAAAGGAGTAAGGAGAGAAAAAGTTTTAAATTTCTTTCATGAAGATAATTCTTCTCACGAGTATTCTGGAATTCCCCTTTCTTTCTATTCAAACAGTTAGCCAACTATGCAAACTCAGAGGAAAATCAGTAGTGATCCCTGAAGACCCAGTTGACAAGGAAAATGGTAAAAGCAAATATTTTGGCAGTAACCTGTGGTTTTAGATTTAAATATAGGAATGCTTTGCTGGAAATGTCAGAAATTCAGACTATTTGGCAGACTACTTATTTTGAATTTCCCCACTTATAAAGTAAGATCAGTACAGTAAATGAGCCAACTTTCTACAGTCATTGTGGGAGAGAACACTTTGCCATGTCATTTCAATGAAATTTGTATCTGGACAGATTTAAGGGTGAACTTAATGTTGTTATTTTTTAAATTATGCTTACCTGGTTGGCATCTAAGTGGACCCGACTTTTATACCAGCTTCATGCTGTAGTAAATAGTTTTCAATGACATTACAATATATTCAAATAGAAAACTAGGATATGAAGATTTATTCACAAATAAATTATAAATAATTATTAGTATGTATAATATTATAGTAAAATAATAAACAGCTAATATATGCCAGGCATGGTACAAGGTGCAAAGTGGCACAATAAATAGAGTTAGGCCTGAAGTTAAGAAGACTTGAGTACAAAATCAGACTCAGACATTTGCTTTCTGTGTGACCCTGGGCAAGTCACTTAATCTATTCATATCAATTTCCTCATCTGTAAAATTAGGATAATACTAATACTTCTCAGGTTGTTGTGACGCTTAATATTCATAAAGTGCCTGGCACAGAATAGAAAACAAAAATTGAACAATCCCTGAAATCAAAGAGCTCACATTCTCATCACATATATGTGTATATGCAGAATATGTGAAAAGAAACTCAAACAATAATGTCAACCAACCTAAAATTATCCTAATGCTATGCCTAACAATGACTTTTGACTCATGACTCTCTGTCCTCTATTTTTAGTCATCAAGTCCTATTGATTCTTACTTTGAAATGTTTCGCTGATTTCTTCCCAATGAGATAATCCAATTGTAATCTCTCATTTATTCATACAGAGTTAATTCAGGATTCCATGTCTCTACTTTCATCCTACTTTGAATCACTTTAGTAACCCAAATAATTTTCTTTAAACACAAATGTTATTGACCCACTATCTTCCTCGTAATTTTTCTATGATTCTCTTTTTTTTTATTAATGGCAATCATCTAAACTTGAAATTTTCAGTCATTTTGGTATAATAGACTCTTTTGCCAGTCTGGTAAAGTCTGTGATACCTTCCCAGAATTTCACTTTAAAATGCGTAAAAATATACATAGGATTCAGTCAGATTAATTCCACAAACAACAAGCAGACAAGAGTCAAAAGATAAGTTTTTTTTAAAAAAAGCAAACTACTCATTGCACTCAAGGAATTCGCAATCTGTTGCTGTGTGGTAGGGGGGAAAGACTTGCAAATTGCTGTGTACAAACATAAACAGTATAAATTAGAGATTATACAGAGGTAAATTCTAGTGAATTATAGTATTAATTAATATTAGTATGAATGGAAAACTAAAGAGTTAGAGATGAGTAGAGAGAAAATTTTAGATTTTGGGGGACAGTGAATGAAAATAAATAGAACTGGGAGATGGAGTGCCTTGTTCAAGGAACATGAAATATATTAGTGCCATAACATCATAGAGCACATGGAGGAGAATGAGGTTTATAAGGGTTGGAAAGACAGGAAAGGCATAAGTTATTAAAATTTTAAAATTCAAATAGGATTATTAAAAAAAACCACCTAAAACTAGTGACACTGAAAAACAATTATCTGTATTTTGAACAAACAAACAAATTTTAGGACCTCAAGTTCTAAACTATGTGACTTTAAAGGGCCTGCTTAAGCTAACTACATTTTACCTATTCAAGCCCTACAACTTTTCCCATTCCCCCTCTGGTCTAGTTGTACCTGTGTTTTCATTGACACTTAAATATATAATTCTGTGTCTTTCCTCTGTGTTTACCATCATATTACCTGATCCATGCATGAAGTGTCTAAATTTCTACGTATATGGTATATGACTTTTGTCCCTGCTGTTTGGGAACTTGAGGCTAGTGAACCATTTGAACTCAGAGTTTTGAGTTGTAGTAACTAAAATTAATCAATTACCCATAATAAATATGGCACCTCTACGGCGAGCCCATAGGAGCAGGGTTTCAATAGACTGCCTAAGAAAAAAGCTAACCTGTCTATGTTAGAAATGGACCCAGTTAAAATTTCTGTACTAATCAGCAGGTTTGGGTTATATGTGTTCATTGAACTTCCAGTATTGACAAGATAGGCAACCCCAGTCTTAAAAAACAAAGCAAAATAAAGAAACCCTTAAATTGCATACACATCATCTTCGGCCTTTTGAGATCTTTTCCCTCTAATGTTAAACCAGACCACCTACCTGCTAAAAGTGGATTGATGGAATTTAAAAGAAGAATGAGACATCTATTTTTGGACATAATCATCGTAAAAATTTGTTTTGATTGACTGCATTATTATTCTGAGGGCTTTTCTTTCTTCTTTAAAAGAAAAGGGGAACAGAAGTAGAAATATTAAATCCCTATAAAATAATTAAATGTATCAGCTATATACCTCCCCAAAACACTAAACCTAGGCTTGTTTAGCAAATGGTAATATTAATTGAAGAATTCCCCCCTTCCCCATTCTGCAAGAATCAACTCACTTGTGACTTCCTCCAGGCTGAATTTATCTGGTTGCACCAACTGGAATTGACTCATCTATTCACCCGGTCTAGATTTATCTCTCTTTCACATGAACCTCTATAAAACTTATCTATTCTCTACAATATTAGTGTTCTTCATTGTCTGCTGTATGTTCATGTCTAATTTCTTCAACAGAAACATAAACTACTTGAAGGCAGGAACCTTTCAAGCTTCTGTATCCCCGCACTTTACCCTAAGCAATAATCCTACTTTGACAAACATACTTACAATTGGTCAGCCTCAGGCAACAAGACATCATTAACAGACTGAATTTAGCTAGTGGATCCGTAATCATGAGGTGCACTGTAGCCCATGCCTAGCAGGAGGGACAGTTATCTAGTGTACAATAATTCCTTGAATAAAGAATGTGGCTGATGTCACAGACATGTACTATGAATATGTAGCCAAGATCACATTCTTATGAAGCTTTAGGTTTGTCAGTGTATAGTGAACCTGAAACCAGCACAAAATGAGCAAAAGTGTTCCCTTTTCAGAACTCCTTGCCTGACTAATTTAATAGCTTAGAAAAATTAACTCTGAACTTTAATTGTATTTCTTGTAAGGAAAAAAAGGCAGCCTCCTACTACAGTCTTCTCATGCATACATATGACTTCAGAGAAAAACAAAACAATCCTTTTCTGGGGCAATTTAATAATATAATCTTTGTATATAAAAAGATTTTATAAAAATAGAATCGAACCAGACCCACTTTGTGGGCATGATACTCACTGTGAATTGTTTTATCATTTAGAATTCCAATTTTAAACACTAGTTGATTCAGTCTTTCATAAAAGAAGTTATTTCTCAAGGATATAATGAAGGCATTGTTAATATGCTCATAATATCACAGATTTAGAGTCAGAAGGAATCATAGAGGTCATCTAGTCCAGTTACATAACTTTATGCATAAAGCAACTGAGAAACAGAGAGGTCAAGTGATTTCCTTAAGGTCACAGCAATTGACAAGTATGAGAGGATGCCAATAAGAGTTTTGACTTGTATACAAGCAATTAATAGAGTGGACATATAAGTTTTGTTTTTTAAAGGAAATAAAGGAAATAAAAGCAGTTCAGTCCTTGTCAGAGGCTTTGAACAAACGCATTTGAAAAGGTGGAGGAGTTCCCTGAGGTAAATACCATGGGTATATAACTGAGACCATATCTTCAGATATCTTCTTAATAATATATGTGATATTAGATGTGATTAAAGTCTTCTAATATGGGGGAGAGCTAGGGGTTTGTTTAATAAGTTCCTCTGTTCATAGTTTTGTTCAGGCCATGCTCACTTATTAGAAATAATGAGATATGACTCACCTTCATTATTGCTGATGTTGTGTATTGGAGCCAACAATAAAACCATCTAGGATGGATGGGAGCCGTTTCTCCACAAGTGTCCCTTCAGAAGGTGTTAGAATGCCTTAATGAATGACTTACTTCTGCTTATTGAACTTTTATGAGTCAGTGAGTGCCCTGTTAATACTCATGGGCATTATTACTCATTCTTCCCTGATTCAAAGCACAAATACCACATAGTTACTTCATCATTGACTGTGTTCATCTACTTGCTTGACAGCAATGTCAACTTCTTTAATTCTCCAAATGCATATGCTCACTATTGGGACCAAATATTTAAGCCACTTTTGGCAACTTCCTTTAAACCTGACTTTTTAATAATTTACAATGTATGCTGAAATAAAAGTAAAATGAGAAAAATTATATGGAATGTATTTTACATAAGAGATAATATGGCATAGTGGATAGGGCATTGGGTTTGGAGTTAGGAATTCCTCAAGTTATATGACACTGGGCAAGTCACTCAATTATCTTGTACTTAGTTTCCTGAGTTTCTTCATTTGTGGAATGAGGGAACTGCATGCTAGCTTCAGATGTCCCTCCCTCCTCTAAAATCTATGATCCTATAAAGAATAACACTAAATCTACAGAAAAAAAGAAAGAATGAAGAAGAGGAAGGAAAGGAAGAAGGATGGATGAAAGGAAGGAAATAGGAAGGAAGAAAGGGAGGGAGGAAGGGAAGATAGAATCAACAAAACATGAATAACTCTGTACCCATGTTCTTATCTAATAGGGGCAGCTAGGTGGTACAGTGAATAGAGAATTAGTGCAGGAGTCAGGAGGACCTGAGTTCAAATCTCATCTCAGACACTTGACACTCACTAGCTGCAAGACCTTGTGCAAGTCACAACCCCAATTGCCTCATCCTGAGTCATCTCCAGTCATCCTGGTGAATATCTGGTCACTAGATTCAGATAGCTCTGCAGGAGAAGTGAGGCTGGTTATCTGCACAGCCCTCCCTCACTCAAAACAAAGTCAAGTGCAAGTCGTGTCATCACTTGTCTGATGGCATGGTCTTCTTTGGAAATGAAGGATGAATCGACACATCCTACACATATCTTATCTAATAAGGCCAACAGAACTTAGAATATTGTGAAAGGCTAAAAATATACTACTGTTAAAATAATTATTTTATTTTCATTATCTTCTATAGAGTTTAGATAGAAATTCTTATAAGTTGCTAGCATATTATTCTTTTGTATTTAAGGCATTTCCGGCAGTTTTACAGGTAGATAAAACATATTTTCAGATTTTGTAAAGAAGTGATTTAAGGGGAGGAGCCAAGATGGCAGAGTAGAAGGATGGACCTATAGAAGTTCTCCCTCCACAGCCCATAAAATACCTGTAAAAACTGACTCTAAACAAAATCTATAGCAGTAGAAGCCACAAAATGACAGAGTGAAAGAGATTTCTAGCCCAAGGCAGCCTGGAAGACTGACAGGAAAGCTCTATCACACCAGACTCGGAACAGAGAGCAGTGCAGCCTGCACATACAGGACCAGAGTAGGCCTCAGGGTACCACCAACAGCAGCTGTGGTTCCCAGATTCCTCAACCCATAAATGCCAAAGACAGTTTCAACAGTCAGTGAAAAAGCTCTTTCACCTGGATGAGAAGGGAGCAGGGTCCTCCCCTAAACCTGGCCCCAGGTGGCAGAAACTTTCATTTTTGGAGCCTTCTGCCTAAAGACCCTGGGGGAATTGAGCTGCTAATCTGTATCTTAGCCCTGAGTGGTAGTCCTTGGGTGAGGACGAGCACTGGCTGGTGGAGTTGGTGGAGGATTTAAAGAGGAAATTCTACCTACAGATCCTGGGTAGAAAAGAGTGTGGTTGATCCAAGACCAGAGCACAAACCAGGAGAGAAGTAAACTCCTCTCCCTTGATTGTGCCACCTTGGAGGAACTGAGAACTTTCAGGTCCACAGAATATACCCTCCTCTTGACAAAGGACTCAAAAGTCAAGTAACTGGTTGGGAAAATTCTCCCAAAAGGGAAATATGTTAAGAATGTAGAAGGTTGCTTTCTTGGTGAACAAGTATTTTCTTCCATCCTTTTGGATGTGGAAGAACAAAGCTTACCACACAGGAACACATAAAAGTCAAGGTTTCTACATCCAAAACTTCCAAAAAATATATACGATGGTCTCAGGCCATGGAAGAGCTCAAAAAGAATTTTGAAAATTAGCAAGAGAGGTGGAGGAAAAATTAGGAAGGGAAATGAGAGTGATGCAAGAAAGTCATGAAAAGCAGGTCAACATCTTGCTAAAGAAGATCCAAAAAAATGCTGAAGAAAATAACACCTCGAAAAATAGGCTAACTCAATTGGCAAAAGAGGTTCAAAAAGCCAATGAGGAGAATAATGCTTTCAAAAGCAGAATTAGCCAAATGGAAAAGGAGGTTCAAAAGCTCACTGAAGAAAATAGTTTTTCAAAAATTATAATGAAGCAGATGGAAGCTAATGACTTTATGAGAAATCAAGAAATTACAAAATAAACCAAAAGAATGAAAAAATAGAAGAAAATGTAAAGTATATCATTGGAAAAACAACAGATCTGGAAAATAGATCCAGGAGAGACAATTTAAACATTATGGGACTACCTGAAAGCCGTGATCAAAAAAGGAGTCTAGACATTATCTTTTATGAAATTATGAAGGAAAACTGCTCAGATATTCTAGAACTAGAGGGTAAAATAAATATTGAAAGAGTTCACCAATCACCTCCTGAAAGAGATTTGAAAAGAAAAACTCCTAGGAATATTGTAGCCAAATTTCAGAGTTCCTGGGTCAAAGAGAAAATATTGCAAGCAGCCAGAAAGAAACAATTTGAGTATTGTGGAAATACAATAAGGATAACACAAGATCTAGCAGCTTCTACATTGAAGGATCAGTGGGTATGGGATATGATATTCCAGAAATCAAAGAAACTAGGATTAAAACCAAGAATCATCTACCCAGCAAAACTGAGTACAAAACTGAAGTACAAATAGTTCAGGGGAAAGATGTCATTTAATGAAGTCGAGGACTTTCAATTGTTCTTGATGAATAGACCAGAGCTGAGTAGAAAATTTGACCTTCAAACACAAGAATCAAGAGATGCATAGAAACGTAAACAGGAAGGAGAAATCAAAGGGACTTACTAAATTTTAACTGCTTACATTCCCATATAGAAAGATAATATTTTTAACTCTTGAAACTTTTATCAGTATTTGGGTAGATGAAGGATTTACACACAGACACACACACATATGCAGAGGGCACAGAGTGAGTTTATTAGGAAGGGATGATATCTAAAAAAATAAAATTTAGGGATGAGAGGAATATATTGGGAGGAGAAAGGGAGAAATGGAATGAGGTAAATTATCTCTCAGAAAAAGGCAAGAAAAAACTTTTTCAATGGAGGGGAAAAGGGGGGAAGTGAGAAGGAAAAAGTGAAGCTTACTCTAATCACATTGGGCACTTCTACATGGACTTCACTTCTCCATGTGGTATCTTCTCTCCCCCTTCTACTTCCATTTTGGTATGAAAGTCTATCTTATACTGCAGGAAAGTAGGGGAGAAGGGTATAAGTGATGTGGGGGGATGATAGAAAGGAGGCCAAATGAGAGGAGGGAGAAATCAGAAGTAAACACTTTAGGGGAGGGACAAGATCTAAAGAGAGAACAGAATAGATAGGGAGCAGGATAGGATGAAGGGAAATATAGTTAGTCTTTCACAGCATGACTATTGTAGGAGACTTTAGCAAAATGACACGTATGTAACTTACGATGAATTGCTTGCCTTCTCAGTGGGGATGGATGGGGAGGGAGGAATGGAGAGAAGTTGAAACGCAAAGTTTAAAGAATGAATGTGGAAAATTGTTTTAGCATGCAACTGGGAAATGGGAAATAGAGATAATAGGGTATAGAAATTTATCTTGTTCTACAAGAAAGAGAGAAGATGGGGATAAGGGAAGGGAGGCAGATTGGAGGAAGGGGTAATTAGAATGCATTTTGTTTTGGGGTGGTGGAATGGGAGAGATGGGGAGAAAACTTGGAACTCAAAATCTTGTGGAAATGAATCTTGAAAACTAAAAATAAATAAATACATTTTAAAAAGAATGAATGACAACATCAACTTGTAAAAATATGATTCAAGATATTGTGATGCAAGCTCATTATCACTGATAATTTGGTCATTTAATTTAAAAATCTAACAGCTTTTAGGTAAATACTTTTCTAATAATCACCAAGGTTCTGAAGAATTTCTTGAAACCTAGTCCCATAAAAACTATTTTGATATTACTAGTTCAATTCATTTCTATGTAATATACTTTGATTTTATCTAAAAGATATTATCTATACTTATAATTACATTCCTTCTGGAGGCTTCCATTTTAGGGATAGTCATAACCTGATTGTTCTTCAATCTACTCTCAGTTATGCTTCTGACTGTGGATTTCAGCACCATAACTCAACTGTCTTCTCATCCTGGAGCTTCCTTCTTTCATTTTCTCCCTTTTTGCCCTCTGATAAGTTCTTTCCAGGAATTTCACTTTTCCATATGGTATCTTCTCTCCCCTTAGTACTCCCATTTTCTACTTTTTAGGTTGCTTTTTGGTTTGTCTTCTTTCATTAGAATTTAAGATATTTGAGGGCAGGGGCTATCTTTTTGCTTGTATTTGTATCACACACTTATCACTGTGCATAATCTAGAGTAAGTTTTTGATAATTGCTTGTTGTCTGCCTGTTTGCTTCAACTGAATATAAAGCATTATGAAGAGAATTATGAACATTATATTCTTTTGACTATAGAAAATTAGGAAATTTAGTCTCTTAGGGAACCTAAGATATGTACACAACTATAAGGATGTGATAAAAACCTAAAGGATGCACAGACAGGGTACTATGAGATATTTAAAGAGGTATAAATTATTTCAGACTAAATTCTAAATGCTAACACAAAATGAATACAAATAACTGTTATTTCACAAGAGAGCTGGAGCACTAATTCTTCCCTCTCAGTTAATGTGGCCCTGTCAGTTTTGGGACTATGCATGTATGGAGCAGGATCAAGTCATAGCAGAGACTAAACCATAAGAGAAAGGGGAATCAGGAATTATTGAATTCTCTAGCTCTTTAGTTCCATACCCCAGAGGTCACTTAAAATTTAGGCTTAGTTCATGTCAAGGATTTCCAAAAAGATTAAGGGGTAAGGTGTGATTAGAAAATAATTTAATATACAATGTATCTTGGCTATAGGACAGTTATTATTTCCACAACACAAAGGAAATACCACAATAAGACTCAAAAGAGCACATTAATGAAGACAAGCGAAAAGCAGTAAAGCAAAAATAAAAAACTATTGTTATCTTCTACTTGGATGTTTATACTTGAAAAATCAATGTTTGAATAATTTATGGGACTATTGAATTGGCATTTCAACTTCATCTTACCTCCTCCTCCTTTCACATCCCTTTTTTCTGGCCAACTTGGCCCAAATTTTGGCACTACTAATTCACCTATTAGTGATTGCCTTCTCCATTTACCTAACAGTGATCACTTTCTCCATGAAGTGCTACAGTCAGACACTCTTCTGCATTTGGTGCCATCTCAGAGCTTAGAAGCTGCTAACCTCTTCAAGCTGGAGCTTAGATTAGAAATGTCCATCTCAGGATTATTGTTCTATTATCCATTTTCAATAAAGAAATGCAAAGAAGAGGCACCCAGGGCTTTGAAAGGGTAGGCTAAACCAAAACAGATTCTTCAACTGTCATGTTCTTATAGTCACCATGTTTCTATTGTATGAGATGTGTGGTCAATCTTCTACTTCATATAAGAAAACACTGGAAGTTCTGATGTTGTCCATAAACAAAAACAGAGAGATCCTTAAAAGTTGAGTTCACTCTCATTAAAGCTTCCTGAGAGGGTCATACTACCTGACTTAATAAATAATTCTCTCTTGCATACAACTTCTCCATCCTGTTCCCCATCCCATGTCATGAGATGAAAAGGGACAACTCAAGGTTTTTGATACATGTCAAATGACAAACACTTCATTACTGAAGAATGTTCTTACTTTAAGGGGGCAGGGTACATGTATTCACTCCATGAAATGTGCTCTATACTAATATGAATAGTCTATACAAATAGACCACACTTTGGGTTGGGAGACTATTTATCCTCCTCATATATGTCTATTACCTGTTGGCAACACAGCTCTCAAGCTCTCATTCTTGCTTGAGTGTTTATCTGGGACAGATTTGAATATATAATCTAAAAGTATGCATATTGTATATAAAATATCAACACTGAACACCAAGGTGATTGGTAATCTGATTCCTATATCCATATGATTGTTTATTTGTTTTTTTGAACAAATCTACTTGAAATTTTATATGTGTGTTGTATATAATATATGTATTAATGTTAGTACATGGAGTATTATAAGTTAGATTTTATTATCCAACATTTAATAGACAATATGTCATATTGGTCAGAAGACTACCATTGGGGTCCATAACACCTGGATTAGTGTCCTGGTTCTGATAAATACTGACTGTTAGACCATAGACAAATAACTTTAATAGCTAAGAAATATCTTATGCAATACCCCAAAACAGTAAGATGCAGAGAGACCTGTTGATTTGCATTGATGAAGTGAGTTTTTATAGCACAAGTATAAAATCACTACACTTTTTTTTTTAAATAAATGCACTTAGTGGTTGGAGAACTTGAAATGTAAAATATGACCAGTCTTACAATGACATATGTTGACCCTTGGTTTACCTCATAATCTTTCCTTTGATGCTTCTTTTTAACATGTAAAGTGCACTAGCACTTTACTTCCAATTCCCTAATATTAGTACTCCAGTAGTAATCATGTACCTTAGATTCAACCTTTTCCAAAAAGGAGAGCTCTCAAAGGACATTTACAGGTCTTATATTACTAACAAAAGATGTCTCCATTCTCCTGTGATTGTCATGGAAGAACATCAAGTAGTTCAAGTTTAAAATTAAATTTCCAAATTTAATATCTGACTGAAAGAGCTTTTTTCTTAGTGTAAGCAACAATATATGCAAATCAGATTTTATTTACTCTGTTTTGTGCTTCTCCAGTTTCATGATAGCTCTAGGTTTTATCACAAATTTCAATATCTGAAGTTGGATTCTGTGTGAGTATTCAAAAACCACAAATTCCAGGACATGGTGTTGTCAAGGCAATAACCTAGATTCCCTATTGAGCTCTGTCCTGTAGAGTGAGGAATAGCTGTGGATTTCTTTCTTTTGAGGAAAGGAGGGGTAGAGTCACTGCAATGATCCTCACCTGTCTAAAGTACAAAAGATAAAATCATTCTTTTCTTTTATTAGATGAAACAATGATTCCATTTCACAATAAAATTACAATTTGATATAGGTACTCCAGGTGGATTTCTCCTGGCTTCTTTTTCTGAACATTACTGGAGTTACACCTTTGTAAAAAGCTGAAAAAAATTATCCTCAGCATGGATCTTCAGCATCATGCAGTGACTCTGATTAAGCCCTTGCCAAAAATACCATGGTGATTTTTTTTTAATTCTTTGAATCAGGAAATTTTCTTTGTGTATTATCTAAATGTGGTAATAGTCAAGGTGAAATGCAGTCAGAGAAGTTGAACATTTTCTTGGGAACTGGATTTTATGAGCTTTCAAGCAAAAATAAATGTTTTGAAGGTGCCCCTCTTAAACATTTGTCAAAAGAAATGCTGCTTCATTTTGTTTAGATAAGTTTAAAAAGCAACAATAGAGTGAAAAAGCCAAAATATAGATTGCATGTCCATCCTGAATACATAATTTAGAACTCCTCCCTCTGCTTACACCCAACACTACTGAGGTAATTTTTTTTCATTGAATCACTTGTCAAATCAAGTTATTTTAATTTGTGTAGTATCACTACGAATATTTTTTGAGTTAATACTACCTGAAAATGATTAATTTTGCTTCAGTAGCCAAATAACTATTACTCTGGATCTCATTTTTTGAAACTTTAAGAAGGCCAACATGTTTTGATGGCATAATTGAAACTAAGGCTTCAAAAGGTTATATGTGATTTTTCTAGAGTCATGAAGCTCATATGTTTCAAAGGTGAGTTTAAGTTATTTTTTTTCAATGACTGAAGACACTATATTTTTTCTTTCTCCCTTTCTGTCAGGAGGGAAGGAGTGAGGGAGAAGAAAACACACCTGTAACAAATGTGCATCATCAAGTAATGCAAATTCCATCATTGATCATGCAAAAAAAATGATATGTCACTCTACAACCTAAATCCCTAACCTTGTAGGAGCTGTTTTAAATTAGCTGTTTCTGACTCAAAACCTAGCAGTCCATCCATTATGTCAGTGCAATGAGGGTAGTAAAGCTTGGAATGTGAGTGATCAAATAAATTTATAAAAGTCACATTGCTATCAAAAGTTTTGGCTCTTAGCTATTAGTCCGTTGGTTCTTAATACTATTTTCTGGAGGGAGAGGGAAAGATTATCCATGGGGAAAGAGGAAGGAAAGGTGAGAGTAAAACAACAACAGCAACAGCACTCCATAAGAGTTACTGTGATGGTCAAAAAGTTTACAGGAAATGGCAAGAGAAATGCCTATCACAAAGGGTTGGTTGTGTTTGGTAAAAGGAGGGACAGAAATTAACACTGAGGGAAAAAAATTACCTTTTTAAATTTCTGTAAGGTTAAAGAATGATGTGTGTCACTCAATACTTTATCTTTTGTGGAGAAAGGAGGAAAGGCTATTGCTGCTTTTGTGCTTTTTCTTTTATTGCACAAATTCTAAAATGATCCTGCTCACATTGTTTATACTCTCTTTCCAGCTGAATGTATTTATATGTCATCATTGGAACTCCTTCAGTTACACAATGAAAAATAATCTATTTCCTTTTAAAGACTTTGTAATGAATTTTTCTAAAAATAAGAGTGCACACACATTTTTTGGAAGAGTGGGAAATTTGCATTAGATCTGTATTTGAAATGGTTTTTTCCCTCCACATTTTCTCAAGTTTTGTTACTTTTGAACTGATTTGCATGAAGCATGAAAGTTACCCAGCTGTTCAAATGAATACATTATTTTGTGCTTTCAATGAAAATGGAAGTGGTATTTTCTTCCTTTACACAGTTCCTATAGTTTATTTGAATTTAAATAAAAGAAATAAAAAATATATGGGACCAGTTCTAAGTAATTGTAAAGTGAGCTTAAAGAAAAAAGACTAGAAAGATTGAATGCAATTGCAGGAAACATTGAAAAATATTGATTATCTGATACAAACAAGGCAGCATTATTTATTGGAATAAGTTGTAGACCTGGAGCCAGAAGAAATGGTTTCAAATCTCTGATTCCAATACTTACTAAGTATATAAACAAGAACAAGGTACTTAACATTTCTGATTCTCAATTTTCTCATCTGTAATATGGAATTAATACTGGCACTACTTGCAATACATATTTTAAAGATTTTTGTGAGAAAAATAATTTGTTGTATAGAGAAGTGAGTCAAATTTCCAAGAATACTAGTCATTACCCAATTAATAAATGGTCAAAGGATATGAACAGGTAGTTTTCAGATGAAGAAATTAAATCTATCAATAGTCATATGAAAAAAATGATCTAAATCACTATTGATTAGAGAAATGCAAATTAAAACAACTCTGAGATTCCCTCTCATAACTGTCAGATTATCTAGTTTGACAGAAAAGAAAAATGATCTATGTTGGAGGAGATGTGAGAAAATTGGAACACTAATGCATTTCTGGTAGAATTGTGAACTGATACAATGATTTTGGAGAGCAATTTGGAACTGTGCCCAAAGGGCTACAACACTGTGCATACCTTTTGATCCAGAAATGCCATTACTAAGTATGTATCCCAAAGAGATTATAAGAAAGGGGAAAGCACCCATATGTACGAAAAATATTTATAGTAGCTCTTTCTGTAGTGGCAATAATTTGAAATTCACGGGATGCCCATCACTTGAACAAGTTGTGGTATATGAATGCAATGAATTTCTATTATCCCATAAGAAGTGATGAACAGGAGGACTTCAGAAAAACCTGGACAGACTTATACGATCGTATGCTGAGTGAAGTAAGCAGAATCAGAAGAGCACTGTGAACAGTAACAATACCATTGTGGAACTGTCCACTATGATAGACTTAGCTCCTCTCAGCTATATTATTATTTCCATGATGGAAAAAGCTATCCACATCCAGAGAAATAGCTATGGAGTCTCGTGTGTTCATCCTTTGTTGCTGAAGAAGACCACGCCATCAAAGAAATAATAATATGACTTGCACTTGACTTTGTTTTGGGTGAGGGAAGGCTGTGCAGGTCACCAGCTTCACTTCTCCTCCAGAGCCATCTGCATCCAATAACCAGATATTCATCAGGATGACTAGACATGACCTAGGATGAGGCAATTGGGGTTAAGTGACTTGCCCAAGGTCGCACACCTAGCGAGTGTCAAGTGTCTGAGGTGAGATTTGAACTCACTGACTCCTGCACTGGTGCTCTATCCACTGCACCACCCAGCTGCATTCCTATTTATATCTCTTTTGGAAGTAGTTTTTATCATGAAAAGAGATATTTACATCTTGTGAGTTATTTTGATTCTTTACCTGGATCTTATTATTTTACTTTGGATCAGTTTGTGTAAATAATTTCAGGTTTCTCTATATTCCTTATGATGTTTTTTGTATTTCTTAGAGGACAGAAATGATTTGTTACATTCATAAATCACGTTTGGTTAAGCAATTCTTCAATCTATTAGCATCTATTTTTGTCATCACTCTTTACTACCACAAAGTGCTGCTATAAACATTTTGATTTTGAGCTTTGATTGTTTTATAAGCCTTCTTGTCTAACAATGGTATCAGGTCAATGGTTGTGGATATATTATTCACTTTGTCCAAATGGACAATTCTAAATGGTTTTCCAAAATGACTTTTTCAATTAGTAGTTTTACCATCTATTAGCCTATCCGTCTTTCCATAACTCTTCTAATATTTGCTATTTCAGCCTTTTGTCATCATTGCCAGTTTGCTTTGTGTTAGCTGCAATATCATCGTTGATTTGATTCAAATTTCTCTTATTAATGTTAATATAGAGCATTCTTTTGTATGGTTAAAAATCATTTCCAATTATTTTTAGAGAACTATTTGTACATATCTTTTTAATACTTCTCTATTTGCAAATAATTTTTATCTTATATTTCTGTTACTTGATTATGTATCTTAGCTATCAAACTCATACAATATATATTTATCATGAAATTTTCCACAGTAAATATTTCTCTTCAAATTGTTCATTTTATTTGTGCAAGAGATTTTCAGTTTGATTCAAAGTTATTAATTTGTCTCATATTATTGCTTCTATCCCTTGTTTGTTTTCATATTCATATCATAACAATAGCATGAAAGTTATATGATCTATTTCTTTTATAATTTTTATGGTATCATCTTTAATATTTAGATTATGTAAGCACCCTTAATTTACAGTAGACTTTTGTAATAGATAGTAATACAAGTCTAATTTCTGTCAGATTGCTTTCCAGTATTCCCTAGAATTCTTATCAAATAAGGTGTTCTTTTTCTAAGTAGTTGATGTTTTGGGGTTTACTGAATACTGGATTATTGAGTTAAATATCATGTTGCATACATATTATATTATATTCCATTGATCTAATTTTCTGTTTTATTTTATTTTGTTTTAAATCAGCATCAAATAGTTTTGATTTCTTCTCTGTAATATGATTTGGTGTTTGGGAGCCCTATTGGCTTTTCATTAATTCCCTTGTCACTCTAGACCTTTTGTTCTTCCAAAGCACTTGTTATTTATTTTTCCATCTTGTAAAATACCCTCATGATACTATGATTTATAGAACCAAGTCTATATTTTGACTGTGGAAGTATTGTCATTTATATCATACCGAATATTCTTTATCAGTTAACAGTTATTCATATTCAATGTAACTGCAGATTAATGTGCTGCAAGAACTGATGGCTATGATGAAGACAGAGAACCACAGAGACTTAAATGACCTCATGCCATTCAAAATAAACCAAGCAAAGAAAATAACATAAATAATTCATGCAACCATGTAAGTTGAAAGAACCACAAAGCAAAAAAGTAAATGCTGCAAAATTAAAAATTACAAGTATGCCCTGAAAGCAGAAATAGAAAAAGGAACCCCCTCTCTACTTCTTTTTAGGCAAAGGATATTCACAATTTTGTATGGTTTTTAAACCTTTCCATTGCATTAATATCTTTCCCTTAATCTTTCTTCCTTCCTCTTTTTCTCCTTTTCTTTAAAACATTTGTTATCTAGAGTAACTCTCTAGGAGGGAACAGGACTAATGATGCTGAAGAAAATTCTAGTGATATATAGATTTTTTTCAAGTTATCTATTCTCTAGCCATGCTACTACCATCTTGTACTTGTGAATCCAATTGTTTGAATATAGATTTAAAACTTTTATGTTGATTTGTTTCTCTTGACTATCAAGATCCCTTTAGATTTTTACTCTGTAATACCTCTCAGCATTGTGTCATTTGGTGAGCATGCCATCTATGCCTTTAAGTCACTCACAAAACTGTTAAATCATGATCAGAAAGGGTTACCTGAGTTATTTAGTGAAGTCCTCCTTCCAAGATGTCATAGAAGCTTAAAGTACTACTCCTTGGGCATATTCTGTGTGTTCTTAAATATATCCAGCTATCATAGGCTATGTTTGTTATACGATTGAAATAGACAATAGAAAATCTCCAGTAGATATTAAAATAATATTTAAAGTGAGGTTTTATGAAATAGGAAAATGGGAACAGAGGCTGAAATTTATAATTTATAAAATGACATTTCAGGTTTTGGACCAGATTAAATGTGTAACAGTTTACCCCTATTTGAAAGAAACAAGGAAGAAACAATGAGAAAAACGATTGTAAAAACTTTCAACTTTTTCAAATATTCCATACTTAAAAAAGCTAATGGATAACCTTTAAAGGAATTACAAAGCCCTAAAGCATTTTGTATCCTTTTATCAATGTAAGAGCAGGAAAAATAACGATCAGCAATATTCTCTTATTAAACAAGGCAAAGTATTTCCTTTTTTAATTTTACCAGTGAGGTTTATTGTATTGATGGAATTTTTTTTAAAAAAATCATCATAAAGTCATTGAAATAAAACAAAAGAACAATACAATGCAACTAATATTGTAGGGGTTGGGATAGAGTGGAGCCACAGCCTGGGGGGAAAAACAAACAAAAAAAAACCTTGGCTTTTTTTAAAAAGGTCAAGATCTAGTACTGTAACCAAGGCTATCTCCAGCCACTCTGATCTGGGCCTTGCCCCTGGGCCCAGATAGGTCCAGAGGAGAAAGTGAGGCTGATGACTTTGCACAGCCCTCCCTAACTTAAATCCAATTCACTTGCTAGTTGTGGCATCACCTTCATGATGTCATGGTTCTCTTTGACAAGAAAGGATAAACACCAGCAACCTTCTTCCCTTACCAACTCCTCCTAGGTCCAGTGAACGGTCTTGCTGATCCAGAAACCTAACTATCAAATTGATAATGGTCATATCCTAACAAATCTATCACCTTATCGAGATTCATATGAAACTAATTTTCAAAATAAAAATCTACTGAGGGATAGATCCAAGATGGCAGAGACAAAGCAGGGACTTTCTAGAACTCTCCCCCAAACCCAGTCAAATACCTGTAAAGAAAAAGACTCTTAACAAATTCTCAAATGGCAGACCCACAGAATACTGGAGTGAAGCAAATCTCCAGCCAAAGACAGCCTGGAAGGGTAATGGGAAGCATCTATTCCACCCCACTGGGAGCAGAGCTCAGTCTAGTATAGGCCTCACCTGCCTAGAAAGGACCTGAGTAGGTCTCACCAGGACTGAATCTCTCGTACCTGTGGCAGTTTGCAGACAAATTGGAAGGTGAGTGGAAAAAAACTATTGGACCTGTGTGAAAGAGTAGAGTGGTCCAATCCCAGCCCTAGGGAGGTGTGTGGGTTGAGTAGCCTGCTGTAGTGACAGGAGCAGCAGGGGCAGCAGCAGTGGCTGCTTCTGGAGCTCTAGGCCCACAGATTGTAGAGGGACTGAGTGGCTGACAATGCACCCTTCCACCCCTACTGAAGCATAGAACTACTTTGACAAAGAGCTCAAAAGTCAAGTAAATGGCTGGGAAAATGAGCAACTACCAGAAAAAAGAGTCAGACTATAGAATCTTACTTTGGTAACAAGGAAGACCAAAATATACAAAGAGAAGACAACAAAGTCAAAGTCTCTTCATCAAAAGCATCCAAGAAAAATATGAATTCATCTTAGGCCATGGAAGAGCTCAAAAAGATTTTGAAAATCAAGGAAGAGAAGTAGAGCAAAAATTGAGAAGAAAAATGAGAGTGAAGCAAGAAAATCATGAAAACTTAGTTAGCTGCTTGCTAAAGCAAAAAAAATACAAACCCTAAAATGCTGAAGAAAATAACAAATTAAAAAATAGACCAACCTGAAAGGCAAAAGAGATCCAAAAATCAAATGAGAAGAATGCATTAAAAAGCAGAATTGGAAAGGTGGAAAAGGAGTAAAATCTCACTGAAGAAAACAATTCCTTAAAGATTAGAATGGAGAAAATGGAAGCTAATGACTTTATGAAAAATCAAGAAATTATTTTTTAAAAAAGCAAAGGAATGAAAAAAATAGCAGAAAATGTGAAATATCTCATTGGAAAAACAAAAACAACTGACCTGGAAAACAGATCCAGGAGAGATAATATAAAGATTATTGGACTACCTCAAAGCCATGATCAAAAGAAAAGGCTAGATATCATTTTTCAAGTAATTATCAAGGAAAATTGCCCTGTTATTCTAGAACCAGAGGGCAAAATAGATATTGAAAGAATCCACCGATCACCTCCTGAAAGAGATCCCCAGAGGAAAACTCCTAGGAGTATTGTAGTCAAATTCCAGAGCTCCCAGGTCAAGGAGAAAATACTGCAAACAGCTAGAAATAAAGACTTTGAGTACTGTGAAAACACAATCAGGATAACATGATCTAGCAGCTTCTAAATTAAGGGAACTTAGGGCTTGAAATATGATATTCCAGAGGTCAAAGGAGCTAGGATTAAAACCTGTCCAACAAAACTGACTGTAATACTTCAGGGGGAAAATGGTTATTCATTGAAAAAGATGACTTTCAAGCATTCTTGATAAAAAGACCAGAGCTGAGTGAAAAATATGAATTTCAAACACAAGAATCAAGAGAAGCATGAAAATGTAAACAGGAAAGAGAAAACACAAGGGAATTACTAAAGTTGAACTGTTTACATTCCTACATGAAATGATAATTTTTTGTAGCTCTTGAGACTTTTCTCAATATTAGGGTAGTTGGAGGGATTATATACATATAGACAGAGGGCACAGGGTGGGTTAATATGAAGAGATGATATCTAAAAAAAATAAAATTAAGGGATGAGAGGGGAATATATTGAGAGAATGAGAAAGGGAGAAATAGAATGGGGTAAATTATCTCTTGTAAAAGAGGCAAGAAAAACCATTTTCAATGGAGGGAAAGAGGGGAAGTGAGAGAATAAGTGAACCTTACTCTCATTACTTTTGGCTTATGGAGGAAATAACATGCACATTCAATTTGGGAAGAAAATCTATTTCACCCTGCAGGAAAGTAGAGGGGACAGAGATAATCAGGACTGGGGAGAATGATAACAGGGAGGGCAAATGAGAGGAAAGGTAATTAGAAGTAAACACTTTTGAGGAAGAACAAGGTCAAAAGAGAAAATACAATTAATGGGGGGATAGGATGGAGAGGAATATTGTTAGTCTTTCACAATATGTCTGTTATGGAAATATTTTGCATGACTACACATGTATAACTTATGTTGAATTGCTTGCCATTCTCATTTTGGATGGGGAAGGAGGGAGAGAATTTGGAAGTCAGAGTTTTAAAAATGAATGTTAAAAATTGTTTTTACATGCAATTGAGTAATAAGACATGTAGGCATTGGGGTATAGAAATCTATCTTGCCCTATAAGAAAATAGGGAGGATTGGAATAAGAGAAGGGAACGGTGTGGTAGAAGGGAGGGCAGTTTGGGGAAGGGATAATCAGAATCCACACTGTCTTGGGATAGGAGAGATGGAAAAATATTTTGGAATTCAAAATCTTGTGAAAATGAAGGTCGAAAACTAAAAATAAATAAATTAATTAAAAAATAAAAATCTACTATATTTTCTTAAATATCCCCCCTTTCACTTATTATTTAATAAATAAATGCCTTGTTTATTGGGGAGGGAGCTGCGTTAACACCAATAAAATAAAATCAGAGGGAGGCATATTTCAATTGCTTGAATAAAACTTTCTTTCTAATGAATTCTGTAAAAATGGAATAGTCTGTCTTGCAAGGAAGTGATTGTGTGTTTTCACGTGAAGGCTGAAAGACCTCTTGTCTTGTCAAGTGGGTTGTAGAAGGGATTACCATTATAGTTTTGATTAGACTAGATGATCTCGGAAGTAACTTCCAACCCTGAGATTTTGTTATTCTAGGAGTCAGACGAATACTAAACTCCAAATTTAGAAGTAAGGGTACCAATGGCAGCCACACTGTCAGACAGGCATTATCTGTTTCTGTCTCTTATGGGAGCTACAGAAGGCCAACATTCATAGTCTGTGCATATTACTTTGCAAATAGCCTAAATTCCTCACCCTTGGCAGTCTCAGGCATTAGTTTATTACTTTTAAGTCATTATTTACATGCAATTTCCAAGTGTCCTTTGAAACTCTAATTAACCATGGGGCCAGAATTTTTAACCATGCAACCTGCCAAGGGAATTATGTTTGATTCCAATACAGTTTCTGCCAGAGTTCATGGTACAAAGCAAAATTAATTGATTCACCATTCCCCTCCTACTTTAGAAGTAAAGTATCTGTTGGAGGCAGAGCAAATTATGAGATTATGAGAGCAGCCATGGATTCACTTATAGTAAGATCTTCCCAGTGGAGTGGTCCATGAGAAAAACTAAAACTGAAAAGCAGAAGTTTAATTAGTTGCTTAAAATGATCTCTCTCTCACTCTCTCTCTTGCTCTCTTTCTCTTCAAGTATTCCTTATATATGTAGATATATTTATGTGTATATACTCACATATACTATCTCCATTTATATAACTAGGACAGTATTATATACTGTATATGTGTTGATATAGATTATATAGATATAAATATAGATATTTCCTAGTTTTTGGAATAGTATCTTAGAGTGAGAATGGGAGTATTTTTTCAAGAGAAAGATCAGGAAACATTAACAAGATATATAATCTTTAGCAGTCCTAAACTCTGGAAACAATATAGTCATGAACCAAAATATAGTTGTTTTAGTTGAAGTTGTTTTCCATGAGCAAAATACAAAAGATCATGTTACTCTTTGTCTAATCAAACCAAAACCATGATGACTATGGCATAGGATGATATAGTGGACACATGAAGCCTGAAAACTTTAAATTGAATCCTGGATGCAAAATGGAGATGAAAGGGACGCTGTGGTTGATCTAACCATAGGATTTAGGGCTTATTAAAAAAAATCCAACATCGTTTAGTTCAATCCATTCATTTTAAACATGTAGAACCTGAAGCTCAGCAAAGATAAATGCCTTGCCCAAGGTCACCTAAAATAGTAAAGAATAGAACCAAGATTTAAATGGAGGCTTTTTGACTCAAGGTCTGGCATTTTTTCCTTTATGTCAAACTGTCTTCATAATTTCTGCATAAGCAAGGAGGCAGACATCTAATCTTTTTGAGTCTCAGTTTAGTAAGTCTATTCAAAGACAGATTACACTCCTTCTATTAATTGTATCACCCAGGTGTTATAGGTAATGCAAAAGGTAAATCATTGTTATAAAATAAAGTTGTAATTATTATTGTGAATAACATCATAAACACTTCAATAAACATTAGCTAAGGACTCATTAAATATGAGATTCAATGAATATGAAGAGAACAGCATCACAGGATCATAGATCATAGAAGGGATCTCAGAGTTAATTTTGCCATAGGAGAACATATTGTTGGAGAGAGAGAAGCTAGGATCAGATGCTGGATCTGCTCCTTAGCACAGGTGTCCCCTAGGGGAAGTCCCTTCACTTGCTGGAATAGATGGAATCAACAGTCTCTTTCCCCTTTTAATTTATGATCTCCCTAATTTTACAGATGAAAACTATAAAGATTGTTGTTGTTTGTACTTGGAAAAGATCAATGACATTATGATGTTGGAGTCAAGCTACAGTGTCTTCAACTGTGTTTGATCAGTCCAATACAAGCTCTGAAGGCTCTGCCACAGGTTGGGTACAGATGATCCATTTGAACATTCAGGACAGAGATGGCTTTAAATTTGCTCATCTCACTTTTCATTTGTGGTACTATTATACTGCTTTGTTGAGAGAGCACAGCACCTTCTTAGATGTGGGCATGCCATGCTGAACAATATTGTGCCAGTGTCTCCCATGACTTACAATCAGTACTAAAGTTCTTCACAGAAAGGTTGATAGTAAAGTAAAAAACCTTGATAGAAAGTAAAAAAAAAGATAGAAAACCTTGATTAGTAAAATAATCTTTTAGGTAAATATGTTTGGCATTCTTTCTCCATAATCAATCCATCAGAGTTGCACTTTCTGCAGTAGAATGTGAATGCTTGGCAGTTCAGCTTGACAAAGGGCCTAGAGAATTAAAGGAATGTGATCCCAAATTACCCAACTGGTAGCTAAACAGTAGAACTAAGAGTTAAACTTAAGTTCTCTGACTATAAAACAAGTACTTTTTTTCTGCTGTACTACATTTTGGAAAATCTAGAATCAAATAGGCAGCATGGAACAACTCAAAAACTATGATACATGGAGTGCATCATAAATGAAAATGAGAAGTAAAAGAAAAATATACAGAGTATAAGGACGGCAAAATTGATTTAACCTGGAGATCAGAGAAGATTTCCTGGAGGGAATATGATCTGAAATATGTCTTGAAGGACTGGAAGAGATGGGATAGGTACAGAAGAGGGCCTGGGCAAAAATGCAGAGATAGACAAGTATAGGAATGGGGCAGTGCAATTTGACTGGAATGTATACCATGGGAAAGAAAGTAGTGTAAATTAGTCTATAAAGACAATGTGTAGGATTTGAATAACAGGAAAAGGAATTTAAGCTTTATGTAATAAGAAAGGAAGAGCCATGATATGTTTTTGAGGAGTAGATGATAATGAGATCTGTGATCAGATAGGACAGGACTTGAATCCTACCTTTGAAAATTAACAGTGTATGATCCTGGATAAGTCACTTGATCTCTACAAAATAGCTGTGAACCTAAAAGGGCCATGTATAATTCAGCTCTTCTTATTATTCAAGGACCCCATTTATAACTTTTGTTTGAAATAGCATGGGTTCTCTATTCAGCTATTCCTCTCCCATGAGAAAGAAGGAGAAACGCAGTGGGCCAGGAGTGAATCATTTAAATTGTTTACCATAAGTGGAGTTGAATAAGATCATTAACATTAGGCTCAGACTTTCTAAAGATAATTATGAGCTTTATAACAGTTGTGTCAAACTTGAGTAGGCCTACAGGAGAATCAGATGGAAATGTAATTGGAAAATGCTTAATAAAAGAAAGAAAACTATAATACAACATAGATAATGTTAGTCTGTGATTTTCTAAGTCAACATAATGGTACAGGGACATGGTTGTATTTCAGTTTGACACCAGTGCTTTACAAGAACTCTACCAATAACACCCCAGAAAATGATGTTGAATATGCCAAAGATGCAACATGGTGTAACAGTAAGTACCCTGACAAACACAGTTGGGGGGAGGGAGAGGGGGCTGCTATCACAATTGTTTTGATCTGCTTTTCAAAAGGAAATGGAAATTTGAGGGGTTAATCATCTCCTTTAATCAAACACAAATATCATTCATCAATAGAGAAAAATATAAGAAATGAAATAAAGACCAATATACAGGCTTCCTATTGTCTGACCATTATATACATACATAATTACCAGAGAGAGAAGCACCAACCTCTGGGTGTTCAAGGCCAGCAGCCAGTTTAGCAGCTTCCCAGAGTCTCATCTAGCACACAAACCTTCTTCCAAAAGTAAACCCCAAAGTAAAACCTCACCCACAGTGTCTTTATACTCTTTTCAAAGCCAGAGGGCAGGGCCTCTCATGACCCACTGCCTCATTAGAAATTTAAGAAAAGGTGAGGACCTTCCTATAAATCTTCCCTAATCAAACTCCCTTTAATGGGTAGGTAGGGAAGATCTTCCCATTAAGAAGCAAAATTATATTAACAATAAGTGAAAAGTGAAAATACACATGGAGAATGAGCTTTTAGTGTGTTTATGTCACTTTGGGCCACTAGGGTCATACAGGAGATAGTAAATGGCATATCATGACAACTGAAATTACTTGTTCAGCTTCTGATTAATCAGTAAGCAGCTACTGTTTCTAGAGGAGTCAACAGGAAATTGTACTCTACCATGAGTTAAAATTATTTTATTTGACTTTCTCCTTCTGTCTTCTTATATTCCTGCAGGATAGTTAGAACAGTTTATATAAATTAGTCCAAGGCTACTTTGGGAGAAAGTGTGGCAAATGAGAAAGCAGTCTTCATTTTCCCATTAGATTTCTATGACCATTTACAAAACCATTCACAAATCCAGATCTTGTGATGACTGCTGGGTTTCTACCACCTGTGTCAGCACAGTGCTAAACCCTTGACACTCATTATCTCATTTGATCCTTGCAACAACTCTGGGAGGTGGCTGCTATATTATTCTCATTTTACAAATGAGGAAACCAAGGCAGACAGCAATTAAATAACTTGCCCAAAGACTGAGGTCATATTTGAATCCAGGTCTTCTTAATTTGAGTTCTGACTTGTTATCCACTGTCATATCTTGCTGTCATTTGTCTGCTGATTTCCCTTTCACAACTATTGCTAACCTTGTGGTAAAGAGTCACTCTGATATCTGTCGGCCATCTTGTTCTCTTTTGAGTAGCTAAATATCAAATTTCCTTTTGAATACAGGAGTACCATAGAAAACAGTGAAGGGGGAAGAAAGATTGAAAGTTGATTCTTTCACATACCAAGATTAAATTTGACTGAAATTTTCAAAAAAAAAAAGAAAAAGAAAAGAGAAAAGCACAGCAAGAAGGAATTGAAGTAAAGGTGTACACTACTAGCCCAATGGCCTAGGCTGGGTATTTTCATTCAAAAGTTAACCCTTTTCTTTAAATAATTTTATTCCAATTATATGTAAACACAATTTTCAACGTTCTTTTTTTTAAATTTTGAGTTCCAAATTTTTCTGTCTCCCTCTCTCCCATCCCTCCTCCCCAAGAGAGCAAGCAATTTGATATAGTTTATGCATGTGCAATCAGGTAAAACATATTTCTGCCTTAGTCATGTATGGAGGAAAGAAACAGAATAAAAGGAAAAAAATACCATAAGGACAAAGAAAGTAAAAATAGTGTGCTTCCATCTGCATTGTGTCCATCAGTTAAAAATTAACTTTTAAGGGTTAAACAGGCATTTTAATTAACAGGCATTAATTAGGAAAGTTATCTGGGGAAATTCTTTCTTGTCTTTTTGTCAGAAGGATGGTATTGTCTCCTCCATTTACCCTGCATGACAGAAAATGAGGAAATCTATCTCTAAAAATAGGTCTCCTTACCCCTTTGTCTTTTGAAACCCTTTGGCCTTCTGGTGAAGCCTATGAATCCCTTCTCATAATAACATTTTGGAAAATATAAAATTAAAAATATTCAAAGGAAATAAATTATTTTGAAATATAACTAATATCTGTCATTTATTTAATGTTAATAGTGAGAGCTTGTTTATCATAGTTGTTTGCATATTTTGTCCCCATTTGGCTGTGAATTTCTGGAGATCAAGGACTACAATACGGCTTTCCTTATATCTACAGCACAGTGAGTGGCTCATATTTGATAATTTATGAATGTATATTGGCTGACTGATGATTCCATGTTAAGAGCCTCCGTTGTAATAATTTAAACACCTTTTTTGTTCCAAGTGCTCCCCTTTGTTAGGGGAAAGGATATCTGGATAACCTAGGATGAATACTTGGACCCTTACTGGTATTTACATTAGGAAAAAAGATTTATATGAAGGTAGGAATAAGAAAACATGATTTCTCACCTCTGATATTGTATAGACTCCCAGTGACTAGAACATGTCCTATTTACTTCCTCTCCTTTCTATTACAGCAAAGAATGGGGAGTTTGGTGTCTTGGTGGGTAGAATGCTAAGCCTGAAGTATGAAAGATTTGATTTCACACTGCCTTAGATCCTTATTGGCTGTGTCAACCTTGAGTTCAGTTATTCAATCTCTGTTTGCCTCAGTTTACTCAACTATAAAATAAGAATAGTAATAGTACTTAGGGTTAGAGTGAGGATCGAATGACATCATATTTGTACCACTCTAGAACAATTCCTGGCAAATTACTATTTACATAACTTGTCATTTGAAATGCTTTTGTTTGATGAAAAAAGAGGCTATTATTCTTTCCGCAAGCATGTTAACTATAGGTCACTTGCTCTTTTTTTATTATATTTTATTTAAAAATTTTTTTTCTGTTTCACTTTAATTTGCTATTGCAGGTAGTGGTGGTGAAATCTAAAAACTCGTATTTTGTCCCAATTACTCGGTATATGTATTTTCTAATTTATTAATTCAGACATTAATTTGTGGACTACATGTCACAGTGTTATGGATATGCAAGGTCCATAGCTGACAGACTGGTAACCTGAGAAACAGAATATAATATATAATCACATTTAATTTTGTGATGTAGTATTTGGGTTATACAAATTCATTTTGTGATAAAGATAAAATTAAATAATTATTATAAAGCACTTAGCACAGTGCCTGGCACATAGGGTGTTTTAGAAATATTAATATTATACGTTACTACTATTAGAAGTAGTAGTGTTACTAATTATTGTACAAATGAGGAATTGGGGTCAACTAGCGTAGTCATTGGCTTCCTAGACAAAGTAGCAATTTCAGTTATGATTTGGAGAGAGAAGGAAGACATTCCAGGAATGAGTTACAGAATTAAAAAAAAAAAGTGTGTGTGTGTGTGTGTGTGTGTGTGTGTGTGTGTGTGTGTGTGTGTATGTACATAAAGATATACATATAGACCTAAATTTATTTATGCACATTTGCATATAAACAAATAGACATATAAATAAATGTTTGTATATACATACATGTATATGTGCAAGATAATCAGAAAACTGGCCTGACTGGTGAAGAGAGTGCATATACTAATATGGTAATCAGGGTGCTTGATGAGTATTGTTCATACCAACCTCAAAGTCTTAAGAATTTATTATGTTTTGGTTTTTCCCAGTTTAAAATCATAAAATATGACACCCTTGAAAGGCATCTAGCTATCACTGACCATGAATGACAAACAAGTCAGAACAAATGTCATAAATTAATTTTTTAAAAAGAAAAATAATAAGCATGTGGAAACAATTATCATATAGGTGTCTCCAAATTCTTTGTGTTCCAAAGGGGACATCTTACTCAAAAAGGTTAGAAAACATGCTTGCAATGAACTGCTCTCTAAATAAGTATAATTGTCTGGTTTTCATAAGTAGTTGGAAAGCTCTTTCAGAGTAGGGACTATTTACATTTCTTCTGCATTCCCCAAAGCACATACTATAATGTTGGGTACATAATGCCACATCTATTTTCTCAATCAACAGATAAAAGTATAACGATTACCATGTGGGATAACTTGAAATATTAAGGTGTTTAAAAAATAAAAATGATACATCCTACTTTCGAAAGTTAGAAAACCTTCTTTTATATTGTTTTACTTAGGTTTATAGCAAAGCAGAATATGTGGAAGTCACTAAATGCTTGTCTATTAACTAATTTATAATTAATTAATTGGTATTAATAATTGATCAATAGTGTCAAATACTACAGAGAAGTAAAAGATGGTAAAAGTCTGGTTTTTGAAAATAATGGATTTAGTTTAAGGAAGGCATTAATGAAATTGGAGAGGATTACGTAAGAAGACTGCAAGCAATGGAAACCAGGACTTCAAGGAAATAAGGAGTAGTTGGTGGGTGAATACAGAGTATTCTACTCTGTAAAACTTGAGCCTTAGAGGCAGAGAAACAGAAAGGATCATAGCTTTCAGTGGTTTGGGAGTCAAGGGAAAACTCACCATATCTCCATCTTTACAAGAATGCTATGTAAGGGTGCCCCTGTGAGATATTTATTTAAAACATTTATTAGAATTAAGATAAACTACTTTCATCACATTCTCTTCATCAACTAATATTTTCCCTCTGAAATTACTTTCAATGTTGAGGGTACCACTATCACGCCAACCACTAAGGCTCTTACATTAGGTATCACGTTTGAATCTTCCCTTTCTCTCATCACCCATGCTCCCATATTGTTGTGCATTTTATCTTCATAATGCCTGTTGGTTAATCTCCCTGACTTAAACCTCTTCATATTACAGTTACTCCTATATTCACCTCTCAACTTAATCTTCTTAAAGTTCAGGTCTGTTTAATGCACAGTTGGTAGAGTTGTGAACTGATTCAACCATGCGGTAGAATAATTTGGAACTATGCCCAAAGGACTATAAAATAATGCATTGCTTTTGACCTCTCAATACCACTACTAGGTTTGAATCCCAAAAGAGATAAAAAGAGGAAAGGGACTTGTATGTACAAAACATATATAACAGTTCTTTTTGAGAGTAAAGAATTAGAAATTGAGAGAATTCCCATTAATTGGGGAAATAACTGAATAAATTGTGCCAGGTGACTGTAATTTAATACTATTATACTATGAAATGATGAGAACGAGGCTCTCAGAAAAGTCTGGAAAACTTACATGAGCTGATGCAAAGTGAAATGTATCATGGGCAATGTGCCAGCAATATTGTAAGATGATCAGCTGTGAATGGCTTTGCTAATTCTCTAATTCAATGTTCCAGAAAAAATCTGAAGGATTTAGGATGAAAAATACTAACCACTCCCTGAGAAAGAACTGATGGTGTCTGAATACAGATTGAAGCATGCTTTTTCTTAACTTTATTTTTTTTAAGGATTTTTTCTGTTTTTTCTCACAGCATGACTAATATGGCAATGTTTTGCATGACTACTCATGTATAACCTATATCAAATTGCTTCTCTTCTCAATGGGGGGGGGGAGTAAGAGGGAGGAAGGAAGAGAATTTCGAATTCAAAGTTTTAAAAATGAATGTTAAAATTGTTTTTACATGTAACTGGGAAAAATAAAATACGAAATACATTTTTAAATCATAGAAGACTGATCGTTTCACATTCCACTCAATAAACTCTGGTTTATTTTTTAATCTTGTTTAGATTTTTAAGCCTTTAGTGACTTGACCCTTTCTTGTATTATGTAATACGCTAATACTTGCCTCAATAGCTCCTTGCTGTTCCTTAAACAATACACTCTTTTCCCAGATTAGTGCCTCTTTATTGACCCCCCCATGCCTGAAACTATCATCCTCTTCATCTCTCTCTTCTGCTTTCCATGGCTTCGTTCAAATCTCAGCTAAATTTACAATTTCTACGAGAAACCTTGGCAGGTCTTCCTAAATCTCAGTATCTATCATTTGAGATTTGTCTCTAATTTATCTTAAATATTTCTTGTTTGTATGTAATTGTTTCACATTGTCTCCACCACAAGATCATGAGCTCCTTGAGAGACAGAACTGATTTACATTTGTTTGGCCTTTCTTTTTATTTCAATCAATGAGCCATTGATTGATATTACTTAAATCTTCCTGATTTGACTTTTATATTTATCTTAAACTTGCTGCCAGAGAACTTCTGCCCATCATACAAACCCTTTCAACAGAAAATAAGTGAGTGTATCTTATGGCCATGGTACTAAGAGGGATAGAAAAATTAATTATATTGAACTAAATTTCAAAGAGCTATAGGAAGAGAACCATTTCCAAATCCACAATATTTTTCAGACCAAATTTTGTATTTGTACAAAAAAAAATACCCTTCCAGTATTTCCTGCATATTTTATCTTGGTGATCCAAAAAGTTATATATTAATATGCTAGTTCCACTACTACTTTCTTATCCCAGTAATTATGCTAGAATCCTTTCTTCTTACCTGGTAGTATCTGTAGATTTTTATCTCAAAATCCTTCTTAAATATTCTATTCATCCATTCTTTCTTATTATATTCTATTTGAATTTTCCACAGGCTCATTTGTCAGGCCTTTTATTAACTAATCTAGCACCATCATTTCACATTTTTTGTCTCTTTTGTCCATTCCCCTGTCTAACCCTAGTATCTGATAAAACATAAGCTCCTTCTTCCACCTACAAAGATAATTTGGAGATAATTTTCAATCAGAGAAGTCTTGAGAGAAGATAACAGCAAAAATCCAACTAGATATTCCATTTTAATAAATATTCCATACAGAAGAGCTAAAATCTAACTTATTTAACTCAATTAAAAGAGAGAAAGAGAGAGAGAGAGAGAGAGAGAGAGAGAGAGAGAGAGAGGCAATGAATCCTCCATTAATTTGTGCCCATAAACCCTTTACCGGGCCTCAGACCCTGTTCTGAACTTTAGGATTATTTGACAGGCCCAGAAAAAGACAGACCCTATTTACTATTAATCTGGATTAAGAATTTTAAGTCATAAAAAAGGAATACATATATTTCTATAAATATCCCAAAATTGATTTTTCTTTGCAGCTTGTCTCAAAATTCAAAACCTTAAAGAAAATATTTTTTCCCTTGGACAGATATTTTTCTTGGGGCATGGGAGGGGAGGAGGGAGGTCACTTTTTCTTCAAAGAAATCATTGCAATATTCAGTCATTTAATTGAAGATGACACATTGCTCTTTTCATTCAGCAGGATAATCTAGAGCAAACCACAAATTATTACATGGTCCAAATATTTCTGTGACTTGGGTCTTTTTCAGAAAAGTTGTTTATCCTTTTTCAACAAGTTGGTATGCATATGCCCAACATTCCCACATAGTTATTTAAATGGCAGTAAGTGTCAGAATGAAAATGTATACTCTTCATTTTGATCAGTCAGTTTTCTGAAAAAAACAATATGCTTAGGGAGAAAAGAAAGGGATATACAAAAGAAAGTTTAACTTTTCCCCCTTAATTCCATTTTTAATTGTCCCCCATATTTCTCAAAGATCTCCTTGTACTTATTTCTATTTTTCACTAATTGAATCCTGTACTCACCACTTCTTTATCCTGGATTACCCAGTTTAATGAGCCCAATTTTCCTCTTTCAGACCATGGAGTTATTTTTCTCCCCTACAGTCACACACATTTATGCAGATGTATAAACACTTCACCCAGAAACTTGTTTGCTTCTCTCTTTGCCAAACCTCAACTTTGTGACTAAGGTCAAAAGGTGACCAGCATGCTTTTTGAAAGGAGAAGGAATGGCTAATTAAGCCAAGTGCATTTTGCCCACTTGTTGGAAGAATTACTTTTTAGTATTTGATCAGGAAGGAGTATCAAGTTGAAAGTTCATAATATTATATATCTAAAGCTAGAAGGAACGTCAGAGGTCACTGAATCCAACTCAGTCATTTTACAGGTGAGAAAATTAAGATCAATGGACTCGTCCAATTTCATACCAGTACTGCTTATCAGAGACAGATTTTGAACCCAGATCCTTTGATTCTAAAGTCAGTTGGGATATTTGTAAGATGTAGAGGACATTCCTAGGGGAAAAGAAAGCTGTTTGTAAGTCAAGGATTGTAAAGAATGTGTTTGTCTAGCTGACCTGAAAGCAGAGCTGCATTCCATTGGTTCATGAAGGCTGTTTATTGCACTGTTAGGAGGTTCACCATCTTGAAGTTATATCACAGTAAGAAATTCTGACTTCCACTTTAGCCCAATAGACTCTCATACCACCATAACCATGGGAAGTTGCATATTGTTATTGTTGCTTCAATGAGAGTGAGGCAATCAGAGCCTTTTGGGAGGCAGAAATGTCATGTACAATTATCAAATCTTTCCCAAGTCTCTCTTCTCCTGCCTATCTCTACCTACAGAAGTAGTTTTCTTGCTCTCTTTAGCATCTTCATTTTCAATAACATTTAAAACCTCACAGCATTCTAGGTTGTGCTTCCATGACACAGGAAATTATTTCTTTGAGGGTACATGCCAGATGAAAGCCTGCATGGTCCCCTCACAACAACACTTACAGCTTATTGCCTCAGATGAAAATGTCACTACTTGTTATTTTGGATATATTGTACAGACTGTATATGTGTGTATGCATATATATATACCCATATATACATACATAATATATACGTACATTCACACATATATGCCATGAACAAAAATGTTTAAAAGAAAAACAGACAAGAAAATCTTTCTAAAAGAGAGATAAGAATTCTCTAAATTCAGTCTTCTGAAATTAACATTGAGCATTTCATTAAACCCGAATTCTTAAGTCTTTTAGTGTTATCTTCAAGTACATCATTTCTGTCATTGCGTACTTCTTTTAGCTCTTTCATCACTTAATAGCAGTCTTCTCAGTTTTCTCTGAATCCTTCATATTTTCAATCTTTTCAGATTTTCAAAGGATTTTTCATGCAATGCTTCATTTGTTAACCTTGTTAAGTTGGTTACATGAACTCTGCGAAATAGGCACATGTATTCTGATTGGCACCACATATTTCCATTAGGCTAGAACCAAAGATCATATTTTTATATAGTTATAATTCCCAATAGTGCAAGTCTGAATTACATGAGGACCATTTCACCAGATTCACTTTTCCCACTACTCAGCATCTGATTTGGTACAGTTCTACTCATTCCCATTTTACATATAAGAAAACTGATGCACAGAGAGATTCAGAGACTTGCCCATGATTGTCAAGGCAGTAATGTCAGAAGACGTATTTAAATTCAAGTCTTCCTGACTTTAATTTGAACACTTATTCTACCCCATCACTATCTGAATGTCTGAAATTCACAGAGGCAAAATTAAGCTTGAAGTTTAATATTTTAAATAGCATGTATCCTCTTTTCCTCTACTTTCCTTTTCTCTTTTTGTGTAGTATGCTTATAGGAACCAATATTGTCATATGTTATCAGAAAGATGTGGCTTCTATTGCTATAGAATGCAATTATAGCATGTATTCAAAGAGATGAGTTTGAGTCATAATCTGTATTCCAAATTCATCCTGGAGCAGCTTTGATGCTACATCTTATGGACAACATACCTAGAAATAATGAGTGAAATGCTGAGAAGAGACAGAATTAGGCTTGATTTAAGGGGAAAAATTAATAATATAACTTTCCTCCTTTCAAAGAGTGCTTCAATTTCTCCTATTTACCTCCTATTGGTCACAAGGTCATGAGTAATTGGCCACTAAGTTGTGCGAATACAGTAAATGGCAATCTTTACCCTGTATGTCTTTGTTTCCTGGCAGTTTTGAGGTATAATGACAACTCTTGACCCCACCACCCAAGGCCTAGTTTCATTACTGCAGGGACTCTAAACCTTCCCTCTTTAAATCTTTTTATTTTTTCCTTTGGTGCAGGGCTTTGGGAGATCTTATAAATCAGTTAGTTTCCTCCCTCCTCCTTTCCTGGGCACATGCATGGCAAGATATAGTCTGTGAGGGCATTTTCATTGGCAACAGCCATAACACAGTACTGAGTAATAGGGAAAGAGTGAACCACAGAGAGAGAAGTCACCACAAAAATAAAAAAAGAATCCATTTACAAATGAATGGGTTATACTAGATAATAAACAGCTCTGTTGCCAGTGAATCAATGAACCTTATATACTAGCCTCTAGTATATACGTATTATATACTAAATTTAGTATTTAGCATTCCCTTTCAATGTAGGAATAAAACTGCCTGTTTGCAATAGCAAATTTAATGGAAAGATCTTTCTCATTCACTAATAAGCCCATGTGACCTGCTTAAATTACCTGGAAGCCTTATTCACATGTGGTAGGAGGAGCTTGCTGAACAAGCAGAACAGGAAGAGTGGAGTAGAACCAGAATGATGTGAGTGAGAGTGGTCAGGCAGAAAAGAGAGGATCTGGCAGGCACTGCAAGGCTCAGGCTCCTGAGTGTTTGCTTGTGAAAAGTCCCTGGCAGAGCATGGAGTGGATTGGGAATGGCTTTGCCCCCTGCAGTGATCATGTTTATTGATTTCTTGGTCACCATGGCAGATTTCACTTTCTGGTTCTGGAATTTTGTTTTCTGGTGCCTAATACATGTTTTTCTTTTGCCTTCTGTATAGAGAGTCTTTTATACTTTGTGACTGAGAACTACACCAGCATATTCATAATCACCACCAGTGCTGTGGATATACACTTGGTGATACACTATTCTGTACTTTTTCTTAGTTATACTCATATATTTTTTCTCCTCCTTACTCCAATAGAGGGGATCCCTTTAACTAGAGCTCAAAATTCCTCAATCATTCCTCATTTATTTGAGGTAGAAGTAGAATGGAAATGCTGGGAAACCTAGAATACCTATTGAGGGGATGTACAACTCCAGAGTAATGAACATAGGGCAAATCATAAGAGGAGATAAAAGAGAAAGATTGCCAAACGTCACCAGCTCTTACCAGAGATGTCAAAATATATATCTAACTCTCAATGTGCCCACGGAAGATAAGGTGAACTCTTCCTGAGTTCAATTCTGGCCTCTGACACTAGCTGTATGACCCTGAGCCAGTCATGTAACCCAACTTATCTCAATTTTCTCATCTGTAAAGTAGCTGGGGAAGGAAGTGGTAAGTCGCTTTAGTATTTCTTCTAAGAAAATTCCAGATGAGGTCACAAAGAGTTGGACATAACTGAAGAATAACAAGAAATGTGTGATTGGCTGTCTTGATGTCCAGTATAATCTCCCTCCCTCCTTCAAAGAAAAGGCTGGATTTTGTTTAACATATTGTTAATATTGTTAGTATTCAATCTATTGATAAATACATTGAATTTTGTGTAACATATTTAACATATTGTTAATATTGTCAGTATTCAATATATTGATAAATACATTGAATTCTAGATACAGTGATTCTGTGACTTCTTTCTAGTTGTAATTTCTCCTGGGACAGATCATCACATTTTTGTGTTTTCATGATTTAAAAAAAAAATCTTGTAGGTTGGTCTAGCATGTTACTTTATAAAAGTCATCAGTCTCTATGACCACCTCTCAACCTTAAGTGGACACTCCTCCTCTTCCCTCTCCATATCTAATTAGATCAGTTGAATTTGTTTGTTTCCTCTTCTTTCAGGCCTAGTTCCATGGAGTCTTCTCAGTAACAATTGACTTCTTTTATGCTACCTTTCACACCCATTTCACACTACCTATCTTACTTGTAATTATATATATAAAAAGAGAGAGGTAGATATAGATATATATAGTGTGTGTACATACATGTATCTATAAATATATGCACACATATGTGAATCTATGTATATATGAATAGCATCTATGTATCTACAATATATGTATGCACACACATGTGTATGCGTATATACACGAAAACATATACATATGCATGTGTGTATCTGAATATGTATGTGTGTGGGCCTACATATATGTACATGTCTGAACCTCATGCTTCTACTACGTGAGGATAAGGATCATGTTGTGCTTTGTTATTTCCTTATTTTAATTGTTTTTATTGTTCAATTGTTTTAGTCATGTTTGATTCTTCATGACCCTATATGAGGTTTTCTTGGAAAAGACACTAGAAAAGTTTGCCACTTCATTCTCCAGTTTATTTTACAGATGAGAAAACTAAGGTAAACATCTGAACACAGTCTTACTGACTCCAGAACCAGTTACACCATCTAACTGCCCTATGATCTTTATACTTTGCACCCAATATAATGCTTTGAATGTAAAGAATCATTAATAAATGTTTGTTGAATTGAAAAATTCATTCAGCAGCTTTTAATGGCACAGGAACTTGGAAAACTCTTGATAAGAAAAGTAGATTAAACTATATGAAGTTTCCAAAGTTACTATGACAACAAATTCACACTAACTATAATCAAATATTGGTCAAATTGTGCCCCATTAAAATGTATTCTATTATTCTCAATAAATATTTTGAAATTCAACATATTATTTCCCAAGCAGAAAAATATTTCACAAACATTAGTATTATTTCATACTGTTGATGATATAAGAGAAATGAATTTGGTGAAAGGCAGTTTTTGTTTGCCTCCAAGAAGAAATGCTCAAATCATCTTTATCATCTGATGTCTTTCTTGGACTCTGTGGTAGATACTATCCAGCAGAAGTTGAACAAGTACAATTGGTACCCTCACAGCACTGGTAATCCATGGTCAGTTCTAACAAGCACTCATCTTTCTATCTCACTATATACAATCAAAGACAAGAATTTGAAGGAATCTAAGAAATCATCTGGTCCAATGCCCAGAAAGAGAAGTGATTTGTTTATAATGACCAACTATTCAGTGGCAAAATTGGAACTACCAAGGGATTATTAAGTGCCTACTACATACCTGGCACTAAGCTCAGTATCACATGTACAAAGACAAAAATTAAACAATCTCTGACTTCAGGGAGCTTACATTATATTGTGGAGATTCACTGTGTGTGCACAGAGATAAACACACACACACGTAAATACATGTATATATCATATGTACATATATAACTCATATGTATACATATCCATGTCCATTTGTGTCTATAAATTTATACACACATACATATTTGGGTATGTAGATATGTGTAAGTGTATATATAGATACAGATTTCTATTTGTAGATACAGATAAACGTGTCCACAAATTTAGATAGATATGGCTCTACATCTGTATCTCTGGAGACATAGACCTATGTACAAATGACAATATGCAATAGAAATAAAAAACATTTTCAGCAGGAACTAGGTATTTTACGGGGCTGAAGGCAGGAAGAATGACTTCAAAGTATAGAAGGCAGCCCATGTAAAGGCACATGATAGCTAGCATTTACTATGTGCCAAGCACTGTGCCAAGTGCTTTACTTTTCTCTCATTTGATCCTTCCACCAACCCAGAGTTAACTGCTGTCATTATCCTCCTTTTACTAATGAGGAAACTGAGGAAAACAGATGTTAATTGACTTGCCCAAGATCACAGAGCTAATAAGTTTCTAGGACCTATTTTGAACTCAGATTTTCCTGATCTAGTGCTTGATCCACCTCACCACCTTGGTTCTTCTACGTATTTCCATATAAAGGGGAAATGAATTGTCATGTTTGAGGAAAAGCAAAATGCACAGTTTGACTTGCCCACAGGTTGTGTGAAAGGTAATAATATATAATAAGATGGAAAGTAGGTAAGTTCTAAAGGCTTTCCATGCTGTAAAAAGAGTATTTACTTAAAATTATTGAGTAGGAGAATAACATGGTCAGGCCTGCTATTCAGGAATAGGAATTGGTATCTGTGTGGAGAACAGATTACATAAAGAGTGAAGAGACAACGCAGGCAGACAAATCAAAAGTATCTTGCGGGAGACCTGACAAGACAGAAAGAACTGAGCTAGGTGGTCGTCATGTAAGTAGAGAAAGGGAGGGTGTATGTTAGAGAGGCTAGAGAAGTAGAATTGATACAAATTTTTGGACATGTGTGGTGAGGCACAGTGAGAAGTCAGGTTTGACTCCAAGGTAATACACCTGAATGATTAGAATATTAATAGTGTCCTTAAAGGTATATGCCCTCTAACAAAGGAAATGCGAGATTTGAAAGAGACATAGAATTTAGAAGAAAAAAAATGAGTTATTGTTTTGGAACTGGTGAATTTGAGATGCCTATGGAACAAACAGCGTGAAATATTCAATAGAAAATATATGTCTCTCAATAGAGAATAGGTTTAGATATATAGTTTATTTCTCATTTCTTTAGTATTTGTGTATTGTTTTAAGTAGTTCTCTATTTCCTACATGCAAGTGTTGGATATGCTCACTTAAGCTGTAAAATTTTTTAAATAAGAAAACTTCTTAAAAATCCTTTATAGTGTTAGGAATATAGTAGGTTATCGAGCCTAAATATTATTTGTAATCTACATTATATATAAAAGTTCCTGAAATATTTGAAAAGAACTATTATATCACCCTTCTTGTCCCACCTATCCCCACCCCAAATATGTCTCTTCTCTAGCCTAAATAGCACAATTTCCTTCAAACGATATAAATATGAATTGACCTCAAAGTCCTTTAAAAGTTTATTGTCCCTTTTTATGCTACTTGCCAGTTTCCTGTTGTCATTCCTAAATTGAGGACCCAGAAGTGAATTCAATACTCTGAATGTAATTTGTCAAAAGTAAGCCTTTGGCAGAACCATCACCCTCTTCTTTCTAAAAGTTTTACATTTATAAGCTATCCCAAGATCATTTTAATTTTTTTTGGAGGGCGATAACATACCCTTGATTCATACTGATCTTTTCAGTCCATGAAGATTCTCAAGGTTTGTTTGTTTGTTTTCCAAATAGGCTACTGTCTAACTATACCCCACAATCTAACATGTGCAAAGTCAATTATTGTTTTTAAGCATGAAATTTTTTATTTATTCTTTTTAAAGCAGATTGTATTGGATTCGACCCAGTAGTTCAGACTATTTCAATTCTGTCATCAATTATATATATATATGTCTTTTCTTGCATCATTGGTAAAAATATTAAAAGACCACGAGAGGAAGTATATGATGGAATACTCCAATAAAGACGAGGAGGTGATATCAAACTATTGATGAATATTCTGGAGTTGAGCTATTCAACCACTTCAGAATTGGTCTACTTGAATTACTGTTGATACCGTATCTCTCCATTTAGTCCAAAAGAAGAGGTCTACACCTGTGTGTTTTTGTGTTTTTTTTACTTGTGTATTTATGCATGTGAATATATATACATATCCAAACATTACTAAAATCGAGATAACCTACATCTATAATGTTTTCCTGACCTACCAGATTAGTGTCTCTGTCAACAAAGGAATTATGTCTACTCTGGCATGACTTTTCTTGCTGAAGTCAGCATAGCTCTTTGTAAGCATTACTCATCTTTCAGTCTTTTCCATCTCTACAAATAGTGCGTGCTGGAATTCTATAGTAGTATAATCAAGATAATTGATTTTTGGTTTGAAGACTATTTCCTTTCTGTTTTTGAAAGTTCAGGACAATATTTGACATTCCCCAGTTCCCAAATCACCTTTCACCCCTGACTAATGTATTAACCTCCCCCTCCTTCTTTGGCTTTCCTTGCTTTAAATCTCTCCCCTTTTCTGTTGCTGTTCAGTTTTGTCTGATTCTTCATGATTGCATTTTGGGGTTTTCTTGGCAAAGAAACTGCAGTGGTTTGACACTTCTTTCTCCAGCTCATTTTACAGATGAGAACTGAGACAAACAATTAAATGACGTGCCCAAGGTCACTCAGCGAGTAAATGTCTGAGGATAGATTGAATTCAAGAAGATGTCTTCTTGATTCCAAACTCAGTTCTCTATCCACTGCTCCACCTTGCTGCCAAGTACAATCTCTCTTCTACACTGCTGCCAGACTGATTTTCTTAATGTTCTTGCCTAACCTGATCACCCTATCCTACTCATTATACACTGTTAGCACCCCAATACTATTCATTTTCTGTCTCTAACAAACATTTGTAGACTTATAACATATTACTGACCTTTAACAGTCTTTTGGGTCATTCATACTAACCTGAAGAGTAAAATTTTAATTATTTCCCTCGATATTCTACACCTTTTGTTTCTCCAGATGACATTACTCTTCTATGAAGTATCCCACTAGTATTACCATTTTTTATTTGTTTAGACCAGCCATTGCTGTTCAGTTATTTCTGATCATTTGGGAATTTCTTGACAATGATATGGGAGTGGTTTACTATTTCCTTCACCAGCTAATTTTATATATGAGGAAACTGAGGCAAAGAAGGTTAAGCAAATTGTCTAGGATCAAACAGTTGGTAAGTGTCTGAGGCTGGATTTGAACTCAGGTCTTCCTGACTCCAGGCCAGGCCTTCTATAACTAAGTCTATATCACCTTACTGCCCTATGAACACTGAATATCTTGAAGCCAATTAATAGTTGTTTTTTATGTTTTGAAGAAACTACTGACTGCACCTACGAAAGTCTTCTGTTTCCTTCAGTAGATTAATCCCCAAATATTTTATACATCTTGTAATCATTTTAAATGGAATTTCCCTTTTTATTATTATTTGTCATTATTATATAGAAATGTAATTGATTTTGTGCATTTATTTTTAATTAGAAAATTTGCTAAAGCTCTTAATCACCTAATTTAGTATCAGTGTTGATTCTCTAGGGATTTTTGAATAAATCATCTTGTCTTCAACAATTATGGTAGTATTAATTCCTGTTTTCCTTTCTTTGTGCCTTTAATTTCTTTCTCTATTCTTAGAGCTATTGCTATATTTCTAGAATTATATCAAATTGTAGTACAGAGAGTGGGCATCCTTATTTTAGTTATTTACTTATTTATTTATTTACTTATTTTTTACTTTTTTGTTATACTTTATTAACTTATTTATTTATTATTGTATTTGGAAATATTCCTTTGTACACCTATTTAAGAAGATATTAGCTTGGATTGCAGATACTTTTTAATGTCATTAATAAAAGTGACTGAATACTTATATTTTGTAGAGTTTTTAGAGAAATGACTTTTGTATTATGTCAGAGGCTATTTTCTGCATCACTTGAGATAATCATGTGGTTGGGTTTGTTTTTGATTTTAATGTGATTAATTATGCTTATTTTTCCCCTAAAGTTGAACCATCATTGCCTCCTTGGTATAAATTCAACTTGATCATAATAAATTATTTCTTGGATGAATTGCTATATCAGTTCAACCTACTTACTTATCTTTTCTCTAAACTGAAAAACTGCTGTCCTGAAATCAAGCATGCATGTTAGACTATGCCAGTTTCTTTCTCATAAAAACTAAATGGAGAATGTCATTTTCTCTCTAGATTAACATAATTTGCGTCCCAGAATTATTTTTCTCTTTCTTTTTCTGGTTTTCATAGAATGAAGGGTGGTATAGAAGTTAAATAAAATTGTCTGATTGGACAACATGAAACCTGGATACTTTACTTTTTTTGTTAGTTGGGGAAGTATTTGTGAAATATCTGTTAGATTGAAGAAAGGATAAGAACTTGATTAGGTTCGAGTTTAGTTATAAGGTGAAAATGGGAGGCAACATATAGTGATGCATGAGAATGAAACTCTGAAATGACAATGTAGCATTTGAGAAAATTTGGTGAAGAAATGAGTGATTGGTGCTAGCTGATGTGAGAGACAACAAGTAAGTATCTTGGATGATTTCACTTTTCTGGATTATATGAACACATAGCTGAATAACTGTTTTATTCCTGTGCCTACAGGATTTATCTTTGTACATTTTTGAACATTGATTTAATCTGTTTCATGATTAAAATGAGAATAATATTCATTCAAATTAAAATTCTAAGTGTCTTATGGGATATTTATATATCCTTATTGAATGTTATATAAAATGTAGAACTGGACTTTAGAATATCAAGGGAAATTTTTACTTGTTTTTATTTTGTTTCTTATCTGTATTTTGAATGCTGTAGGAAATTACCTAATCTATCTTACCTGCCTATGACATAAATTTTTTAGGCAAATTGAGTTATTAGCTCAAAACAGATAACGTCAAATCTATTTATGTACCCATGATTTCTTTTTCAACCTCCAGATCCATGTCTCAAACAACCTACAACATATTATAAGGACTGTGGATTTTTTATTGCTATGCCAATGAATAATAAAGAAGAATGAGAAATATGATATAAAAAGCTTCAGACACATCAAAGCACTGACCATCAGAGCCTAGAAGAGATCTACACATAATGGAATGTTGAAAAACCAGTAAACAGGGACTGTGAAGTAGACCTTTTCCCACATGTATGACATATGTGTTCCTCACTAACATTATACTGAGAGTTTAAGATCATTTTTTCCATGGACTTATGGATATTTGTGGGAAAGTGTGTCTCAAATTTTGGGGGGAATATTTTATACCAACTTTTCTTATTATGTCATCTCAATAATTACTTTTTCTAAAAATTAATTAAATCTGGTAGATTATCATAATGGAACACAGTGGATGGGTCTATTGTTGGCCATCTATTGAGCAGACAGATATGACTATGTCACCTCCAATTTAGTAAACTCTAGTGGCTCTTTATTATGTCTAGGATCAGACAAATATCCACTCTTTAGATTTTAATGTCCTTAACAAACTGATGCATTCCCATTTTTTCATTTTTCTTACATATAACTGTGGCCCGACACACACACACACACACACACACACACACACACACACACACACACACTATCCTTTTTCTGTCTTATCCAATGATCCTACCGTCCTTGCTTTCTCACATGTGAGATTCTGTCTGATGATTCCAAGATTTTTACTACCTGTCCTCCATCCCCATAACTTTCCCTCCTTAACTCTAGCTCATGATACACCAGCTCCCTTCAAGTCTTAGCTATAATCCCACCTTCTTAAAAAATCATTTCCCAAATAAAGTAGAGGAGTCAAGAGGGATGGTAAAAATGATATGCACACACACGCACACACACACAAAGATTAGGGGGAGGACAGAAAGCAGGGGTGATAATCATGAACTGAGAGAAAGTTTGTGGTAAAATAGATTTAATCAAAAGGGAAAAATAGTGAAACTATATTATATATCAGTCATATTTAATTAATATTCTTTTAGTCTATTCAAAATAACTAGATGGTAGATTGCAATATTTCTGTGGTGTAGGAAATGATGGTTTGGTAGACCTAGAAAAAAAGGGAAAGACATACGTATGAAGGAAGGGCCTATCCACTCTCAGAAAAACAGAGGGCAAATAAGTATAGTATGGTCTCACATACATATATGAATGTATATGAATGAATATCTCTATATATTACTATGATTATAAATATCTGAGTATATTTATGTATATGTTGTGTATATATATGTATATATGTGTATGTATGTGTGTGTATATATGTATGTATATACATTCTCATAAATATTTGTGTGTACTTAATTATAGCTTCTTGGGGAAGGGGAGGAGGAAGGGGGTAAAAAGAACGAAGTAAAAGGTTCACAGCATAGAACAAAGGAAAAACTTACAAGAAAGCAAAGTGGGCAGCTCTGAACACAATGCATAGTATTTATTATATAGGCTTTCATGAAATGAAAATTGATTGCTGTACATTTTGAATCCTCTTTTATGTTCAGATGTGAACATGGTAATTGTTTTCTTTTTTATTTTGTATTTGTTTATAATGTTTCTTTTTCTTTTCTTATTATGTGTTCAAATTTTAATATTTATAAAAATAAAAAAATGAAAAAATAAAAACTCTAATTTCCCAGTCTTTCTTAATGTTGTCACATTTCTTCTCATCTATCTCTTGATCTATGCTATTTTTTATATATAATTATTTGCATGTTGTCTTTCCTATTAGATTTTGAACTTCTTGAGAGTTATTGTTGTTAAGTAGTTTCAGTTGTGTCCAATTCTTTATAACCCCATTTGGGGCCTTCTTGGCAAAGATACTGGAATGGTTTGCCATTTCCTTTTCCTGCTCATTATATAGATGAGGAACTGAGGCAAACTGGGTAGAGTTACTTGACCCGGATCACACGGCTTGTGAGTGTCTGAGCACAGATTTGAACTTAGGAGGATCAGTCTTTCTGACTCCAAGTCTACTGCTCTAGTCACTATACCATCTTACTGCCCTTTCTTGAGAGTAGGAACTGCTTTTTGCCTTTCTTTGTATCCCCATGGCTTACTTATCATGATTCTAAATTTGTTCTTGGACTTTTGGTGTCATGAAGTCTGGAAACTCCCATAGGTGCAGAGATTCAGTCCCCCTAATGTCCATGTGTGCGAGTGTGGCTCACATTTGCTTCACTCTGTAGATTCTGAAGTTACTGAATTTTTTAGGGTCATTTTTTACAGGTATTTGGCTGGGCTTGGGGGGATAACTCTAGCAACTCCCTGCTTTCCCTCCACCATCTTGGCTCCATCCCACCCCCCTTTTATCTTCTTTTTTAACAGGAAAGCAACTTTTGATGGGTCAACAATTTATTTAAATTACATTCATCAATAGAGTAAATATAAGTAGAGAAATAAATATTAACAGACAGGGCTTTTAACTATCTGACCATAAGCAATACATACATCATAGATCAACAGACAGATCCAACTCTCTATTACTTATATACAGTTAACAGAGGGAGAAGCACCAACATTGAGGAGGGGATGCTTCTTAACAGCTACCCATAGTCTCATCTGGCACATGAACCTTCTTCGAAGTCCCCAAAGCAAAACCTCATCTCAGAGTATATGTACACTTTTCAGAACCAGAGGGCATCATGACCCTTCTGATCCAGTGCCTCATTGAAATTAATAGAAATTTCCCTTAATGGACTTCTGTTGAGACCTATCAATGGGCAGGAAATATCTTTAACTCTAATTAACTTTACATTCCTCTCCACCCCTGAACTGTGATCCAGAATTGTCAATGAGCAACAGTTGCCAATCAGAGCCAGCTATACTCAGTGACAGCAAAAGGTCACTTTAAATCTCTTTCTGACGAGTTGCTTACCCCTTCACCATCTCTGTGTTGAGAGCTCCTACTGCTGTTGTCAACACTGAATGTGTCAATATATAAGTAAACACCCCTACATTCAAAGAGCAGGGTTGCTACCACAGGTCCTTAGTTCTGCATTCATAAAAGGAAAGACAACTTTTGAGGGAATAACAATCACTTTAATCAAATGCATGTTTCATTCCTTTAACCAAGCACATATGTCATTCACCTAGTCCAGGGGAGTCAGCACCCTGAACTTCAAAGGAAATACAAAGAAATCAAAGATCAACAGGCATGAGGGCATGACTTCCTCTGCCTGACCATCAACAGGTAAGGCTAACTGTCTAACCATAGTTACTAGAGAGGGAAGCATCAACATTTGGGTTTTATAACCTGGGGTGATACTTAGTAGCTTCCTAGAGTTCTCATCTGGTCAAACACTTCCAGTGAGTAAGCCCCAAAGTAAAATGTCACCCTTAGAGTATTTATACCTTGTGAGAGTCAGAGGGCATCCCAACCTCTGAGAACCAGTGCCTCATTAACAAAAGGTGTGGTCATTCTACAAATCTTCCCTATTCAAACTCCTCTTAATGGGCACAGAAGATCTTTAATTGCATTAATAATACAAGTAAATATACTATTTCTAGTGAAAGAAACTCTTGTTTTTGAACTTTACACCTAGAAAAGACTCTTGATTGATAAAGGTAAGATTCACTCAGAGGCACTTGATTATACTAAAACAAACAGAGACAGAAGATGGCAGAGTGAGAGCAAAGTTCTTAAACAAATTCCTTCAGATACCTCTTAGGAGAGAATCTGATCAAACTTTGGAGGTGCAGAATCCAACAGGAGACACGCTGTGGCAGATTCACAGGTCAGGACAGACTGGAAAGTCAACAAGAAGGAAATGTTCTGTCGGGGTGAGCCCACAGTGCATAGTGCAATAGGCCCAGTGCAGTGGAGCAGGAGGACCCTGAGGAAATCTGAGGTAGCAGCAGGTAGAACAGTGGAGCAGCAGCCTAGGGTGAGAGACCAGCAGAGCCCAGCTAGTGACAGGCTCTGAGCCCGAAATAACAGCTACACCAGCTCCTGAGACTTTCAGGACACATATTAAACATCTGTAAGTCACCTACTTGAACTTCCAGGAGCCAGGGTGGTGGAGTGATAAGTGAATGCTCTCTCCTCCCCCCAGGTTGACCTAGAAAGAACCATAAAATATTTCCCCCCAAAATCCTGGATCAGTGGGGACAGCAAAGTTCAGCATGACATTTCAGGCAAGGAGATGGTAATTCAACAAAGTAAGAGATTTCTACACCTTCCTGAAAAAAAGCCAGAACTTAATAGAAAATTCTATCCTCAAATGCAGGTCTCAAGACAGACATAAAAAAGGTAAACAGGGGGGAAAATCCCAAAAATTGTTACTCAATTTTGGCTAACTGTTTACCTCCCTATAAGGGAAGATGATACCTGTTAATCTTGAGAATTGTACATCTATTATGAAATATAAAAGGGATATACAGAGAGGCAATGGGTATAAAGTAAATGATGTGATGATAAAAATATGATTTAAGCATGCTAAGGAGGTGTGAAAAGGAGGAAGCAGAATATGGTAAAAATTTATCACAGGAAGAAGTACAAAATTATAGTAGAGGGAAAGAGGGGAGGGCGAGGAGCATTGTTTGAGAAGTACTCTCATCTGATTTGGTTCAAGGAGGGAGCAATAAACTTAATTAAATATATAATTCTAACTATATAGCTATCTAGTTCTAAGTATATAATTTAAATTAAGTATATAATTCCAGCATGAGGGGAAGGGGGAAGAAAGGGGAGGGGAAGTTAAAAGGGAGGAGAAGAAGCAGTAAGAGTAAAGGGAAGTAAAGGGGAGGAGGGTTAAAAGAAGGAAGGGAAGGCTGCAGGAGTTAGTGGTTAAAAGTGAAAACTATTGAGGAGGGGAAGGATGGAGGGAGAACTAAAAGCACAAACATAGGGAAAGAGGATGGAGGGAAATACACAGATTGTAATCATAACTGTGAATGTGAATGGAATGAACTCTCCCATAAAACAGAGATGGATAGCAGAATGGATTAAAAGCCATAATCCAACAATATGTTGTTTACAAGAAACACATTTGAAATGGAGGGATACACACAGGGTAAAGGTCAAAGGTTGGAGCAGCTGATGTAAGAAAGGAGGGGTAGCAATCCTAAGCTCAGACAAAGCAAAAGCAGAAATAGATCTAACCAAAAGAGATAAGGAAAGAAACTATATCCTGCTAAAAGGCAAAATAAACAACGAAGCAATATCATTACAAAACATGTATGCTCCAAGTGGCATAGCATCCAAATTCTTAGAGCAGAGTTTGGGGGAACTTGAAGAAAGAAATGGAGAGCAAAACAATACTAGTGGGGGACCTCAACCTCCCCCTCTCTGATCTTAATAAATCTAACCTCAAAATAAACAAGAAAGAGGTTAAAGAGGTAAATAAAACTCTGGATAAGGTAGGTATGATAGATCTCTGGAGAAAATTGAATGAGAATAGAAAGGAATATACCTTTCTCTCAGCAGTACATGGCATATATACAAAAATTGATCATGTACTTGGACATAAAAACCTCACAATCCAGTGCAGGCAGGCAGAGATAGTCAATGCATCCTTCTCAGATCATAATGCAATAAAAATTATATGTAATAAAAGGCCATGGAAAGATAAACCAAAAATCAATTGGGAAATAAATGGTCTAATCCTAAAGAAGGACTGGGTTAAACAACAAATCATAGAAACAATCAAGAACTTCATTCAAGAGAATGACAATAATGAGACAACCTACCAAATCGGATGGGATACTACAAAAGCAGTTCTTAGTGGAAGTTTTATATCTTTGAGTGTCTACATAAATAAAATAGGAAAAGAGGAGTTCAATGACTTGGGCATTCAGCTGAAAAAGCTAGAAAAAGAACAATTTGAAAATCCCCGAGTAAATACCAAATTAGAAACACTGAAAATCAAAGGAGAGATTACTAAAATTGAAATTGAGAAATCTATTGAATTAATAAATAAAACCAATAGTTGGTTTTATGAAAAAACTAATAAAATTGATAAATTTTTGTCAATTTGATTTAAAAAAAGAAAGAAGAAATCAAATTACTAATATCAAAAATGAAAGGGATGAACTCACCTCCAATGAGGAGGAAATTAAAAATGAAAATTAGAAATTACTTTAACTAAATTTATGCCTATATATATATATATATATATATATATATATATATATATATATATATATATATGTTCGGCAAACTAAATGAGATGGATGAGTATTTTAAAAAATACAAATTGCCCAGATTAACAGAAGAGGAATTTGAATACTTAAACAACCCTATCTCAGAAAATGAAATTGAACAAACCATCAATTAACTCCCTAGGAAAAAATCTCCAGGGTCGATTGGATTTACAAGTGAATTCTATCAAACATTTAAAGAACAATTAATTCCAATACTACATAGACTGTTTTGGAAAATTGGGGAAGAAGGAGTCCTTGCAAATTCTTTCTACGATACAAATATGGTTTTGATACCTAAACCAGGAAGAGACAAAACATTCATTCTCTAATGGATATAGATGCAAAAATTTGAAATAAGATTTTAGCAAAAAGAAAATAGCATCTTATCATGAGAGTAATACATTATGATCATACTAGGAATGGAGGGCTGGTTCAATATTAGGAAAACTATTAGCATTATTGAACATATCAACAATAAAATTAACAAAAAACACATGATCATCTCAATTGATTCAGAAAAAGCTTTTGACAAAATACAACACCCATTCTTATTAAAAACACTGGAGAACATAGGAATAAAGGGAATTTTCTATAAAATAATAAGCAGTATCTACCTAAAACCTTCAACAAGCATTATATTCAATGGAGATAAGCTAGATGCATTTCCAATAAGATCAGGGGTGAAATAAGGATGTCCATTATCACCACTATTATTCAATATGGTATTAGAATTGTTAGCTGTCACAACCAGACAAGATAAAGAAATTGAGGGAATAAGAATAGACAAAGAAGAAACTAAGTTATCACTCTGCAGATGATATGATAATATACTTAGAGAATCTCAGAGATTCAAGTAAAAAAACTACTTGAAATAAATCTTTGCCAAAGTTACAAGTTGCGATATAAACCTGCACAAATCTGCATTCCTATATATTAGTAACAGCAGGATATAGGAAGAGAAATCCCATTTAAAGCTAGGGTAGACAGTATAAAATATTTGGGAGTTTACCTGCCAAAACAAATGCAGGGACCATATGAACACAATTACAAGACACTTTTTGCACAAATAAAATCAGATCTAAGTAAGTGGAAAAACATCAGTTGCTCATGGGTAGGGCCGAGTCAATATAATAGAAATGACAATTCTACCTAAATTAATTTACTTATTTAGTGCCATACCAATAAATTATCAGATAAGTATATCCTAGACCTGGATAAAATAATATCAGAATGCATCTTGAAGAACAAAAGGTCCAGAATATCAAAGGGTCTAATGAAAAGAAATGCTAGGGAAGGTGACCTAGTGCTACCAGATCTCAAATGGTATTATAAAGCAGCAATTATCAAAACCACTTGGTACTGGCTAAGAAACAGAAGAGTTGACAAGGGCAATGAATACAGCAATCTCTTGTTTGATAAACCCAAGGACTCCAGTTTCTGGAATAAACACTCAGTGGTCGACAAAAATTTCGGGGAAAACTTGATAACAGTGTGGTGGAAACTAGGCATAAACCCATGCCTGACACCATACACAAGAATAAAGTCCAAATTGGTACACAATCTAGGTATAAAGATTGACACTATGGACAAATTAGAGGACCAAGGAATAGTGTATTTATCAGATTTATGGAGAAAGGAAGAATTTTTGACTAAAGAAGAGATAGAAAGCGTTATCAAGTGCAAGATGGATACTTTTGATTACATTAAAGTGAAAAGTTTTTTCACAGCTAAACCCAAGGCAACCAAAGTTCAGAGGGAAGTAGTATATTGGGAAAGAATTTACAGCTAATCTTGGAGATAAAGGCCTCATTTCTAGAATACATAGAGAACTGAGTGAAATGTACAACAATACAGGTCATTCCCCAGTTGATAAATTGTCAAAGGATATGAACAGGCAATTTTCAGAGGAAGAAATTAAAGATATCTATAAGAATATGAAAAAAGTTCTAAATCACTTTTGATTAAAGAGATGCAAATCAAAACAACTCTGAGGTACCACATCACACCTATCAAATTGGCAAATATGACAGAATAGGAAGATGATAAATGTTGGAGAGGATGTGGGAGAGTTGGAACACTAATTCATTGTTGGTGGAACTGTGAGCTCATCCAACCATTTTGGAGAGCAATTTGCAACTATGCCCAAATGGCTACATAAATGTGCATTCCCTTTGACTAAGCAATATTGCTTCTAGGATTGGACCCCCAAGAGATCATAAAAATGGGACAGGGTCCCACATGTAAAAAAAAATATTTATAGCATAAATATTATAGTTTGTGGTGGCCAAAAACTGGAAATGAAAGAGATGCCAATCAATTGGGGAATGGCTGAATAAATTATGGTATATCAATGTAATGAAATACTATTGCACTATAAGAAATGATGAACAAGAAGAATTCAGAGGGGCCTGGAAACACTTACATGATCTGATGCTGAGCAAAAGAAACATTACCAGGAGGACTTTGTACACAATAACAACCACAGTGCGTGAGAGGTTTTTCTGGTAGACTTGGAACTTCATAACAATGCAATGACTTAAAAAAAAATCCCAGTAGTCTTCCAAGGCAAAATTCCTTTCACATCCAGAGAAAGAACTATGGATTTCAATCACAGAATGTAGCAGATCTTTTTTTGTATGTGTATGTTATGTTTTGGTTTGTTATATGATTTCTCCCATTCATTTTAGTTCTTCTAAACAGCATGACTATTCTGAAAATGTATTCAATAGGAATGTATGTGTAGATCCCATATAAAATTGTACGCTGTCTCAGGGAGGGAGTGGAGTTGTGTGGCATAAGTAGGGTGAAAACATCTAAGTTTTTTGGTAGTAATTGTAGAACACTAAAAATAAATAAAATTAATATAAAAATATAAACACACAGACAACCTTTTCAGATAAAAAAAATATAGCAAAAGATCCTACTTTGCTTGCCATCAGTGAACTGGTGATGTGCTTTTACCTTGATATCATAGACTTCTCCTGTAAAACTCAAGTTATATTTGTCCTGGAATATATCTCACCTCAACTTTTTGTTGACTCTGACATCAAAATTTCATTTGAGGCTTTATTTTCAAATATTTTGGAGGAGAAAGTTGGGAGAGATAAGATGGTGGGTTATTGTTAATCTGCCATCTTTCCTTCGCTCCTTTGTACAAATGACTTGATATTATATCTATATCTATATCTATCTATATAGATATAGATATTCATATTTCCATTTTTCAGCTCTTTGCTTTTCTCCTGTTAGTTTCATGCTAAAGTTTTCTTGGCAAAATATGGCTCAGTTTTTTCTTTTTTCTTTTTAACAAATTTATTTAACTTTTTACATTCATTTTCACAAAATTTGGGTTCCAAATTTTCTCCCCATTTGTCACGTCCCCCCACCCCAATACACTGAGCATTCTAATTTCCCCTGTCACCAATCTGCCCTCTCT
>CM053770.1:422508967-422554629 GCA_028658325.1 Potorous gilbertii | reverse complement strand
CTCAGAAAGTCATTAGCCTCCATTTGTTCCATTCTAATTTTGAGAAAACTATTTTCTTCAGTGAGCTTTTGCACCTCTTTTTCCACTTGGCTAATTCTGCTTTTGAAAGCGTTCTTCTTCTCATTGGTTTTTTGAACCTCTTTTGCCAATTGAGTTAGCCTATTTTTCAAGGTGTTATTTTCTTCAGCATTTTTTTGTGCCTCCTTTAGCAAGACGTTGACCTGCTTTTCATGCTTTTCTTGCATCTCTCTCATTTCTTTTTCCAGTTTTTCCTCCACCTGCCTAACTTGATTTTCAAAATCCTTTTTGAGGTCTTCCATGGTTTGAGCCCATTGAATATTTATTTTGGATTTTTGGTATACAGAGGCCTTGACTCCTATGTCTTTCCCTGATGGTAAGCATTGTTCTTTCTCATCAGAAAGGAAAGGAGGAAATATCTGTCCACCAAGAAAGTAACCTTCTATGGTCTTACTTTTTTTCCCTTTTCTGGGCATTTTTCCAGCTAGTTACTTGACTTCTGAGATTCCTTTCCTCTCTAACCTGGTGTCCAGGTCCACCCAGCTAGTGCATGGGATCTGAGATTCAAATGCTGCTTCCCACCCTTGGGGCTTTCAATGTGGGCAGGGCTGCTATTCAAGGTAAGATTAAATTCAGGTGCTGGGGTAGGGTCAGGGCTGTCAAACAGTTCCCTTAGGGGGTTTACATAGAGACCTTCAACAATGGATCTGGGCTCCTACATGCTTTGGGAGCCCCTTTCAGCCGCTGCTTCCTGAGGGGGCCTGAGTTATGGAGACACCCCGCTCCCCTCTCAGCCAGCCAAATAGGCCCTCTTGCTGATCTTTTTGCTCATGGTTGGAGGGAACCACATGGCTGTTGGAGATTCTGTTCCAGAAGCCCACCCGGATCTGCTCCTCCCGTGGCCACGTGACCAGGAAAGGGTTGGGCCCTGCTCCAGGTCTTGTGTGTGATGGACCCCTTGTGTTGGTTTTCCTGGTCCCTCTGGAACACAAATATCCTCCACTCCGTTGTTCCCTGGCTTCCTCTGCTCCAGAACTTGTAGGAAGTTCCTCCTTGCAAGTATTTTATAGGCTGTGGGTTTGGGAGCTAGTGTATGCATGTCTTTCTACTCTACCATCTTGGCTCCTCCCCTCAGTTTTTTCTTATCAAAAATTTTCTATAAATCATTTTTCACCTAAGTATTTATTGGACTTTTGTGTGTTGATATTACTCAAAATCTGACACTACCCATAACATATAAAATGTTATTTTAAAAGACATGATAAAAATAATTGGGCTTGCCTTTGTCTACCATATCACTCTGTTTGGCACAATGCCAAGTATATGATAATCAATTAATAAATACTTGATGATTGATATGAAAGAAAAAAAAAACATTTATTACCTGAGAAAGATTTTAAGTTCTTTGGCTTCATTCCTAAACTAATTGCCTATCCAGTATAAGCTTGTCATCTGAAATCTCATTTCCTTACCTATTGACTCAGTTTTTGATACTCACACCTTCTCAACTCAGTTAGTAATCTATTCCCTTTGTTTAGTAGGCTGGAAGATAGGAGGATGGAACCATAAACTTCTCTCAAAGAGGACTCATAATTTTCCAGGTAACTCCATTTTTTTCATCAATAGTTCTGTTTGGTATCAACTCCACAGTACATCATACCCCATACTGTGTTTATCTGAGAGTACTCATTACAGCTCCCTGCCTTTACTCCCATTATAGGTATTTTCTTTCTTCATTTTATTCTCAGTTTTGTGAGAGTAGAGAATATCTTTCTTTTTCTTAATTGTATTCTGAGCAGTACTTGGCACAGAGCAGGTACTTAAAAATATTTGCTAAATTGAATTGATTTAAATTAGTATCAGTTTGTGTAGCTATTTTAATTTAATTACTCTCTTGCTTAAGTAGTACATGACAAGGCATTCAGACAGATATTATGTCAACTATGTTCTATATCTTTCCATTATTTTTCTTCTATTTTTATATTATTTTTACTCTTTTAACAAATTTGATTAGACCCTCAGTTAATTTGGAAATCATATTCACATTAGCAAATAAGATCTTTTCTGTCTATTAATTGTAGTCAATTTCATTTTTTGTGAACTAATTTTATTCATGCCCAGCACTTCCTAGTTTGCTTCTTTAAGACAGGTTTTGATTGCTTCTTTGTTTTTTCGTAAATACTGTGCTGGGCTTGAAGTCAGAAAAATCTGTCTTCAAATACTGCCTCAGTCACTTGCTAGATATATGACCTTGGTCAAGTCACTTATCCTTTGTTTGTCCCATTTTCAACAACAGTAAAATATGGTTAATAATTATACCTTCCTACTATAGTTGTTGTGATGATCAAATGAGATAACATTTTAAGCTCTTAGCTCAATACCTGATATATGATAAGCACTATGAAAATTATAAATCCTCTTACTCTTACTCCTCCTACTATTACTACATACTACTTTTATTAGTGCTGTTGCTGTCATCATCGTCATCACCATCATTATTATATAGACTTGAAATTTATTATCATCTACAATTAACATATTTTTAAAAAGTCTTACTTCTAGCTAATATTTTCTTTTTTTTTGAAAGACAGAAGCAAAACGTTTATTCAAACACCAGAAATCCACATCCCAAAATCAAAAAGCCAAATACATCACAGCCACAAAGCAATCTATATACAACAATGTCTTCCTCTGTTAGACTTCCCACAAAAGAGCTCCCTCAAGCAAATCGCAAACAGCTTCCCTTAAACAACAAAAAAAAACAAAACAAAAAGATGCAGTCACAATATTTGCTGCCCCTGCTGCCTGCTTTCTCTGTCTCTCCCAGATCTGACTGGTCTCAACAACTTCTTCTCAGTTCCGTTCTACCTCTACCACTTGCTGAGACACCTCTTGTCTTGCACTGGTCCCCATCAGCCACTGCAAGAAAGACTGTTCCTGTCAATATCCCCAGCCTCCTGATCTAAAAGCCTGATGGTAAGCACTGTTCTTCCTCATCCAAAAGCATGGGAGAAGATACCAGTTTACAAGGTTAACCTTCTATAGTCTTATTTTTTTCCCTTTTTTGGGGCATTTTCCCAACCAGTTACTTGACTTTTGGGTCCATTGTCAAGAGTAGGGTATACCCTGAGGATCTGTAAGATCTCAGTTCCTCCAAAGTGGTGCAATCCAGCGTATACACTGGAATAGGAGCTACAAGAAACTTGTATGTCCAGAATCTGTTAGTAGTAGAGTTTCCTCTCTACAACCACCTGACCTCCAGTTCCACCAAGGCAGCACTGGGGACTGAGATTCAGATATGCTGCTCAATTTCCCCAGGGGCTTTAGGCAGGGCCAGGGTTGCCATTCAGTGTGGGATAAAGATCAGGTACTCAATTCCCCCAGGAGCATTAGGTGGGGGCAGGGCCACCACACAGGACTCAGGTAGGGATCAGATGCTGTTACCCCAGGGGATTTAAGATCCAACAATGGAGATGGGTTGCTGTGTGAGCTGCTTGTGCCTGATGCAGCCTCTGCCACCTCCACCTGAGGCCAGAGCTATGGGGAAACCCCGCTCCCTTCTTGGCCAGCTGAAAAAACCCTCTCACTGACCTTTGGCACCTGTGAGTAGAAAGATCTGCAAACCACCACTACTACTGCTGGGGATTCCACCCCGAGGCCTGCTTGGATTCTCCTCCCTGAGCTGTGTAGCATGGTCAAAGCTGGGCTGGGCTCTGCTCCACGTCCATTGCTACAGATCTTTCCCATCGGCATTTCAGGTCACCTTGGGCTTGTAATCTCCTCCACTCTGTTGTTGTGTGGCTTCTGCAGCTCTAGAATTTGTTGAGTCTTTCTTTACAGGTTTTTTTATGGGATGTGAGAGAAGAGCTAGTGTATGTGTATCTTTCTACCCCACCATCTTGGTTCTGCCTCCTAGCTAATAGTTTCTAATATATTTTCTTTCATCCTCCCCCATGCACACCTTGGAAATGAAGTCACTGAGTGATGAAGTATATTTAGTTTCAATTCCCATTGTCTTGTCAAGTTAACTATCTAATTTCTTTTATTTCCTATATTCTACAACAGATGAGTTGCAATTATCTTTCAGATATTCTTTTTGCAAATGTTCGTCAGAAAGAAGATAAACATCAATTTTATGAAATGTTCTTTTTTGCTTCCATTGAGTTATATGATTAAAACAAAAAAAACCCCAAAACTCATCAAGTCTTTTAATTGGCATCTAATTGTCTTAGTGGACAGAGCATAGGGCCTGTAGTTAAGATTAGCTCAGTTTAAATCCAATCTCGGATGCTTGCTAGCTGCATGTCACTGAGAAAGTCATATAACCTCTGTTTGTCTTAGTCCATTGGAGAAGGAAATCACAAATCACTCCAGTATCTTTTCCAAGAGAATTTCATGGACAGTATGGTCTACAGAGTTACAAGAAGTAGGACATGACTAAACAACAACAATAATTATTTTATTTCCCTCTCTATGATAAAATTATGAAGTACTCTTCCATTTAGCTATAATTTCTTTTTAAGCTTCATCGCTAAAGAAATAAAACACAGAAAAAGGAGGTACATCAGTCACAGAGTTATGGTAGTATACAGGCAATCCAAGTACCTATGTTATATTAAAATTATAGGAAAAAGTGTTCCAAATGTTGGATAAATCCTCTATAAAGGAAATGAGCAAAAGTCAGAAAGGATGTGGTGGCATATGTGGATCACAAATTAAAATCTGTTGAGACTACCTACAAGAAAGAAATTGTAGATCCATTGAAATATTGAAGCATTAACGTGGTGGTCGGCATATAGACCATATATAATTCCTCTAGTTTATATAAGTCCTTAGTACTACCTACCGTCATGTTTTGAGTAAGGGAAGAATAATAGAAAAGATTTTTAAAAAATGATAAAATGAGAGTAAAACAACACAATTTGAAACTAAGGTAAACAAAACCTATAGCACTGAAATATATTTTATATAAATTTTTTCAGTGTATGTCTTCTTTTTTTCTTCACTTCAAATATATTTCAGTTTAGCAATGTGTTCTATATTAGTTAAAAGTATATATTTGAACCAATAGACTATATTTTATTTTGCAAGGATTTTGCATGCAGTTAAATTTTAGATATGAAAGTATAATGAACTCTTCAGAGGAAAATATTGTTCTATAGTAAGACATGCTTTTACTTTTCTGACAACTGGAGGGAAAAAATTTAATTTACAAAATTATGCAACAAGTATTGATATGTTTCCTAAGAGTGAATTTTAATTCCATAAGTAATGCCTATTAGGTCAGTCTTTATTAAGCAAATGCCATGTGTTCAAACAGGCAGAATTTACAAAGCAACATTATTCAAACATTCATTCCTACAATGATCCATTATTAAAGACCATCTATGTGCCAAACATTGGGCTAAAGGTTAGGGGAGATGAAAAATAGATATATTAGAGTCTTTGCCTTTGATATGTTGGTGCATTAATAATGGATATACATACATATTCAAATAATAGTAATTGCATAAATTAACATAGGAAGTAGTCTCTATACCTGTAGGTTTTTTTTTTCTTTTTCCTAACATAGGCAATTCCATCTCTCACTGCAACCTCTGAATCAGACATGTATGGTCCTCTTCTAGGCCATTCTTCTCTACTGATCACTTTATTATTTTGCCATTGCTACTAGTGTATTTTTGTTTGCCTGTTTTGTTTGTTTGCTTATTTATTTGTTTATCTTCTTTTGCCCAGGAATGGAGTAGTTTATAAGCCTCTTTCTCCTAACAACTTCCCATTTCATACTTAAGCTACCTTCACCTATTACACATAAATTTCAAGAAATATTGTATTTTCCATCCCCTTCCCCTGCATGCTCTTGAGAAATCATTTTTGAATAATCAGTACTAGAATTTGCTCTATTACTATAATCAATCAAATTTTGAAAAGGTAGGATTTCCAATCACAGCTTGTCTCTCCCTTTCTATATTTGAATAGTTGATTGTGCCTAATCTCTTTCAAGCTATTTCAAAGTATTTTAAAGCACTTAATTTATTTTTATTTCATATATTGCATCTGTATTTCAAAGATGCCTGTCAAATTAGGTTTTGCCAAAAAGAATTATGAAATTAATTAATATGGTTAACAATATCCTTATATATAGACATATATAATTGCTAATTAATTAATTGCTAATTATTATTATATCAATATGTTGGAATATACTTTGTCTCTTCCAGGATAGGTGCAATATTTGTCCTTGGATTAGGAAGCATTAGTATTTTTAACTGCATTTCTGGGCAAGTTAAACCTAGATTTCCTCTGACAGTTTTATATAAATATTATAAATCTATACCTTGCCTTGTGCTTACAAATTTTCCAAGCAATTTTCTTATATTATATTCTTTAAAATAGTAGAAAATATTTTTAGTTTCATTATGTTATTAGGAAATGCAATGTGATTAAAATTATGTTTCCTTAATATGAACAAGATTATCCAAAGAAAAGGAGCTTATTATGTGTAATGGTGGAAATACTGGAAACCTCTCAAATAAGATCACAGATGAATGTCCTAGAAAAGATATAATTGTAAAATTTGCAAACCCAGCTTTACTCCCTCCAGAATGATTTTAGTAATAATGGAAAACATTAAATATAAAATATCATAATCTGAATAAATTAGAAGAGCAAAGAAGAAATTACCTTTCAGATCTATGAATAGAGAAAGAGCTCATGACTAAATAAACAATATGTACCAGACACAGATAACTGATTATTTACAAAATTTTAATAAGTTATATAACCTATTGAAAGTAAAAAAAAATAGAAGAAAATATACTGAGGAAAAATCTTTGCAGTATTTTTTTTTTCTATCAAAGGTCTCATGTCAAAGATACATAATCAATTCATCAATAAACATTTATTAAACTCCTACTATGTTCCAGACATGTGCCCTACCTAACTCCTTTGTAAAAATGAAATGATAAACTCCTCTAATTAGTCTCATCCATGATGACTGTGCCTCCCAGATGACTAATGGACTGAAGCAAAAAAGAATTGACTCTTGCCCAGAACAGTCCTTCCTTGTATGGTTTCTCTAGGGCAAAGAGAAATGATATCCTTTTCCTCAGTTTTGTTTCTCTGACTTTTAGACTGGAGTAGACCAGTGGATATAGAAGTGGGGAAATGATTTCAGTAGAATCACAGAAGTAGTAAAAGCAAATTGTGCCTATATAAGGAAGATCAAAGCCAGACATACTGTACCTTCCAATTTCTGGGTACCTTCTTTTGTACTTCTGTTGGCTGAGCTCAGGTCAGAGACTAGAGATAAGAAAATTGGATATTTACAGTCTTGTGAGTTACCTCAATCTCTACCAATCTCCCTTATTTCCCTTGTGGGCACAAATATTCTTGTGAGCATCATCATTGTTGTAAGGATTATCATTGATACCCCACAATCTCTTACATAAAGTGACCAATCAGTAACCAGATCTGACCATTTCTATCCCTGTCAAACATCTATTTAGATTTCCTTTCCATTATTTATATAGTTCAAATTCTCACTCTCTCTATCCTAGACTGTTCCATTGGCCTCTTGTTACTCCTGCCTCAATCTCTTTCCTCTTCAGTCCGTCCTACATGCAGTTAAAATGTTTGTCCTCAAGGGCAACTCAAACCATGTTGTTCTCCTATTTAATACTTTATTCACTGCCGACTGATTTTAAAATCAAATATAAAAATATATATAATTTTTAGATCCTTCATACTGTCTCCAATTGATAGTTCTATGACCATTATAAGTTATTTCTCTTTCTCCGTATCCTAGCCAAAATGACATTCTCCATGTTGCTCACATTAAACACTCCATGTCTCATTTTTATGATTTTCTACTGTTCCTTTAAAGCACATCTTTCTCACCTATGCCTCAAAAAAACCCTTCTAACTGTTCTAATACTGCTTCTGCACACAACTTTTCCTGATTGTTCGACTGCTAGAACCTTTCATCTATACTTCATCAATATTTTGTATTTATTCTTTATATAATCCTTTGGAATATAAATTATTCCATATAATCACCCTCTCTAGAATGTGAGTTCAGTGAGAATGGGGACATATTTTGTTCTATTTTTTAGCAGGGGGGAAAGGCAAGGCAATTGGGGTTAAGTGACTTGCCCAAGATCACACAGCTAGTAAGTTTCAGGTGTCTCAGGTCAGATTTGAACTAAGGTCCTCCTGACTCCAGGGCAGGTGCTCTATTCACTACTCCATCTAGCTTATCCAAATAACATATTTGTTTTGTTTTTGAAATTCAACCAAGCAATCATAATACATGGAACATAGTAAATGATAAATGTTTGTTGCTAAATTTATCCTGAGTTCTAGATTCAAAAATCAGATTACAAGAGTAATTTTACTTTAACATTATAATTCAAGCCAAAGAGAACTGCAAACTGCATTGCCAAGTAGCTAAAGAAATAAAGCCATGAAATAAGAGACAAGACATCTGGAACTTACTGATAGTCCATAATGCACATTGCAAGTTGCTAGGGAATGGAGGTCCTAGGTGAATGCAAAGTAGCTATTTAGAATCCTACAAAGAGAGTTTATGTTCTGGAGCAGTACAGTGATCATAATGGAATATTTGAGAATTTTATATTTCTTATGAGAGGATAGTGGATAGAAAACCACCATTTATATTCTGTTACTCTACAAAAATTATTGTTTCAATTAATTTTAGTTGCCTCAGGGGCTAGTTATGTATGCATCTATTGAAGAAAATCTATGATTTTAAAATTAATATGTACCATTGTATTTATAGTTTTTCTAATATTGAGCCAATACTGCATTCCTGGTATAAATCCTATCTCAACAATATACATATACACACACATATATGTATATGTATTTTTTACATATACACACATATATATGTATGTATGTGTTTGTATACACATACAAATACATATTATGCGGTTGTGGTTTGTCCTTTGTTTTCGATGAGGACTATAACATGAGGGAGATGATGACATGACTTGGAATTGGCTTTTATTTGAGTGAGGGAGTACTGTATAAAGTCACCAGTCTCACTTTCTTCTCTAGAACCATTTGGGTCCAGGGACCAGATATTGATCAGGATGACTGAAGAGGTCCAAAGACACAGTTGGAGGAAGATCTTGTCTTTTTAAGCTAAGATCTTTTAAAGTTCTCACTCAATGAGTGAGGCACTGCCCATTTAGTTAACAGGCCTCTTTAAGAAGTGAGTTAAGAGATTGACCCTTTAGCATAAAAAAAAAAATCAAACTGGGAGGGGAAGACCCTCAGGGTTGCTGGCCAAAACTATTTATCTTCACTCTGAGCCAGGAGGGCTCAAAAAATAACAATTCAGTGGTTTTTGAGCAGGGACCTATTGTTGTGCAATCCCTGAGATTCAGAGTGAATTCATACCTATACACATATATTCATTCACGTACACATACATCCAAAAGAAAATATCAGAAGTGTCTATAGCAAAATTAATACACACATGCATTCATATATATATATATCTTCACATATACACACATATATATACACTCATATATACATATATGAATATTCCTATTGTAGAGCCAATGTAATATTCATAGAGCCCATGGCAGCCATAAATATCCCAGCACAATTCGAAATTGTGAAATATCCCAGACTCTCCACATGGAAGGAAGAACCAAAACATTTATTCAGACCCAAATCCATCACAAGAACAAAAATCTATACAAAACAACAATGCAGAGGACAACACCATCCCCAAGCCTTCGCCCTGCTAGGCTTCCCACAAACCAGGTATGTTACACTCATCACAAGCAGGCTCTCTTAAACAGAATCACAACCACAAAATCGCTCATGCTACCCAGGAACCTGCATCCTTCTTAGCTCTGACTGTTCTTAAGACTAACTTCCTGTCACCTCTGCTCTAGCTTGGCCTCTTCTTGCTCCACACATTCAGCAAACTCTTCCACAGGTTCTATGTGACTTAATGGGTCTATTAATTAATTGGAAGAATTTTCCAATTCAAATTACCATTACACTTGGGCCCCTAGATCTTTCATATTCATTACATAGTTTGGTTGGGAGGCAACCGATGTAAATAGAATTTTATAACAATATAACAGGGATGACAAAAAATGAACACATAAAACAGTATCTGAGGGTGTGGTTTAAGCACAAGCTCCCCATCACTCCTCCTTTGAATAAATAAGGCCCAAAATCTTCGGGTAAGGGGTGAAGGTCTCTTCTTCCAGCTACTTCCTGCTGAGATTGGATGTAGAGCTGTCCCTGCCCCAACAGGTCCCATTTCAGAGAACAGTTCTTCTGTTGGCACCTGGAAGTTTGGTAGACTGCAGGTCCAGAGATGGCACAACACAGTCGTGAATGGAGGGTGACATCTACCTTAAGTGATCAGGCATCTGCAGGTGGAGGGTATTAAGCCTGCCTAAAAACTGAACCCATTATCTTAGCCTCATTTACTATTGTTTACCATTTCCAGTTTGTAATCCCAGGGGTCATTATTCTACCTAGAGGTACACCCTCTTTAATCTGAGGTGGGGCCTGATGAACCCCACCATTCTCCCTGCAGGTGTGATGAACCTGGATACAATGTTTCAGGATGATCTGCAGGGGTAGCTCCTACCTCCCTGCTCAGTCTAAAATCAAGCCTCTTTCCTCGATATACTGTATATAGTTCATTAGTTGGAATGCCATCTATTCTTACAAAATGTACTTTCTCTCAACAGAGCAACAAACAACTCTTTCCTTTACAATTCACTCTGACCCTGAATCCACTGGTATTCATGCTTCTCTCAAAAAAAAAACCAAAAAACCAAAACAAAAAAAACCATATCTTTTTCAGTAATTTTCACCATCCAAGGTACCAATAATTCTCCCATCTTTTGGGTGAACCAACTTAAAACATCTGTGACCTCCAGCTAAACAAAATCCTCAATCACCTCCCCAGACACTGCAGGGGGTCCCCCTGACTCTCCTGCTTCCTTCTTAGTACCGGCAGAACCTCAGCCCTCTCACTTGTTTCATTCTCCTCCCACACATCCTTCTGGCCTGTGTTTAGGCCCTAGTCAAGCCCAGCCTGTACAAGGGCTTGTTATGGTTAACTTTTTGCTAACTATTGTTAACTTTTCCGCCTCCTGTGAGACAAATCAACAGCCCTCTCTTCTACCACCGGAAACTCTACAGCTTCCTCTCCCAAAGGATGGAGGGAGCCCTGCAGGACAAAAAGCTTCTCCTGCAAACTAGCCAATTCTCTTTCTGTCTAAGCCTTCTCCTCCAGCAGCCTATCTCGACATTTACATAAAATTGATAGTCTGTTACCTCTCCTCAGCCTCTCCTACATAATCCTGCCCTTTCTTTCTCTGATTCCATTGTTATTCCCTGCAAACATCTTTCTAAGTCTCTGGGTTTTCCCTTCTGTAGCCTCAGTTTTCACAGAGCCCTGTGTCTTTAACCCATTCTCTTTTTAGGGAGGAATGAAAATTCTCTCACCCTGGGAAATCCATTTTTGACTCTGTCTCCCCTTCTTTTCTGTCTCCAAACAGATGTCTGATATTTTGTGATCCCATCCCCATTGCTGTTTGTAGCACCAATGCAGACTTCACAGCACCCATGGCAGCCATGAATATCATGGTGCAGTTCTAAATAGAGAAATACCACAGACTTTGCACATGGAAGGCAGAACCAAAACATTTATTCAGACCCAAGTCCATCACAGCAAAAATATCTATGCACAATAACAATGCAGAGGACAACACCATCCCTAAACCTTCCCTCTGCTACGTTTTCCATAAACCAAGTGCATTGCACTCATCACAAGCAGGCTCTCTTAAACAAAATCACAAAGTCACAAAATCACTCACACTACCCAGGAGCCTGAATCCTTCCTAGCTCTGTCTGCTCTCAAGACTAACTTCCTCTCAGCTCTGCTCTAGTTCTGTCTCTTCCAGCTTCACCCATTCAGCAAATAGGTTCCATGTGACTAAATGGGCCTATTAATGAGTAGAAAAGATTTTCCAGCTCAAATGACCATTACACCTGGGTGTATGTGTGTGTGTGTGTACAAATATATGTGTGTATGTATATGTATATATACATACGTGTGTACACACAAAAACGTTAGTACCTCTCATAACCATCTTCTGGATTTCCTTCAAGTACCAAGTTAAAAAAAAAACGTTTTACAGGAAGCTCCCAATTTCCTTTATTTTAGTGCTTTCATTCTGTTAATTCTTTCCTATTTGTCCTATTTATAGTGTTTTTAAAAATATGTTTTCATGTTGTCTTTCTCATTAGATTTAGAGTTCTTCCAGGGTAAAGAATCCTTTATTTAAATTCCTTGAATTTAGCTCAGTGTCTGGTACATAGTAGGTAATTAATAAGTGCTTATTGACTGACTCCCTCTTTACTGATATTATCTTTTAAAATTTTACTGTAATGTTCCTTGTGGATGTGTGTATAATTTTCTTTTTTGGTTTGTTACTACTTGGTTTTGATGAAAGGACAAAATTTGAATCATATAAGGAACTTTTTTCTTGGGTTTGGCAATATCATTTCTAGAAGTTCTATTTTAATGTTTTTTTTAGGAAATGATTCATGCATTCTGGATCTAATATAATAGAACAAGGCAATTTCCTTTCATGACTTAAAAAAACAAACAAACATATCTAAGCTTTTTAAATGGTAGATGTTTTCAAGCAGCCTGAAAATTCTTAGCTTATCTCCCTTTGACTTTGGTTCTTGAGTAGAATGGCTTCAATGAAAAATACAACCAAAGTTCACTTTTCTTCCTGAACCCTTTCCCTAATGTGTATAGGTTTCTTTCTGCTTTTTTTGTGATATACTGGGAGTTATTGTAGTTACTATAGTTTTCCTTAGATTTCATGACCATTACTCAACATAGTTTTTTTTCTAACCTTGATGAAACACCAGTTGTGAAAGAGTTGTGCTATAGTGTATTCTCTAATGAATGTCCTTGTCAACTGCCTTTTAAAAAAATAATGGGATCTTAATGATCAGATGCAAGCTATATTTGAATTGTAGGTGATTCCTTCTCAAGTGAGAATAAAACCTTTTAGTATGAAAATGCTGTTTATCTAGATTGCAATTTATATATGGCCTAGTAAATGAGTCTTGGGGATTTGCTCAGTGTAGTTCATTGGGATTTTACACACATACACGCACACATGCATGCACACACATGTGTATATATAATGTCTGTATATATGTATTGTTTAATAATTTCATTAGTGTCTGACTCTTTGGGATTCTATTTGGGTTTTTCGAAGTAAAGCTGTTGGGGTGGTTTGTCATTTCCTTCTCTAGTGGATTAAGGCAAACACAGAATAAATGACTTGCCCCAGTCACACAGTTTGTAAGTGCCTGAGGCTATATTTGAACACTCTACCACATGTATATATGTGTGTATATACACATATACATGTGTATATACACACATATATACATATATGTGAGTAGATATGTGTATGTGTTTATAATCAGCAATATCAATCTAAAATTAAGAAAATGAATTGGAGATATAATTGGATATAATTGGACAATTGAATATTGGACAATAAGTTAAAAAAATAAAGTGATTGCTCTGTTACCATTCTTTGATAATATTTTAAAAATGATAACTACACTGTAAAGCAAAGGAAAACAATAGAATACACATAGGAAGGAAAGAGGTAAATCTATTTATGGCCAGATGTGGCTGATTTGGAGAGTCCCAGAGATTAAAAAAAAAACACCCAAAACCTCAGAAATATTTGAAGCAATTACTAATGTCAACAAGAGGCAGTCTGTAAAATATAGCCACAAAACATTCACCCACTATGCTATTGCTAAGAAATACCAGAAGGAGATTGAAAAAAAATTTTCAGAATAGTAACTCCAGGAGAGGATTCTGGGAAGATGGTAGAGTAGGTGAGAAATTCCAAGCTCTCAAGATTTTCCCCCACAAAAGAGTTAGAATAGCATTGTAGGGCAAACAAAGTGTAGCTGGAGATAAAGCAGAATAGGGTCATAACTGGGGTCTTCCTGGGACAATTTGAGAAGTCCAGAAGAAAAATTACAGGACAAGGGTTAGCCTTGGTGAAGAGTAAATACCTCTGTGCTATGTTCTGTTTTGATAACAAGCTACAAGTTCTGGAGTTCGTTGGTTTGAGAGTATGCACAGGCCACAGTCACAGGAACTTTTACTTCTGAAATAGTGAGTGGGGCTGGGTTTTGAGCTCTGGAAGATTGAGAGAACACCTGCTCTGTGGTGAAGGTGAAAAGGAACCACCAGCACATGCCAGTTGAGAACAGAAACAGTGGTGCAGAAAGCCTCTGGCTTTGGTCACTTACAGGAAGTTGGAGGTTTGACTTTGGTTCTAGACTAGAGGGGAGAATTGAAGATCTGGGGCAAGAGGCACCATTTCTCATACCTGAGGGCTAGAGGTGATTACAAATTTAAGCTATTACCACAAAAAGTGCACAGGCAAAGGAGAAGGAATCCAACCTTAGAAAGCTATTATGAGAATAGAGATGACCATAGTTCATTTTCAAAGGAGAATACTAAAGTAAAGAAACTCCCAAGGTCAAATGGTCAGCTGCCCAAAAAGAAATTATAAAAGATTTTTAAAAATACTTTAAAATCAAATGACAGAGATAGAGGAAAATCTAAAAAAAAAATGAAAAGAAAAGGCATAAGACAAACAAGAAAGTTATGAAAATTAACAAATTGATAAGGAGATCTAGAATCTTAAAAAAATGACATCTTGAAAATTAGAATTGGGCTAAGTGAAGCCAGTGAAATTATAAAAGACCAAGAAATAATCAAACGAATTGTAAAAAGTGAAAAAATAGAATAGAAAGTGAAACATCCTATAAGAAAAACAACAGATTGGGAGAATAGATCAAGATGAGAAAATATAAAAATAATCAAACTAAAAGTTATGAGTATAAAAGAACTTTGATATAATAATACAAGAAATAGTTAAAGAAAATTGTGCTGAAGAATTAGAACCAAAGGGGAGGGGGAGTGGAAATACAAAAAAATAATTCATCCATCACCACTTAAAAGAGATTCCATAAGGAAAAGTCATGTAAGTATTATAGTCACATTCCAAAATCCCCAGCTCAAGGATAAAATATTAAAACTATTAATATTAAAACAGTTTATATATGATGGTATCACGATTAGAATTACAGAAGACCTAGCAGCAGAGACATTAAAGGACTGCGTGTATTGGAACACAGCATCTCAGAAAACAAAAGACCTGTGATTCTGGTCAAAAATATCATACCCTGCAAAGTTAAATATTATCCTGAATTTTTTAAAAAGATGGATATTTGATAAACTCTCACACTTTCAAGATCCAGTTTAAAAAATCCTGAACTTAATAAAAGATTCAACATGCAAAAACCAAGAGAAATTTAAGGTACATACCAAAGACTGATTATAAGGGATTCATAAGGACAGATTGTTTACCTTTCATATATGTAAAATATACCTTTAAGATTCTTATTAATAATTGCAAAATTCTTAAGACAGATTGGGATAAACCTGACCATGATATGATTTTAAAAAGTATAGTCATTCAGAAACAGCTAAAAAGAGTTATCATTTTATACAAATGAGGTGCAAAAGGAAGAATGGATACAGAGGAATTAGATCAGAGAGGAGGGCTGGTTGTTCTGTTTACCTACTTTTATCGGGAATGGGTTTAAGAAGGAAAAATATATATTTAGAAGGGTATAAAATTCTTCTAAATTCAGAAGAGATAAAATGTTGAGGGCATAGGAAGGGGGAGAGGACAAGGGAAGGATCTTTAGAAGGGAGAATGAAGGAATACTGGTAAAAGGGGGGTGTAGATAGGTGTTCAGATTTATGGGAATGGGAGGACAGGGGAGGGATCCTTGGAAGGGGATAGACAAGTAATAGGAGTGCAAGATAGTGGGTAGAAATAAAGTAGAAGAATCAGAAGAGATAGGAAAAAGGATATGCAAAAACATATGAAACAAAGATCAGGAGTAGAATATGTTTGAAAAAGCATACATCTATACATATTATATATACATGTATATATTTACACATATATGTATGTGTATGTACATATTTATATATACATACACCAATATATAATAAACGTACACACATGTAATATACATACACACACTAACACACACATGTATATATTGAGAGAGAAAAAGAAAGAGAGAGAGAGAGAGAGAGAGAGAGAGAGAGAGAGAGAGAGAAACATATCTAAACTTAATTGTAGCATTTGGGGGGAGAAAAAAACTGCACAGTAAAAACTGTACAGCAGAGAGCAAAAGAAAATTCACAAGGAAGCAAAGAAAGGCTGACAATTCTCAATACAATGTGTATTACTTATCATACAGGCTTTCTTGAAATGAAATTTATTGTTACATATTTTGAATTGCTCCGTGTTCTCCTAGGCACATGACTTGCTTTTTTTATCTTTCTTACTTTGTATTTAAGTTCCAAAATTTAAATTTATGATGTGTTTTTTGTGTTTTTTTTCTTTTCTCTATTTGTATTCTGGTCCATGAATCTAAAATAAAATTAAAAAAAAATAGTAACTTCAAAGCATGTAATTTGAGGTTTTATCCTAGTAAGACATACTCAAAAGTTCTCTAAGCCTAATAAGAAAACTCTTGAAAATAATGAATTTTATTGATATATTTTGGATTTTTTATTGCGAAAATTTCCTTATACATGCCTCTAACAAACATTCTTGGTCAATAATTTTCTTCCTCTGTTTTGTCTCTTCCTGGTTTGGGTATCAAAACCATATTTGTATCACAGAAAGAATTTGCAAGGACTCCTTCTTCCCAATTTTGAAAAATAGTCCATATAGTATTGGAATTAACTGTTCTTTAAATATTTGATAGAATTCATCTGGCCCTGGAGATTTTTTCCTAGGGAGTTCATTGATGGCTTGTTCAATTTCTTTTTCTGAGATGGGGTTGTTTAAGTGTTAAAATTCCTCTTCAGTTAATCTGGGCAATTTATATTTTTTAAAATATTCATCCATCTGGTTTAGATGATAGAATTTGTGGGTAATGTTTTAATTTCTCCTCATTGGAGGTGAGTTCACCCCTTTCATTTTTGATATTAGTAATTTGATTTTCTTCTTTTTTTTAATCAAATCGACCAAAGGTTTATCAAATTTATTAGTTTTTTCATAAAACCAACTATTAGTTTTATTTATTAATTCAACAGTTTTCTTAACTTCAATTTTATTAATCTCTCTTTCGGTTTTCAGTATTACTAATTCGATATTTTCCTGGGGATTTTCAAATTGTTCTTTTTCTAGCATTTTCAGCTGAATGCCCAAGTTATTGATCTCCTCTTTCTCTATTTTATTTATGTAGGCATTCAAAGATATAATACTTCCCCTAAGAACTGCTTTTGCAGTATCTGATAAGATTTGGTAGGTTGTCTCATTATTGTCATTCTCTTGAATGAAGTTGTTGATTGTTTCTATGACTTCTTCTTTAACCCATTCCTTCTTTAGGATTAGATTATCTAGTTTCCAATTGATTTTTAGGTTTATCTTTACATGGCTTTTATTACATCTAATTTTTTACTGCATTATTATCTGAGAAGGATGCATTGATTACCTCTGCCTTTCTGCATTGCATTGTGAAATTTTTATGTCCTAGTACATGGTCAATTTTTGTAAATGTTCCATGTACTGCTGAGAAAAAGGTATATTCCTTTCCATTCCCATTCAATTTTCATCAAAGATCTATCATATCTACCTTATCTAGAGTTTTATTTACCTCCTTAACCTATTTCTTGTTTATTTTGAGGTTAGATTTATTAAGTTCAGGGAGGGGAGGTTGAGTTCCTCTACTAGTATTGTTTTGCTCTCAATTTCTTCCTTCAACTTCCTCAACCCCTCCTCTAAGAATTTGGATGCTATACCACTTGGAGCATACATGTCTAGTAATGATATTGCTTCATTGTCTGTGGTGCCCTCGAGCACAAAATAGTTTTCATCCTTATCCCTTTTGATTAGATCTATTTCTGCTTTTGCTTTGTCTGAGATTAGGGTTGCTACTCCTGTCTTTCTTACATCAGCTGAAGCACAATATATTCTGCTCCATCCTTTGACCTTTATCCTATGTGTTTCCCCTGGTTTCAAATGTGTTTCTTGTAAGCAGCATATTGTTGGATTACGGCTTTTAATCCATTCTGCTATCCATCTCAGTTTTATAGGAGAATTCATTCCATTCACATTCACAGTTATGATTACAATCTCTGTATTTCCCTCTATTCTCTTTCCCACCATTTGTGCTTTTAGCTCTCCTGTCTCCCTTCCCCTCCTCAATAGTATTCACTTTTCACCACCTCCTCCTGCCTCCTTCCCCTCCTTCTTTTAGCCCCTCTCCCTTTTACTCTCCTTTACTCTTATTGATTATTCCCTCCATTTGAGGCTCCCTCCCCTTTATTCCCCCTTCCCCTCTGCTGCTTATAGAGCTAGTTAGGTTTATCTGCTTAAGTTTATTGTTCTGTCCTTTAAACAAATAGGATGAGACCTCTCAAACAATGCTCATCTCCCTCCCCTCTTTCCCTCTAGTATAATTCTGTACTTCTTGTGATGTAATTTGCCATTTTCTGCTTCTTCTTTTTCACACCTCCTATTACAATCCCTTCTCATACTTAAATCATATTTTTTTATCATGATATCATTTACTTTATACCTGTTCCCTCTATGAATATCCCTTTTATATTTCATAATCGCCACACAATTCTCAAGATTAACAGGTATCATCTTCTCTTGTAGGGAGTTAAACAGTTTGGCCTAATTGAATAACAAGTTTTTGTTTTTGTTCCCCCATCCCTGTTTACCTTTTTATGATTCTCTTGAGACCTGCATTTGAAGATCGAATTGTCAATTAAGTTCTGGCGTTTTGGTCAGGAAGCTCTGGAAATCCCTTAATTTGTTGAATGACTTTCTCCTTGCCCAAAATGTTATGTTGAACTTAGTTGTTTCTTGGTTGTAGTCCCAACTTATTTTCCTTATGGAATATTGGGTTCCAATTGTTTTGATCTTTTAATGTACAAGCTGCAAGGTCCTGTGTAATCCTGACTGTAACTCCTTGATATTTGAATTGTTTCTTTCTGGCTGCTTGTAATATTTTCTCCTTCACTTGATAGCTCTGGAATTTGGCAACAATATTTCTTGGGATTTTGAGTTTGGGATCCCTTTCAGGAGGGGAACGGTCGATTCTTTCGATGACTCTTTTGCCCTCTTAATCTGCCACTTCTCAGCAGTTTTCCTTGATGATTTCCTGGAAGGTATTGTCCAGGATCTTTTCTCCATCATGGGTTCCTGGCAGACCAATAATTCTTAAGTTTTCTCTCCTGGATCTATTTTCCAGTTCAGTTGTTTTTCCATTTAGATATTTTACATATTCTTCTATCTTTTAATACTTTAGATTTTCTTTGACTGATTCTATTCTTGCTGTCTCATTGAGTAATTAGTTTCTACTTGCCTAATTCTAATCTTTATCAAATTGTTTTCTTCAGTTAACTTTTTTATCTCCTTTTCCATCTGTCCAATTTTTCCTTTTAAGGAGCTATTTTCTCCAGTTAATTTTTGTACTTCCTTTTCCATTTGACCAACTGTTCCTTTTAGGGAGTTATTTTCTCCAGTTAATTTTTGAATTTCCTTTTCCATTTGTTCAATTTTCCTTTTCAAAGAGTTGTTCTCATCAGTGAATTTTTTTTTCATAATTTTAAAATCATTGGCCAGTTTATCTTCTATTTCCTCTTCAGCTGTTCCAGGAGAGCTGCTTGTGCTTGCGAGCAGTTCATAGTCTCTTCTGTAGTTTTAGATGGAGATATAGTCTCAGCTCTGACCTCTTTGGTGTTTGTGTTTTGGTCCTTATCCCCATAGAAAGATTCTATGGTTTTTTTCTCCCTTCCGCTTTTTGTTGTTCATGATGTTGATTGAGTGTTGTGGCTTCTGGTTCTTTCAGTCAGAAGCTACAGAACTTTGTGCTGAGCTGATGTGTGAAAAAGCTAAAAGTAGGTTTTTGTTTTGTGTTTCCCTGATCAGCCCAGGGGTTAGCTTGTTAAGTGTGGGGGAAGAGTGGTCTGGTCACAGGAGATCTCCTCAAGTGAACTAAGGCAAAGGGAAGCTCAGGAGATGGTGATCCCAGCTTCCCTATTGTCTTTTTGATTCCCCTGGAGTGCTGAGGCACGCCTAGATGCTAATGCGTGTTCCCACCCCTCCTGGTGCTCCTCTCCTAACACTGAGGCTTGCCTGGGTGCTAGTGTGAGTTTTCTCTGCCCTGGGTCCTCTGTCCTTCTGGTTTGCATCCACCACAGCAGGAGTAATCCCCCTTAGCTATTTTCATAGCCTCAGGTGTTATGAGACTAGTGGCCCCTTTGCTTTTCTTGCTGATCCAGGATTTTTCTGGGGAAATGTTTCATGGTTTTTTTTCATGGTCATCAAGAGGGGAGGAGAGAGTATTTACTGATCACTCTGCCATCCTGGCTCCCAGAAGTTCAAGTAGGTGACTTACCAATGTTTAATCTTAGGGCTGAAAGTCTCAGGAGCTGCTATGCTGATATCTGGTGCTCAAAGGCTCTCACTTACTCAGCTAGGCTTATCTCTGGCCCTTGGGTTCTGTTCTGACAGTTCCACCCACTTGGTTTTCCCAGGGCCCCTTCTGCTCTACTTTGCTGGATGCGCTGCATTATGTGCTGGGAGCTCACCCCAGAAGAAAAGATCCTTCCCATTGACCTTCCAGTCTAATCTGGACTCCAAATCCATCACAGTCTGTCTCCCACTGGATTCCGCACCTCCAAAATTTGGTCAGATTCTCCCTTCAGAGGTATCCGAAGGAGTTTATCTAAGAGCTTAGGTGAGTTGTTGCTCTCACTCCACCATCTTGGCTCCTTGATCCAAACATTCTTCTATACAGACCTTCTATAGGACAAATTTTTATTTTTTTATAGAAGAAAATAAAGGAAAAAGGAAGATAAACTGTGGATTCAAAGTTTTAAGTTTTGATAATTATTTTCTTCTGGCTCTGTGATTGTAAGCTGCTGGATCAAGATCCAACAAAAGATACTGAGAGCGTTCAGAGAGGTAGAATAAAAACCAGGAGAGAAGAGTGTGTCAAGAAACATGAGGGTTTGATAGAGTCACATGTTGACAAGATAATAAGAAGACTAAGAATTAAGAAAATGGCCATTTGATTTGTTTTTTAAGAAATCTCACCTGTGGTTAGGGTAAGAATTCTTTTTTTGTTTGTATTTAATTTTGTTTATTTAAGTTTCCAACATTCATTCCCATAAAATTTTGGGTTCCAGATTATCTCCCCATTTCTCCCCTCCCCCACTCCAAAACATCAAGCATTCTAATTACCCCTATCACCAATCTGTCCTCCATTCTAACATCCCTCCCCTCCCTTATCCCCATTTTCTCTTTGGTCCTGTAGGGCAAGATAGATTTCTATACCCCATTACCTGTATTACTTATTTCGTAGTTGCAAGAACAATACTCAATAGTTGTTCCTAAAACTTTGAGTTTCAACTTCTCTTCATCCCTCCCTCATCACCCATTCCCTTTGGGAAGGCAAGTAATTCAATATGGGCCATATCTGTGTAGTTTTGCAAATGAATTGAATAAATAGTGGTGTTGTGTAAGACTAACTATATTTCTCTCTATCCTATCCTGCCCCCAGTTTCTTCTATTCTCTCTTTTGATCCTATCCCTTCCCAAGAGTGCTGACTTCTAATTGCTCCCTCCTCCCACTGCCTTCCTTTCCATTATCCTCCCCAACCTGCTTATTTCCTTCTCCCCCACTTTCCTGTATTGTAAGATAGGTTTTCATACCAAAATAAGTGTGCATTTTATTCTTTCCTTTAGTCAAATGTGATGAGAGTTAGATGCATGTTTTTTCTCTCAACTCTCCCCTTTTTCCATCCACTGAAAAGCCTTTTGCTTGCCTCTTTTATGAGAGATGATTTGCCCCATTTCATTTCTCCCTTTCTCCTCCCAATATATTTCTCTCTCACCACTTAATTTCATTATTCTAAGATGTGATCCCATCCTATTCAATTCACCCTGTGCTTTGTCTCTCTCTCTCTTTCACTTTCTCTCTCTCTCTCTTTTTCTGTGTGTATGTGTGTGTGTAACCCCACCAACTACCTAGATACTGAAAAAAGTTTCAAGAGTTACAAATATTGTCTTTCCATGCAGGAATGTAAACAGTTCAACTTTAGTAAGTCCCTTATGTCTTCTCTTTGCTGTTTCCCTTTTCATGTTTCTCTTGATTCTTGTGTTTGAAAGCCAAATTTTCTTATCAACTCTGGTCTTTTCATCAAGAATGCTTGGAAATCCTCTATTTCATTGAAAGATCATTTTTTTCCCCTGAAGGATTACACTCACTTTTGCTGGGTAGGTGATTCTTGGTTTTTCTCCTAGTTCCTTTGACTTCTGGAATATCATATTCCACACCCTTGGATCCCTTAGTGTAGGAGGTGCTAGAGCTTGTGTTATCCTGATTGTGCTTCCACAATACTTGAGTTGTTTCTTTCTAGCACCTTGCAATGTTTTCTCCTTGACCAGGAAACTCTGGAATTTGGCCACAATGTTCCTAGGAGTTTCTCTTTTTGGATCTCTTTCAGGAGGTGATCAGTGGATTGTTTTAATATTTATATTGCCCCCTGGTTCTAGAATATCAGGGCAGTTTTCCTTGATAATTTCATGAAAGATGATGACTAGGTTTTTGTTTTGATCATGGCTTTCAGGTAGTCCTGTAATTTTTAAATTGTCTCTCCTGGATCTATTTTCCAGTTCAGTTGTTTTTTCCAATGAGATATTTCACGTTCTCTTCCATTTTTTCATTCTTTTGGTTTTGTTTTGTGATTTCTTAGTTTCTCATAGTCATTAGCCTCCATCTGTTTCATTCAAATTTTGAAAGAACTACTTTCTTCAGTGAGCTTTTAAACCTCCTTTTCCACTTTGCTAATTCTGTTTTTTATTTTTTTATTATTTTTTTATCACAGTTTATAACAGATAAAGCAATTCCAACTTTTGGTCAAGTGATCCTTCTTTTTAAATCATTTACAATATGCACCACGAAAGAAATTGTTTTTTTAAGCATTCACCAACTGAAACACAAATGATATTTATATCCCTAACCTCACAAGCTCTTGATCTAATTGTCTCCACAATATTACTAAGAATTAAAGGACCCTAACTTATTGTTGTTGGTCTAAAGTCCTATGCCTAACGGTTTAATTTTGTACAACCTCGGATGTTCCCTTACCAATAATCTACAATTAAATAGATCTGGTATTAGGCTTACAAACCATTTGACTATAGGAAATTGCCACCAGTAGTAAGAACATTGCAGGGATACAGTATCTCCCCAACTTCATGTCAATTCCAGGCAGGATTAGCTTATCAGCTTGCATTCAGTCAGGCTTAAAGTCTGCCAGGTGTCAGTGGGGAAATTGAATCAGGAGAATCCCACCTCAGCCCATGCTGAACAGCTGCTCTCCCACACTTCCCATGAGATCACCTATGCAGTTCATACCAGCATCTCATCAGCTTACTGGCATCATGGATTGGATGCTCAGATCATCTTTCTTGCTACCCATATCTGGAGTTAGACTCAGAAGAACAGACACTTAATAGTCCCATAGCATCTAAAAATGGCAAGTGCCAATAATCAGCTTTCAAATATGATTATAGTTTCACTTTGGCTAAGGAACATCTTTTGAGGCAAGTCTTAAGTGGCTTATATGCCTTTCTATACATGTTCTAGTTCCTGATTAAATGGCAATCATAAAATCTAATTTACCATAAAAACCCTTACTTTTCCATTAATGCCAAATTTTACCCAAGGTTACCTTTCTCTAGCAGATTTAGACTGAAATTCTTTTCTGCAAACTAAAGATGTCATTGATTTATTCTCAGTAATTAATTCAGTCTATTGTTTTAATACTAATTGCTTTTACCTCACTTTGTAACATGTCCAGTTTTTCTCCCCATCACTCCCCTCACCCTGCTTCTTAATACCTTGCATTCTGATTAGTCCTTCTCTCAGTGTACCCTCCCCTCCATCACACACCACCTCTCTCCTATCCTTATCTTCTCTCTTTTCTTGCAGGGCAAGATAAATTTCCATACCCCTATCCCCGTAGTTCTTATTTCTTGATTATGTGTAATAAAAATTCTCAATATTCGTTACTAATACTTTGAATTCCATCTTCTCTTCCTCCCAGCTCCCTCCCCAGCCCTACTGAGAAGGCAAGCAATTCAATACACACTAAACATGTGTTTTTTTGCAAAAGACTTCCATAATAATCATGTTGTGTAATACTAATAATATTGCCCTCTGATCTACTGTATCTCCCCTTATTTTCCCCCCTAAATATTGACCTTGTCCCTTCTCGAAAGTGTTTAATTCTAGTGATTCCCTTCTCCCATTTGTCTTCCCTTCTAATATTCCCCTCACTCTATTTGTCACCTCCTCTCCTACTTTCCTGTTCTGTATATAAATTTTCATATCAAATTTAGGGAGCATGTTATTCCCTCCTTCAGCCACATGTGGAGAGAGTAGCTTTATTTTTCCTCCCTCTCCCCTTCTTCTTTATCTCCTCCATTGAATAAGATTTTTCTTATCTCTTTTATAAGTTATAGCCTGCCCCACTCCATTACTCTCTTTCTCTTCCCAAAATTTTCCTCCTTTCCTCCTTAATTTTTATTTTATTTTACCTGTGTGTGTGTGTGTGTGTGTGTGTGTGTGTGTGGTTATAATTTCTTCTGATATAACACACCCTGTACTCTCTATCTATCTATGGGTATGTGTGTGTATGTGTATGTACAGTCTCTCCAACTACCCAAATAATGAGAAAAAATTCAAGAATTAAAAATATTTTCTTTCCGTGAAGTAATGTAAACAGTTCAGTTTTAGAGAGTCTGTTATGATTTTTCTTTTCTGTTTACCTTTTCATGCTTCTTGAGATTCTTGTCTTGGGAAGTCAAATTTTTAAATACAGATCTGGTCTTTTCCTCAAAATGAAATCTTGAAATTCAACTACATCACTGAATAACAATTTTTCCCCTTGAAGTATTATATTCATATTTGCTGGCTAGGTGATTTTTGGCTTCAATCCCAGTCCCTTTGAATTCTGAAATATCCCACTCCAAGCTCTGTGATCCCTTAGTGTTGAAGCTGCCAGATCCTGTGTTATCTTGATTGTATTTCCACAGTACTCAAATTGTTTCTTTCTAACAGCTTGCAATGTTTTCTCCTTGATCTGGAAACTCTCAAATTTGGCCACAATATTCCTAGGAGTTTCTCTATTCAGGTTTCTTTCAGGAAGTGATTGATGAATTCTTTCAATATCCATTTTGCCCTCTGATTTTATAATATCAGGGCAGTTTTCCTTGATAATTTCATGGAAGATAATATCTAAGCTCTTTTTTTGATCATGGCTTTCAGGTAGTCCAATAATTTTTAAAGTATTTCTCCTGGTTCTATTTTCCAGGTCAGTTGTTTTTCCAATGAGTTATTTCACATTATCTTCTATTTTTTTCAAATTTTTGGTTTTGTTTACTAACTTCTTGGTTTAACTCAGTCATTCATTTCCCTGAACTCAATTCTCTCTTTCAATGAATTATTTTCTTCAGTGAGCTTTTGGAACTTCTTCTGCATTTGAGTAATTCTGCTTTTTAAAATCCCCTTCTCCTTGTTGACTTTTTGGACCTCTTTTTCCAATTGAGTTAGTCTCTTTTTAAAGCTATTATTTTCCTCAGAATTTTTTTGGTTCTCCTTTAGTAAGCTGCTAACTTGTTTATTAAGGTCTTTTATTGCCTGAGTCCAATTTAAGTTCCCTTTGGAGGCAAGGGCCTTGACTTCCTCTTACAGTATGCCTTGTTCTTCCTTATCTGAAAGGATTGGGGGAGACACCTGTTCCCCAAGAAAACCTTCTTTCATCTTATTTTTTTCCCTTTTTTGGGCATTTTCCAAAGCAGTTACTTGACTTCTGAGTTTTCTCTTCACAACCACCTTGCCTCCAGTTCTGCCAAGCCAGCACTTGAGGCCTGAGATTCAAATGAGCTGCTCCCAAGCCTCATGGTTTTAGGCAGGGGCAGGGTTGCTATTCAGTGTGAGATTAAGTTCAGCTGCTCATCTTGGGGCAGGGCTGCCACATGGTGCTCAGTTCTCTCAGGAGATTTATGAGGAGACCTTCAACAATGGTTGTGGGCTACTGCCTACTTTGGGAACCCCTGTCTACTGCAGCCTCTACTGCTGGGCAGCCAAGGCTGGGCTGGGCTCTACTCCCTCATCAGGTGCAACAGACATTTCCTGTGGGCCTTTCAGGTCACCCTGGGTTGGAAATCTCCTCCACTCTTTTGTTCTCCACTTCTGCTGCTCCAAAATTTGTTGACAGTCCCTCTCTACCAATATTTTATGGACTGTGTGGGGGGAGCCTACATTTGTGTGTCTTTCTTCTCTGCCATCTTAGCTCCACTCCTGGGTAAGAATTCTTAATGAAACAGTATTTAGAAGTGATAAGAAAGAATAGGCAATTTCAGTTACTTTAATTTGAAAAGCATATTTAAGGACAAAAATTCACTTATAAAAATAGATGATCAGTAATTGAAGGGAAAAATCTTTGATAAAGGTCCGATTGCCAAGATATAGTAGAAATTAATGAAAGTATATAAGAACAAGATGGGTTCTCCAGTTGACAGTTGGTCAAGAGTTATGGATAGACAGTTTTCTAGAGAAAACAAAATCTAAGTGGTAAACAACTTTGTTAAAGAATGCTCCAAAAAAATTAATTATAAAATACTTGCAAATTAAAATGACTTTGATCTTTCACTTCACACTTGTTAAATTATCAAGATAAGAACTGATGCAAACGTTAAATGTGAAAGGTAGTGTAGAAAGAGAGTTACTCTTACTGTTGTTGAAGTAGTAAAAAAGCCAAAAACTGTCTGGAATAGTAATGAAGGATTCCATAAACTGTTCTTACTTTTTGATCAAGTAAAAAAACTCCTAGTTACAAATCCGAAGGAATTGAATTACAGAAAGAAAAGTAAGTAGATAGATAGATAGATGGATAGATGGATAGAGAGATAGAGATAGAACTATACTTCTACTACAAAAATTGTTACTATACACACATACATACATGTATAAACATATTTATGTCTCTAGATGGCAACTATCATTGGTATATGTATATGTCAACAACTACTTTTGTTGTGACAAAGAATTGGGAGGGAAAGCAATGTCAGTGATAGTGGAATGACTGTATAGATCGTAATACTTTTTCATATATTTTTATATAAAGTGCATTTTCTTCTCTTTATATGAATTTCTTGAGAATAGGGAATATTTCATTCTTTTATTATATATCTATCTCTTAGTAAGTGCTTGATAAATATTTGTTTATTGATAGATAATAGCGATGATAATGGCATATTATTTTACGGTAATCTTAGCAATATTCAGAATTTGAAGGAATTGAAGATTATATGTAAGAGCTGAAGAAGAATTACGTAAACAGAACTAGAACAATGTACATAATGATCATAATAGTGTAAAGAATAATAGCATTGAAACAATATAAAACTTGGATTAGTATAATGCAGAGTCATATCTTTGGAAGATTAATGGTGAAGATGGTATTACACCCTTCATCAGACATGGTGCAGGGGTCAAAGATACGCAGTCTTTGACATAACTAATATGTTGATTTGTTTTGTTGGCCTTTGCTTTTTCTTACAAATAAGGATTCCCTTAACAAGCAGTAGGGTTTGGAAAGACTCATTGAAAAGTGATACCCATTTTATTTTTTTTAAAGGCTTTCAAAGGTCATCAATGAAATATTTAAGATCATGAATAAAGTGAGAACCAAAATTATCACCATTTTTTACATGGTATGGTATTAGAATGCTGGATGTAAAGATACATAAATTGTGATAGAAAAAAATAAGGACAATATTGACCTGAGGAGGAAAATTATATGTATTTATAGAAGAAGGGATGCTTAATATATTTTAAGTGATGCAATTAATGTGTGAGAAAAATACATAAGTAACAAGAATGTCCACATCTGTCTTTCTCTTTATTATTAACAAATCAAGGAGATATAGGAAGAGAATTTCAATTTATAATAGCACCAAAAAGTATTAAATATCTCTGAGTTAACCTATAGAGAAACACTCAAGATTTATGCAAATAAAATTCCAAATTAATTCTCATAAAAATAAGAGACCTGCAGAATTTGAGGCAATTACTCATTTTAACATCATTCCTCATATAGTTTAAATTATTATAATATACAAATTACTTTATGGAATTAGTCCTATTCCATTTATAGAATTAGATCAAAACATATAATTTGTGTAACAAATAAAATTATTTGATGAAAAAAGCAGAAAGTGGAAGATGGAGTTATGGTTTTTCAAATTATATTAAAAAAAAAGAGTATCTTCTGTAATTATCTAGTATTAAATTTAAAGACAGAAAAGTAACTCATGTGAAAGAAGGAAGGAATGAAGGAAGACCTAGAAAAAAATACATATTTAATTATCAATGAATTACAGATCACAAAGAGTGAAAGAGATTCTTTACTTAGATAAGAACTGAAAGAAAAAGATACAACAAAAAAGTACACACAAAGGGGACAGAGTCAAGATGATGGAGTTAGAGCATGTACTCACCTAAGCACTAAGAAAAACTCCTTCAGATACCTCTAAAAAGATAATCTGAACAAATTTTAGAGTGGCAGAATTCACAAGGAGATGGAGTGTGGCAGATTTCCATACCAGAACAGACTAGAAGCTCTTGGGGAAGGATCTGTTGCACAGTGCTGGAGGAGGGCAGAGGGCGCAGGTTGTATCAGCCTGGACTCCACCATAGCAAAGCCGAGCAGGAACCACCAAGCAGACTGAAGCAGAAGCAGCAGTGAGGATTCTCAAACCTATCAGTCTAGGACAAGAGTCCAGGGGAACTGAGGGAGAGAGAAGCGCAGAAACAGGTAATAGCATCAGCCTCTCTTGAGACTATCAACACGCAGATTAAATGTCTCTAAGCCACCTACTTGAAATTCTGGAAACCAAGATGGCAGAATGATCTGTAAGTGCTCTCTTCCTGCCTTTGTTGACCTTGAAAAATCCAGAGAATATTTCCGCAGGAAAAGTCCTGGAATAGTGGAATGAAATGAAGGGGTAAACAGCCTCTTAGCTGGAGAAGTTAGGAAAATTGCAAAGGGGGTCCCTTTTGCTGTGACTGAAGGGAACCAGTGAAGGACTGAAGTGTCCCAGACAGCCCCTCTGCAGTGAACCAGGAGGAGATCCTGGGCCCCAGGGGAATAGAGCCTTAAGTGCCAACACCAGGACCACAGACATGCCTTAGCACAGTCAAAGGAATCAGGAAAACACTGATGCCTGTGCTCTGACTCAGGAGAGGAGACTTCTTGAGGCCAGAACACCCCTCTCCCACATCTCATGCAGTAAGCTTCAGGGTAACTGCAGGGAAACTCAGAAAGTCTGAAAGTCTACTTTGGCATACCAGTCAGCTCATCACCAGATAAGTTGCAGTAATCTAGCTTCCAGATGAAAGAATCAGAGGCCACAACATAAGTAGTCTCAAGTTCTAAAGCATAAGAACCATAGGACAGAACTCCCTGAGCCCCAGAAACAGAGATTCCCTTTAAAAGCCAGGAAAAATGCAGTCATGATGAGCAGGAAGCAAACCAGAAGAAAAAGATCATAGAATCTTACAATGGGGACAAGGACCAAAACACAAATACCAAAGAGGTCAGCATTTAGATTATACTCCCATCTGAGGAGTATGGACTTGTCTCAAGCGCAAAGAGAATTCTTAGAAGAGCTCAAGAAGGGTTTTAAAAACCAAATTAGAGAGGTAGAAAACATATTTGACAATGATTTTAAAAATATGAAAAAAATTCATGGAAGAATTTAAAAGGAAAATTGGAAAAATGGAAAAGGAAGTACAAAACCTAACTGGAGAAAATAATTGCTTAAAAGAAATAATTGTGCAAATGGAAAAGTAGATTAACTGAAGAAAATTATTTATTAAAATTAGAATTGGACAAGGAGAAGCTAATGACTCTATGACCCATCAAGAGTCAGTCAAACAGAATCCAAAGAATTAAAAAAAGGAGAAAATATAAAATATCTCATTGGAAAAAACAACAAACAGAACAACAACAAATAGATCTAAGAGAGAAAATCTAAAAATTACCAGTCTACCAGTATGCCATGATGAAAAAAAGAATGTGGACAATATCTTCCAAGAAATCATCAAAAAAAAAAACTGTCCTGAGGTCTCAATAGAGTGAAATAGTCGTTGAAAGAATTGACAGATCATCTCCTGAAGGAGATTCCAAACTGAAAACACCAAGGAATATTGCTACCAAATTCCAGAAATCTCAAGATAAGGAGAAGATACTGGAAGCAGCCAAAAAGAAATAATTCAAATATCAAGAAACTGTAGTCAGCATCACATAGGACCTGGTAATTTCTACAGAGATTAGAATATAATATTCCATAAGGCAAAGGAGCTAGGACTACAATCAAGCATTAATTATGCAGGAAAATTAAGCCTAATATTTCAGGCAAGGAAATGGACATTCAGTGAAATAAGGGATTCCAGATCTTCCTTAAGAAAAGACCAGAACTCAACAGAAAACGTGATCTTCAAACACAAGTCTCAAGAAAAGCATAAAAAGGTAAATGAGGGAACAATTTGTTATTCAACATGGGCAAGCTGTTTATATCCCTATAAAGGAAGATGATATTTGTTAATCTTGAGTATTGTATATTTATTATGACATTTACAAGGGATATATATATATATATATATATATATATATATATATAGAGAGAGAGAGAGAGAGAGAGAGAGAGAGAGAGAGAGCTAGATAGCTAGATAGATAGAGGGAGGGAGTGGGTATAGATTAAATTATGTTATTTAAAAAATTATGTTATTTTAAAATGTTATTTAAAGATGTAAAGGGATTATAATGGGAGATTTGAAAAGGAGGAGACAGAAAAATGTAAATTATATTACAAGAAGAGGCACAAAAACGTAATGTAGTATATATAGAGAGGGGAGGGAGATGAGTGCTATTTGAGGTTTATACTCATCTTATTTGTTTCAAGAAGGGAATAACAAACTCATTTAAGTATAGAACTCCTACTTGTCCTATAAACAATAGGAAGGGAAAGGGGAAAGAAAAGCAAGATGAGGTTAAAGAGAGGGAAGAAGTAGTAAGGGAAAAGTAGAATAAAAGAGGAGGCTTATAGAAGAGAGGGAAGACTGAGGGAGGCAGTTGTCAAAATTTAAAACATTATTGTGGAGGGGAAGGAAGAAGGGAGGACTAAAAGCATAAATGGGGAAAATGGGATGGAGAGAAAGACACAGACAGTAATCCTAACCAGGAATGTGAATGAGATGAACTCTCCCATAAATAGAGGTGGATAGCAAAATGGAATAACAACCATAATTCAACAATACATTGTTTACAAGAAGCACATTTGAAATGGGGTGGGATATACATAGGGTAAAGGTAAAAGAGCAGAATATATTACATCTCAGTTGATTAAAAAAAGCAGGGATGGTAATCCTAATCTCAGACAAAGCAAAAGCAGAAATAGATCTCATCAAAAGAGATAAAGAAGGAAACTATGTCCTACTAAAAAGCACCATAAAGAATGAAGCAATATCATTACTAAACATATATGCACCAAGAGGTAGAGTATCCTAATTCTTAGAGAAGAAGTTAAGGGAGTTCCAGGAAGAAATAGATAGCAAAACTATACTAGTGCAGGATCTCAACCTCCTCCACTCTGAACTTAATAAATCTAACCTCAAAATAAATAAGAAGTTAAGGAGGCAAATAGAACTCTGGATAAGGTAGATATGATAGATCTCTGGAGAAAACTGAATGGAGACAGAAAGAAATATACTTTTTTCTTGGTAGTGCATGGCACATATACAAAAATTGACCATATACTGGGGCATAAAAACTTCGCAATCCAGTAGAGAAAGTCAGAGACAGTCAATGCATCCTTTTCAGATCGTAATGTAAAGTTTGACAAAAATTAACCGGAAACTAAATAATATAATCCAAAAGAATGAGTAAGGTAAACACAAATCATAGGAACAATCAATAACTTATTTTAAGAAAATAACAACAATGAAATAACATTCCAAAACTTATGGGATGCTAGAAAAGCAGTTCTTAGGGGAGATTTTGTATGATTGAACACTTAGTGCATGAATAAAATAGAAAAAGAGGAGATCAACGATTTGAGTATGCCCTTGAAAGGGCTAGAAAAGGAACAAATTGAAAATCCCCAAGTAAATACCAAATTAGAAATTCTGAAAGTGAAAGGAGAGATTAATAAGATTGAAATTAAGAAAATGATTAAACTAATAAATAAAACTAAGAGTTGATTTTATGAAAAAACCAATAAAATTGATAAGGCATTGATCAATTTAGTTAGAAAAAAAAGAAATAAGAAAACCAAATTACCAATATAAAAAATGAAAAGGGTGAACTCAATTCCAACGAGAAGGAAATTAACACAACAATTAGGAATTATTTTGCGCAACTGTATGCCCAAATTTGACAATATTGCTGAGATGGATGAATATTTAAAAAAATTATAAATTGCACAAATTATCAGAAGAGGGAATTGAATACTTAAGTAACCCTATCTCAGAAAAAGAAATTGAACAATAAGCTCCTTAGGAAAAAATCTCGTGTGAGATGTATTTAAAAGTAAATTGTGTGAAACTTTTAAGAATAGTTAATTTCAATACTATATAGACTATTTGGAAAAATTGGGAAAATTCTTTTTATGATACAAGTACAATTCTTATCCCTAAACCAGGAAGAGCCAAAACAGAGAAATAAAATTGTAGACCAATTTCTCTTATGAATATGGATGCAACATTTTTAAATATGATATTAGCAAAAAGAAGAATGCAGCAATTTAACATGAGAATAATACATTATGATCATATGGGCGTTATACCAGGAATGAAGGGCTGGTTCAATATTAGGAAAATTATTAGTATTATTGACCATATCAGCAAAAAAATTAACAGAAAACATATGAGCACCTCAGTAAATACAGAAAACGCTTTTGACAAAATACAGCACCCATTCCTATTGAAAACACTGGAGAGCTTAGGAATAGATGGAGTCTTCCATAAAATAAGAAGCAGTATCTATCTAATATCATCAGAAAACATTGTATGCAATGAGGACAAGCTAGATGCATTTCCATAAGAACAGAAGTGAAAAAATGAGGTCAATTATCACTAATGTTCAAGATGGTTCTAGAAATATTAGCTTTTGCAATAAGAGACAAAAAATACTTTGAAGGAATTAGATTAGGCAAAGAAGAAAGTAAGTTGCAGTTTACCAAATAAATACACATAAGTCTTTTGCATTTCTATATATTACTGACAAAGCCCAACAGTAAGAGATAGAAAGAGAAATCACATTTAAAGTTATAGTAGACACTGTAAAATATATGGGAGTATATCTGCCAACACAAACCCAGGGAATATATGAACACAATTAACACTTTTCTCACAAATAAAGTCAGATCTAAGTAAGTGGAAAAACCGGTTCCACATGGATAGGCCAAGTTAATATAATAAAACTGACAGTTCATTTAAAATTACTTTACTTATTCAGTGCCACACCATTCAACCTACCAGAAAATTATTTTCTCAAGCTAGAAAAAATAATATTAAAGTTTATCTGTAAGAACAAAGAGTCTAGAACATCAAGGTAATTAATGAAAAGAAATGACAGGGAAGGTAGCCTAGCCCTACCAGATCTCAAATTGTATTATGAATTATCAGTCATCAAAACCACTTGTTACTGGCTAAGAAATAGAAGGTTAGGGAAGTGGAATAGGTTAGGTACTCAAGAAACAGTATTCAATGAATATTGCAATCTACTGTTTGATAAGCTCAAGGACCCCAGTTTCTTGGATAAAAGCTCACTGTTTGACAGAAATTACTGGGAAAACTGATTAACAATGTGGTAGAAACTGGACAGAGACCAATGCATAACACTACACAAGAATAAAGTCCAAATGGACACATGATCTAGGTATAAAGATTGATCCTATAAAAAAATTAGAGGAGCATGGAAGAGTGTATTTGTCAGATTTATAGAGAATGGAGAAACTTTTTTCCACACAAGAAATAGAGAATATTATGAAGTGCAGAATGGATAATTTTGGTTACATTAAATTGAAAAGTTTTTGCACAAACAGACCAAATGCAACCAAGATTAAGAGGGAAGCAGAAAAAAGGGAAAGAATCTTTGCAACTAATGTCTATGATAAAGGCCTCATTTCTAAAATATATAGAGAACTGAGTCAAACGTACAAGAATACAGGTCATTCCCCAATTGATAAATGGTCAAAGGATATGAACAGACATTTCTTCCTCTTCAGAGAAAGAAATTAAAGATATCTATATGAAAAAATGCTCTAAATCCCTGTTGATTAGAGATAAGCAAATCAAAACAACTTTGAGGTACCATATCACGCCTAACAGATTGGCCATTATTACAAATTAGGATGATGATAAATGTTGGAGAAGTTGTTGGAGAATTGGAATAGCTATGATCTAATCCAACTATTCTGGAGAGCAATTTGAAACTGGTCAAAAGGCTACAAAAATGTACATGCCCTTTGACCCAACAAAATCACTTCTAGAACTGAATCCATAAAAGGTCATAAAAATGGGAAAGTGTCCCACATGTACAAAAATATGTATAGCAGTTCTCTTTGTGGTGGCCAAGAACTGGAAATTGAGGGGATAACCATCAAGTTGGAAATGTGCTATATGAATGTAATGGAATACTATTCTGTTATAAGATATCATGAAGAGGAATATTTCGAAGAGGCCTGGAACAATTTACATGAACTGATACTGAGTGAAAGGAGAAGAACCAGGAGAACAGTGTACACTGTAACCACCACAGTTTGTAAGAAATTTTTCTGGTAGACTTAGCCTTTCACAGAAATGCAAGGATCTAAAACATTCCCAAAGAACTCTTGAGACAAAAAACCATCCACATCCAAAGAAAGAATGGAATTGGAACACATAATGGAGCAGGATGTTTTCCTTATGTTAGATTTCGTTTTGTTTTTTCTCATGATTTCTTCCATTCATTTTAATTTTTTTGGTGCAACAAAACTAATGTGAAAATGTATTTAATAAGAATGCATGTGTAGAACCCTTATAAGATTGGATGGTGTCTTGGGGACAGAGGGGAGAAAAAAATCTAAGACTTATGGAAGTGATTGTAGAAAACTGAAAACAAATAATTTTTAAAAGTACACACACACACACACACATATTGGATAATATTAATTATATTAAATATCTCTGATAAAATCTGAATCACCAATATTTGAGAGGAATTGCCACAAAGATACAAGATGAAGACTTGTTTCACAGTTAAAGAATGAAAAGGTATTTATCTCCCAAAAGAAATGCTAGCTGTCTCTCCTAGGTGAATAATATTAAAATAACATTTATTTTTTAAATTATTTCATTTTTCCCAGTTACAAGCAAAAACAATTTTTAACATTCTTTTTTTTAAAAGTCATGAGTTCCAAATTTCTCTCATTCACTCTCTCCTACACCTCCTTGAGATGATATGCAATTTGACATGTTATACATGTGCAATTATGCGAAACATATTTCCATATTAGTCATGTTGTGAGGAAAACACAGGCCAAAAAAAATCCATGAAAAAAATTGAAGTGGAAAGTAGTATGCTTTGATTTGCATTCAAAATCCATCAGTTTTTTCTCTGGAAGTAGATAGCAATTTTCATCATGATTTCTTTGGAATTTTCTTAGATCATTAAATTGCTGAGAATAGCTAAATCATTCTCAGTTGATTAATGCACAATATTGTTGCTATTATGTATAATATTCTTCTTGTTCTTTTCACTTCAGTTTGCCACAGTTGATGTAAGTCTTACCAAATTTTTCTGAAAACTACCTACTCATCATTTCCTATAGTACAATAGTATTTCATTTCAGTCAAATGTCATAAATTGTTCAGTCATTCCCCTATTGATGGGTATACCTTCAATTTTCAGTTCTTTGCCACCACAAAAATCGCTGCAATAAATATTTTTTTACAAATAGCTCCCCACTTTTAACCTCTTTGGAATACATATCTAATAGTGGAATTGCTGGATCAAAGGGTGTGTAAGCAGTTTTATTAACACTTTAAGCACAGAAAATAACATGTTTAAAGAAAAAATTCATATAAATGTGAGATAATATTTCACACTTACCAAATTAGCAAAGATAGGGAGAGTTCAGAAAAATCCCTGTTGGGGAAACCTTAGGAAAATAATAGTGTTAATTCATTTCTACTGAAATAGAATTTGTTTGAGCTTTCTGGAAAGCAACAACAACAAAGTATTATTTCAAATGATTCAAAATAGTTAACTAAATTAGTCATACTTTCTGAAACAAACATTTCACTGAGATTGTTCTCCAAATTTTATTTTCTTTTTTTCTCCCCTTCCCTCTTCCATCCCGTTCACTCTTCTCCTCTCTTTTCCTCTCTTGTCATATACTCTCCTCTCCTTATCTTTTTCTTGCTTTCTAGCTTCCTTTATTCTTTACTTTCCTCCTCTACTCATTTTCCTTCTATTCTTTTTCTTTGCTCCTCTTCTGCTTTCCTTCTTTCTTTTCTCTTTCTCTCTTTCTTTTTCCCTTCCTTTCCTCCTTCCTTCCTTTTTCTTTCTTTTTTCTTCTTTCTTTCTACATCATTGTGCAGTAGAAAGTAGTTGTGAAAATATTGTGGTTCAAATGACAGTTCTGTATACTGATAATAGTGTAGTTTGGAAGAAATTATTTAAACTCTCTGGCCTTCCATTTTTGATTCGAACCAATTGACTTGTAAGGACCTCTCTAGCTTTAAAGTCATGTTATTATACCCTATTGAGAGAAATGAATGATCACTACCTTGGCAATATTCATAACAACCTACTTTCCAGTAGCAAAATACTGACAACAGATTATGTGTTTGATTGATGAGAAGATCCTGAACAAAGTGAGGGATATAATTGTAATACAATATTACTGTGTCATAAGGAGGGGCATAGTCTTCCTTTACTTGCTAGTAAATTATTTTCAGGAAATATATTTTAAAGGTGTCTTGCGGATATATATATATGATATTCAGACACCATAGACACTACCCAGTATATCCACAAGACATCTTTAAAATATATGTGTATATATATATATATGTGTGTGTGTGTGTGTGTGTATGCATGTTGGCAGAGAGAGACACACACATAGATTTTATATTAGTATGTGCTTGTGTGTGTGTATGGCTAGAAGTTTCTCTCTCTTTCTGTATATATACACAGAGAAAGGAAGATATAGTATATATTATGTTACATATATGCATATACATTTACATATATATGTCTATATTTATCTTTATATATTACATATAATAGATAATTACATTTTTGGTTGAATCGAACTGGTTCAAGTGATAGTGTGATATGTCTTTATTAAAAGAAAGGTCTTTGACCTCAACCAAAATGAGAGCGTGAGGTTGACTACAGAACAAAGAAAATAGAGAAATGATTCCGTACTCTATTTCAAACCTGGCTATTAACAAATTCACTGATATTCCTTGAAAATTCTGGAAACAACTCTCTTCCGCTGCCATATTAACAGCTCTAATTCTTTTGAACTTCCTTAGCCACTTTTCTCTTGAAATGGTTTATTTCCTGGTAAGAGAAAGAACTGTAAATAATATCACATAATGTAGTAAATTGTATTGAGGATTTTCATAGCAGGTCTCTTGGAGAAAGATGTCCAGATTGTGGAAGGTTTTGTAAGAGTCCAATATATAAACAAAGGAAATCTGATGTGGTTACATATTGCAGAGAAGACTATCTTGCATAATTATTATTAAATATTTCACCATATATAACAGCAAAATACTGTTTATATTGGGCCTTTCATAAAATTTAGGAAGTTCCATGTTTCCACTTTTTATTCTTTTAACATTAAAAATACTCAATAAATGTGTTTGCCTGACTGATGCTACTTATTATTTGATTCATAGTATTTAGCTTGCTTTGTATGATGATACTAAGTGCCTTCTTTTCAAGAAAAAAAAATCAGAACAATTCTTTACATGGGTGAGCAAGTTTGTTTTGTGGTATTGTGAATTCCTTGTATCTCCTTGAAAATGTCTGTGTCCTTGACTTTTCTTTTCTCCAATGGCACTTATAGATTTGATGAAATATTAAGTGTAAATTTCTGGAATTTTTACAAATAGTTCTCTAACCTTATTTTTTATTTCTTTAGTAGAGATTTTGGCAAAAAAATAAAACTGGGAAATAATTAATTGGAGATTTTTATTTCTCTTATTACTAATTGAATCATGTTATACAAAAGTCTGTCATTGCATACTCCGATTTATACATGTGAATGCATTTGCCCATGCCTTGCTTACTGACCATATGCCTGTTTTCCCAACTATATAACTGAGGGTTTATTTTTTCTTTTCTTTCTGGCCTTTTGTTCTTCATCCTCCTCATTATGTCAACATGATGGCATGCATTCATATCTGTAAAAGAAAAAGTATATCTTTCATGATAAAAGAAATCAACTTTCCCATTTCAGAGAGAAGGGACATGAACAGAAATCTAATATCCTAAAGTATAATGATATAATGATGCATGCTTCTTGTAAATCCATCCTTTTCAGGAGGATAAAATGATCTACAATTGTCAAAAATATTTTCCATGTTATAAGGCAACATAATATTTCTATAAATATTATAATATATTAATTGTGAAGCCTTTAATATTGAAATCTGGGAATAGTAATTATAAAATATCGAATGTAAAACTGATAAAATGGCTCTTTTTCTGAAGATTTATGAAATGCACTTGCCAAAACTGAGATTTCTTTGAATTAGGCACTTATTTGCTAATAAAAAAACAGGAGAAACTAAAAAAAAATCTTCTATAGGCAATAGATAGCAACCTTTAATGAAATCTTACTTTTCTGCTCCCTTTACAATTGTGCAATGCTACAAAAATGTCGAATTAAAAGGTAAATATATCTCATGAGTTTTCCATTACCAGCATAAATGGAATACTAAATTTTAAAAGATGGATAGAGGGAGAAACAAGAATATAAATATCATAAGTTTGTTACAATATTTTATATTATAAACACTATAGTACTGTTTGTAAATTTTCATACTTTGCTGCAATTTCAACAAGATTAAATCCTCTCCCCAAACACACATACACACTATCATTTTTCCCCCTATTGTTTGTTCCAGGGTTTATCATGAGAAACTCTAGGAAAAACTCATTTTCCTAGTCCTGATTTCTGCTTCCTGAGGCACAGATAAATATCAAAACACTTGAGATTCCATCCAGGAATATGTCATTATCCAGATGAAATATGTTTTATGAAAAGTAAGTCCACTCGACTCCATGGAGTGATGATATATTTGCAGGGTAGCTCACACATTTCAGAGACAAATTTTTCTGAATGCTATTTCGCTTCTTTAGTGCAAATAGCCATTATTATGCGCCATCATCTTCCTCTCTTCTTTCAGTGTTAGAAATTAGCTCATTTGTTGGCATGACACAAGGCTCAGAGTTTGAATTGCTTTTTGTAACAAAGGTTTATAGATCCAAGTAAATCAGTCTGTGGTGGGCAACAGAGTCCAGTAAAAGTGACAAAGAATTATTGGATTCTGTGTTCCCTTGTATACATCACTGCCTATTTATAACTGATGTATCAAGGGACTGTATATTGACAACATTGTTCAAACAAGCATAAGAGCACAAAGAGAAAACAATGTCTCTTTTCATAACTTCAGAATCCAGCCCAAAAGAAAAAAAGTAGAGAAATAAAACAGAGCTTGCTTTCAAGACCTTAGTAATGATAAAAGTTAACTTACATTCTAAGCTGAATTCATTAAAACACGCACTGATAATTTTTGTTTATAGTCACTTGTATATGAGGTATATACAAATCTGTATATATGTATACATACATATCTCTCTCTCTCTTTCTCTCTCTCTCTCTCTCTCTCTCTCTCTCTCTCTCTCTCTCTATATATATATATATATATATATATATATATATATATATATGTATATATATATGATGTGGTATATAATTGTTGGCATAAAAACGCTTCCCCTTAACTTGGGTGAGAATAGAATAAAAAGAAACAGTGAAAAGCTTCTTTATAGAACACTCATCTTTACAATTGTGTAAAGATAAGGGTCTTTTTTATGGCACAGATAATGGTAATGGTGTATGTTGAAGATTAAAATTTATGGTTGCCAGGGACCTTAGAGGATGGGGATGATTTCATCTTCATTAGGATGAATTTTCCTTTTCAGATTGCAGAAATTTCCCTTCCCCTTTACTTTTTTCTTTTAAAGCTCCTGAGCTTGTTATAAGTCCACACTTTAAGCTCTGCTATCTCAGTACCTCCAATGGATAATGACAACTTTTGAAATCCTCTAGTGTTAAAAGCAAAATCCTCAGATACTGTGATTGTAGGAGTTTAAATAAAATGCTTGAGGCAAATCAATATTCTTTTGCTTTGTTCTGTCATATCTGCCCCTCTGTGAGTTGGTAAACTTTAATTTTACAATAATTGGGCACTGGTATTAATAGTGATTCATGCATCTTATGTAACGTGCTATGAAAGTTATTCTTATCTGCCTGCCTTGTACAAGGATTCATATTTTTCTTATCACTATTATTATGATATAATTAAACTATATCCAGAGGTTCTAGGCTAGGAATTAAATCTCATGGAAGAATTTTTCAGTGAGGTCATTTGTCCCTGGTCCCTCTGTACATAATTTTATAGCAGTTGAGACAGAATGAGGCAAGTGCTAACAATTCTCAGCCTTCGTTTTTAGAAGCCAAGAAGGATGAAACAGCATATATCATGAGATTTTATCCTTTTTTTACAAGAATAAAGAGGAATTCCTATACTGGGACCACATTGAATGAGATTACCATTTTGATCTCACAAGTTAAGTATATTAGATGAATATTTGATTTCGAGTTGATCATTGATGGACCCAGTTTTAAGAAGGTTAAAAAAAAAGCACCTTTACTGTGCATAGTATTCTCACAGTATTCTCATTTTTTTTAGATTTTACCACTCCTCTCTTTATACTTGTATTTACTCATTGAAATTTTTCTGTTTCTATTAAGTTTTTACTCTTTTCTCCTTAGAAGATGAGAAACCAATGAAAAAAGCCAATATATACCTAGGACATCAAACTAATGACATTCCTGCCTCAGACTCTTCCCTCTCAGATCACTGCTTTATAAATAAATGGATTAATGAACAAACAATCTATTCTTAATAATAATTAAAAAAAACTTAATAGAGCCTTCCTCTTAACTGCTCTTGCAATGCCTCAAGAGAGATTGATCATGACTCTGGGGTCTTGAAACCTGTCAACAGATTACAAGTTCTCAAACATCTGCTAATCTGGAAAGTCTTTGAGTCTTCTCTGGCCTCAAATTCTATGCCACCACAGTTAATTTCCAATTTCATTATTAGTTTGGCTACAGGATTTTGAACTATTTAACCACAGTAATATAGAAAGAGAAATTGTAATCTCTGTTTGTAGAGGGGGTATCCACACTATTAAGTCAGGGATTTAATAAATATTAAAGGATGTAATAAGTATTATACAATACTGAAACAGCATCTTCTCTATCTCACATTACTCCTAGATAGAAATACTTAGAAACTATTAAAATAGAGACCAGACCAACACATGGTGTGCATACCAGCCTAGTGAGTGGGGTGCACCCCACCCCAGAGCACAATGTGCAGAACAGCCCAATGTGTAGAGCGCAGCTCAGTGAAGCACTGGAGCAGCAGAAACAAGACTAGGAACAGGTTTCAGGATGCCACTGGCAGCAATTCTCAGATTGCTCAACCCACAAATGCCATGACCAGCTTCAAAGGTCAGTGGGAGAACTCTTTCACCCAGGAGGGGGAGCACGGTATGGACCTCCTGCAGCAGGCACTGCAGCTGCAGCTGCCATTTTGGGAGCCATCCACCTAAAGCCCCTGGGGGAATTGAGTTATTGATCTGATTCTCAGTCCTGAGCTCCACTTAAAGATGAAGAGGAGCACTGGCAGTGGAGCTGTAGGTGGTTGTAATGAGGGAATTCCAATTGCGGATTCTGGGCAGGAAAGTTTTTGGTTGCTGCCAGACCAGTGTGTAGGCCAAGAAAGGAGTAAGATGCTCTCCCTTGATTGTGCCAGCTTGTAGGAATTGAGAACTTACAGATCCCCAGAGTATACCCTTCTTTTGACAAAGGACTCAAAAGTCAAGTAACTTGTTGGGGAAATCCTCAAAAAAGGGAGAAAAATAAGACTATAGAAGGTTACTTTCTTGGGGAACAGGTATTTTCTCCCATCCTTTCAGATGAGGAAGAACAAAGTGTAACATCAGAGGAAGTCAAGGTTTCTGTATCCAAAACCTCCAAAGTAAATATGCAATGGTTTCAGTACATGGAAGAGCTCAAAAAGGATTTTGAAAATGAAATAAGATAGGTGGAGGAAAAATTGGGAAGAGAAATGAGAATGATCTAAGAAAATCATAAAAAGTGAATCAATAGCTGCTAAAGGAGACCAAAAAAATGCTGAAGAAAATAGCACCTTTAAAAATAAGCTAAATCAATTGACAAAAGAGGTCCAAAAAGCCAGTGAGGAGAAGAATGCTTTAAAAAGCAGAATTAGCCAAATGAAAAAGGAGGTTCAAAAGATCACTAAATAAAATAGTCCTTTAAAAATTTGAATGGAACAGATGGAAGCTCATGACTTTATGAGAAACCAAGAAATTACAAACAAAACCAAAAGAATGAAATAAATAGAAAATAAGGTGATGCATTTTATTGGAGAAACAAATGACCTGGAAAATAATTTCAGGAGAAACAATTTAAAAAGTATGAGACTACTTGAAAACAATGATAAAAAAGAACCTAGACATCACTTTTCATGAATTTATCAAGGAAAATTGCCCTGATATACCAGAACCAGAAGGCAAAATAAATATTAAAAGAATCCACATGACCACCTCCTGAAAGAGATTCAAAAAGAGAAACTCCTAAGAATATTGTAGTCAAATTCCAGAGTTCCCAGGTCAAGGAGAAAATGTTGCAAGCAGCTAGAAAGAAATAATTCATGGACTGTAGAAATACAATCAAGATAACACAGAATCTGATAGCTTCTACATTAAGGGATCAAAGGGCTTGGAATAGGATATTCCAGAAGTGAAAGGAACTAGGATTAAAACCAAGAATCACCTACCTAGAAAAACTGAGTAAAATACTTCAAGGAAAAAATGGTCATTCAATAAAATAGAGGACTTTCAAGCATTCTTGATGAAAACACCAGAACTGAATAGAAAATTTGACTTTCAAACACAAGAATCAAGAGAAACATTAAAAGGCAAACAGGAAAGAGAAATCTTAAATTACTTTCTAAAGTTGAACTGTTTACATTTCTACATGGAAAGAAAATATTTGTAACTCTTGAGACTTTTATCAGTATTTGTGTAGTTAGAGGGATTAAACACACACACACACACACACACACATACACATACACACACACACGCACGCACGCACGTTTATACATAGACAGAGCAGAAGGTGAATTGAATAAGAAGGGATGATACCTAAAAAAATAAAATAAAACTGAAGGGTCAGAGGGGAATATGTTGAGGGGGAAAAGGGAGAAATCAAATGGGGCAAAATTGTTATACATAAAGGAGGCAAGAAAAAGCTTTTTCACTCGATAAGAAAAGGGAGGAAGTGATAAGGAAAAAGTGAAGCTTATTCTCTTCACATTTGGATTAGGAGAGAATGACATGCTCACTAAGTTTAGTATGAAAATATATCTTGCACTACAGCAGGGTAGAGGAGAAGGGGAAAAGTGGGGTGAGGGGGATGATAGAAGGTAGTGCAAATGAGAGAAGGGAGTAATCAGAAGTAAACACTTCTGGGGAAGTACAGAATCAAAAGTCAGAATAGAATAAATGGAGTCAGGATAGAATGGAGGAAAATATAGTCAGTCTTACACAACATGACTCTTATGGAAGTCTTTTGCAAAATTACACATATACAACCTACATTGAATTGCTTGCCTTCTCATTGGGGATGGGTGGGAAGGGAGGAAAGGAGAGAAGTGGGAATTCAAAGTATATGAATGAATGTTGAGAATTGTTTCTGCATATAATTGGTAAATAAGAAATACAGGTAATGGGGTATAGAAATCTGTCTTGCCCTACAAGAAAAGAGAGAAGGAGATCAGGGAAGGGAAGGGTATTATAGAAGGGAGGGCATATTGAGGGAAGGGGTAAGTAGAATGCTAGGTGTTATGAGGTGGGGGAGGGGAGAGATGGGGAGAAAATATGATACTCAAAATGTTGTAGAAATGAATGTTGAAAACTGAAAATAAATAAACAAGCATTAAGGAGAAAAAAATAAAACAATAACAAAATTAAATTTAAAAAATCTATTAAAATAGGAGTTCTTTACCTCATCTAATGGCCTACAACAGAGATTAAGGATAGTTAGTTTCTCTTTCATATCTTTTCAGGAAAAATTCATGACATTCAGCTTTCTGACAATTAAGAAAACAACAGGTCTTTTCCCCCTCAATTGTTATCATTATTTCCAGTTATTTAGTTATTTGAGTAACTATTGTGTGAATTTTAAGCTCTCAAGCTCTAATAGATATTTATGTATACATACACACACACACACACACATATATATATATATATATATATATATATATATATATATACATACATATACCTTTCATAAACATACATCTGAATATATGTATATAGACACATACAAATGAGTTGAGGGAAAACAACGATCTAACTAAAGACTCAGTCATTTCTCTGCCTTCAAACAGGTCTCTTCAATTCATTTATTTGAAGGACAATTCTTTATCAGGTCCTTCTTAATATTTATCTTACATTTTCTAACATAATGACTATTTCTTCACACATGGTTTTCATATTTCTTTTAATGTACAACAATTCTCCCTGCTTTTTTTCAGCAACCAAACTGCTCAGATCAAAAGGGTTGTAGTTAACCTCTAATACATCTCAACATTTGTTTTTTTTTAATATAAATTTATTTATTTAACTTTTTACATTCATTTTCACAAAATTTTGGGTTTCAAAATTTTCTCCCCATTTATTCCCCCCATCTTCTCTTTTGTCCTGTAGGGCCAGATAACATTCTATTCCCCATTACCTGTATTTCTTATTTCCGAGTAGCAAGTACAACACTCAACAGTCGCTCCTAAAACTTTGATTTCCAACTTCTTCCCATCCCTCCCTCCCCACCCTTTCCCTTTGGGAAGGCAGGCAATTCAATATAGACCATATCTGTGTAGTTTTGCAAATGACTTTCATAACAGTCCTGTTGTGTAAGACTAACTATATTTCCCTCCATCCTATC
>CM053770.1:422490299-422500299 GCA_028658325.1 Potorous gilbertii | reverse complement strand
AGTTGATAATCTTCTCCTGTCTGGAACTGACATGAAACTGGGAAGATATTTTTTTCCCTGTAATGTCCCTACACTTAGTGGCAATTTCCTATAGTCAAAAGATTTGTAAGCTTAATACAAGATCAATTAAATTATAGATTGTTGGTAGGGGAACATTTTTAGGTCAAGTCTAAAATTAAGCTGTTAGGCTTGCGACTTTAGACCAACAACAATAAATTAGGATATTCTAGTTCTTAGTAATAGTGTAGTGACAATTAGTTCAAGGCTTATGAAGTTAGCATGAATAGTTACTATTTGTGTCTCAGTTGGATAATGTTAAAAAATCATTTGTGGTCTGTATTGTAAATGCTTTAAAAGAAATATCACCTGACCAAAGGCTGGAATTGTTTTATGTGATATGAACTGTGTTGAAAATGAAAAATAAAAAAAAATTAAAAAGAAAAGAATTGAAAATTGAGGAAATGTCCACCAAGTGGGGAGTAGTTGAACACGTTGTGTTATATGAATATAATGAAATACCATTTTTCCATAAGAAATGGTAAGCAGACACATTTCAGAAAACCCTGGCAAGATTTGCATGAACTGATGCTGAATGAAGTGAGCAGAACCAGAACATTATAAGAGTAACACTGTGCAATAGTTGACTTTTTTAGAAAGACAGCTTTTCTGATCAATGAAATGCTCCAAGACAGATCCGAAAGACTCATTATGGAAAGTGTTATCCACAACCAGAGAAATACTAAGGAGTCTGAATACAGATTGAAGCTCACTATTTTCTCTTTCTTTTTTTCTCTCTTGTGGCTTTTCCCTTTTGTTCTGATTCTTCTTTTACAACATGACTAATGTGGAAGTATTTTTAAGATGTTTGTACCTGTGTAACCAATATCAGATTGCATGCTTTTTGAAGGAGAAAGGAGTGAAAGAGGGGGAAATTTAGAATTCAAAATCTTATAAAAGTGAAAGTTGGAAACTAAAAATTATTTTTTTCTTCTCAACCAGCCAACCTGAAGTATCTCCTCACATCTATCAGTAATGACAAGTGATGGAGGGGTATGGGAAAATAAATGCACTAATTAACATTTGGTAGAGTTGTGAAGTTGTTCATCTGTTCAGAACAATTTGGAACTACTCCCTAAAGACTGTAAGACTGCAAACAGTGATGCCACTATAACATTAATAGGTTAAATAAATAGGTCTGTATCCCAAGGAGATCAAGGATAAGTGAAAGAACCTCTACAGACAAAAATATTTTTAGCAGTTATTTTACATAGTGGCAAAAATACATATTGGAAATTGAGAGGATGTCAATCAATTGAGCAATAGCTGAACAAGTTGTGGTATATGATTGTGACGGAATACTATAGCATTATAAGAAATGGCAAGGGGAATGCTTTCAGAAAAAACATGGGAAGACTTATATGAACTAATGCAAAGAAAATTGACCAGAAACAAGAAATCATTGTACACAGTAGGAGCAATATTGTAATGATGATCAACTGTGAAAAACTTAGCTATTCTGATTAATAAAATGATCAAATTCAATTTCAGAAGACTCTTGATGAAAAGCCCTATCCGCCTCCACAGAGAAAACTGTTGAACTGAGTGCAAATAAAAGTATGATTTTCTTTCTTCATATCTCTTGTGGATTTTTGGCAACATGCCTAATATGGAACTGTGTTTTGCATGATTTAACATGAGTAATTGATATTCCATCAGCTGTCTCAAAGGATAGGCAAGGTTCTGGAGGGAGGTAGAGATTTTGGAACTCAGATTTTTTTTAAGGAGATAAACAATACTGAAGGAAAAAAATAACTCAAGGTAATCTCATTGAATACTCTTGTTAATATATGATGCACTTGAGGCCCAGAGAAGTGAAGTCACTTTTTTAAAGGGAGAAAGGTTCTCACTTCAACCATGAATATCATATATTTTTGTTATTATGGTTGCTGCAGATGTTTATTTCTTTGTTTCCTTTGACCAGAATATATAATCATTACAATAGAGGAAAATGTGTATATATGTATGTATGAAACATGAAATAACAAAAGTACACACTAAACATGGGCCAGCGCGGGATTGAAATAGCAAAACCCTGGAGTCATCTGTGGCTCCTTTCAGAGCAGCTTTAGGATATACTGAGTAGTATATTATATTGTGCTTGGTAAAGTCCAAGAAGATCAATAATTCTCTAAGGAAATGCACAATGCAGAGAATAAATAAGGTCAACTATTGAGCAATGATTTGCCTTTGTTAAGTCCCAACTCATCTTCTCCCGCTTTCTTACATGAATACACTCAATCGTGACCAAATTTTCTTATTTCATTGCCCTGAGAAGACCTAGTCTAAATCAGATTCTCCAGAATCTAAAACTGCTCTCTTAAAAGTTCTGAAGATACTTAACCCTAAAAGTTAAGTATCTTATCAAAGTATTGGAATTCCCTCATAGCACTAGAACTTTCTTCAATAAATTAACCCTTCACACATTGACTCATAAATGGCATTGGTGGAGCCTGGTTCACCAGTGTTCTATCATAGTTTCTCAGTTAAATTTCTAATTGGATTATAGGAAATATAGTTTGTAATTATTCATAGAATCATAGAATATTCAACCTGAAAGAGACCTTGGGTATCATATGGTTCAAATCCAACACTTTACATATGGAGAAATTGAAGCCCAGAGAAGGAAAGTAATGACTAAATTTCTTAAGAATAATTTGAAAAACAACATCAGTAAAATATCTTTGTTCTTTCCTTTACGTCTAAATGCCATTTCTAATGGCAATGGAGAAATAGGTACAATCTCATTCTTCTATTGTTCTACTGATTTTCTTGCTGAATATACTGTTTGGATAACTGGGATAATATATTTGATTATTGTATCTAAAACCTTTCTGATTTTCAAGTAGGCTGATTGCTTTTTGATTTAGCTGCTTGTGAAACATCAAGTACTTATCATCTTAATGAAGAATTTTTCCTCAAGAAAAGTAATTTTTTCTTGTTCCTCATGTCACCTTCTAGCCAGAATTAGTAAAGAGCAAAGATATGTATAGAAATAAATAAAACTTATCTTTCCTAATTCCAAAAAAATGACTTAATTTTCACTATTTCAGGGATGGAGAGGGGGACAGGGAGATATGAAGGAATTTTCTTCTCTGGAGGCTTTTAAAAGCAGAATAGAATTTTTATCTGGAGTTATTGGTTTGTGGTACTGCTTTTAATAAGCAAATAGAGTCTTATGGCATTTCCAGTTCTTTGATACTATGAAAGCTACTTATAAAAAATATTCTGAAGAGATGCCTTCAGTCTGCTATTGAAGACACAAATTACATAGAGTAGGATTGATTCCACTGATTGGGTGAATCAGACAGAAAATTCATTATGGAAGATTGCTAATGTTTAAAAACCAGGATGAATTTTAGACAGAATAAAGGAGACAGTCCTATTTAGGAAAGAGACCCCCTAAAATACAAAAAAGACTAAGCAATTGAACAGAGAGCAGAAAAGAAATTCAAGGGTCTCTACCAACCAACAAGAATAATTGCCATGAAAAATTGTAAGAAGATGTGAAAAAAAATATCACAGAATATAGGGTCAGAAGGAACCTTAAATTATGTATATAAACTTTTTTTTGCACATGGGCCTTCAGCTATTCAGAGACTTATGCAATGTCACAATACCAATTTGTAGCATTTCTGAGATAGAATATAAAATTTTTTGACTTATTTGCTACACTATATATTGATCTACAAATCAAAAGTCTATCATATTCTTAATCCACTGTGACTATTTCCAAATTACATAAGACTATTGAATCATATTAGGAAGGACTTTTTAAAAATGATAATGGAGTGATCTGTTATAAACAAGTGGACCCTCTCTGATGTATTAAAATATTTTTTGCCTCTGATTTCTTTTCAATAATCTTTCATTGCATGGTATTAAGGTTTGGTTGTCCAGACCTTTCAACTACTAGTTAAACAGAGAATGAGATTGCAGACAGTATTGCCAAGATGAGATATATAGGAACCATCTTATCAATATTCTATACTTGCTTGTTATAGCTGGCTACCATAAGAACTTAGAGTGTGCTAGAAAAGTGAGGAAAAGAAGGACTATGAATGTATTGGTGATGGCTTTTGCATATAAAAGTTAATTGAGCATGATTTAGAGAGTTAAATCTCTCCTGTGCATTGGTGCTGCTGATTTCCATTTAATACCACCAATGTTGGGGAAAAGACCTTGAAACAGTCACCAAATATTTTGGATTGGAAATTCACATTTATTTAATTTATAATAGATTACTAACATTAAAATAAGTTGACAATGCTTGACTCGCTTAAGCTTGTTGATGTGACAAGGGAAAACAGTCAGCAATTAGACATTTGCAATGGTACTCAAATGTTTGTTATAAGCAAGTAGATAATTCGGTTACTGAGGATGTGCTTTTCACCTTAAACACAAAAGTGGGACTACCATCATTCTATGACTACCAGAAGTGTAGAGTCTTATAAGGAACTTTGCTAGCATCTGCAGATTTGAGAATGGAGACAAGACATAAATATTATGATAATTTTATTTCCCTCTTTATCTCCTGTTTCTGTTTGATCATTCTCTGTTAGTTTCTCAGAGATTTCTCTTTCCTCCATGTATCTCATTAGTGGTCTCTTCTTTCTTGCTACTTTCTGCCCTCTTTCTCTTTTTCCCTTCAAACACAATAACAGCTGTCCTCTTCCATAAGCCATATGGAATCCCCTGGAGACTAAAGAGAAACTAAAGGACCATAAAGAACCAAGAAGAGGCCCATTTAAGTCTTTCTGTTCACCCCTGAACAACATTTGTCCACTCTGGACAAAAGAATAGTTGTCTTATTTAATTCTGTAGCCTGTCCTAGTAGCCTGTCATAAATATTTAACTACACTCAGGAAGTCATTTCTAATAGCTAGTCAAAATCCTAATTTCTTGTTTCCTCTTTTTCTGTGTCTGTGAAAAATCAGTCTTCTTATTTTTTTCTTGCATTTTTGAAGGACAGCCTTTTTTTTAATGTTTTGTTTGCAGTGTAATTGCATTTTACTGTCACTTGGGCAGGCCAAAGAAGTAGTGGAAATTTCTCTCAAAACTGTGGACAGTTTAACTATGTGTCATACTGTCAGTTGTAGATAGACTGGAAAGGTCTTCAATACCAAACAATAAACAAATGTATTATTTGAAAAATAAAGCCATATGTGCACAAAATAAAAGCACACAATGACTTATCTATTTTTATTATAAATTATGTGGATGAATGTGTATGTTTTGCTTGCCATTCAGTAACGAAGAAAGAGGAATTTCAATGTATATGCACACACACAGACACATTTTTTTCTGAATGGATCACGTGTTAGAAGAGGTCATCTTAAATTCATGAGGAAATTTTCCTAAAGATAACTACTTTTTATATTTAGGGGAAATCAGAAATCCGTAAGTTAAAAAAAAAGTTACTTATAACAAGAAAAAGGCTCTATAGCTAGTTTTACATGATTAATAGTATGAATAACATTCCCCATGTAGATTATACAAAACTTCAGGTTGTATTACACTATGCAAATAGAATTTTAGAGATATAGTTCTTTGTCTCTACATATTTAATAACCTAAAATGAAAAAAAAGAAAAATAAAGATCTGCCATGGCCAAATAATGATATTTCAGGCTGAAACCAAAGAGAAACATTAAAAGCATACATTCATAGATAAGAAATTTTCAAAGCTTAATGTTAAACACATTTTATGGGTAAAAATTATTATTAAAAAGTGACTCAGATAGTGTTATTTCATGCTCATTTAGATCCATTCTACCTCTCTATAAAGGTCTTCTGAAGTTTTTAGGAGTTGTAAGATTTTATAGATAATGAAACAAGAAATACCAAATATATGTGCCTGAGATGAAAAATATTTAAGTAGTGAAAACAGGGAGTCTTAATAAGAGGCCCATGAATTGATTTTAGAAGATTTATTATATTTAATAGAAAAAATACATCTTTATTTCCACTATCACCTAACTGAAATTTATCATTTAATTCAATTATGAATGTAGGGAACAAACATTCTTTGAAATCCATGAGTTTCGCTACATTGCCAAATGTTCCATGAAGAAAATAAAGTTTAAGAACTCTTGATTTACAGGAAAATCTCATTAAACTATAGAAAATATTAGGCATATAACAATAATTCTGATGGATTTCAATATACTCATTTCTAACCTACCTAGATATAACCAAAAGACAAATGAAAAAAGTTAAGGATCCAAATTGTATTTTATAAGTTAAAAATAATAAATCTCTAGTAATTACTTAATTAGAATCATGAAGATTATACATATATCAGGTTTTCATATAACTTAAAGATTGATCATATGTTATAGCTTAGAACCCATTTATAAATGTAGAAGAGAACTGAGTATTTTATTGAGCACAAAATACTAAGAACTATGATCAATATGAAAAATTTGATGAAGTAATTAACAGACACTAAATAAGACCAAGCAAGCAACAAGTATGAATTAAATTCGTATATTTTCAGTGCTCTAAAAGCTGGAAAAATAAACAAAAAGCAAAACAAACAAACAAACCCTAATCTCTTTCTTCAGGGAATTTATATGCTAATGGCAGAGTCAATATATACCAGAATTAGTACATATCATATACACATGTCTGTGTATATTATAACTTTAGATGTGAAGTAACAAGCATTTGAGAGGTACTATGAATAAGCTCCTTAGAAGACAGAGTTACAGTTGAATCTTGAAGGAAGTTAGGGAATCTGAAATGTGGAGATGAGGAAAAAAAGGCACAAGGGACAATCGGTGAAAAGGCACATGTATGAGAGATTTAAAAGTGTGTGAGGATAGGTAAGAGGCATAAAGAGAAGTTGTTGTTAATGTCTTCTGCTTTTTTCCTTATCATAATTTTCTCCAGAATCCCTACCTTTCCCACTCCCAGGAAGCCTTCCTATATAGAAAATAGTATTTTTAAAGAGGAAGAAGAAATCAGCATAACCGAGTGTTTCACTGAAAAATATGTGCAACACGTAACATCTGGTGACATTCCACCTTCGCAAAGGGGTTCCTTAGTCAGGTTCTCTCATATCTCTTCATCTGAATCATGCTTAATCTTTTTTATTTCATTTTATTGCATTCACTTTTGATTTTTTGGTACATGGTTCGTCTTTCATTTACACTACTGTAATTATATGTATTGCTTAATTTGCTCTGCTTTATCAGTTTATTTACATTTTGTATGCTTCTATCATACACATATATCAATATGCATGTCTGTGCATACACGTTTGTATATGTGTATCAGTAATGTAGGATTCTATTATATCCATGTTTCACAGATTTTAATCCTTCCATAGTTGGAAGGAATCTACTTTGATTCCATTTCTTTACTATCACAAAAAGTACTACTATAAAATTTTTGGTGAATATGGGGAATTTTAAAAAATCTATTGGTTCCTGGGAGTACCTATTCAGAAATGGAATTTCTGGATATAGGAGCATGGACACACACAGAGAGAGCAAATTTTATACTTAGATCTGCATTTAGACTTCATAGTTCTTTTTTTTGAATGTGGATAGTATTTTCCATTGTGAGTCATTTGGACTTGTCTTAGAGTTTTGCTTTGCTAAGCAGAAATAAGTCTATCAAAGTTAGTCATCGTACTGTGTAAAATATGTTCTTCTCACTTCACTCAGAAACATCAGTTCATGCAAGGCTATCTGGGGATTTCTGAAATCCACCCAGTCACCATTTCTTATGGAACAATAGTATTCCATTACATTCATGTGCCATAACTTCTTCAGCCATTCCCCATCTGACAGGAATGCTCTCATTTTCTAATTCTTGACCACCACAAAAAGAGCTGCTGTAAATGTTTTCCTAAGGGGTACTTTGTGATTGAATATATACAAGTATTTTGTGTGGCTAGGTCAATCTCCCCCTCCTTTTCTTCGTTGTGCAGTTATTTGAAAGGGGACTTTCTTTTCAATTTTTTATTTTATTTTTATTCTTTGGTTTTGTTATTTTAAGTTGAAATGCTGTTCATTTATGAGGATTTATTTTGTAGGCTACAACTTTCCTGAAACTATTGTCTCAATTATCATTGTTCTTTTCCTTCAAATTTGCCATCATCATATCCTTATCAAATAACAGTTTTATTTCCTATTTATCTATTTACTTAAAGGCATAAATAAGCCTTTAGCTTTTTCCCTAGGAATGCTGTTCCTAGAGTAGACAGCCGAGTGTTAGTATATCAGGACTCCATATAATGTTGGCTTATCATTTTATATAAATGATTTTCATGATATTAAGAAATTGCCTATTTGCCTGTATTTTGTAGGGATACTACTATAAAAATAATTTCATAATTTGTGAAAAAAAACATTTTCTTCATCTATTGAAATGATCATCTGGTTTTACATTTTAGTATGATTTATCATGTTGGTTGTCTTAATAAGGTTGAACTATTTTCACATCCATGAAATAATTCCTACCTGGTCATAATAAATGATTTCTAGGATAAATCACTGTAATTTATTAAAGGAAATTTCACTGAAAATTTTGAGGCAATTTTTATGAAATATATTGTCCTAATTTTATTCCTTCAATATTTTTTCTTTCTCAGACTTATGTAATAGGACTATATTTGTTTCATAAAATGATTCTGGCAGGGTGCCTGATTTTTTAAATTTTAGAATAATTTGTGAAATATGGGTACACAAAAATTCCATAGAATTGGACTAGGGGGTCCATGAACACTAGTCTCTCCTCCCTAACCATTTTGGTAGCTCATTTAAAACTAGATTTATTTCTTTTGTTCTGAGTTATTTAAGACATTTCTGATACATTAAGAAATTTATTGATATTTCTAATATTTTAAGATATTTATTGCTTTTTTTATTCTCAATTTTGTTACATAATATTGTATAAGAAGTTCTGGGGGAGGAGCCAATATAGCAGAGTAAGAAGATTCACATATGCTAGCTCTGAACCCACAGCCCATGAATTTCCTGTAAGAAGAACTCCCAACAAATTCTGGAACAGTGGAAGCTGCGCAGCAACACAGTGAAGGAGATTTCCCTTCCAGAGAGTCCTGAAAAACCGATCCCAAGGGTCCGTGGTGCACTGGACGGGAGCACAGCCAAGCCCTTCCCTGGACACATACCACCAAGAGGAGCAGATCCAAGCAGGCTTCAGGGACAGAATGTCCAGCAGCCCCAAAGGTCCCTCCACCTACAGACGCACAGGTCAGTGAGAGAGACGTCTGGACGGGCTGAGAGGGGAGCAGGATGTCTCCATAACTCAGGACCCCTTGGGAGGCAGCAACAGAGGCAGCAGGCAGCCAGAGGCTTCCAGAGCAGGCAAGAGCTCAGCAGCAGCTACATTACAGAAGGTCTCTGCATAAACGCCCTGAAGGAACTGAGCCTGGGAGGTGGCCCTGCCCCCACCTCAGAACCTAATTTAATCTTACCCTGAATAGCAACCAGCCAGCCACCAAAAGACCTGAGGCTGGGGAGCAGAATTTGAATCTCAGACCCCAAGCACTAGCTGGGCAGACCTAGGTAGGGGTGGAGAAGACTCTCAGAAGTCAAATAACTGGCTGGAAAAATGCCCAGAAAAGGAAAAAAAAACTAAGACCATTGAAGGTTATTTTCTTGGTGAAAAAATGATTCCAACCTTCCTCTCTGATGAGGAAGACAACTGCTTACCATCAGGTAAAGACATAGGAGTCAAGGCCTCTGTATCCCAAACATCTGAAATAGATATCCAATGGGCTCAGGCCATGGAAGAGCTCAAAAAGGATTTTGAAAATCAAGTTAGACAGGTGAAGGAAAAACTGGGAAGAGAAATGAGAGAGATGCAAGAAAAGCATGAAAAGCAGGTCGACACCTTGCTAAAGGAAACCCCAAAAAATGCTGAAGAAAATAACACCTAGAAAAATAGGCTCACTCAATTGGCAAAAGAGG
>CM053770.1:422471014-422489799 GCA_028658325.1 Potorous gilbertii | reverse complement strand
CTCCTAGGAACATTGTGGCCAAATTCCAGAGTTCCCAGGTCAAGGAGAAAATACTGCAAGCAGCTAGAAAGAAACAATTCCAGTATTGTGGAAATACCATCAGGATAACACAAGATCTAGCACCTTCTACATTAAGGGATCGAAGGGCGTGGAATAGGATATTCCAGAAGTCAAAGGAACTACGTCTAAAACCAAGAATTACCTACCCAGCAAACTGAGTACAATGCTTCAGGGGAAAATATGGTCTTTCAATGAAATAGAGGACTTTCAAGCATTCTTGATGAAAAGACCAGAGCTGAAAAGAAAATTTGACTTTCAAACACAACAATGAGAAGAAGCATGAAAAAGTAAACAGCAAAGAGAAGTCATAAGGGTCTTACCAAAGTTGAACTGTTTACATTCCTACATGGAAAGACAATATTTGTAACTCCTGAAGGTTTTCAGTATCTGGGTAGTTGGTGGGATTACACACACACATACACACACACATACACCCATGTACACGTGTGCATGCACACATACACATGCACACACACACAGAGTCAGAGAGCACAGAGTGAATTGAATAGGATGGGATCATATCTTAAAAGAAATCAAGGTAAATGGTGAGAGAGAAATGTAGTGGGAGAAGAGAGGAATGGGATAAATTATCTCTCATAGAAGAGGCAAGCAGCAGACTATTTAGTGGAGGAAAAAGGAGGAGAGCTGAGAAAAAAAAACATGGTATTTACTCTCACCACATTCGACTAAAGGAAGGAATGAAATGCACACTCATTTTGGTATGAAAACCTATCTTACAGTCCAGGTAATTGGGGGAGAAGAAGATAAGCAGGGTTGGGGGTGGTGATGGAAGGCAGGGTAATGAGAGGAGGGAGCAATTTGAAGTTAACACTCGGGGAGGGACAGGATCAAAAGAGAGAATAGCAACAATGGAGGGCAGGATAGGATGGAGGGAAGTATAGTTAGTCTTATACAACACGACTATTATGGAAGTCACTTGCAATACTACACAGACATGGCCTATATTGAATTGCCTGCCTTCCCAAAGGGAATGGGTGGGGAGGGAGGGATGAGGAGAAGTTGGAACTCAAAGTTTTAGGAACAACTCTTGAGTATTGTTCTTGCTACTAGGAAATAAGAAATACAGGTAATGGGAAATAGAAAGTTATCTGGCCCTACAGGACAAAAGAGAAGATGGGGTAAGGGAAGGGATTGATGAAAGAAGAGTGGGCAGATTGATGATATGGGTAATTCGAATTCTCAGTGTATTGGGGGGGAGAGCAGACAAATGGGGAGACAATTTTGGAACCCAAAATCTTGTGAAAATGAATGTAAAAAGTTAAATAAATAAGTTTATTTAAAAAATAAAATAAAATAAATATAAAAAAACCCCACAAGGAATAAGAGAGCATCCTGGAAGAGGGGAATAATCAACATTACCAAATGCTACTAAGAGATGAAGGGTGATGACAAAGAAAAGACCAACTAAACTAGCAATTAAAAGACTGGTGGTTACCTTGTAGAGAGTTATATCAGGTGAGGTGGGAGCTCAATAGTAAGATTACTAGAGGCTGAGAAAGTAGTAGGGCTTTGAAGCATTGTCATGTGGCAAAGGATTAGACTCATTCTGTTTGGCCCCAGCAACTGGAAGTAGAAACAATGGATAGAAGTTACCAAGAGGTCAACTTAGGCTTGATGCCTGAAAAAAATTTTCTTATGAAAGTAAAATTTGCTGCCTAGAAGGTGGAACCAGTACATAGGAAGAAGCAGAAGATCAGTAGCGAGATAATGGAAGGGAAAAAAGCTCACAAAGTGGTGTCACCTGCAGCAAGGACCTCCCATGATCCTGCTCTGCATATACTATTTAGTCTGCAGGTGCTCATCTTCTTTTCCTCATTCATTCCACTTCCTCATCTAGCATTCTGGGACTGTGAAGTTAAAATCCAAATGTGGATCCCTGTCGCTGATTGTAAAGTTTTTAATAAAAAAATATTTTACAGAAAAAAAAAGTTCTGGTTCTTCTTTGTATTTCTTTTGCTTTTGCTGTGATTTCACCTTGCTTGTTTGCTATTTTATTGATTCATTTTCGTGTGTTACCTTCTTAATCATATTAGCTAAATGAATGTCAATTTTATTAGTGTTTAATAGTGTTTTCTAAGAACCAGATTTGTTTTACTATTAATTTGCTCTTTTACATTTTTCATTTTCATTTTATTCATTTATTTAATTTTAATATTTCCTTTTTATGCTTATTTAAAGTTTGCTTATTTCATGGCTTTCTAATTTTTGTCTACATATTCATTATGTTCATTAGTTCTCTCTTTTTCTGTTTGTCTAATGTTGGTTAATAGGAGTATAATTTCCTCCCTAAAAATTGTTTGAGCTTCTCCCCAACATTTTGGTATATTGTATGATGACCAGCTAGTCAAATATATTTCTTTCCTCCCCTTTCAAGAAGTTTTGAACATTATTTTTAAAATTTTATTTATTTATTTTTAATTTTCAACATTCATTTCTATAAGATTTTGAGTTCCAAATTTTTTCCCCATTTTTCCCCTCCCTCTCCACCTTGAGGTGGCATGCACTCTGATTATTCCTTCCCTCAATCTGCCCTGCTTTTTTATTGTCATTCTTCTTATCCCCTTCCCCTTTACTTTCTTAAAGGGCAAGATAGATTTCTGTACCCCATTGCTTTTATATCTTATTTCCCAGTTGCATATAAAAACAATTTTTATCATTTCTTTTTAAAACTTTAAGTTCCATATTCTCTCCCTTCTTCCTTCTCTACACTTGCTTATTGAGAAGGCAAGGAATTCATTATATGATATATATATGTAGTTATGCAAAATAATTCCATAATAGTCATGAAGTGATATACTAACTATATTTCCCTCCTTTCTATCCCCCCAATTATTCCATTTTCTCCTTTGACCCTTTCCCTTTTCTAAAGCATTTGCTTCTGTCTACCCCACTCCCCCAATCTGTCCTCCCTTCTATCATCCCCCCTTTTATGCCCTTTCCCTTATACTTTTATGTAGGGTAAGATACCCAATTGAGGGTCTGTTTTATTTCTTCCTTAAGCCAAACCTGACTAGTAAGGTTCACTCATTCCTTCTCAACTCCCTCCTGTTCTGCTCCATTAGGAAACATTTTTCTTCTCTCATTTATGTGAGATAATTTTCCCCATTCTATCTCTCCCTTCTTCCTTCTCCCTCACATTTCTCTCACACCCCTAAATGTTCCTTTTTTAAATATCGTCCCTTCATTTTTAACTCACCCTGTGCCATTCATCCATATCTATCTATCCATCTATCTATCTATCTATCTATCTATCTAGGTATCTATCTATTTCCTCCAAATACCCTAATACTGTGAAACGTTTCATGAGTTTCAAGTGTTATCATTCCATGTAGCAATGTAAACAGTTCAACTTTAATAAGTCACTTGTGATTTCTCTTTCCTGTTTGCCATTTCATGCTTCTCTTAATTCTTGTACCTGAAAATCAAATTTTCAATTCAGTTCTGGTCTTTTCAGGAAGAATGCTTGAAAGTTCTCTATTTCATTGAATATACATTTTCCCCCTGAAGAATGATACTCAGTTTTTCTGGGCAGGTGATTCTTGGCTTTAATCCTAGCTCCTCTGACCTCTGGAATAGCATATTTTAATCCCTTTAGTCCTGTAATTTAGAAGTTGATAGATCTTGTATTATCCTGATTGTATTTCCACAATACTCAAATTATTTCTGATCGTTTGCAATATTTTCTCCTTGACCTGGGAACTCTGAAATTTGACTCCAATATTCCGTGGACTTTGCCTCTTAGGATCTCTTTCCAGAGGCAATAAGTAGATTCTTTCAATTTCTATTTTACCCTATGCTTCTAAAAATATCAGGGCAATTTTTTTTGACAATTTCTTGAAAGATGGTGTCTAGGCTCTTTTTTTGATCATGGCTTTCAAGTGATCCAATAATTTTTAAAAGCCTCTCCTGGATCTATTTTCCAGGTCAGTGGTTTTTCCAATGAGATATTTCACATTATCTTCTATTTTTTCATCTTTTAGATTCTTTTCTATAATTTCTTGATTTCTCATAAAGTCATTAACTTTCATTTTCTCCATTCTAATTTTTAAGAAATTATATTTTTCAGTGAGCTTTTGGACCCCTTTTTCCATTTGGCTAATTCTGCTTTTTAATGCATTCTTCTCCTTGTTGGTTTTGTGGATTTCTGTTGTCATTTGAGTTAGCCTATGTTAAGGTGTTATTTTCTAAACAATTTTTCCTCTGTTTCTCCTACTTGATTTTCAAAATCCTTTTTCAGCTCCTCCATGGCCTGCAACCAATTCACATTCCTCTTGGATGTTTCTAGGTTGTCTTGGACTGCGATTTCCTTCCCTCTGTCATTTTGTGTATTCTGTAACTCTAAAATTTGTTTACAGTCACTTTTTACACATATTTGAAGGGCTTTTGGGAGAGAGCTCAGGGAAAGCCCTGCTTTTGCTCTGCCATCTTTCCTCTGCCTCTCCTTATTTTTAAAATTTCATTTTTGCTCCCCCTTTCCAAAGAGTTCCTTTCCTCTTATTCCCTTTCCATCCCCCCTTTCTGCCTATTCTAGACCTTCAGTCTATGGTTCAATTTTCTGTATTTCTCATGGAATCAAAACTTCCAAGGTATTAATTATGGGCATTTCCCTTTAGGTAGATTCTGCCTTTGTCTTGGAGAGCTTGCCCATGAATTCCCCTCTTCCATAGTGCTTCATGTCCAAAATAATGCTAATTATTTCAAATGACAGAGAAAATATTACTACACTATAGGACACACACAGACACAGACACAGACACACACACACACACACACACACACACACACACACACACCCTAATTATACAACCCACCAATGACCTACATCTTCTCCTAATTACCTAATTTTCCCTACACTTCCTTCCTGAGGTCATGACCTTTTACTCCCTCACATACCCAGTGCCCACAGAATTTTCACTTATCCCCTTCCTTAGATATTACCATGGTCTTTTCAAACACCAAATCCCCAGGCCACACTCAGCAGAAGGTTCTCATATCCCTTAATGGAACACCTATCTTCACCCATAGCAGCATTCTTCAGTGGAATAACTTTGCACCAAAAAGTCCTCTCTTTTATTTCCCCACTTTATTCTATTATCCTTCACTTTACCTACTTCCTTTGATCTTCCTGAGACCCACAAGAGTTACCTCCCCCACCTCCTGGCTAGTTCACAATTTGAATCTATGTACATCACACATTTCCCACTATCCCCCTCCCTTTTCATTCACCCTTCCATTTTGTAATGTAGTGCCACAGGTAAATGTTGATTCACTTATAGAAAGGATATTACCAGATTCTGACGAAAGTGCCTCAGGTCAGCTTTTCACCATTACCTCAACTTGATTCCTGACGTCCAATTTACAAAGAAGTCTCATATGGATCTGACTGCAGTCAGTCCAGTGTAGTTGCTCTCTTTGGCTGTTTTGTTCATTTACACCTTATGCATTTCTTTTGTGTGACATGTCCAATACAGTCTCTTCAGGAATGCTTTTTATTCTAAGAACATTCAAGTGCTACTTTATTATATAACTTTCATATATTTGTATTTTTGGTTAAACTCAGATTTGTAGAGTAGGCCACACAGGACTCTATTTTGAGCTCCATTGTGCCTCTAAACACATTATTCAATTTCTCTTTTCATTTTTGGATGGGTAGAGAATTATCTTGTGTTATTCAAGTTTGCTTCTCTTTGTATTTGAAATCTTTCTCCCTCTCACTTGCAGATATTGTTATTTCTGTATTGAATTTTAAAATTTACTACTGTGTCTTGTATCTTGTAGTCTAGTTTCTTTCTTTTCTTGTTCTGTTGTTTTACTTGTTTTTTTTCTACCACAAGAAATCTATGAATTCTTCTAAAGAGTGCTTCATTTTTTTGTGTTTAGTAGTTTCTTGCATTATGATGTTAAGATTTTCTGTCTTACTGTGTTCTTCTGGGAGGCCTATGATGTTTAGTTTTTTTCTATGTATCTTATTTTCAATATCAGTTTGTTTTGCTTGAATAAAGGATATTTTAATTTATTATAACTGTTTCTTCTTTCTCTTCTTCAAGAACTTCCATTACTTTAGAGTATCTGTATTCCCAGTCTATTGTTTTCCCTTTTGTTTCTTTGGTGACACCACTGAGAAATTCAAGATTGTTTTTTTTTTCTTTCTATTTTGTCCATTACTTTGCTGCAGGCCAAAATTATGCCATCATTATTCTCCTTTCTGTTTTAAACCACTTATAGAAAGCATGTTTTGGTCTCATACTTTCTTCAAATACACAGGGTTCACTGTACAAAAATGTTGGATGATTTTCTTCTTTTATGTACTATTTATTTAGATATGCCTGAATTCATTTACAAGATCTAGAGGCCACATCTCCTTTCAATATCAACATTTTCCATATTAATTTATCTACTGAAGTTGTAAGTTCTTGAGATTATTCCTGATACTTTTGGGAATGTTCATTTCCTTCCACCCTCTTTATTTCCTCCAATCACTCTTTTTCTGGTGTTTTTCCTCTAGTAGTAGTTTCCCTGAGGGCTAGATATAAAAATTTCTCAATATCTTCTCATGCTAGGCAATTCACAGTTCATCAAATAATTTTTGGGTAGAAATAACTGGCAACAGCACTATATTGAACTCTTTTCTGTCAGGCTAAATAGAGTATCTCACAGCCCCTTCTTCCTTCTCTTCTCCAATCCCCCAGTCTCTATTCCTGCTTACTATATTCTTCATGTTCCTTGTTCTGCATTTGCAGTTCAGAGAGTTCACAGGATGCTGCTACATGTTCATTTTCTGTAGTTTGAGTCTCTGAGGCTTGGAAAAATGGGAATTGGATGGTATGGGGGTTTGAGCTCTATTTCAAGCTCAGACATATGTTCTATCCCTTTCACTGTTACTCCACTCTTCTTCAGATTTATTTTGCAGCACTAAATGCTGCCATTGTACTGCTAAGAGTTTGTTGCAGCTCAGAATGCTTCACCTGCCTGAAGCTGGGATGTCCATGGCATTAGAAAGAGTGAGACAAGAAGTGTGGAGGTGTATTTTATTGGAAGCCTATGTAGAAGGCCCCTTGATTTAGTTGCATGGTGGGCAGGGGGGGAGTGATGCTGGGTGAGCTCAGGGTCAGTGAGTTACTTTTTTGTTTGTTTGTTTGTCTGTTTCTCTCTCTTTTCTAAACCTTCATTTAGATTGTCAGTATTTTAGGCCATGGAGACATAAGAGTTTGCTTTAATGATTCAGAATTTCTATTTTGGAGAGGTTTGAAATGTGGAAGCATGAGAAATTTTCTGTCCCTTCATCTTGTCAATCAAAGTCACTCATCTGTGATAACAAAGAAAAAAATAAGATTTTAAATAAACATAAGGAACTTGTTTTAGGAAATTATCTCAGATAGACAAAGCATTACCTGGTTTGACATTAAAGAGATGAGGCAATTCAAGTCTCTGATTTTTTTAAAAAATGAGAGAAAAAAGAAAAATTCACTTAGTTGTACTACTAATAGTTCTATTCCCAGAATATATCAAAGACACAGGAAAAGATCCTTTATGTACAAACATTTATAATTGCTTTCCATGCTGTCCAGAAAAGAAATGGAAACTAGGAAGAGGCCTACAAATTGAGGAATAGTTAAATATTTCTGTTATTATCAATAGGATAGTATGTTATGAATATATTGTTATCACGATGACAGCATAATATTGTGTTGTAAGAAATGAAAATGAATATGGTGGAGTAACGGCAAGCACTTTTTAGTGCTCTGTCACCAAGCCCAGCTGAAAACCTGTAAAAAATGTCTCCAAACAAGTTCCGGTGCTGCAGAACTCACAGAATGATGGACTGAAATAAATCTCCAAGACATCCTGGAAGGTCATGGGAGAAGGTCTATTGTCCTATGTAGGGGGCATGGCACAGTCCAGGATGGGCTGTGCTGGTACAGACAGGAACTGAGCAGGCCTTGAAGAGACTGAATCTCTCACACCTGTGACCATTTTCCACACTTCAAAACCTCAAAATGTCAAGGACAAAGTGGAAGGTCAGTGGAAAAAGCCTGTGGGGCCAGAGTGGGAGAGTGGAATAGTCTGGCCCCAGCCTCAGGGCTGCAGAGGGGATAGTGGGAAGAGGAACCTGAAGCAGCCACAGCAGCAGCAGGGACAGAAACAGCAACTATTTCTGGAGTTCTAGGCCCATAGATTGTGGGGGAATCAAGTGACTGACTGTACACCTCCCATCCCCACTGGAAACAAAGATTTACCTTGACAAACAGCCCAAAAGTCAAGTAAATGACTGGGAAAATGAGCAAAAACCAAAAAAACAATCAGACTACAGAATCTTATTTTGATGGAAAGGAAGATCATAATATGTAAACAGAAGACAGCAAAGTCGAAGTTTCTCTAGCCAAAGCCTCCAAGAAAAATATGAATTGGTCTGAGGTCATTGAAGAGCTCAGAAAGGATTTTGAAAATCAAGTAAGAGTAGTAGAGCAAGAATTGGGAAGAGAAATGAGAGTGATGCAAGAAAATTTTGATAAACAAGTAAACTACTTGCTAAAGGAGACCCAAAAAATGCTGAAGAAAATAACATTGTAAAAAATAGACTAACTCAAATGACAAAAGAGATTCAAAAAGCTAATGAAGAGAAGAATGCTGAAAAAAAGCAGATTAAAGATTCGAATGGAGCAGATAGAAGTTAATGACATTATGAAAAATCAAGAATTTATAAAACAAAACCAAAGGAATGAAAAAATTGCAGACAATGTGAAATATGTCACTGGAAAACAACTGATTGGGAAAATAGATCCAGGAGAGACAATTTTAAAATTATGGGACTACATGAAAGCCATGATCAAAAAAGGAGTTCAGATATCATCTTTCAAGAAATTATCCAGGAAGCTGTCCTGAAATTCCAGAACCAGAGAGTAAAATAAATAAATACTGAAAAAATCCACCTATTGCCTTATCACCTCCTGAAAGAGATTCCAACAGGAAAACTTCTAGGAATATTGTAGCCAAATTCCAAAACTCCCAGCTTAAGGAGAAAATATTGCAAGCAGCAAGAAAGAAACAATTCTAGTATTGTGGAAATGCAAACGGGGTAACATAAGATCTAGTAGTTTCTACATTAAGGGATCAAAGGGCTTAGAATATAATATTCCAGAAGTCAAAGTATCTAGGATTAAACCCAAGAATCACCTACCCAACAAAACTGAGTATAATACTTCAGGGGAAAAAATGATAATTTAATGAAGTAGAGGACTTTCAAGCGTTCTTGATTTCTTTTCATCTGATCTTCAAACACAAGAATCAAGAGAAGCATGAAAATATAAACAGGAAAGAGAAATCATAAGGATTTACTAAAGTTGAACTGTATATATTCCTACATGAAAAGATAATATTTTTAAGTCTTGAGAATTTTTTCAGTATTAGGGTAGTTGGTGGGATTATATACATATAGACAATGGACACAAGGGGAGAGGAATAGGAAGGGATGGTATCTAAAAAAATAAAATTAAGGGGTGAGAGAGGAATATATTGGAAGAAGAAAGGGAAAACAGAAAGTGGCAAATTATCTCTCATGAAAAAGAGGCAAGAAAAGGCTTTTCAATGGAAGGGAAGAGAAGGGAGGCGAGAGGGGAAAAAAGTGAAGGTTACTTTCATCACATTTGGCTTAAGGAGGGAATAACATGCATACTCAATTTGCTATGAAACTCTTACACTGCAGGAAAGCAGGGGAGAAGGGGGATAAGCAGAGGTTGGGAGGATGATAGAAGGGAGGGCAAATAGGAGGAGGCTGTAATTAGAAGCAAATCATTTTGAGGAGGGATAGGGCCAATAGAAGAATTTGGGAACAGGATATGATGGAGAGAAATATAGTTAGTCTTCAACATGACTTTTATGGAAGTCTTGCATAATTACACATGTATAACATACATAAGTTTGCTTGCTTTCTCAGTGGGGATGAGTGGGGAGGGAGAATGGGAGAATAGTTGGAACTCAAAGTTTTAAAAACAAATGTTAAAATTTTTTTTGCATGTAATTGAGAAATAAGATATACAGGCAATGGAGTATAGAAATCTATTTTGTCTTCCAAGAAAATAGAAGGGATGGGGATAAGAGAAGGGAGGGATGTGATAGAAGGGAAGGCAGATTGGGGGAAAGGGTAATCAGAATTCATGCTGTCTTGGGTGGGGGAGGGGAGAGATGGGGAAAAATTTGGAAGTCAAAATCTTGTGAAATGTTGCAAACTAAAAATGAATAAATAAATAATTTAGGAAAGAAGATATGAAGAAAATCATGATTTCAAGAACACATATGAGCTAACACGAAGTGAAGAGAACAAAATAAAAAATCAGTTAATACTTTAACATCAATATAAAATGATTTTGTAAATTTAAAAGAAAATCATGAAAAGTGAAATGAGAAAAGCCAAGAGAATAATCTATAAATGTCAATTATTGGCCTTAGGTTGTAGAATGAAACATATATATATAGTATACCGTAATTAAAAGATTTGCTTTGTTTGGCTATGTATATTTATTTTAAGAAATTTCTTATTTTCTTCTTTTCTTCCCTGTTCCCTCAATGGGATGGAGTTGGAAGGAAAGGGAAAAATGTGACATAGTTTTATCCTGTACTCATCCTTAAAAAGACAAGAGGAAATACTGGTATAAATAAGTTAATCAAAGAAACAAATCTGTATTCCGGACTCATTCCTGAATAAAATATGTGAATTCCACTAATGATTGCCTTCCAAGGCCTTCTTTTTCTTTGTCCAACTCCTTAGTTCCTCTAATAATGGGGATTTTAATTTGTGAGGGAGTTTAATTTGGTCCTTTTAGTTGTTATAATTAAAGTCATACCTTTGGGTTTCATTTGCTCTGATAGCACCTATTTTTGCCTCTGAATATAATATCTCTTCAAAATGAGCAGAATAACCCAATAGATTCTTTTTTGTTCACTTAGTTGGCTGTGCAACCCCCAAAGGGATGAAGCTGGAATATGTCAAGGATAGTGCTGACAACTACTTGTAAGCAGGATTATTTCCTCTGGCTACTTCTTGTTAGGCCACTTGGCAAGAACTATTTTACAGACTTTGGAAGCTGGAGCCCAAACTTATGACCAGCAGGCCAGTCTCTTGGGGGTTAGCTCTAGCTGATGATTTTGCTTTGCCCAGTGACAAGCAAAATCTCCTGGGGATTTCATAGGTGCCAATCCATACTGATCTGATGAATAAGACATTAAGTTACATACACTGCTCTGTTTCACTCAGCGATGATAGAGAATGACTAAGAATGTCAGTAATGCTAACATTAGCAGCTAGAATATTGTAAAGATCCTGCATGCAAAAGAAATGATGTACTTTCTTTCTAATAGATTTAATATTCTCTTTTCACGACTAAACTTCAAGTTTTCTTTGGAAATAGGGTTAGAGAAATTTTGATGTTGTGCATATATAGCTGTGTTTCTGATTTAGAATGATTTTCTTAGAAGACAAAAAAATTAAATAACTGGAAATAACTTCCCAGTATTTGTTGGACAATCAAATTCTTATTGACCAGTAGCCTGAAATTGCCAACAGTTAAAATACCATTAATTTATAAACATAGAAAATTTTTAGAAATAGAGCCTATGATTATTAGTGACTTTTCCTTTCCCACCACTTTCCTTCCTACTACTGAAGTGGTCATTGAAGGCAACACAACAAATATATTAGTAAAAGCACTTAAATATAGTAAATATACTTAAAACATTTCATTTGGAATGAAGGTAAAAAAAGTAATTAAACTATAATTTGTTTTTGTTCTGGATACAAGTTAAGTATAAGATTGATGCATTTAACATTCAAATATCATCATTATCATCTTTTTCTCATGTTGTTAGTATTAAATATAGCTAGAGGAATGGAAGACAGAAGCAAAAACAATTTTACTATACAATAATAAAAGTGCTGACTTTTTAATCAAAGCATCTGAATATAATTAAACTCAAATCAAATTTAATTTCAATTACAATTTGGAATCAAATGCTATTCAATCAAATTTTAAATTCAGAAAAAATCAAAATAAAATCTTTGCTCTATCAGTAACTATGTGACACATCTTTGGGATTCTATTTCCTCACCTGTACAATGACATGTAGTGAAGAGTTGGGCAAACATCATATATCCTATTTCTTTTAGACTTAAGCATGCTATAATCTGTGATTTTGTTGGAACTGTAAAATATGTATTTATTAGAATATTTATATGATTCTCTTCTGCTAGAAAAATGTCTCTAAAATTGTAATATTTATATATATGGTGTATCATCTCTGCTGAAGCTACATGATAGTAAGTGTACTGTCCTGAAGTTTCATTTGTGTGATGAGTGAGACAAATTAGACTTAGCTTCTTCTCAATACTATTGGTTATAAAAGAAAAAAAAACCTCTTGGATAGGATAATTATGGCTCCAAATTATGTCTGAATTCTGTGCAACAGTAAGATCAGTTACAGTGAAGCTCTGGTATATAGATCATTCTGCCAGTATGTCTCAGAAAAAAAATAACTGCCATTAAATACCTCTATAAGATTGACTCTAGAAGAATTCTATTCCATTCCAATGCTGTTAGTACAATAGGGATAGGGATAGGAACTGAAGTTGTGATTCCATTAGTATAAGGAGGTCCAGTGCAAATGACATCGTATTTTACAATTGAAATAGCCTTGATTTTATATCCTCTCTTAGATATCATGAAAATTACAGCTGTCTGTTCAACATAGGATGAGATCTCAAAAATAAGTAAATAGGATTTATGAATTCATTAAGGTTGTACATTCGATATGAGGTAGTATCACATGAACTCTATGCTGCCCTGATTCCAGGTTCAAAAAGAACAAACATTTATTAAGCATCTGCTGCCTGTATAATACTGCTCTAGATTTTGGGAGAAATTTGTTCTAAGAGTTTGAGTTAAGTCCTAATTCTTGTCCTTGAGAAGCTCACAGTTTAGTAAGGGGATAAGCTATACACTATTGAATGGAAAAAGCATTTTAAAGTTGCAAAACAAAGTACAATATATGGTCTGTGGATGACAATATTACTAATTAGGGGAAAGAAAGGAGAGTAGGAGCATAGAAGTCTTCCTGGAAGAGTTGGCATCTTAATTGATATTTAGAAATTCCTGTCACAGGGAACAGGCTAATGAAAATAAGAGAAATATGGAAACATAGTGCAAAGGAATGAAAGCACAGACCGTAAAGATATCAACAACAATTCAAATAGTAATTTCATTAACAATACCAAGTCCCAGATAAGGAAACTCCATAATTCAGGTCAACACCTTCTTCACAGAGTTTTGCCTAGAACCCTGAGAGATTAAGGGAAAAGCATGGAACAACATTTTATATGTTTCAGAGCTAAGACATGAGTCCAGCTTTTCTTGGTTCTGATTCTTGTTCTCTTTAGACCATGCCTCTACTTCTCCATGACTAATAATAACAGAAGCAGAAACAAAAACAATAATAACATGTAGAACATGCATTAAAATTAGCGAAGTGCTTTTTATACGTTGTCTTATTTGTCCTCATAAATACTTTGGAAAGTAGGTGGTAATATATTACTATTTTACACCTGCGTTTAAGAATTTCCAGGGATCTCACAACTGCTAAGTGTCTGAGGCAGGATGAAAGCTCAAGTATTCCAGACTCAAATTCTGTATCCATTACACAACCTAGCTCTAGCAATATTGACACAAATGTCAGAATATTCATAGAGCATTCTTAGAAGTAACAACTTCCTGGAATTGAAGTAAGAAAATGATTTTTTAAGATATTACCTTTATATTCAAATATATTTTTGATTAGATCCACAGAAAGTAGAAAATAATGTCTGGATCCCATACATTTGACCACTGACACAAGCCAATTTAAAATTTTTAAAAAAATAAGAATTGTTTATAATCCTGTAAATTTGAAAATGTTTCTTAAATAGGTTAGGAATGAGATTTTCTCAGGGAAATTTGCTACAAAGCTCCTCCCCCATGTCAATTGTTTTCCATTTAATCTTAGATGCATTACCTTAATTTGCACAAAAAATTTCCTTTAGCTTTATGCAATAAAATTTGTCTATTTTACCTTCTGTGATCCTCTCTAGTCCTTGACTGGTGAACAATTCCTCCCCTATTCATAAATCCAAAACATAATTTCTTCCTTAGTCCTCTCATTGTGTTTATGAGGTGACTTTTTTATATGCCATGCATCCATTTAGAGATTATTATGTTATATAGATCAATTGATATAAATGGTAGTTCTCAAAGGAAGAAATTCAAGCAATCAATAGTAATATAAAAAAGTGCTCTAAAACATTTGTAATAAGAGAAACGTAAAATAAACCAAGACTGATGTTCTACCTTTATTCATTAGAATGACAAAGTCATCAAAAAGGAAAGTTACAAATATGGGAGGGGCAATGGGGAAAACAGGTGCACTGATGTACTTTTCTTGAAGCGATGAATTCCTTCAGACATTCTGGAATGTAATTTGGAACAATGTACCCCAAGTCACTAAACCATGCACACACTTTGTTCCAATGATATCATTATTAGGATTATAACCACAAGTAGTTCATAGAAAGAGTAAAAGGACATATTTGTACAAAAATAGTTGGTCAGTGCATTTAGATGTTTTGAGATTAAGATGCTTAGCAGGCATCCAGTCAGAGGTGTCTGAAAGGCAATTTGAGATATGAGATTTGAAGTTAGCAGAGAAATTGGAGCAGGATAGATAAATGTGAGAATTATCTACGTAGAGATAGTAATGAAATCCATGGAGGCTTCTGAAAACATAGAGTAAAAAAATGACTGCTTCTGTTCCTAGAGAGAAAAGAAAAGGTGGTCCAGAACAGAACCCTATGGAACCCCTATAGTTAGAGATAACGACCTAGGTGAGAATCTAGCAAAGGAGACTGAGAAGGAACTGGTAGATAGGCAGGAGGAGAAACAAGAGAGGAAGGTATCCCAAAATCCTAAAAAGGAGAGAGGTTCAAAGGGAGAATGTGATCAAGAACATCCAAGTCTGCAAATGGATCGAAGAGAATTAGGACTGGATAAAAACCATTGAATTTAGCATCTGAGATATCCTTTGATACCTTTGGAGTGAGCAGTTTTAGTGGAATGATAAAGGCAGAAGAGAGATTATAAGGATAAAGTAAAGACATCACTCATAGACAACCATTTCAAGGAGTTTGCTACAAAGGGCAGAAAATGATGTCATCATTGGAAAGGTAAAGTAAGTTTTTTTCAATATGAGAGAGGCATGGGTGTATTTATATGCAGTTGAGAATGTGTCAGTAGATAAGAAGAGATTGAAAATAAATAAATCATAGAGTGCAAAAAGTGCAATCTGATGGAAGAAGCAAGAAAAAATGAGATTATTTTAGGTAGAGGGTTTAGACTTAGTAATGAGTAAGACAACCTCATCAGGTGAGACGAGGGGTAGTGGCAGAGGAAATAATGACAGAAGGCATATGAGTGATGGGAGATAAGCAAAAAGGAAGAAGAACGCAGTCAGATCCAATGTTTTGAATTTTTTCTGTATAATATGACACAAGTCTTTCATTTGAGAGAATCAGGGGAGGGGAATCCATGAATGGTTTGAAGAGAGATGAAATGGTTTGGAATAACCACCAGAGAGAGTAGAATAGAAAATTCAATTCATCATACAACTATAAAAGGATTTCCTAGAAGGAGTAAAGGGTCAGTTGAAATTATTATACTTAAATTTTTATTTTGCTTTCTAAAGCATGTATTAACTGTTTATTATGATCCAGGCACCATACTAAGTTCTTAATTCTTTTTTTTTCCTTTTTTTATGTTTATTTATTTTTAGTTGTCAACATTCATTTCCACAAAATTTTGAATTCCAAATTTACTCCCCATTTCTCCTCTCTCCCCACACCATAACACCTTGCATTCTGATTATGCCTTCCCTCAACATGCCCTCCCTTCTATCACACCCCTCTCTTCCCTTATCCCTGTCTTCTCTCTTTTCTTGTAGGTCAAGATAGATTTCTATATCCCATTACCTGTATTTCTTATTTCCCAGTTTTATGCAAAAACAATTCTCAAAATTCATTCCTAATACTCTGAATTCCAACTTCTCTCCATTCCTCCCTCCCCACTATTCCCACTGAAAAGGCAAGCAATTCAATGCAGGATATATATGTGTAATTTTGAAAAAGACTTCCATAAATAATCATATTGTTTTAGTTTAACTATATTACGCTGTACACTATCCTGTCCCTCATTTATTCTATTCTCTTATCTGACCACGTCCCTTCCCAAAAGTGTTTACTTCTAATTACTCCCTTCTCCCATTTGCTCTCCTTTCTATCATCCCCCTCAACCAACTTGTCCTCTTCTCTACTTTCCTGTAGTGCAAGATCGATTTTCATTCCAAATTGAGTGACCATGTTATTCCCTCCTTAAGGGAAATGTGAAGAGAATAAATTTCACATTTTCCCTCTCACCTCCTCCCTTTTCTCCTCCTTTGAAAAAGCTTTTTCTTGCCTCTTTTATGAGGGATAAATTACCCCATTCCATTTCTCCTTTTCTCTTCCCAATATTTTCCTCTCTCCCCCCTTAATTTTGTTTTTTGTAGATATCCCTTCTTATTCAACTCAACCTGTACTGTGTGTGTGTGTGTTTGTGTGTGTGTGTGTGTAATCCCTGTAACTACCCAAATACTGAGAAAAATTTCAAAAGATTTCAAGAGTTACAAATATTATCTTTCCATGTAGGAATATAACCAGTTCAACTTTAGTAAGTCCTTTATCATTTTTCTTTCCTGTTTGCATTTTCATGCTTCTCTTGATTCCTGTGTTTGACAGTCAAATTTTCTATACAGGTCTGGTCTTTTCATCGAGAATGCTTAAAAGTCCTCTGTATCATTGAATGACCATTTCTACCTCTGAAGGATTATACTCAGTTTTACTGGGTAGTTGATTCTTGGTTTTAATTCCACTTCCTTTGACTTCTGGAATATCATATTCCAAGTCCTTCAATCCCTTAATGTAGAAACTGCAGGATTATCTGTTATCCTGATTGTATTTCTATAATACTCAAATTGTTTCTTTCTAGCTGCTTGCAAAATTTTCTCCTTGACCTGGGAACTCTGAAATTTGGCTACAATATTTCTATGAATTTCTATATTCAGGTCTCTTTCATTAGATGATCAATGAATTCTTTCAATATTTATTTTGCCCTCTGGTTCTAGAATATCAGGGCAATTCTTAATAATCTCATAAAAGATGGTGTCAAGGCTCTTTTTTTGATCATGCTGTCAGGTAGTCTCAAAATTTCTAAATTGTCTCCCCTGGATTTATTTTCCAGGTCTGTTGTTTTTCCTCTGAGATATTTCACATTTATCTTCTATTTTTTCATTCTTTTCCTTCTGTTTTGTAATTTATTGATTTCTCATAAAGTCATTAGCTTCCATCTTCTCCATTCTAATTTTTAAAGAACTAATTTTTTTATATTCATTTATTTATTTTTAATGTTCTAGAATCATGACCACATAATTTAGATTTTTTTCCCCCTACCGAACACACCTCAAGACAGCATACAATTTTATGTAGGATCTACTTATACATTTCTATTGAATACATTTTCACTATAGACATCCTGTGTAGAAGAACTAAAATAAATGTGAGAAATCATGCAATAAAAGAAAATATAACACACACACACACACACACACACAAAATGATCTGCTAGGTTTTGCGATTGAATTCCATAGTTCTTTCTCTGGATGTGGAAGGTACCTTGCCTTAGAAGATGACTGCAAATGTTTTTTTAATGTCCTTGCATTGCTATGAAGATCCAAGTCTATCAGAAAAAACTCTCACACACTGTGGTCATTGCTGTGCACAAAGTTCTCCTAGGTCTGCTCCTTTTGCCTGGCATCAGATCATATAAGTCATTCCAGGCCTCTCTGAAGTCTTCTTGTTCATCATTTCTTATAGTGCAATAGTATTCCATTATATTCATATACCATAATTTTTTTCTAATTTTTATTTATTTAATTTAGGTAGAATTGTCATTTTTATTATATTAGCTCGACCTATCCATGAACAACTGATGTTTTTCCACTTACTGAAATCTGACTTTATTTGTGCAAAAAGTGTCTTGTAATTGTGTTCATATAGTCCCTGAGTTTATTTTGGCAGGTAAACTTCTAAGTATTTTATAGTGTCTACTCTAGCTTTAAATGGGATTTCTCTTTCTATCTCTTGCTGTTGGACTTCGTTGCTAATATGTAGGAATGCAGAAGATTTGTGGGGGTTTATTTTGTAACCTGCCACTTTGCCAAAATTGTTTATTATTTCAAGTCGTTTTTCACTTGAATCTCTGGGATTCTCTAAGTATATCATCACATCATCTGCAAAGAGTGACAACTTAGTTTCTTCTTTGGCTATTTTTATTCCTTCAATTTCTTTATCTTGTCTAATTGCTACCGCTAACATTTCTAGTACCATAATGAATAATAGTGGTGATAGTGGGCATCGTTTCACCCCTGACCTTATTGGAAATGCATCTAGCTTATCCCCATTGCATATAATGCTTGCTGAAGATTTTAGGTAGATACTGCTTGTAATTTTATGGAAAGTTCCCTTTATTCCTATGTTCTCCAGTGTTTTTAAAAGGAATGGGTGTTGTATTTTGTCGAAAGTTTTTTCTGCATCTATT
>CM053770.1:422453271-422470514 GCA_028658325.1 Potorous gilbertii | reverse complement strand
CGAGTCCCGGAGATCCCCCGCTCCCCTCTCAGCCCGTCTCTCTCACTGACCTGTGCGTCTGTGGGACCTTCGCAGCTGCCGGAGATTCAGGTCCCTGACGCCTGCTGGGCTCTGCTGGCTCCTCTCAGTGCCGCGTGGCCGAGGCTCGGGGAGGGGAGTGCTCGGCCGGACAGGGCTCCGCTCCCGTGTCCGGGGCACCCCTGTGATCGGTTCTTCAGGGCTCACTGCAACGGAAATCTCCTTCACTGTGTTGCTGCACAGCTTCCACTGCTCCAGAATTTGTCAGGAGTTCTTTTTACAGGAAATCTATGGGCTGTGGGTACGGACCTAGCATAGGTGAGTCTTTCTACTCCGCCATCTTGGCTCCGCCCGATAATTTCTTGAAAGATGTTCTCCAAGCTCTTTTTCAAAATCATGCTCTGAGATAGTTCAATAATTCTTAAATTATGTCTCCTGAATCCATTTTCCAAGTCAATTTTTTCCCTGATGAGGTATTTTCTTTCTTCACCCTTTTTTATTTTGTCTTTGTATGTATTATTTTTAGATTTTGACATTCATTTCCACAAAATTTTGAATTCCTGTTTTCTCCCCATCTCTCCCCTCCCCCATCCCACAACACCTTGCACTCTGATTACCCCTTCCCTCAATGTACCCTCCCTTCTATCACAGCCCACCCTTCCTTTATCCCCATCATCTCTCTTTTCCTGTAGGGCAAGATAAATTTTTATACCCCATTACCTGTGTTTCTTATTTCACAGTTATTTGCAATAATAATTCTCAACATTTGTTTCTAATGCTTTGAATTCCAACTTCTCTCCTTCCCTCCCTCCCTACTCCTCCACACTGAGAAAGTAAGTAATTCAATACAGGCTATATATGTGTCATTTTGCAAAAGAATTCCGTAACAGTCATGTTCTGTAATACTGGCTATGTTGCCCTCTATACTACCCTGCCCCCCACCTTTTTTTGTTCTCTTATCTGATCATATCCCTTCCCAAAATTGTTTACTTGTATTTACTCCCTTCTCCCATTTGTCCTCCCTTCTATCATGTCCCTCTCCCCATTTGTCCCCTCCTCCCCTACTTTTTGGTAGTGTAAGATGGATTTTCGTATAAAATTTAGTCAGCATGGTTTTCCTTCCTTAAGCCATATGTGAATAAGGTAAGCTTCACTTTTCCCTTCTCACCTTCTCCTTTGTCCCCTACATTGATAAAGATTTTTTCTTATCTCTTTTATAAGTTAAAGCTTGCTCCATTCCATTTCTCCCTTTCTTCTCCCAGTATTTTCCTCCCTCACCCCTTAATTTTCATTTTATTTTTTTGTGGATATTATCTCTTCTGATTCAACTCAACCTGTACTCTCTGTCTATGTGTGTGTGTGTGAGTGTGTGTGTGTGTGTGTGTGTGTGTGTGTGTGTGTGTGTGTAATCCCTGCACCTACCTAAATGCTGAGAAAATCTCAAGAGTTACAAATACCATCTTTCCATGTAGGAATGTAAACAGTTCATCTTTAGAAAGTCCTTTATTATTTCTCTTTCCTGTTTACCTTTCCATGCTTCTCTTGATTCTTGTGTTTGAAAGTCAGATTTACTATTCAGTTCTGATCTTTTCATCATGAATGCTGGAAAGTCCTCCATATCATTGAATGATCATTTATTCCCTTTAAGTATTATACTCAATTTTTCTGGGTAGGTTATTCTTGGTTTTAATCCCAGTTCCTTTGACTTCTGAAATATCCTTTTCCATGCCCTTCAATCCCTTAAGGCAGAAGCTCCCAGATCCTGTATTATTCTGATTGTATTTCCACTATACTTGAATTGTTTCTCTCTAGCTGCTTGCAATATTTTCTCTTTGGCCTGGGAACTCTGAAATTTTGTCACAATATTCCTAGGAGTTTTTTCTTTTCGGGTCTCTCTCAGGAGGTGATTCTTTGGTTGGATTCTTTCAATATTTATTTTGCCCTCTGGTTCTAGAATATCAGGGCAGTTTTTCCTTGATAATTTCATGAAAGATGATATCTAGTCTCTTTTTTTGATCATGATTTTCAGGTAGTCCCATAATTTTTAAGGTATCTCTCCTCAATCTATTTTCCAGGTCAGTTGTTTTTCCAATGAAATGTTTCACAATATCTTCTATTTTTTCAAACTTTGGCTTTTGTTTTATCTCATAGTCATTAGCTTTCTTGAACTCGATTCTCTCTTTTAAAAAACTATTTTCTTCAGTGAGCTTTTCAACCTTCTCCTCCATTTGACTAATTCTGCTTTTTAAAGTCTCATTCTCTTCATTGGCTTTTTGAACCTCTTTTTCCAATTGAGTTAGCCTCTTTTTAAAGGTGTTATTTTTCTCAGCATATTTTGGTTCTTCTTTAACAGGCTACTGATACACTTTTCAAGCTCTTCTATGGCCTGAGCCCATTCCATATACATTTTGGGGTACTGGAGGTAGAGGCCTTGACTTCCTCTGACAGTATACCTTGTTCTTCCTTATCTGAAAGGATGGAAGGATATTCCTGTTCATCAAGAAAGTAAACTTCTATGGTCTTATTTTTTTTTCCCTTTTTGGGGCATTTTCTCACTCAGTTACTTGATTTCTGAATCCTTTGTCAAGAGGAGGATCCTAGCTTCTCCTCTACCCAGTACCCTACTCAAGGATGAGATTCAGATCAGCTGCTCAACTCCCCCAGGGTCTTTGGGTGGAGGCTGGGTTGCCACTGAGGGCTGAGGTTCAGATCAGCTGCTCAATTCCCGTAGAGGCTTTAAGTTGAGCTAACTGGACAATTGACTCAAGCTGCTTCTGTGTAGGTGCCAGCTGCCACCCACCTGCTGCTGCCACCATCTGGGACCAGTGCTCAGGGAACCCTGTTTCTCTCTCTCCCAGATGGGAAAGCCCTCCCACACTGACCTTTGGAGATTACTTTGTCACTTTTGATTTGAGGCATATGGGACCCTCCCTACTGGGAATTCTGCTCAGGAGGTCTGTTTAGGTCCTGTTCCTCCAAATGCTGCATGGTTAGGGCTAGGCTCCTCTCTGCTCAGTGCCCTGTGAGATAGATCTTCCCTGTCAGCCTTCCAGATTACCTTTGGCTGGAAACCTCTTTTACTCTGTTGTTTTGTGACTTCTGCTCCTCTAGAATTTGTTAAGAGTCATTTTTTACAGGTATTTTTTGGGCTGTGGGGGAAGCAATAGAGTATATGCATCTTTCTACTCCACCATTTTGGCTCTGCTCCCCTTATTTCCTCATTCTTTTGATTTTGTTGGACTGATTCTTGATGTTTCATATAGTCATTACTTTCCATTTGTCTAATTCTATTTTTAAGAAATTACTTTCTTCTTTTACCTTTTACCCCTCCTTTTCCTTTTAGCCAATTCTATTTTTAAGGATTTGTTTTCTTCAGTCAATTTTAGTCCTCCCTTTTCCAAACTGTTTACTCTCTTTTGCATACTTCTCATTTCTTTCCCCATTTTTTTCTACTTCTCTTATTTGACTTCTGCAACTCTTCTTGAACGCTTCCAAGAAGAATTTTGGGGCTTGAGACAATTCACATTCACCTTGGAGGTTTGGAAAGTAGGTATATTGACAATGGTTTCCTCTTGTGAGTTTGTGTTTTGATCTTCCCCGTCACCACAGAAGCTCTGTGTAGTCAAGATTCCTTTTTCCTTCTTGCTCATTTTTGTTGTTTTTTTGCCTATTTCATGACTTTTAAAGCTGAGCTCCCTTGTCAGAACACAAGGGCACTGTCTCAAGCTTGTTGTGCATGGGGCCAGTGCCTCATCACTAACTTTGTGTGCTGGGGACTTGGGTGCTATAAATTGGAAGCTATACAAATCTAGAAGCTTACCTGGTGCTGAGCTTTGGTCATGGTGGTAACATCTGGCATGTGGTGAGGCCAAGTGAGGTTTTTCTCCATTTCCCTGGGGCCATGCTTAAGCATGTGGAGTTCTGACACTTGGAGGTTACCTGTTTGCCCTAAATTTCTCTGAGTCACCTGAAAATATGGCATGTAGAAGATATCCAACTGCCCTTGGCAGAACTGAAGTTAATGAAGTTATGGCCATTGGAGGATGCCTACCTAACCTGGGCTGTACTATCGCACATAGAGATCTGGTCACAGGAGGTTACCTGACTCACTAGGGCTGTTTTGAAACAATTGAAAATAGTCTGGCCATTGTAAGACACCTTCTTGTCTGGGGTTGCACTGAAGCATGTAGTGGCTCCCTGATCTTTAGTCTTTCAGTTCCCTTGGCTTTGCTAAGGCACTTGGGTGTTGTGGTGTTAGTATTTACCAGCTCTATCACACTAGACCTCAGTACCTCTCATTTGTTTGCTTAAGTGAGTTTTGCTGCCAGATTGCTGGGATGCACTTCCCTTTTACCTGAGCAATATGTATTTTTTTGCTGACCTTCCAAATTTCCTGGACTAAAAGAGTGCTCCACCACATCTTTTCACTAGCTTTGCTGTTCTAGGATTTGTACTGCACTATTTTATGGTTGTTTATTCATTTGAAGGTGAGTATAGGAGAGGGACAGGGAGTTACTGCTTCCTCCTCCATCTTGGCTCCCAGAAGTCTTTTATATAGGCTTTCTTGAAATGGAAATTCATTGCTGTATATTATGAATACACTCTCCCATGTTCTGCTGTTCCTCTTTTCTTATTTTGTGTTTATTTAAAATGAAAAAAATACTAAAAAATAAAGACTTTTTTTTAGTACTGACTACTTTTTTCATATACCTCCAACTCACCAATCATTGTAGATGATTCCAAATGCTATTTTTATCCTCAATGCCATTTCCAGAGTCTCTCTCTGCCATTAACACTTGTCCCTTGAAGTTTCATGTTATCTAAAATTATCACATAACCCTGATCCCCTATCAAACTGCAGAACATTTTCTTTCCTATCTAAAAAAATTTAATGCTGGCTTAAAATTTTTTCTCTGTAACCTCAACACTTGCTCTTATGCTAGGAGACTTATGAGAGATACTGATAATCTCTTACATATTCCATCTTCTTAGTTGTGCTATCTTTTCAATGCCCACAACTTACTTTTCCACTTCACTTTATACACAGACATCATCATCTTCGAAACTGCCGTAATTGAAGTTAAAAATCTGAACCCCAGACACCTACCATGTCACCCAGATTAAGTAACTTGACCTCTGTTTACCTTAGTATTTGCAGCTGTAAAAGGTGGATAATATCACTTATCTCAGAAAGTTATTGTGAGGAGCAAATAAGATAATATTTGTAACATGCTTTAGTTTAGGGTCTGGCATAAGTGCTATGTTAATGCGAGTTCATTATCATCACTAAATGTCCACTGTTTTGATATTTTGCTTCTCTCTACACATACTATAATCTAGCTTACAAGTCTATTTTCTATTCCTCTCACAGAATATTTCATCTTTCATCTCTCTGCTTTTACCACTGGCTATCTTATATGTCAGAAATTTTCTCCATCCTGACTTCCACCACTTAGTCTCTGCTCAAATCACGCATTCTGAAGGATGTTGTACCTTCCCACCTCTTCTACCAAGATGTAATTGCATTTACCCTCTGATATTATTTTTTTGGTTTTGCAACCACTATTCACTCCAAAAATTCCCAACAGCTCACTCAAAAGCAAAAAGCTTTCCTTATTCCACTGTGGAAGAGCAATTTGACACATGTGTCAGGGCCTCCTCTAGTGCAAGACCTGAGGCAATGGGACTAAACCTTCATTTATGCATTTATAAAATGCTGCATATAAAACTTAACCAGTGTAGTGCAGTAACAGTGGTGAAGCACAACAGTGACATTGAGGCAAGATTGTCTAATTGTGTAGTCCACTCATACTAGGGCTTCACGCCTGTCCTGTTGGTATTTGCCTGACCTCAGGAAACATCAGTTCTGTCATTTAGTTACAGCAGCATTCATCCAGAGAGTGAGTGCAAAGGATTGTTGTTATGCAAACCTCTGGATACAGTTTGATTGCTAGGCCTTAGTTCTGGAAAACAAGGTATTTCCTAATAGTAACAAGAGGAATAAAAAGGTAGGGATAGTCTTAGATCCCTGCACCATCTACCCTTTATGTGTCTTATATGATATCTGAACATCAGCTTCCCCACTAAAAAGTGAGATCAAGCAAGCAGTTTCCTGACTGTTTTCCTTTTGCTTATCTGTTCCTCTCTCCTCCTTCTTCTTTTAGATCTTTAGCACTTAACATAGTGCCTGACAAATAATGGATGGTCATTAAATGTTGTTTTTTTCTCTGACTGACAATCTTAAAAAACTAATTTGATAAAATGGAAAATAAGACGGAAAGTAGGAAGAAGTAATTTCTTCTAGCTGTTGTTATTATTTATTAATTTTGTATTGGTTCAGCAGAACTCACTAGGTAAATACTAAGAGTTCTACTTGCATCAGGAACAGAAAAAAGAATTTAGTAATCATATTTAAAAGCCAACCTTCTTAATCTATCAGGTTACTTCTTGAATTTCATTTTAGGTGGGTCTCCTACCTGTCTCCATCTGTTATAATCTGTTCTTCCTCCCAAGTAGAATTGACACTGAATGTATCCTGACCTTATGTTTTACCTGATGACCATTTGATTTTGCCTCCTTTAGTAAAGGAAAATGAATCAAAGGTGTTAAGCTTGTGCTAGTTGCTGGAATAAAAAGTGAGAGGCAGGCAACCATTTCTTGAGACTGGTTAAGATTATTCTTCCTCTGGACAGATTCCAAGCAAAGAGGCAAGAGAAGATATATGTCCTGGTAGAAAAGGATCTAGAGGACCCTTCTAGTAAATCACATTCAGGAACCAAAATAAAATTCTTTGAAATACTGAGAAAAGCAATTAAAATACAAATCATTTTGGGAACTGAATCCCTTTGGCTCCTTATTATTAACCACCACTGACTTCTCTGGAGTTAAAGGTTTGTGGCACTAAATGTGTAGGTTAACAGCCTGTAAAATTAGACAGTAATCTATGGGCACCAATAAAACTGAAGTCTAAAGGTCTAGGTTAGTTCAAAACATTACTTAGCTCAGTGAATAAAAAACAATCAAAACATGAACACAAACAGGCTGTCTCTTGAGTCTAACTAAGAATCCAAATGATATTGATTTAATTTTCTCCTATTGTCTTAGCTTGTGGCTAGACATTCATATTGCTAAAAAGAAAAGAAAGTATTAATTTTTTTCCAAGATACTTAAAGAAGACAAAGGTGTGGAATGATTTGTGTATTGGTCATTAGAGGTAATCTACCATGTGAGAGTTCTTCAGAATGAATGTTCTTCCCTTATCCTTCAATGCTTCCTTCTTGAGAGAAGGTAAAGAAAGGGCAGAGTGGGTGTGAAAGAGAGGAAACAGCCCAGTGGGCTGTTGCTCCATCTATTGAGTTTTAAGGTGAGCTATTCAAATGGATTCAAAAAGAGAGATCTTCCCATTTCAGTAATAGAGGGAGAAAGTTGGCAAAAAGCCACACTGGCAGTTTAAAAGCCTTGTAAAATTCTTCTGAGAAAGAATTAGCTTTAAGAGCTCCACAGGGCTAATTCAAAACAGTGAAGTAAACCTTTGGAGTGGAATCTCTTAAGGTATGTTCCCAGGACAACTGGAGGCTTGGAAAACCTCTTGAAGCTATCTGTAAACGCCACAACTTATAATGAGTAACCCGAAGCATCAGGATGGAACAGTGCAGCATCATCTAAGAAGAGAAATGTAATCACCTGATAGATCCTGACAACTCTTTCCAAGAGAATATTTGCTTCATCTATTAATTCTGAAGAACAAGAATAAGTGTAAATTAGAAAAGAACACACAAATATATGGCATTATTTTGCTTCAGTAACTATTCTTAATATAGGCCTCAGAGTGTAGAGTCAGTGCAAAAGGAAAGAGAAGGAACAAAAAATCAGAATGTAAATTCTGAAGTGAGTAGAAAGATTAGAGGAGAGGAAGGAAGTTATTAGTGAGCTAAGTCAGAAAATAAGAATAATTAGACAGTGGAAAATGGTAACATAAGAGGAAAAACAAATGGAAATCACTGAGGGACTCATCAGTATCATATAGAGCATATGTGCCATAGAAGAATATGGATAGAGTTCTAATTGTTTTGCAAATCTGAAGAAATAAAAATAGTAGATTTTTATGTTATGTCAGACCTTTTTTCCTCACAAGGGCCCTGGACAAGGTCACTACCTAGCTGTAAGTTTACTACCTTTTGAAACCACAAATCTATTAAAACTAATGTCATATACTCCCACTAAGGTTGTCTATTCCTTGTCTACCAAAGAGGACGGAACGTAAAAGGGCATTTTGCCAAGGATAATTTCCATAAGCAACTCAGAGGACTAAAAGATTCGTTCAGCTGCAGCACATCTGGATACGGCACAGCATAAGGCAATGAACTGTACTGGACAATTCTGCCATGCCTTAAGCATATTGACTTATACCTTATGTCAACATTGGCATCCTCACAGTCTCAGCTCTGATTTTCTCAACATTACTAGAGTAGAAATCTTAAATAATGGTTTCCCTCTTACAGTTCTCAGTAAGTAGGCCAATTCAGTTGTGGAAACACAATAATGACAATAGTGTCGTCAATGTAGCCAACCCTAATGGAAAGGACACGTCATTCTACTACTCTACCACTCCCATGGCTCTACTCATCATTCCTGTAATTTTCTAAATTAAATACCCCTCTTTGACAGCTATTCTCTAATATGTGTTGCCTCCCTCATTAGAATTTATGTTCCTTTATGGCAGGAACATTTTTTTATATTTGTATACTCAACCCTTATCACTCTTGTTCTGTAGTCTATTTTAACAAAACTTTTATTGTTGTTATCCATTAATTAATTCATGGATATGATATGAGTTGGGAATCTGTTTTTACTGATTTACTCCTACTTCTATGTCCCCCTTTTATTTATTTAATATATGCACATTTGGCTCCCACTTAATTTTCAAATCTTATTTCTTATGATTTCATGTTTTAGTCACACTAGACGCATAGCAGTTCTTGTACTCTCCATGTCATCCCTTGCTCCTAGGTATTAATGCAAGAATACTTCCTATTCTCCCATTTTCAGTTTTCTTCTCTTCCTTCAGGGCTTATCTCAGATGATATTGCCCCTTTGGAACAATATATGATTCCTCCACCATCAGATCATAGATTCACAGATAGCTAGCATCTGTGTGTATAGATTAGTCAATGATCCCCACTTTAAAAAAAAGCTCAGCAATATCTTAATATTCTAATGAGTGAAAACGTACAAAAAACAATTTCAACAATTTTGACTATTTTAAAAAGGAATTAAAAGTTTTAAGTCACCTTGGGTGTCAAAGTAGAAAAGAAGGAAACTGTACCTTGACTCAAAATTCAATTCAATTCCAGCAGCATGAATTAAGCATCTTCTTTTCCCAATGTATTTTACAAATGTCTAAGTATATAAATCTGACTAAGATAGGAAATTGATGTTTTCTAATACACAGTCCTTCCTTATATCACTCAATTCAACTTGGGGATAGAGTTATTTATTTATTTAGCAAAGTAAAAGATAGAAGAGAAGACTGCATCCACATTTGTTGAGACATCTTATTTGCTTCACAATAGCTTTTGTGAAAAGTTCAAACACTGTTAGATGTGTGATTTGTAAAAAATATTCCATAAGACATTAATTTTAATCCTCAGGTAACTAAGATGTTATTGGAGATAATAAAAATGAAATACATCTGTACTTTCATGGTTCTGAGATGTGACTATGTATTCCTTCCAGTAGTTCAGACTGCAATGATTCCACATCTTCTCAATCTGTTTTATTCTTGCCTATATCTTTCCATAAATTCTCCTTCTCTATTAATACATGAAAGGAACTGAAACTCTTTGCTTGGGTTCATTTGAAATATTCTGGATAACTGTGCAGTACTTGAGCTTCTTGTGTACTGTCTTTCACTCTCACTACTTTACTAGCTAGCTTTCTGTTCTAGTAGTATATTTTGGTAACATCTTTTACCCCACTGCACTAATGCAAGTTGCCAAGAGAAACGTATTATAGTCTGTTTGTACCTACCTCATCTTTGCTTCATCTTTTGGGTCAGGTGCAAATTCTGAGATCATAACATTCCCCACATGCAGCAGGAATATGTTAATTCCCTACCATCTTCTGGAATAATAGTCAATACTACTTAATATGTGCCAGACACTATACCAAGCTCTGGAAATGAAAACATGAAAGTGAAAAAATGAAAATACAAACCCTGACCTCAAGTTACTCCTATACCTAAAGAGGAAGACAATACTTGAAGAGAAGATGCAAATGAGAGAGGAAGGGTACTTGTCATGCGTACTGGAATGCAGAATAAAGCCTGTTGAGAAGTGAAAAGTTGATTGACCTGGGCTTCCTTCTAAAAGGAAGCTCTAGGAGGAATAATGCAACCAGAAGGAAAGGTCTCAGGAAGTTAGGTATTAGAAGTCTAGAAGATATTCATTGGGAAAAATGTACAGGGCACCATTTTCCAGGGGGTTATACTGCTAGGCACAGAATAATGGTGAATTGAAGTATGACCTTCTGAAAAGGAAGTCTAAAGTGAAAAGTTATCAGAACATGGGTTGGATACAGGCAGGAAGAGAAGACAAATTAAATTTCAATTAAAAAAAACAAGGAGAAAGAAGAGAAGATACATGGAAGAAGATTACCATTTTGTCCACAAAACCAGGAGTTGAGGGGAAACCATCATAATTCTAGAGTCACTTACGGATAAGCTTTATCTAATTTCCTTTTCAAGTAACTATGGCAAACTGAGAGATGGAGCTGTAACATGACAAACTGATAGCTAACTCTTTTTGTTTTACAAACATGAATCTACAGAGGGGTGATTCCATAACCCCTTGGATTAATCGGAGGATTTGGGAAATTAAGAGGGATTGGGTTTTCATTCTCCAGAAATATGAGTAGGTATTCAAATTTAGACTGACTTTCTCAAATATGCACTAACACTGACTTTTGCACATACCAAAACAAACCTCTTGTATCACCCTGAGTGTGAGGGACCAGAACGCTTATGTCATCCTAGGAAAACAGTGGTCACCAGACATTAATTGTAATTTTGGCAGTAGAAGGTTTACTAGTACAGTGTGACTCATTATTCAGTCTATAGTCTGAAGTTCCTTGTCATGAATTGGACTATTACTGTTGAAAAGGTGACGCTATATATATGGAACTGAGTTCCATGAATGAGTATAAGGAAGAATTCATAGACATAGTCTGACAATACTATAAATATTTCTAGTAAAATATGGGTAATAATGCTAATTATCATTGAATGCACATGTATTACCAACGACATATATTTATATATATATATATATATATATATATATATATATATATATATAAACATACATACACACACACACAAATATGCTATCTGATAATTTCCGTGTATCAGAAATTTTGGTCATTTATCTGGAAGGGATAGCATTGATATGTAGTATAAAAGAAGATAGTCTCCCAGAGGAAAAAGTTCATCTGAGAATATTGTGCTTCCCCCAGATATGACCTTGTGGGAAGAAATTTTTACAGCACAAAATCAGTCAATACAGCCTGACCTGGTTTTCTATGACTAACTTGGGGCAAATACAACTGTAGGATGAATGTTTATGCTCAATGGGGTGATCTAATTGATAGGGATTAAAAAGTCTAGCATGATACCATGCCATCTTCAAGGATATTTATAGGCAAAGAGTTATATTTGCTTACTGCTGAACATGTTGATGATAGTACAGTCTGAGAAAAAAGGCTCAGTGAAATGAGAATCTTACAAGTAGAACTATGACAATGGGCTTTAATATTTATTTGGTAATGTTTCTACAACATCCTCTTGTTCCTAGTAAGCCATATTTCATAGTTTTGGAAGATGTCGATGTAGATGCTTAAAAGCTGGTATACTACTCTTTTGAGCAGTTGGTTGAAGGAATCCTACTGTGTGGCAATGCACTGAGCTATAAACAACAACAGCCGACTTATAGAAGGACAAACCATGGTTTGATTTTCAAGTTCTCTACCAAAAACGTAATACAGATTTGGTGAAATCTCAGCATTAAATACGATGGTAAAGTTGTTTGGTGGAAATGTGATAGAGATCAGACACGTATGTCATATGCAAGGCCAGGGGGTTGAATCTAGGAGTTCTAATGTCTAATACTCCAGATGTAGAAGACATAAGCAAATTGAAGATGCTTTCTCAGTCTAATTGACTAGGGCCTGGAGACTGTATAATTTATCCTGGTCTACACATGAACCTCAAGATAGAATTCCAGGACTAAATTTCTTAGTCAAAGAAAATCTCCACAGAGTATATAGAGATGGGATGAATTAGTAGTGGGTCAGCATAGAAGTTTTAAGAGTTCTAGACAAATGAGCAGACTGATCCGATATCTGTAGTCTAAGGAGAGTGAGAGGTATATATGTGAACAAATGATGCCTATTGATTTGTATTTGTAATTTGTTCTTGATGTCAAAGTAAAAAATACGAGGATTTTTTGCTAGATATTTGAGTATGACCTATGTTTTTGGTCTGCTAGAGGCACCTTTGTTATGGTGTTATGTGATATGCATTTGCATGTTACTATATTATGTCTTGTAACCCTGTTTGTGACCAGTATATTCATAAAAATTGCCTGTGACTATACTACATGAAAATCGATGGATGTTTTATCATAGATGTCATTGTCCTGTCTTTCCACTCATTTGATTTGCAAGTATTGTGGGATGGAGGAAGGGTATAATAAGGAAATATCCATCTGAATATATCTCCAGAAAGTCTAGGGTACCTTAGAGCACTGTTCATGACATGAACATACAAGAATGCCTTTTCCAAGTGTCTACCTTTTCAGACAGAGGGTAGTTATGTCATAAGGCAAGGCCTCTGATGGGTGAGGGAATTTATGAGAAATGACTATGTAGAATGACTACAACATGGAGATGAGCAGAGACTGAGAAGAAAATTGAGATGAGAGTAATAAAAAGGAACAAAAGTAGTGAAGAGAGATACTGTAAAGAGACACTGGAAGCAGGGTAAATGAATTCCTTTATCCAAAATACAGATGTTTTTGCTAGACAAAGAGACCAAAATAAAAAGATAAGTCATGGCACAGAAACTTAAACTTTTCTTGCATTCGTGTCCTGAAACCTCTGAGAAGCAGTTGTATTTCTCATGTAATTCCCTTCATAAACATATATTATAATGCAATTGAAAATAATAATATAAATTATTGTTAATATTACATATCATATCTCATCTATGATTATTACATATTATATTTTCTTGGGAATTGATAGGAGATTATAATCCTCTGTATATGGGATTGAGAATAATTACATTATTTATTTTTCCCCTTATTGTTTTCCTTATTATTGCATTTCATTAGATGCTTTGCTACTTGCTTTAAACTTTCTGCCTTGTCTGTTAGCAAGACTATGTGGAATGGAGGCAAAAAAGGAGGTATTTATCATTGTCATGGTATCTAAGTAGTGGCCAGGCATCAGACTTAAGTAGCATACACAGTACCTACCATCCTGCAGTCAAATAACAGAGAATACTGATGTTAAAGTGTTTGCCTCTTCTGACAGCTGAAATCATTGAAAATGCCATGATATGTCAGAATTCAATGTCTTTTTATTATTTCTTTCCATGCCTAGTGACAACAAGAATAAAAATAGTAATTCACATCTTCATAGAACTTTAACGAATTGTTAAAAATGCTTTTCTCACAACTATGCTCAAATGACAATTAAACTGTATATACCCATTGATCCCGCAACACCACTACTAAATCTATATCCCAAAAAGATCACTAAAAAGGGCAGAGAGTGTCTATATGTAAACATATTTATAGCAGTTCTTTTTCTGTGGCCAAGAATTGGATATTAAGGGAATGCTAATAAATTGGGGAATGACTGAATAAGTCATGATACATGAATGTAATGGAATACTATTATGTTACAAGAAATGATGAGCAGGCAGGTTTCAGAAAAACCTGGAAAGATTCACATGAACTGATGCTGATCAAAATGAGCAAAACCAGTAAAATATTATACACAGTAAGAGCAACAGTATATAATCATAAACTATGAATGGCTTGTCTGACCCAAGACAATTCTAATAGACTCAGGATAGAAAATGCTATCTACATTCAGAGAAAATCGGAATTGCAGATTGAAATATACTATTTCTTATTTTTCGTGTTTTCCCCTTTTGTTCTGTTTCTTCTTTCACAACATCATTACTGTGGAAATACATTTAGCATGATATGCATATATAACCTATATCAGATTGTTTACTGTTTTGCAGAATGGGGAGGGGAGGAAAGGAGGGAGAAAAATTTGGAACTCAAAAAATCTTATAAAAATGAAAGTTGAAAGCTATCTTTACAAGTAATTGAAAAACATAAAATGCTATTTATAAAAAACAAACTTCCTTCACAAAAGTCTATTTAGGTACAAAGTATAGGTATTACTGTTGTCAATTATAGATGAACACTGAATCATTTTCTATTGTTGCCTCATATTTGCACTACATTTTATAATTTAAGACATTCTTCTCATCTCTTTGTATTTTACTCTCACAACATACCTTTAATGTAAGTAGGGAAGTTATTATGATACTTACTGTTAAGGAAAGAGAATCACAGGGAGGCTAAGTATTTTGTCCAAAGATCAAACAAAATCACAGATTTGCCTCCAAAGGAGACCTCACAGGTCAGTCCACAAACGTAAAGACAAAGTATTAGAACACTAGAGGTAGTAAATGCAGCAAGGGTTAGAGAAAGAAGATTATGTTTTTATGTACAAAGAGCTCTACAATTTCACATACCCTTTGATCCAGTGATACCTCTACTAGGTCTGTATCTCAAAGAGATTATTAAAAAAAGAAAATAATGCACATATATAAGAATTTTTATAGCAGTTCCATTTTTGATGGCAAAAAATTGGAAATTGAGGGGATGCCTATCAATTGGGGAACGACAGAACATGTTGGGGTATATGAATGCAATGGAATACTATTGTGCTATAAGAAACGATGAATAGGTGGACTACAGAAAAACTTGGAAAGAAAGCCTTACGTGAACTGAGACTGAGCGAAATAAGAACCAGGAGAACATTTTACACAGCAACAGTAATATTGTACAATGGTCAATTTTGATAGACTTGGCTCTTCTCACTGATACAATGCTCTAAGACAATTTCAAAAGGCTTACGATAGAAAATCCTATCCACATCCAGAGAAAGAACTGGAAATTCCAAATATGCAAATTGAAGCATACTATTTTAACCTTTTTAGTGTTTTTTTCTCTTGTTTTTTTCCTCCTTTTGTTCTGATTCTTCTTTTACAATGTGACTAGTGTAGAAATATGGTCAATATGATTGTACATTTATAACCTATATCAGATTGCTTGTTCTCTTGGGAAAAGAGAGAAAAAATTTTGGAACTCAAAATATTATAAAAGTGAATGTTGAAAACTTTCTTTACATGTAATTGGAAAAAATACAATATTATTTAAAAGAAGAAGATTGGGTTTGAAGTAATAAAGAAATGCTTCCAAGAGTGAACGTAAAGTAAAGTAGTTCTTGAAGAATGGATTCCTCCTGAATAGACAAAGGGTTGGTACTCAGGGTGAAGGGCATTCACAAAAGAATATGAGCATGAGAAAAGAAATGAGCATAGTCTTCTAAGGTTGGAGGAGAAAAGGCAAAATAAGGAGATTAGATTTATTGGAGAAAAGTATTTATGTTGTGTAATAGTGTGAGAATAGTTTAAATTTCTAAGATTTGTGGGAGTCAAACTGAGGAGATTTGGATCTTGGATCATATATCAAGGATTTTGTACTTGGTTAAATAGATAATAGGGAGTCATTGTAAATAGGCCTTTCAACTATAAGTCCTATTAGTAACAACTGAGTCTTATTAGCCTACTTGGATAAACTATCCTTGAAAAGTGGATGGCTCCAACCAAACTTGGGACAAATGTGTTGTTTATATAACTCTTATTCTTCAGAATCCTCTCTAATCATATTAGTGTCATATTGTTTCTTGACAGTAGCTCAATGAATGGTTAAGCCTATACTTATGGCAGGCCATACTTGGTTCCCAATTCTTTTTCTTTCCATTTTGAATTGAATCCAGGCAAAAGACCCCAGATTTTATTTGGTTATATCTTATATTTTCTTGTGAGTAATCACTCGTGGTCCCCATTCCTACCAAAAAGACAAGAAATTCACATGTGAGCAAATGGCTTTAACATGCTCTGAATATACCAAGCTTTGCCTGACCAAACTAATCTGTGACACTCCATCACTGGCTTTCCTTTGTGTCTGAAATTCTCATTGCTCACAGCAATCCTTTTGTATCATTATTTTTTTCAAAAGTTACTTATCAAAAAGCAAACATGGTTCCCAAAGTTTCTTTCATATTAGTTTCTTTCTCTTTAAAGGTTGATTTATCACCAAATAGAAAGTGAGATCATTGTAAAAAACAGAAATCATTGTCTAGGAAGGTCATGTTTGGGTGAAAGACCTTCAATGATGGATCCCTTGGTCAACCTGGGAACTGTCTGAGGGTCTTCCTAGCATTTATAGGCGGGCAGAGGTTCAATAAATATGTAACAGTGAAGGGAAGCAGCAAGAGCTCCACAAGCAAAAACGGGAAGAAATCAAAAACGTATTTGACACATATCATAATTTTATGTCTATCCAGCCAAATTTGGGAGAATGACTTAGGAAGAGAATAAGATTGCTACTAAAATCAAAAGGTCTGATTTTTATTTTATCTTTTTCTTCTTTGGATTAAGCATTGTAGAAATAGTTAGAAGGAAATCAGACCTGGAACAATTTAGTCACAAAAGGTAAATGAACCAGGATTAATGACAACTAAACCTGGTACAAACTTTAGGAAGTATAATCTATATCTGAATAAAAATGAAGCCTATCAAAAGTGACTAAAGAGCATAAGAAGGGGAAATGAAGAGATTGGTGGTCATTTTGTTTTTTATTTTATTTTTATTTTTTATTTTTTATTTTTTTAAAATTTATTAATTTAACCTCATTTTCACAATATTTCGGGTTCCAAAATTTTCTCCCCATTTGTCCCCTCTCTCCTCCCCAATACAGTGAACATTCTAATTACCCATATCACCAATATGCCCTCTCTTCTTTCATCCCTCCCTTCCCTTACCCCATCTTCTCTTTTGTCCTGTAGGGCCAGATAAC
>CM053770.1:422380800-422452771 GCA_028658325.1 Potorous gilbertii | reverse complement strand
GTTCTTGCTACTAGGAAATAAGAAATACCGGTAATGGGGAATAGAAAGTTATCTAGCCCTACAGGACAAAAGAGAAGATGGGGTAAGGGAAGGGAGGGATGACAGAAGAGAGGGCAGATTGGTGAGATGGGTAATTAGAATTTCCAGTGTATTGGGGAGGGGGGAGGGGACTAATGGGGAGAAAATTTTGGAACCCAAATTCTTGTGAAAATGAAATGAATGTAAAAAGTTAAATAAATTCATTTAAAAAAAAAACAAAAAAAAAAAAAAGAAATTATCAAAAGAAAAATCACTCTGATATCCTAGAACCAGAGGGCAAAATAGTCATTGAAAGAATTCGCATATCACCTCCTGAAAGAGATACCAAAATAAAAATTCTATGGAATACTATATCCAAATTCCAGAATTATCAAGTCAAAAGGAAAATACTGCAAGCAGTTAGAAAGAAACAATCTAAATATTGTAGAACCACAATCAGGATTATGTAGGACTTAGCAACTTCTAGAGTAAAGCATCAGAGGGTTTGTGATATGATATTCTGGAAGGCAAAGGAACTTGGATTATAACCAAGAATCACATACCCAGAAAAACTGAGCATAAACTTTCTAGGGACATTTAATGATATAAGGGACTTTCAATAATTCCTGACAGAAAGGCCAGAGCTCAACAGATAATTTCATCTTTCAATGCAGGATTCAAGAGAAGTATAAAAAAATAAACAGGAAGAATGTTATTCAATAGGTTAAACTTCCTACACAAGAAGATGATACTTGAAACATTTGAGAATTGTATTGTTATTATGTTATTTAGAAGGGGTGTGGATATAAGTTGACAGGGTGTGGGTATGAGTTGACTTTGATGTGATGATAAAAATAATTAAGGGGTGAAAAAAGGATTATATTGGAAGAAGAGGAAAGAGAGATATAGTAAATTACATCACAGGCACAAAGACCTATTACACTAGAGGTAAAGAAGAGGGGTTGAGTATTATTGAACCTTACTCTTACTGGTTTGGGCTCCAAGAGAGAGTAACAGACACATTATCTGTTATAAAAATCTATCTTAATTTATAAAATTAAAATAAAAAGAATGAGAAGAAGGGGAAAGAAAAGGGAGGGAGAGGATAGAAATCAAGGAAGAAGGGAAGGAAAAAGTAGTAGGGGGAGTGGTAAAGAAAAATGTAAGGGACTTGAGGGAAAGGAAGGGAAATTAAGGGAGGTGTGGTCAGAAGCAAAACACTAGTGAGGAGTGAAAGGCTGAAAGGAGAGAGAAAAGTATTAAGCAGAGGATAAGATGGAGAGAAAGACATAGTAAGTAACCATAACTGTGAATGTCAATATGATACATTCTCCCATAAAGAAGTGATTAGCACAGTGGATTAAAAGAAACAGAATCCTACATAAATGGATAAGAAAAAATAAAACATCTGAAGTAGAGAGATACAGAGTAAAGGTAAAAAGTTGGAGCAGAATACAGTATGCTTCAGCTGAAGTAAGAAAAACAGGAGTAGTAATTCTCATCTCAGACAAAGCAAAAGGAAAAATAGATCTCATTAAAAGAAGTAAGGAACTAAAATGCATCCTGCTAAAATATACCATAGAAAACGAAGTAATGTCAATACCTATATTTAGTAGCATCCAAATTCTTAGAGAAGTTACATGAGTTACAGGAAGGAATGGATAACAAAACTATACTAATCTGGATCCTTAACCTCCATCTCTCACAACTACATAAATCTAATGACACAATAACCAAAAAAAAAAAGTTAAGGAGGTGAATAGAATATAAGATATGGTGGACTTCCACAGAAAATTGAATAGAGATAGAAAGGCACATACCTTTTTCTCTCGGTAGTATGGGGCAGCTATACAATCATTCACTAGGGTTTATAAACCTCACAATCCCATTCAGGAAAGCAGAAATATTAAATGCATCTTTTTTACAGGTCATGATGAAATAAAAATCACTTGCAATAAAATGTTATAGAAAGATAATAAAATTAATTGGAAACTAAATCCTCTAATCCTGAAAAATGAGTGGATCAAACAACAAATCATAGAAACAATCAATAATTTTATCCAAGAGAAGGACAATAATGAGATAACATACTTATGGGATACAGCCAAAACATTCCTTACAGGCTCTAAATGTTTACATTAATAAAATCCCAAATTAGAAATTCCAAAAATCAAAAGAGATATTAATAAAATGAAATTTAAAAAATACTGAAATAAATAAAAATGAGTTGATTTAATAGAAGAAACAGTAAAATAGATAAGCCTTTGGTTAACCTGATTAAAAATGAGAAAGAAAAAAGTAAATTATCAGTATCAAAAAGAAAAGGATGAATCCACCACCAATGAAGAGTAAATTAAAAGAAAAATTTGGATCTATTTTTCCTAATTGTATGTCAATGAATTTATCAATCTAAGGGAAATGGAAGAATATTTACAAAAAATGTAAACCACCCAAAATAACAGAAGAATAAATCAAGTACTAAACCACAATTCAGGAAAAGTAATTGAAGAAGACATTAAAGAGCTCCCAAAGAAAAGATCTCCAGGGCCAGATGGATTTACAAGTGAATTCTATCAAATACTGAAAGAACAATAAATTCTAATACTGTATAAACTATTTGGAAAAATAGGCAAAGTAAGAGTCCTACTACATTGTTTTTATTACATAGATATTGTATTGATACCTAGACAAGAAAGAACCAAAACAGAAAAAGAAAATTGTAGACAAAATTCTCTAATAAATATTAATAAAAAATTTAAACAAAAGAGATTATAACAAATTATCATGATGGTCACACACTGTGACCAGATGGGATTTATGCCAGGAATGCATGGCTGTTTAATATTAGGAAATCTGTGAAACTGACTATATTAATAATATAATGAACATAAATTGTATGATTATCTCAAGGATGTACAAAAAAAGCTGTTGACAAAACACAGCATCCATTACTGTTAAAAACATTAGCTTGCATGGAACTCAGTGGAATTTTCCTTAAAATGATAATTGGCATCTATCTAAAACCCTAAGCAAGCATTATATGTCATGGCGACAAACTAGAAGCATTTCCAATAAGATCAGGAGTGAATCAAAAATGTCCATTATCACCATGGTTATTTGATATTGTACTAGAAATGTAATCTTTAGCTATAAGAGAAGAAAAAGAATTGAAAGATTCAGAATAGGCAATGAGAAAACAAAGTTATCATTCTCTGCAGATGGTATAATGATATACTTAGCGAATCCTAGAGGATCAATTAAAAATTACTTGAAAGAATTAAAAACTTTAGCACAGTTGAAGGATATAAAACTAAATCCACATACATCATCAGAATTGATGTATTTACTAACAAAGGCCAGCAACAAGTGATAGAAAGAGAAGTTCCCTTTAATATAACTACACAATAAAAAATATTTGGGACTCTTTGCCAAGATAAACCTGGCAACTATATGACCATAATTGCAAAACACTTTTCACACAGTCACATATAAATAATTTTTAAAAATATCAATTACTCATGGGTAGGCTGAGCTAAAACAATAAAAATAACAATTCCACCCAAATTAATTTACTTATTTAGTGCTATACCAGTTAAATTACAAAATAAAACTATTTTATAGTGCTAAACAAAATAATAAAATTCATCTGGAAGAACAAAACTTCAAGAATTTCAAAGGAATTAATGAAAAGAAGTGTAAATGAAGGTGGTCTAGCCATACTAAAACTATACTATGAAGCAGCAACTACTAACACCTTTTGGTTTTGTGTTCATCCTTTATTGCTGAAGAAGACCATGCCATCAGAGAAATGATGGCATGACTTGTACTTGACTTTGTTTTGAGTGAGGGAGGGCTGTGCAAGTCACCAGTCTCACTTCTCCTCCAGAACCATCTGAATCCAGTGAGCAGATATTCATCAGGATGACTGGAGATGACCCAGGATGAGGCAATTGGGGGTAAGTGATTTGTCCAAGGTCACACAGCTAGTGAATGTCAAATGTATGAGATAAGATTTGAACTCAGGTCCTCCTGACTCCTGCGCTGTTGCTCTATCCACTGCACCACCTAGCAGCCCACCACCTCCTCCCCCCCAAAAAAACTTGGTGGAGTTGTAAACTGATCCAAACATTATGGGGAGAAATTTGGAACTGTGCTCAAAGGACTATAAAACTGTGCATACCCTTTGATCCAGTAATTCTTCTACTACAGTTTTCCTAAGCAGTCTTCTAGAATGCAACATTTTATCATTATTGTAATTTTTTCCCACTATAAACAATAGGAAAAAATGGAAGAAACTATATATTGTTTCCTGGTTAGCCTGTTGAATTAGTCAATCAGTATGTATATTATGGACAAATAAAACAACTGGATAATGAGCTGATTCAGAACTGATTAGGGGAGTATGAGGCCAAATTGCATTTGGTCCCCAAATACTTATTGCCATGACTGTCATCACCTAATGTGACAAGGCCCTTGCTATGAATCTCTTAAGTAAAATAATTATTTCCATAAAAACTTGGATTTTACTGGACAGGCATCCACATGTGCAATATTTACAGAAACTCTTTTTTGGGGTAGCAAATACTTAGAAATTGAAGGGATGTTTATCAATTGGGGAATAGCTGGATAAGTTGTGGTATATAAATGTGATGGAATAGTATTGTGCTATACAAAAAGATGAGCAGGCAGATCTCAGAAAACCTAGAAAACATAACATGAAGTTATGCTGAGTGAAGTGATTGGAACCAGGAGAACATTGTACACTGTAATAGCAACAGTGTGGAATGATCAGCTTTGATAGAGTCTTATCAGCAATGCAATGTTCTAAGACAATTCTAAAACACTCATGTTGGAAAATACTATCCACATTTGGAGAAAGAACCATGGAGTTTGAATGCAGATGGAAGCATAATTTCTGTTTTATTTTTCTCATGGTTTTTCCCTTTTGTTCTAAATCTTCTTTCAACATAACTATTGTAGAAAATACACAAACACATATACATACATGCATGCATGTGTGTGTGTGTGTATCTTCCTGTATATCTGTGAGTCTGAGGGATGAACAATAAGTTCAAGGACCCAGGAGGAAGTTGAACCTAGCCTAATAGATAGCATAAAACAAGAAAATAACAGGACAGCTAGTGAGTACATTACATTGCCTCATAGTCAAAGAATGGGCTGGCTGGCCATCATTCTTTTCATGTAAGTAATTCATATATCCTTTCAGTCATACATCTGTGTGATTTTTTAAAAACTCTTTCCAACACTTGTAATTCATGCAGCCTACTCATACCCAACATGCAACTTTTCAAAGCTTATTTTCAATTCAAGAAAGATATACTTATTGATAATCTCTATGAATTGCTACCCAACTGCATAGCCTTGAAAACAAATATTCTTCATTTATTTGATTGTTCCAGTGTGGGTAGTTGGGATGTTCTTTAAAATACTAAGAGGTAGAGTAAAGTATAAAAACAGTAGCTACAAGAGTTAATAGTTTACATAGTACACTCACTGATGTACCAACTCTACCTTGCTTGTTTTCATATTAATCAGATTGCAAAAGAATAAACAGGCCAAAAGGAGAAAAATGACACTAAAAATTAAAACAAAAATAGTATAATTCAGTCTACCTTCAGATTCCACCAGTTCTTTATCTGAATGTTCACAGCATTTTACAGCATGAGCTCTTTGGAACTGTCTTAGATTATTGTATTGCTGAGAATAGCTAAGTCTATCCTAGATGATCATTGAATAATATTACTGTGGGAATTTGTACTAGAAATGCATGACTGATTTAATATTTGGAAAAAATCTTAGCATAATTTTCCATAGCAGTAAAAAAAAAACTAACAGAAATAATATGCTTACCTCAATAGATGCAGAAAAAGCTTTTGATTTTATATAGCCATCTTTACTATTAAAAACACTAGCAAACATGGGAATAAACTGAGTTTTCCTCAAAAGGATATGTAGTACCTATATAAAATGACCAGTAAGCATTATATGTAGTAGGGATAAGCTAGAGGCATTCACAATATGGTCAGTGGTAAAAATAAGGATACCCATTATCTCCACTATTGTTCAATATTGCACTAGACAATTTAGCTTTAGCAATAAGAGAAGAAAAAGAAATTGATGGAATTAGAATAGGCAATAAGGAGCAACTATCACTCTTTGCAGATGATACGATGGCATACTTAGTGAATCCTAGAGAGTCAACTAAAAATTTACTTGAAATAATTAACAATTTTAACAAAGTTGCAGGATATAAAATAAAGCCACATAAATCATCAACATTTCTTTGTATTTCAAAGTCCAGCAACAAGAGATAGAGAAAGAAATTCTATTTAAAGTAACTTGACAATAAAATATACTTGGTATTTACCTGACATGATAAACATAGGAACTATATGAGCACAAAAGCAAAGCAGTTTTTACGCAAATAAAGTCAGATCTAAACAAATATATAATATCAATTGCTCATTGGCAGGCTGAGCTAATAAAATAAAATGACAATTCTACCTCAAATAATTTGCTTATTCAGTGCTATAATAATCAAACTACCAAAAATTACTCTACAGATCTAAAAAAAAATAATAAAGTTCATCTGGAAGAACAAAGGTAAAGAATGTCAAAGGAATTAATGAAAAAAGCAACAACAAAGGATGGTGGCCTAGCCACGTCACATCCAAAACTATATTATAAAATGGTAGTCATCGAACTTATTTGAGGCAGGTTAAAAAATGCAGTGGTGGTAGAGGTTAGGTACACATGACATAGTAGTCAATGACCATAATAATCTATTTTTGATAAACCCAAAGAGTCCAGCTTCTGGGATAGAACTCATTATTTGATAAAAACTGGAAAATAGGATGGCAGAAAGTAGGCATAAATGAACATCTTGTACTTTCTACCATGATAAGGTCAAAATGGGTACATGATTTAGACATGATAGGTAATACCACAAGGATTTTAGGAAAGTAAGGAATAGTTTACCTGCAAGATTTGTATGAGAAGGGAAGAATTTATTACTACACAAGTGATAGAGAACATTATGAAATGTTAAATGGATAATTTTGGTTACATTAAATTAATGTTTTAGCACAAACAAAAACAAGTGCAATACAGATTAGAAGAAAAGTAGAAAATTGGGAAATAATTTTTATATCCAGCACTTTTGATAAAGGTCTCATTTCTCAAATATAGAGAAAACTAATCAAGTTTATAATAATAAAATATCCCCCAATAGATAAATGGTCAAAGAATATGAACAGGCAGTTTTCAAGATGAAGAAATAAACCTATCAATGGAAACTGATAGCAGATCAAAAATTTGAATTCAACAGGAGTTCCTTTCAGGATATGATATAAAGATGAGAGATATACACAGATATTAAATAAAGGTCAGGAGTAGGATTTATAATACAAAAATGCGAGGATAGTAATCACGATCTCAGACAAAATTCAAGTTAAAATCAGTTTAATCAAGAGAGAAAACAGGGAAACTATACTATTCGTCAATCATATTAATCAACAGTTTTGGAATATATAAAATGACTAGACAATATAAAAATATGAGAACATACTTGCTAAAACAGACACAGGGACTTTGTGAACATAAATACATCACCTTTTACACATAATTAGATCTAAGCTGTTAAATCATTTATTGTGCATAGGAAGGTAAAGGAAAATTTTACCTAATTGATCTACTTATGTAATGCCATCCCACATTATTTACTAAAAAATGTCTTAGAAAAAATAACAGCTGGTTTCATTTGGAAGAGTAGAAAGTGAGTAACTTCAAGGAAACTTTGGGGAAAAGATGTGAAGGAATTATATTCAATAATATCAGACCTTAAATCATAAGGTGACAAGAATATTGAAATGTAACATGTATAATTCTTATAATTTTAAATTAAAATTTTCTTTTATAAATAAAACCTATGGAACCAAGAATAGAAAGAATGTGAAAAATGGGGGAAACTCTGATAGAAAATCTCCCAGAAAGAATGTGATTGGGACAGACTATAGTTGTAGAGCAGGAAATGATGAGCTGGTGGATTTAGAAAAATATGGAAAGACTTTAAATTACGAAGGAAGATGCTGTCTAGAAACAGATGACAAGTAGACATAAGAATAATATAGTCTTTTATATATATATGTTTGAGTGTATATGTGTACATAAGTATGTATTTGTGGAAATCTATGTATATGGGAATATATGCATACACACTTTATATGTATACATATATACACATGTAAATATATATTCATATCTATATATATATACATACATACACACCTATATATGTATGTATATGTATGCACACACATGTATGTATATGTATATATGTGTGCATCTGTGTATATGTGTTTGAGTGAAGAGCTCAGTCTATCAAAGTTAATCACTGAATAATATGTTTGTAACTGTGTACAATATTCTCTTGGTTCTGTTCACTTCATTCAACATCACATCATATTCCTCATTCCAGGTTTTTCTGAAGTCTACCTGCTCATTATTTCTTATAGCACAATAGCATTCCATTACATTCATATACCACAATTTGTTCAGTCATTCCCCAATTGATTGGAATCCCCTCAACTTCCAATTTTTTTGCCAACACAAAAATACCTGGTATAAATATTTTTTGTACATGTGATTTCTTTTCCCATTTTTATGATCTCTTTGGAATACAACCCTAAAAGTAGTATTGCTGGGTCAAATCTCACTTTTCTAAAATTCTATTAATCTCAATTTATTTCTTGTTTATTTTGTGGTTAGATTTTTCTGGTTTTCAAAAGAAAAGTTAAACTCTAGTCTTAAAAGAATTAAAATATTCAAAAACATAAAGGGAAGTAACACATCTATAGCAAGCAATTTATACAATTTTGCGAATAATATGCATATAAAAGATAAAATACATTGTCCAGGATACATTTTCATGATCTGCAAAGAGGTTGTAATGGATGTAATAACCAGGTGGGTTGCCTAGTAGATAGAGTGCTAGACCAAGAGTCAGAAAAATTAGGAGTTTGGTCTTTTGTATTAGTCAGATCGAGTTCTAGATTTAACAAAGAAATAGATAAAATCTAACTTCATCCTCGTTCTATCCTTTTCCTATATTATGTTACTCATTCTTACTAATTGTGCACTGGTAGTCTTATTGGGACCTTCTAAATGTAATATTCCAAAAATCCCACTCTTCCACTCATTGTCCAGCTTGAGAATATCACCAACTATAGTCGGGTCAAAACTTACCTGTTCTGTTTCCTTCCTTCTCATCTCTGATTTCTGCTATTTATTATAAATGTTTAAGGCTAACAATAGCTTTCATTGCTATGTATTCTAGATGACATTTTGAAAGAACTATATAAATACATACTTGTGCTATTTTCATTTTATGGGTGGAGAAGTTAAGGCACAGAGGGATCTGAGAATTGGTCAACTTTATTCCATTAGTCACTAATGGCAGAAGAATACAATTCTCTTTAGTCCAGGAGTGCTGCTCTGACAATTTTGTTGACCTGTTTTCATTGTATGAATGTTTACATAATTTTATATAACCATTTCCTTTATATCTAAATGGAACATGAAAATATAGTCTATGATTTGTTAAAATTTAAAAAAAAACCATGAAGCCCTGCTGCTTATGTAGGCCAAGTGCTGTTACAGTGACATTGCCTGCTGCTGTAGTGACATTGGAAGAAAACACTGTAATGGGGAAAAATTATTCTGAATACTGCAAAGCTTTTCTTAGTGGGATACTGTTACACAAACAAGAAAGTAAGAATGGCAACATAGGTTTGCTTGTATTCCATAACAAATATTGAATATTGTAAATAATGAGTGGTAGGACAAAGGAAGGAAGATGAAATAGGATATGAAATATTTTTAATTTTGACAGTCCAGGACTCAGGAATTAAATGTCAAAAGATAAGACCATAATCATTTGAAATAAAGGAAAATATTAGTAAAATGCATTTTAAGGTTTAAGCCCCTCTCCTTTCCCTTGCAAACAGTTGTTGGTCAAGGATTTTAAATATATTAGAATTTCTGTCAGTGTAGCCCTTGGTATCCTGTCTGTGGAATGATCTTCTAGGTCAAATTGTCTTAGAACAAAGTCTGCTGGCACTCAGAAATCAGTCCCTAAAGAAGGGGTCCAAAATAGGCCTGCCTTGTGCCAAGTATTACCTTGTAAATAATAATCTTTTAGTGAAGATCTTGGTTAAGTCTATTCAAATTCACAGAACTGAGGGATCAACTGAAAGAAGAAATCTTTCTTGAGGTAAGGGATGTCATTAGTTTATTAGCATATTTTAAAGTACCAGATGAGAATTGTAGGAATGTAGACCAATCAGTTCAAAGCTACTATATTTTTAACATAAATGTATTAAGCTCACTACTCACTCCTGCTTATTAGATATCAAAATTATAAAAAAGGAGCTACTGTTCATGACACCTATAGCTCAATTACCCCCCAAAAGCATAACATGTGGAAAGATTGAGAAATGATAACAAGAACAGTCAATCAAATTAAAACCATAGCTGTTGAATAATGAGAGAATCTTTTCAGAAAATGCAAGACAAAAAAATACTGACATATTAAAAGAAGACACTTGCTGACCATGGCAATAAAAAACAAGATTAAACAAAACATATTTTATTGCATTTGTTTTCCAATTACATTACAATTTTAATGAACTGAAGTAAGCATTGAGTATATTAAACAATGTATTTGGCTAAATTTCAGACCTATCCTTTTTGTATTAGGCAGCATTTTTTTAAACAAAAGATTTTGAAACTCATGTATCAATGCACTTAATTGCTGATTACCTAAATGTCCATCAAATGGGACATATTTGAAAGGATCTGGAGTCTTTAAAGGAAATCATGGTCTTATCAATGGAGAAAATTATGAGATGATGCCCCCCCCACACACACACCATTTATAGAATTTATCTCGCCAAACTTGTTTTGAAAAGAGTGACTTCCCAAAATTACTGAAGAGCATTTCAGTAAAAATCATTCAAATAAGGTGTTGTTCCCTTCATTTTTCATTTTATTTATATAATGATATTCAAAGTTATGTAACAATAGAGATTATCTTATAAACCAGAAATATTCTATAATAGCCTTACAAACAATTATAATGCCAATCCTAGTTTGTAAGCTAGCTTCATCCACGTGACACTTAATAAAATGCCTTCCTACGATTTAAATAATCATTTCAAACTTCCTATTTCCTGCATGTTAGTGAACCTCATTTTACTACATATTATGGAGACAATAATCTGAAATAAAAATCTCACTGGCCAAAATTTGGAATATGTGAATCATTTCAAATCAAACCATTTGTCACTATATTCTCCTATTCTGTATCTCTGAGTATAATTTAATAGATGTATGTGGATTCTTGTGTCAAAGTGCCCTCATTGAGAATTAACTGGGAGACATAAAGATTGATGGGAAGGAGCTGTTTCACTAGTCTGGGCCAGTGAAGAGCACACAGGAGGCACCAGCACAGATATGGTCACAGTGGGGCAGAAATGGTCCTGGGTGGGTTGAATCTCTATCGGAGGATTCTTAAATCACTCAGCATAAAGCAGAAGTCCAGTAGAACCGGGTGAGAGAGAAGTGCAGGGACCATGACAGCTGCAGCAACTATTCCTGGGGCTATCAGCCACAGACTAAATGTTAGAAAGTCACCTAATTGAACTTCTGGGAGCCAATATGGGGAAGTAAACTATAAGTGCTCTGACCCTCTTTGGTTAACCTTGAAAAATTCAGAGAATCTTGCCCCAGGACAAATCCTGAAATAGTGGAGTCAGCAGAAGGGGTAAACAGTCTTTTAGCTTGCAAGGCTGGGGAAACCACTGGGAAGGATCCTTTTTGCTGTGACTGAAGGGAACCAGTGCAGAACTGGAAGCATCCCAGAAAGCCCAACCTGAAGGAACCAGCAGTAGATCCTGAGCCCAATATGGATGGAGCCAATAAGCACCAACACCAGGACCCCAGGTGTGCCTTAACAAAGCCAGGGGTATTGGATAGACACCAGTGCAGTTGGGGTAATTAGAGTTCCAGGACATGAGGAGACCTCCAGTGAGCAAACTATCCCTCTCACATCTCACTCCATGAGCTTAAGTATAACCCCAGGGAAGCTCAGACTTGGCACACAGAAGTCAACTCAGCACCAGATAACCTGCAGCAGTATATAATTTCTAGTTGAAAGAACCAGAGACCACAGAACACAAAGTCAGTAACCAGGATCCTATCTCCCAGAACAAGAAATGTGGGACAGAGCTCCTTGTGTCTCAGAAGCAAATATCCACTTTAAAAGCCAGGAAAAAGGCAATCACTATGAGCAAGAAGCACATTCAACAATTAACACCAGAGAATCTTATTACAAGGTCAGAGAACAAAATATAAACTCAGAAGAAGACAGCATTGTCACTGCACTCACTGAAAAACGGAATATGAACTAGTCTAAAGTCCAAAGAGCATTCTTGGAAGAGCTCAAGAAGTATTTATAAAGCCAAATTAAAGATGTAGAAGAAAAATTGATTAATGATTTCAAAAATACATTCAGTTGCTTAAAAAGTAAAATTGGCCAAATGATTAAGGAGACACAAAATCTAACTGCAGAAAGTAATGCTTTAAAAAAGAAGGTAGAAAAGCTATCTGAAGAAAACAACTCATTAAAAATTATAATTGAGCAAGTAGAAACTAATAATTCTATGAGGCATCAAGAATCAGTCAAGCAAAATCTAAAGAATGAAAAAAAATGTAAAATATCCCATTGAAAAAGGAGGTGACCTGGAAGGTAGATCCAGGAGAGAAAAATCCAAGAATTATTGGTCTACCAGAAAGCCATGATGAAAAAAAAAGGCTAAACAGTATTGTTCAAGAAATCATACCGGAGTGGGGTGGAAAGAAAGATTGCTGAGTGAGAGTAACAACTCACCGAAGCTCTTAGACAAACTTTTTTGGATACCTCTAAAAAGGGAATCTGACTAGATTTTGGAGGTGCAGAATCCAATGGGAGACAGACTGTGACAGATTCACAGCCCAGGAGAGACTGGAAGGTCCATGGGAAGGATCTGTTCCACAGGGGTGAGCCCATACTGCATAGCACAGGGTGTCCAGTGCAACAGAGTGGGAGAGGCCCAGGGAAACCTGAGACAGCAGCAGGCAGAACCAGCAGAGAAGGAGCCCAGGGTGAGAGACCAACAGAGCCCAGTGAGTGACAGCTGCTGAGCTCTAGATATCAGCCACAGCAGCTTCTGAAACTTTCAGCCTGCAAATTAAACATCTGCAACTCATCTACTTGAACTTTCAGGAGTCAGGATGGTGGAGTGATCAGTAAATGCTCTCTCCTCCACCCTTGATGACCTCAAAAAAAAAATAAAATATTTCCCTAGAAAAATCCTGGATCAATGAAAACAGTAGAGGGGGTAAATAATCTCATAACACCAGAGGCTAAGAAAATACCTAAGGGGGATTCCTCCTACTGTGGCAAAGGTAATCCGGAAAGAGATGGACCCCAGGGTGGTGAAAACTCTCACTGGGAACCAGGCAAGACTCAGTGCTAAGAGAGGAGCCCCAGGAGGGGTGGAAACTCACACTAGGATCCAGGTGTGCCTCAGCACTCCAGGGGAAACAGGAAGACAATAGGTTAGCTGAGATCACTATCCACTGAGCTTGCCTTTGTCTCAATACAGCTGAGATCTCCCTTGATCAGACCACCCTTCCCCCACACTTAACAAACTAACCCTAGGGCTGATAGGGGAAACACAAAATAAAAAGATGAAAAGACACCTACTCTTAGCTTTTTCAGAAAATTCAACTCAACACCAAGTTCTATGGCTTCTAACTGAAAGAACCAGAAGCCACAACACACAATCACCATCATGAACAAGAAAAAGAAAAACAAGAGCAAAAAAAAAATAGAATCTTTCAATAGAGGTAAAGACCAAAACACAAACACAAGTGAGGTCAGTAGTGAGATTGTACTTCCATCTGAAACTCCAGAAGAGACTATAAACCGCTCGCATGCACAAGCAGCTCTCATGGATCAGCTGAAGAATGAAAAAGAAAAACTGGCCAATGATTTTACAACTACAAAAAAGGAATTCACTGATGAGAACACCACTTTAAAAAATGAAAATTGAACAAATAGAAAAGGAAACACAAAAACTAACTCAGAAAATTGGACAAATGGAAAAGGAAATACAAAAATTAACTGCAGAAAATAATTCCTTAAAAGGAACAATTGGACAGGTAGAAAAGGAGATGGAAAAGTTAGTTGAAGAAACAATTTGATAAAAATTAGAAGTGGGCAAGTAGAAACTAATGACTCTATGAGACAGCAAGAATCAATTTTCCTTTTCAAAAAGATGTTCTCATCAGTGAATTCCTTTTTGATAATTTTGAAATCATTGGCCAGTTTATCTTCTATTTCCTTCTTCAGCTGTTCCAGGAGAGCTACTAGTGCTTGCCAGCAGTTCATAGTTCCTTCTAAAGTTTCAGATGGAAGTACAGTCTCAGCTCTGACCTCTTTGGTGTTTGTGTTTTGGTCCTTATCCCCAAAGAAAGATTCTATGCTTTTTTTCTCCCTTCTGCTTTTTTTTGGTCATGATGTTGATTGAGTTTTGTGGCTTCTCGTTCTTTCAGTCAGAAGCTACAGAACTTTTTGCTCAGCTGATGTGTTAAAAAGCTAAAAGCAGGTTTTTGTTTTGTATTTCCCTGATCAGCCCTGGGGTTAGCTTGTTAAGTGTGGGGGAGAAGTGGTCTGGTCACAGGAGATCTCCTCAGCTGAAATGAGGCAAAGGTAAGCTCAGGGGCTGGTGATCCCAGCTTCCCTACTGTCTTTTTTATTCCCCTGGAGTGCTAAGGCATACCTAGATGCTAATGTGTGTTCCGACACCTCCTGGGGCTCCTCTCCTGGCTCTGAGTCTTGCCTGGGTCCTAGTGTGTGTTTTCTCTGCCCTGGGTCCTCTGTCCTTCTGGTTTGCCTCCACCACAGTAGGAAAAATCCCCCTTAGCTATTTTCCTAGCCTCAGGTGTTATGAGACTATTGGCCCCTTTGCTGTTTACACTGATCTAGGATTTTTCTGGGGAAACATTTTATAGTTCTTTCATGGTCATCAAGGGGGGAGGAGAGAGCATTTACTGATCACTCTACCATCCTGGCTCCCAGAACTTCAAGCAGGTGACTTACCAAAGTTTAATCTTCAGGCTGAAGGTCTCAGGAGCTGCTGCACTGATATCTGGCACTCAGCGGCTTGTCTCCCTCCCTAGGTGCCACTCCTTCAGTTCTGCCTGCCACTCTCAGTTTTCTCAGGTCCCTTCAGCTCAGATGTTCTGACTGCACTGCGCTGTGTGCTGGGGGCTCACCCCCGTGGAACAGATCCTTCCCGTTGACCTTCTAGTCTAACCTGGGCTCTGAATCTGTCACAGTCTGTCTCCCACTGGATTCCACACCTCCAAAATTTGGGCAGATTCTCCTTTCAGAGGTATCCGAAGGTATTTGTCCAAGAGCCTCGGTGAGTCGTTGCTCTCACTCCGCCATCTTGTCTCCGCCTGCCAGAGACTTAGCAAGAATCAATCGACAAAATCTGGAGAATGAAAAGATAGAATAAAATGTAAAATATCCAATTGGAAAAAAAACTGACCTGGAAAATAGATCCAGGAGATAAAAATTTAAGATTTATTGACCTGTCAAAAAGCTACAATGAAAAAAGTCTGGACAATGTCTTCAAGGAAATTATCAAGGAAAACTGCCCAGAAGTGCTAGATACAGAGGGCAAAATCGTCATCAAAAGCATCCACCGTTCACCTCCCAAAAGGGATCCCAAACTAAAAACCCCAAGAAATATCATTGACAAATTCCAGAACTATCAAGTGAAGAAGAAAATATTACAGGCAGCCAGAAAGAAACCATTCAAATATCGAGGAGCTACAGTCAGGATCACACAGGACCTTGCAGTTTCTACATTAAAAGATTGAAGGGATTGGAATCAAATATCTGGGAAGGCAAAGGAGCTGGGACTACAACTCAGGATCACCTACAAAGCAAAGTTCAGCATAATATTTCAAGCGAGGAGATACACATTCAAAGAAGTAATGGATTTCAAGACCTTCCTGACAAAAATGCCAGAACTTAATAGAAAATTTGATCTTCAAATGCAGGCCTCAAGAGAGGCATAAAAAGGTAAATTGGCGAAAAATAAAAAGAAAAAACCTGTTACATTATTTGGGAAAACTGTTTATCTCCCTATGAGGGAAGATGATACCTGTTAATCTGGAGAATTGTATGTCTATTATGCAATATAAAAGGGATATACATAGAGGGAAGGGGTATAAAGTACACGATGTCATGTTAAAAATATGATTTAAGTATGAGAAGGGATTGTAATAGGAGGTGTGAAAAGGAGGAAGCAGTAAATGGTAAATTACATCACAAGAGGAAGTACAAAATTATAGTAGAGGGAAGAGAGGAAGGAAGTGAGCATTGTTTGAGAGGTACTGTCATCTGATTTTGTTCAATGAGGGAAGGACAAACATAATTAAGTATATAACTCTAGCTCTATAGGCAGTAGGAGGTGAAAGGGGAAGAAAGGGGAGGGGAAGATAAAAAGGAGGGAAGAAGAAGTTAGGGTAAAGGGAAGGGGCCTGAAAGAAGGAAGGGAAGATTACAGCAGGTGGTGGTGAAAAGTAAAAACTCTGTTGAGGAGGGGAAGAAAGATGGGAGACCTAAAAGCACAAATGGTAGGAAAGAGGATGGAGGGAAATGCACAGATTGTAATCAAAATTGTGAATGTGGATGGAATGAACTCTCCTATAAAATGGAGACAGATAGCAGAATTGATTAAAAGCCATGATCCAAAAACATGTTATTTACAAGAAACATATTTGAAACATGGGGATACATACAGAGGAAAGGTAAAAGTTTGGAGCAGAATATATTGTGCTTCAGTAAATGTAAGAAAAGCAGGGGTAGCAATCTTAATCTCAGACAAAGCAAAAGCAGAAATAGATCTAATTAAAAGAGATAAGGAAGGAATCTATATCCTACTGAAAGGCACCATAGACAATGAAGCAATATCATTGCTAAACATGTATGCTCCAAGTGGAATAGCACCCAGATTCTTAGAGGAGAGGTTGGGGGAGTTGAAGGAAGAAATGGACAGAAAAACTATACTAGTGGGTGATCTTAACCTCCTGTTCTCTGAACTTGATAAATGTAACCTCAAAATAAACAAGAAAGAGGTTAAGGAGGTAAATAAAACTCTGGATAAAGTAGATATGATAGATCTCTGGAGAAAATTGAATGGGAATAGAAAGGAATATACCTTTCTCTCAGCCGTACATGGCACACATACAAAAATTGGCCATGTATTAGGACATAAAAACCTCACAATCCACAGCAGAAAGGCAGAAATAATCAATGAAGCCTTCTCAGATCATAATGTAATAAAAATTATATGTAATAAAAGATCATGGAAAGGTAAACCAAAGATCAATTGGAAAGTAAATAATCTTATCTTAAAGAAGGAGTGGGTTAAACAAAAAATCATAGAAACAATCAACAACTTCATTCAAGAGACTGAAAACAATGAGACAACCTACCAAATCTTATGAGATACTGCAAAAGCAATTCTTAGGGGAAGTTTATATCTTTGAATATCCACATAAATAAAATAGAGAAAGAAGAGATCAATGACTTGGGCATGCAGCTGAAAAGAATTAGAAAAGCAACAAATTGAAAATATCCAAGTAAATACCAAATTAGAAATACTGAAAACCAAAGGAGAGATTAATAAAATTGAAATTAAGAAAGCTATTGAATTAATAAATAAATCCAATAGTTGATTTTATGAAAAAAATAATAAAATTGATAAACCTTTGGTCAATTTGATTAAAAAAGAGACAGAAGAAAATCAAATTACTAGTATCAAAAATGAAAGGGGTGAACTCAACCTCAATGAGGAAAAATTAAAACAATAATTAGAAATTACTTTGCCCAACTTTATGCCCATAATTTAAATAATCTAGATGAGCCTGATGAGTATCTTGAAAGACACAAATTGCCCAGATTAGCAGAAGAGAAAATTGAATACTTAACCTCATCTCAGAAAGAGAAATTAAACAAGCCATCAATGAACTCCCTAGGAAAAAACTCCAGGGCCAAATGGATTTACAAGTGAATTCTATCAAACATTTAAAGAACAGTTAATTCCAATACTATATAGACTATTTTTTTAAAATTGTAGAATAAGGGACTAAAGAAAAGAAATACTAGGGAAGGTGGCCTAGTGCTACCAGATCTCAAACTGTATTATAAGGCAACAGTTATCAAAACCACTTAGTACTGGCTAAGAGACAGAAGGGTGGACAAGTGGAATAAGCTAGGTACTCAAGACACAGTAGGCAATGAATATAGCAATTCCCTGTTTCATAAACCAAAGGATCCTAGCTTTTGGGATAAGAATTCACTGTTTGACAAAAATTGCTGGAAAAACTGGATAACAATGTGGCAGAAACTAGGCATAGACCCATGCCTGACACCGTACACAAGAATAAAGTCCAAATTGGTACATGATCTAGGTATAAAGATTTATACCATGGACAAACTGGAGGAACATAGAATATTTTACTTATCAGATTTATGGAGAAGGGAAGAGTTTTTTAACTAAAGAAGAGATAGAAAGCATTATGAAATTCAAGATGAATAATTTTGATTACATTGAACTGAAAAGTTTTTGCATGAACCAAACCCAATGCAACCAAAATTCCGAGGGATATAGTATATTGGGAAAGTATTTTCATAGCTGATCTCAAGGATAAAATCTGTGACTTTGGTCTGATCATGTTTATTCCTCAGAGATGATACTCAAATAAGGAAAGATTTGAAACTGTGCTGGTATAATGTACTTTCAATGTACAGTACTCCCTCCCTCAATGTAGATCTATATAACAAACCACCTATAGCTATAGGATCACTGAATGATCATATAATACAACTTCTCCATTTTATTGTTAAGGAAATTAAGTCCCAAAGTTATGAGATGATTTGACCAAGGTCCCAACGCAACTGGTAGCTGAAAGAACCTGTACTTAAACTCTGACTATAAACCTTGTATTCTTTCAACTATATCATGGCTTAGCAGGTCAGTGCTAAACTGAGGCACAATCAATCTAAATAACCTGTCCAAGGTAACACAGCTAACGTATTATAGACTAAATTTAAATCTAGATCACTGTGACTCCAAGACGTCAAATTTCATCCACACACCATGTAGAGTGCAGCAGTTTATCTATTATATAATGCTACTGTTTCATATTATTTATACTTGTGTTAAATTATTATCTCCCTTTGAATTCCCCCCTTTAAACTGGGAAAACTTTTGAACAACACTTTTCCTTTCCAGTTGGAAAGGATTCCAATTATTCATCATCTGAATTAATAGTCTATGTAAAACTAATTGATTCTGATGTCTTCTGGCATAATTTCTAAGAAGCAATAATTTTCCAAGTTCTAAGTTGCAAAATTTAATAAGTTCACAAGTACCTAAATTCACATGAGCTTCATAAATATTAAAGGAGACTGACAAGACTCTAGAGACTATTGTACATTTTGTAGACCAAGGAAAAACCCAAACAGGGTATATAGGAGTTTTACATCAATGAAATGGGCATTATTCTCTCCACTACTAAGAAGTTAGATAGCACAGTAGTTAGCGGGCCAGGTTTGAAGTCAGTAAGACTCATCTTCTTAAGTCTCAGATACTTAACAGCTACGTGACCCTGGGAAAGTAATTTAACTTTTATTTGCTTCAATTTTCTTATCTGTAAAATGAGCTGGAGAAGGGAATGGCAAACCACTACAGTGTTTCTGAAAAGAAAATGTCAATGGGGTCATTAAAAGTGAAACACAACAAATGACTGAAAAATAACGTATTTGGAAAAAAGATTTTAAAAGTTCAACCAATTTTCTGATTGCTTCCAACATTTGAATGTTTAACATCACTGTATTTTTAGGATTTTCTCCCTGAAAATAAAATGGGCTTTGAGAATTTGTGAAAAGGGTAGAATAGTTACCCCTTAAGATTGAAGATAATTCAGAATCCTAAAATAGATGAGATTAATGTGTAACAGGAGAAATGTATCCTAAGGATGAGGCATGAAGGCTTGTTAATGAGATTCTGGAGTATTACGTTGAGTTTAATTTAGGAAAACACAAATCTAACAAGCAATTGAGGTATAGTCATGTATGGGGTAGTTTTGTAGAGAAAGAGCATGGGAGTTAAAGCTCAAAGACCTGCTTTGGGATCCTGGTTCTGTCATTTAGCAGTTATAGGATCCTAAAGCAAGAATTTGGGGAAGGATGGAAAAATATACTTCACCTATTTTTCCTTCCATTTCAACCTTTTACAATCCCCAGCTTCTTCCTATAGGAAGAATTCCTGATTTTCTTTTGTTACTCTTCTCTCTCTGCTACACAAATTGCTACTTATGTGTTAACTTGTCAATCCCTGCACTCCAAGTACACCATCAGCATCTTGATGGAAGGGATGGTTTTTCGTTTTGTCCTTGTAATCATAATGCCTAACACAATGCCTGGCTACAGTAAACACTTAATAAATTAAATAAGCATTTAATAATTGCATGTTAATAATTAGATTAAATTGGGATAATAATATTGCCCACATCACTGAGTTGTAAGGATGAAATGAAATAAATTAACAGGAAGGTTTTGCAAACCATAAATCACAAGATTAATTAATTAAAGAGAAATCAAGTGCTTTCTGCATGTAAGATATTTTTCCAAGTGCTGAGGACACAAAGAAACGCAAAAGTACCATCCTTCACTTCATGGAGTATATATTCTATTTTGAGAGGCAAGATAATCAATAACAAGGCATGTAACAAAAATATAGCAAATTCAAATTACTCTCAGAGGGGAATGTGATAGAAGTTGAGGGAACTGAGAAAGGCCTTCTGAAGATAACAATTTTTTAATTGACTCTTGAAAGAAGTTAGGGCAATTAAAAGGTAGTGTGAGAAGGGAGAATATTCTAGGTATTGGACATACCCAAGGCAAAGGAAAAGAGATGGGAGATGGAATGATATTTCCTAGGAATAACAAATAAATCAATATAACTAGGTCATAGACGTACTACTACTGTTATAGGACAGTAGAATGCAACATTATTGGGAAGACTAGATTATAACGTGCTTTTAAATAGATATTATCAATAAGATAAAATTAACTATAATTCCAGTAATTGTATTGTCAAGGTGTCCAATATAATATTATCATAACACAAGGATTTTCATGCAATCTAGAAAAAGATGGAACAATTAATGTTAGTTTATTAGTGCTGCTTCAGGGAGAAGGGCTTCTTATCAGCTGACATGGCTGTCTATTCAGCTTGGAAGGTATATTCTTTTGGAGAAAAGGAAAATAACAACATTTATCACTTGCATGTAGTTCTCCTTAGAATCATTTAATTTTCCTTGCTCTAAATCTAGACTAAGCAAGGAAATGCCCATTATTAACTCATCTTTCTTAGTAGGATTTCCGACTGTGTACAGAATTAGCTGAAAGTTCAACATCTTAGTGTATCAAGGAAGCTGACTTTAAATTTTTATTTAAAGTCATTTTTTAAAATTAATTGACATTCTGCCTTATCAGTCAGCCTTATGACATCATTCATCACGACCTAGTTCTCTAAAACCCAATCCACTCTGGATGGACAAATTATAATCAAGTTCCTAAGTCTTCAAAACTGAGAATCAAACATGACCCATTGGAATGTTAATACTAAGAGAAATCCAGTTTGGAAAATCACCCATCCTTTCTTAAACTTAATGGACTGAGGTTATGCCTTCATTTAAAATTATATGGAAGAATTATATACCTATATATTTATATTCCAATATATGTATTTGTATATATATGTATAATTTATGCATGTATATGTATACATGTATACATCCATGTGCGTTATATATGTATTCAAATGTTCAAATTGACCTATGATCTCATGAATATTGGGATATCCTCTAAGATAAGGATGATTTCGCATTCATGTCCACAAATTCTATGTAACTATTACTCATGTTCTCCCATAAGTCCACCACATATTATATTATATTACATTAATTGTATCATATCATATTATATTATATGTGAATATATATATATATAAACTATCTGATAAGTGGGGTAAGGGATAGGGTAGTGTTTAAGTAAACTAAATTAAGCCATGAATTTTACCTTCTTAATTGATTTAATATTTTTCACTTTTTTCATTTAATTATTTCATTAAATTAAAAACTCATGAACAACTTGCAATTGAATGAGGTTTGTGATTTACTAAAAAAAATACATTGAATTTATATACAATTTCACATTTGAAAACAAGGTACAAGTATTGCATTGATGAAGAAAGGGAACATATAAGTGGTAGCTCAGGGAATCCTGTGTATTTGTATCTTTTGCGTTTTTCTTTCTATTGACAAATTTTGTTTGAACTCAAAAATCATTTTCCAAAAAACAATTTAACAATAGTAATTTCTCATTAAAGCAAAGTTATGTAACTATCACCTAATATATTAATTGCTACTAACACCTCATAACTTTCCATAATTATGGTTTAGTATTTATTAACAAATTCTAATTGTAACCTGTCAATTGAAACTAGCAGTGTCCATTGTATTTGACCTGACTGTGTTGCCTTTGAATGTTGCCTTCAATTATATTTTAAGATCAATTTTTATATTATTATGTTGGCCTTAATTTATTCATACTGTATCAGTTGAATCAATTTTTGCCCATTCTTGGAACTTTTTATAGTCATTCTTTCTCAGTGTGCTAAGATTCCATTATCTTCTTTCCTTTTTGTTTTTTCTTTAAAACAAAAACTAGCCTTTATGTAGTACTTAATTATTTGCAGTCTTTTTCACACATTTTATCTCATTTGATTCTCAGAATACTCCTGTGAGCTGGCTGCTCTTATCATTCCTGTTTTATAGATGAGGAAACTGAGGCAACAGGGATTTAGATATACTTCAGTGGATTTGTAACTTCATTGTTGCAAGTGTACCCTGTCAGAAAGTTTGAGAACATTTTGCACTAAATATCATTTCCTTCTGACTTCTACCTACTGGTCCTAGTTCTTTTTTTTTTAATTTTGTTTTATTTAAATTTTTTTGGGTTTTTTTTTCTCCCTTCACCTCTTTCCCCTTCCCTCTCCACTCCCTTCTTGAGACAGTTTGCAAACTTATGTTCTACACATATGTTCCTATTAAATACAATCCATTATTTTCATATGTGACAATTTATTCCATTTCTTCTGAATTGTTAGTGATATTTTCCTGCTTTTTACTATTGTACTTAGGTATCACTGTTATGAATATTTTGATATATATGTAATCTTCCTTTTTTCTTGTTATTGGCATACTTAAAGAGTACCACTAGCAACAAACAAGGATTCATGTCTTCTCAATTCTCCTTAAGTATTGAGTACTTCCATGTTTTATCCAACTTGCAAATTTAATAGATTTGACATCACTCAAAGTAATTTTAATTTATATTCCTCTTACTTTTAATGATCAGTAATATATTTTCTTTAGACTATTGACAGTTTGCTGTTCTTCTGAAAAAATATTCATATCTTATGACTACTTCTATATCAAGTAATAATATGCAGTCCCATAGATTTATGTTGTCTATGAAACTAGAAAATGAAAAAATTTCCAAGATATTTGATGCATCTCTTTTGTCCAAAACCATATATTTTCTTTCTATTGTAACTTCATTGCACTGTTAGAATAAAATTGTCACCTGTATAACAGAAATGTTTTATTTTACTATCTCCTCTGATAAATTATTTATCATTTATCTCCTCTTATAAATTATTTCCCTAACCATATCACCATATTTGTGAAAAATGTAACATTCCATGAGCTCTCTCTGTCTCTGTTTCTGTCTCTCTCAACTGCTTTCTCTCTTTACCATCAGTAGAAATGTAGCATATGATATATAATGCAGGTCTAAACATTTATTTTGGCAGGTTGTTGACCAAGATTCTAACAAATTGCTTTATGTGTCTTCTGTTTTTTAAATGTATTCTTGGGATTAAAAATTTTATGCCTTGATCTTCATGTCTATATATCATTTTGTTTTAATTTCAGTGAGTTCCAGAAAGTTCTATTTGTAGTTATTTTAAAATAAAATAAGAGTAGACAAAGTCAGATCCCCTGCATGCCTTTTTTTATTATTTCTCTTGAAAATTTTAGACTTTTTTGTTTTTTTTACTAGTTCTATAATGATATAATTTTTTTGCCTTTGCAATTTAATTGGCCGATAAATACCTATGTAGATTTATTCATGTACTATCATCTTGGTAAATATATTGGTATGCTCCAGTTATAAATATTGAATGTCTCCTACCTATGTAAGTTTTTGTTTTGTAACTTAAGTTCGGGACACATGCTTTCTAGCCTCTGTTTGGTTAATTGAGAGCAAATTTAGTTCAACCATCAGAGGTAACCCTAATGGGAATGGGGAATTTTTCTCACTCAATTATTTATGATTCCCCATCCCCATTATAATTTTATATTAATTAATGAAGAAAACAATCGGTTTTTAGAAAAGAGAATTATCTGAGGCTCATAACTTCCAAAATTAGATGTTCATGGTCACATAATACACTTTCTTCAGCAATCTCTAATCTCTCAGTTGATAAATGTTCCATTGTCTCCCCATTCTTTGATATGAGAGCTAATATGTGCATGTGCGTGCGTGTGTGTGTATGTGTGGGTGTAAAGCAGAGAGATGGCACAATGCATAGGATATTGGACTTCAGATAAGAAAGATCTTTTTTTATTATTATTTTATTTCTTTTCGGTGTTCTATAATCACTTCCATATATCTTTGATTTTTCCCCTCCTTCCCCACCTTCCTCCCTACCACCTCACTCCCTCCCTGAGATGGCATAAACTTTTATATAGGTTCTACACATACATTCTTATTAAATACATTTTCATCTTTGTCATGCTGCATGGAAGAATTAAAATGAATAGGCAAAATCATAAAACAAACCAAGATATAATATAAAAGAAAATGATCATTCTGCAAACAAATTCCATAGTTCTTTCTCTGGATGTGGAAGGCATTTTGCCGTTAAGAGACCACTGGAAACTGTTTAAGTCCTTGCATTTCAATAAAGTACTAAGTCTACCAGAAAAATTCCTCGCATGCTGTGGTTTCACTGCGTACAAAGTTCTCCTGGTTCTGCTCCTTTTACTGGGCATCATTTCATATAAGTCTTTCCAAACCTCTCTGAAGTCTTCCTGTTCATCATTTCTTATAGCACAATAGTATTCCATTACATTCATATACCACATTTATTCAGCCCTTCCTCAAAAAGACCTTAATTGTGAACTAGATATTTACTAGTTGTATAACCCTGAGCAAGTCATTAAACCTCTCTATTTTTCAGTTTCCTAATCTATAAACTTGTAATTATAACACCTAGGCAAACCTAATAGTGAAATTGCTGTGTCAAAAGATACGTACAGTTTACTTACTTTGACAAAATACTTAGATTTTATTTTCCTGAAGAGATGATAGACCAATTTGTAGTTTTATCAGGAAACAATACAGCACTTCATTTCTCAGATATTCCAAAAATTGTCATTTTTTGGTCATATTTTCCAATATGATGAATGGGAAATGGAAATTCAAAGTTGTTTTAATTTGTATTTATAAAATTACCATTTACATGGAGAAATGTTTCTCTACGTTTATTGATAGCCTGTGTATGTGTGTGTTCTCTGACCATGTATTGATTGAGGGGCAGGAATTTTTCTTAAAAATCTGAATCAATTTTCCCATACTTTGAATATTAGAACTTGGTTAAAGAAAATTCCTATATTTTTCCATTTACCTATTTTTCTTATTTTAAGGATTGATTTTGTACAATAAAAGATCACTTCCATGTAATCAAAATTTTCTATGACTTTCACCTTCCAATATTTGTAGTTATAATGAAATCTCTTTTTTTACTCCTCTAATTTGTTAATGGAATGAGTTTTCATATTTACTTCATTTGTACATTTGAAGTTCATTATGATATATGAAGACAAATCTTGTTTTCATCAAGATTTTTACCAAACTGTTTTCCAATTTCTACAGGAATTTTTATGGGAAAAACTGTCCTTGCCTCAGTATTTGGGCATGTTTGAATTTTATTTAACATCATTTTACTTTACCCATTAGCTTCTTTTTATTTTAAATATACTATTTCTTCTGATTGACTCTGATTTTGTTAGTAAAAATTATTCTGCTTACTGGATTGTAGTGTAGTTTGAGATTAGATAGCACTAGATCATCTTCCTTCCTGATTTTTCATTAAGAGAAAAGAAGGGGCAGCTAAAGGATGCAATGGAAAGGGTGTTAGTTCTGGAGTCAGAAAGATCTGAGTTCAAATATGACCTCAAAAACTTCCTGTGTGAGCCTGAGGTAAATCATTTAACCTCTATTTCCCTCAGTTATTACAAGAATAAAGTGAGATAATTGTAGACAATACTTAGAACTGTGTCTGTCACATTGTAAGCACTTAAAACTTATTCCCTTACTATTGAGATTTTGCTGTTCAAAATAAATTTTATTTACATATTTTTGCTAATGCTCTAAAGTGTTTTTTTGGTATTTTGATTAGTAGGCCATTAAATATATTAATATAGGTATTCCTTTTTATTATATTGGCATAGCTTCACCATGACCACATAATATTATTAGATCTATGTCAACAAAAAAGGTATTTTCATAGTTTTTAATGTCTTCATAGATGAATTCCTAAATATGTAGTAATTGTTACTTTGAATGAAATTTTCTGTCTATTTGTACTGGATTTTGTTGGCAATATATAGAACTTCTGATGATTTATGTGTATCCATTTCTTATCTTGCAATTCAATAGTTACTAATAATTTTCAGTAATTTAATGGACTCTGTAGAGCTCATTTTCTTGATACTCAAATAATCTCCAAAAAGCAGTAATGTTTATTCATTCTATGCTTATTTCTTCAGTTTAGTTTCCTCTTATTGTTGTACCTAGTACTTTTAGCACTATGATGAATAATACTACTGATAGCACATATCTCTAATTTCTCCTTTTCTCATTGTAAAAGGTAACACGTTATCCTTATTGGATAAAATAGTTGACCTTCACTTTGGATAAACAATACTTACCTTATTAAGGAATGACCATCATTCAGTTATAGCATAAATTCTGATTGACAATAATATACATTTTTGATGTTTTGCTATAGTATCTTTTCTAACATTTTACTTAATTTTTTCTTTCAATATTCAGTAGATATATTGATTTATAATTTTCATTCATTGATTTTTGTCTATCTGTTTTATTTTATCAAGACCACATTTATAATTGAAATTGCTGGGATCCCTTCTTTTTCCTATTTTTGCACACACCTTCTGTTATATTGGATTTTTTAAAGTACTTGATAATAACAGGCTGGTAAGTGGTACTGTTGATAGGGTGTCAGGCCTGGAGTTAAGAAGACCTGGTTTAAGATTAGTTCCTCACTGGCTGTGTGTCCCAAGTCAAGTAACTTACTAATTGTTTTTTGTAATGGGGATAAGATAGATGCATTTCCAGTAAGATCAGGGGTGAGACAAGAATGTCCATTATCATCACTATCACTCACTATTGTACTAGAAATGTTAGCTTTAGCAATAAGAGAAGAAAAAGAAATTGAAGGAACTAGAAAAGACAAAGAATAAACTAAGGTATCAATCTTTGTGGGTGATATGATGGCATACTTGGGGAATCTTAGAGAATCAAGTTAAAAAGAACTACTTGAAATAATAAACAGCTTTGGGAAAGTGACAGGTTACAAAATAAACCCAGATAAATCATCTGCATTTCTATATATTACCAACAAAGTCCACCAGCAAAAATAGAAAAATAAATCCCATTTAAAGATACAGTACACACTATTAAATACCTGGAGTCTACCTGCCAAAACAAACCCAGTGACTATACATACACAATTACCAAATACTTTTCACACAAAATCAGATCAAAGTAAGTGAAAAAACGTCAGGTGCTCATGGGTAGGCTGAGTTAATATAATAAAAATGACAAATCTACACTTTACTTATTCAGTGCCATAGCAATCAAACTACTGGATAATTATTTTCTAGTTGGAAAAAAATAAAATCAAAATTCATCTGGAAGAACAAAGGGTCCAGAATATGAATGGAATTAAAGAAAAGAAATGCTAGGGAAGGTGGCCTAGCCAGACCAAATCTCACATTGTATTATAAAGCAGTAATCATCAAAACTACTTGGTACTAGTTAAGAAATAGAAGGGTAGATCAATGTAATAAGTTAGGAACTCAAGACACAGTAGTCAATAAATATAGCAATCTACTGTTTGATAAACCCAAGGACCCCAGATTCTGAGTTAAGAACTCACTGTTTGACAAAAGTTGTTGGGAAAATTGGATAACAGTGTGGCAGAAACTGGGCACACCATAAACCTGAATGCCTGACACCATAAACAAGAATGAAGTTCAAATGGATACATAACCTAGATATAAATATTGATACTATAAACAAATTAGAGGAGCAAGGAAGAGTGTATTTGTCAGGTTTATGAAGAACGGAGAAATTTATGACCAACCAAGAGATAGAGAACATTATGATGTGCCAAATGGATAATATGATGACATTAAATTGAAAAGCTTTTGCACAAACAAACCCAATTAAACTAAGATTAGGAGGGAAGAAGAAAACTGGGAAAGAATTTTTAGAACTAGTGTTTATGATAAAGGCCTCATTTCTAAAATATATAGAGAAGTGAGTCAAATATACAAGAATACAAGTCATTCCCCAATTGATAAATGGCCAAAGGATATGAATAGGCAGTTTTCAAAGGTACAAATTAAAGCTATCTATAGTAGCTCTGAAAAATGCTCTAAATCACTATTGATTAGAGAGATGCAAATCAAAACTAATGTGCAGTACCACATCACACCTATCAAATTGATTAATATGACAAAACAGGGTGATAAATGTTGGAGAAGATATAGGAGAGTTGGAACACTAATTCATGGTTGGTGGAGCTGTGAGCAAATCCAACCTTTATGGAGAGCAATTTGGAACTATGTCCAAAAGACTATAAAAATGTGTATACCCTTTGTCTAAGCAATATAGCTTCTAGGACTATATCCCAAAGTGATCATAAAAACGGGAAAGGGTCTCACATGTACAAAAATATTTATAGCAATTATCTTTCTGGTGGGCAAGAACTGGAAATCTAGGGGATGCCCAGCAATTGGGGAATGGCTGAACCATATGAATGCAATGAAATACTCTTGTGCTATAAGAAATGGTGAACAAGAAGACTTCAGAGTGGTCTAGTGGCACTTATATGAACTGATGATGAGTGAAAGGGGAAGAACCAGCAGATCATCATGCACAGTAACAACCACAGTGTGTGAGTAATTTTTCTGATAGACTTAGGCCTTCACAGCACTGCAAGGATTTAAAACATTCCCAAAGGACTCTTGAAGCAAAATGCAATCCACATCCAGAGAAACAACTATGGAATTGAAACCTAGAATGAAGCTCTTGTGTTATATTTTGTGTGCTTTGTGTTTTTCTCATTGTTTCTCCCATTCATTTTAATTCTTCTATGCAACATGAGAAATGTGAAAATTTATTTAATAAGAATGTTGTGTAGAATCAGAATTCATGCTGTCACGATGAGGGAGGGGAGGGGCAGAAAATCTAAGGCTTATGGAAGTGATTGTAGAAAATGGAAAACAAGTAAATTGATAATAAGTAAATAAAAAAGAAAAAATCCTACTTACTTTATTTTTCGAATTACATGTAAAGATGGCTTTCAACATTCACTTTTATAAAATTTTGATATCCATATTTTTCTCCCCGCCTCAATCCTGCTCACCCCCTTGACCAAAACAGCATGCAATCTGATATAGCTTATATATGTACAGTCCTATTAAATATAACTAAATGTATTTCCACATTAGTAATAATGTGAAAGAAGAATCAGAAATGGGAAAAACGACAAAAGAAAGAAAAACAACACAACAAAAAGCAAGTGAAAATAATATGTTTTGATCTGCTTTCAGACTTCATAATTCTTTTTCTAGATGTTGATATGATTTTCCATCATAAGTCTTTCATAACTGGCTTGGATCATTGTGTTTCTGAGAACTAAGTTTATTATAGTAGATCATCCCACAATGTTGCTGTTACTGTATCCAATTAGTTATTCAGTTAGCTTTTGTATTTCCTTTTCCATTTGCCCAATTCTACTCTTTATGGTGTTCCATTCAAGGAAATTTTCCCCCAATTTGGTTCATTGTACTTTTTAAGGAATTGTTTTCTTCAGTCAATATTTATCCTTCCTTTTCCAAGTTGTTGACTCTCTTGCATACCTCTCGTTTCTTTTCCCAATTTTTCTACTTCTCTCATTTGATTTTTAAAATCGTTTTTGATCTCTTCAAAGAAAGCTTTTCAGGCTTCAAGTCAATTTACATTCCCCTTGAAGGTTTTTCATGTTGGCATTTAGACATTGTTGTTTTCTTCTTTGTGTTATCTTCCCTGTTCCCTAGTAACTTTCTGTGGTCAAGTCTATTCTCTGTTTTTTGCTCATTTTAGCTTAGTATGTGACTTTTAATGTTGAGCTCTCCTCCTGGGGTACAATTGGTACTGTCCTAAGCTTTTGTTAGGATAGAGGTGCCTGGTCATTGGCTTTATGTTCTGGAACCTCAACTGCTGGTGGCTTGACCAATGTCCTGGGGTGGCCCAATCTAATCATGTCTGTTGTTCTGGGATTGCTGGGCTGATAATTTGTCTTCTATACTGTGGCTGGATGCCTTCCAGTTTGTCTACTGTGCCACTGTCCTTCTGAGCCAGAAGCATGGGCTTCTGTTACTGATCTGTGTTGTGGTTAAAAGCCTCCAACTGGCTTGCATAGACACCATCTATGATGAGTTTTGTTCCCTTTCTACTTAAGTGAGACAGACCTTTTCTGAAAACCCTCCAAGTTTTCTTAAGCTGGAAATTTACTTCATCCTCTTTTTGTAGGTTCTGTTTCTCCTAAATCTATTTGGAGACTTGATTGAATGGTGTTTCTTGGGATACCTGGAGAGAATTCAAGCAACTTCCTGGCTTTTCTCCAATCTTTTTCTAAATTTCCTTTTAAATATGTAGATATCATTCCATTTCAATACATATTTATCAATGTTAATGCATTTCCTCTGAGACTTTTAAGAATAATTTGCTTCTCTCTTGTCTCCTTCAGTCAAAACTTTTTAACACTGCCTTTCTCTTGACCGTTATTGCTGTCCTGCATTTTATTGTATGTGAAGAATAACAGATTTTTCTTTAGCCTCTTATTAAACTGTGAAAACTTTCTGCTCTGTGTCACTTTTTTCCAGATCTCATGATGATGATGATGATGATTGCATTCTTTACCAAGAAGTAGAGGAGTAAGAAAGAAGTTTGCTCAAATCTGGTGAGGTATATTTAGGGAAATCTACTTCTGTTCCATTGTTCCTCTTCTTTTTGTCTCAACCAATCTTTGATCACAAACTTCTACCTCTTCTCTATTTCCTCTTATTCCTCCCTTCAAAGCAAATCATTCTGGTTTCTTTGTTTTTACTAATCCTTCTTTAAATGACCCATTTTTGTTAATCTTACCTCTCCTTTCCTGGTCACATCTGATTCTCCTTTGATATATTTTTATATTTGTATATGTATTCAAACCATAGTTTCTTTTGAAAGTGAGTGTTCTGTAGTGATTGAAATTTCTACAGTTAATAATTTCTTTGGCTTCAAATCTTAGAACCTTGTTATTATTAATCAAATTAGATCTCACTCCCCAGAGTATATGGTTCAAAGAGATTTGTATATATAATGTACAAGTTAATTAGTAGATATGGTAAGAAATTGTCTAGAGAAGCCTGAAATATGAGATATTATTAGAATAAGGAAAGGTTGGCCTGGTTTTCTATTCAAGTGGTGCAAATCTTTAGATAATCGTATGGAGTACATGGGTTCTAGACAACTGGGTTGTGGATGGATGCCCAAATCCTTACTGTACCATAATTTCTTCCCTATTTTCCACAATTTGTAATGACTTCTACCCTTACATCTGCCTCCTCCTTCAAACAAAGTCATATTGTTTATAACTCTCAAATTAACTTTTCATGAAATAATGTACTTTAATGTCTATTATATTGATGTTTCATCTTTTAAACTCATTGAGGCAAAAGGGTATGTTATATTTACATTCTTTGTCATTTTGGCATCTATCACAGTGTCCTGCACACTATTGAAATTAAATATATCCTTGTTGTATATGAAAATAAATGTATCCACACATAGACACAAGAGGAGATAGAAGGAAATAATAAAAAAGATATTCAAAAGAAGCATAATGTAATTTTCTATTTTGCTTGGGGTAGCCCATTGGGGAGAATATTCTCATTCAGTGTCTATATTTCTATTTGAAATGCACCTCAATTTTAATTTCATCGTGTCCCTATATTTTAGTGAATTTGTATTATACATATATTTTCTGGTCATGGTAGGAAAAACAATAATCAGATTCATTTGTTACTGTTTTAGTCCTTTGAATTTTCTGAAATGTGGAGGTAGATTCCAGCAGTTTTTCATGTTCATAAAGGTTTGAGGTCTCCAGGGACTACTTTTACTTTGCTTACTGTGATACTGCTATCTCTAGAGAACTAGTGTTACTAGCCAGGGCTAACATACTTGTGTTATTTTATATCATTTTTACTTTTCATTTTTATGTGATGTTTTTAGATGAAAGTTTGTCTGTGTAATAATAAATTATGTCCTGGGAAAGTTTTCCGATATTTAGAAGCCCACCCCCAGCTAGTGATGATATCTGAAAAGTGCAAATAGTTTTCCATCCTAGAATTATTTTCGTTGCCATCATACACCTTATATCCTTCTATTTTTTTTTTTACTTTTTTGGCCTTACAGTAAGCTATCTCTATTAACTCCATGTCTCCCTAGACACTCAAATTTTCTTGACTGCCACCTTCCCCTCTTGAAAACAACTCTTCTGTTTTGTCCCTGTCAGAAGTCACTCTCCTGGTACTTCACCTCCAACAAAGAAGGTGAGAAGCAGATCCCATTAGGACTGCCATCAGTACTACTTCATCAGTTGAGTGGCAGGGACTACTATCTAGTGATGCAGTCCAATTCCTTCCATTGCTTTATCCTTAAAGATTGAATATGTCACCTCTGTGATACACTCAGCCTTTGTTCCCCTCATGCCCTCAACAATTCATAAAACAATCATCATAACTTCCTTTTGCAATCTGAACATTATATCTAGAAGCAGATTTTTACATTCTGTTCTAATTATTATTGCTGCCAAAATGTCACTGCTGACTAAAACTCCTAGATGGAATGCAGATATTCATTTCTCCCTTAGCATTTCATGTAAAAATGAGAATCTTACAGAAATTACAATTAAAGGAGACATCATTTTCTAAGGGAAAAATGGACTGTTCATATATCTAAACAACAACAACAAAACAAAAATCATGTTTTTTTCTACATTAAGTTCTAGCCTAAATAACACTTGATACCTCTTGAGAAATTTAGCAAGGTCTAAAATGAAATTTTTTGTTACGATCTGAAGGCTACTTTGAAGAATGTTTGAGAAGAGAGGAAAGTATGAATGAATTATTTTATAAAATACATTAAAATACCAAAACAAGTATGAAAGTAGAAACTTTGAAAATCAAACAAGAAAAAATAAAATTAAAAATGGACTTTTGAACAGAAAAATAAAATATTTCAAAGAATCAAGAAAATTTACAGATTGTTATTTTATAGTGTAAAATCAATTTTCCAAAGGAAAAGAAATAGATAGGATAATTTCAGAGGAAAAACGTCACTATGTTCAATTATGTCAGACAAAAACCTAAACATTTAAAGGAAATGGGTAAATATTTAGAAAAATAAATACAGGAATATGTGGGTGAATATTTAGAAAAATAAATACTAGAAAACAGAGATTGCAAACAAGTCAGCCTTAAAAGAAAGTCAAACCAAAAAGTGTATGTGGACTTCGAAAAAGAGATATAAATCCTGCATTATATAGCATAACAAATAAATTTCACCAGATAGTTATATAGAAATTTATTATTTACTTCATAATATTCCCCCAAAATAGAGAAGAGACTTTACCAAATGATTTTTATGACCTAAATTTAATCTTGATACCCAACCTGACGTGAAAGCATACAGAGAAACCATTGACTCATTGAACAATGTTGTTACTTTGTAGTCAATGTGCCCAAATGGATCTGTGTTTTCATCAATGTGGGTATTGCCTCCGACAATGTCAATTTTCAATCATCTCTGTTTATTAAACCAGTGTAATTTTTGCACTGTGCTCTCATACTCATAAAACGAAGGCTATCATTCATTGAAGGAAGAGGCATTCCTTCCTTTCTGCTGAAGTTTTAAAGATACCAAGGAGACATTTACAAGCAGTTAGGTACCTTAGTGGAGGATGTACTGGGCTTGGAGTCAGAAAAACCTGGATTCAGGTTCTGCCTCAGACTCTACCTATGTGACAGTGAGAAAATCCTCTGACTTCTGTGTGCCTCAATCTCCTCAACTGTAAAAGAGAAACAATAATAACAGTATCTCCTATGACTGTTGTGAGGGACAAATATGATTATACTTGTAAAACCCTTAGCACAGTATCTGGAACATATGGCACTCGAGAAATATTTATTTCTGTCCTTCTACCCAAGCTATCCTTTAGTTATTTCTTACTTGTGTCACAGAAATGGATTTCTCTTTCATGGAAATATATTTTGACAACAAAATATATTTTTACTGTTTATTTGTAATATATTGGATGATTTTTGCGCCAACCATATGAATTTCCATTGTCCATTTGTAATCTTAAGTTTCAATTCTTCACCAAGTGTTGTAATCCATTATGCTGAGTCATGTATCAATAATGTAAAACTCTTCATATTCATAGCTAGGTCTTTCTTGTTTCCCAACAGAAATCCATCCCATTTTTCTCAGTTGAGAAAATTCAGTTCATCAGTTGATCTGATCTCAACTTATTGTTTTTTTGCCAAACCTAATCTGATCTTAATCTAAATAATAGACACTAATATAAATTTAAGCTCTGGATGACATTGTATCTGTGTCATTCTCTTTTCTTTCCTTCATTTCTTATTTTACTAATCAAAATATTTAAAAGTTCAATTTGAAATTGCTTTAATGAATGCCATATTTTTTCTCATTTTTATATTTTCTTTCAACTTTGTCATAAATCTGATCCTCATTTTAATACACCTATTGTCTGACTATACAAAGAGAGATGACTCAGGAATGATTCATGCTATAAAATGAGTCATTTCTTATCTATTAAAATATAATCAGTTTCACTTCTGATGTTTCTCAGAGATTACTCTATACTAGACATCGACCCCAACTGCCATCCAAATTTCCATCTGACCTTGCAACATGAAGCAATACATCACTCCGAGGGAATGAAAGAATGTGGCCTATGCCAGAGAAGTCAGATTTACACCACCAATAAAACCAACATGTCCCTCCTCCCAGAAGATCTCCTGGAGATAGCCAGGTACCTTGAAGTTGAGTTTTAGAATATTATTTCCCTCTAGACCACCATTATTGATATCGTTTTGGAACCTGAAGGCAACACTGAGGGGACAAATCGATGTGGAGAAGGGTCCCCTTCCTTACACAATTACCACTAACGATTAAGCAGTGACTACAAATGAGTAGGTAAAGCCAAAGATCTTGAAGTAGGACCACCCCTCAGATTAAAAGTGTCATTTTAACCTCAGCTCTAGAATACTGGTAAACAACCTTTGTGGAGAAGTGACCTGGGTATTGCTTCTCTGGGTTCTGTAAGCACAATCAATTAAAAACCTAAAAAAAAAAAGTTCTCACTACCAAAGTCCTTGGATAATGTCAGATGAGTCAAGATCAGAAAGCAATCTGATTTTGTTCATGGAAATGATATTATCTATGTTGCATTAACATCTTCTTTGCCACTGTACCCTAAGAACCATTTAACCTTTCAATTGGATTTGTAGTTAAAATTTTCTATATATATTAGCTTGTACTAGAAAATAAACTACTTCAGAGTAGAAAATGCCTTATTTCTACTTGTATCCTCAGCACATAGGTGCTCTGCAAATGGTAAGCTGTTAATATGCAGGGTTTTGTTTTTAATTCACTTATTCTGATTCTTTTCTTGAAAATATTCAAGATGTTTATGCATGAGACTTGCATATAGTTTCCAAGCTTTTGACTTTTGTCATGATTTTCAAGATATTTATTTGAGTTTACTTCTAAACCATGTGGTGACACATTGGAGTCAAGCATTATGTAAGATTACAAATGAATATTAATGCAAACATTTAAAATACATGCTAGCTTTGGGAAAATATATAAAGTTATCCATTGTATCCAATTAGAATTTTTTTGGAAATGAAAGAGGAATAGAAATTAGCAAAATAATTGCAACAAATAATCATATAAATAATAAAAAAGTAAAGCACTTTGGTTGTATTATTAGAAACCAAAAATTTCAATAAGTTTAAGCATATTTTTGTTAACAGTGCTAAAAAGCATAGAAATAAATGGACATTTCCTTAAAATAATTGAGAACATTTATATAAAATAAAGGGCTACTTTATTTTTAATAGAAAAACAGTGAAAACTGTCTCAATAAATGTCTCACATTTAAGATGTGTATGAAATGATTCAAGTTTATGAGAATAAAAGGCAATCCTCAGTGTATAAATATATGTTCTCAGGAAGTTATCAAAAGAAATTCAAAGCATTAACAATCTGAAAATATACTCCAGATAGATAAAAATTTAAAAAATGCAAATAAAATGAACTTGGTGGCTCTATCTCATGTTCCTCAAACTGACAATGATGACATAAAGTGAAATTAAAGTTTTTCAAAGAACAAAGGGAAAACAAATACACTAGTATTCTGCTCCTGGAAATGTCATTTACTACAATAATTCTTGAAAGGAGTTTAGAATATATACAAAGGACTCTGAATTTTGGAAATCTTTTGTGGAAAATATTCTCCTGGTTCTATTCAGTTCACTTTGAATGAGCTCATATAGTCTTCCCAAATTTTTCTGAGACCATTCTGCTCATTATTTATTGAAGAACAATAATATCCCATCATAATCATATGCCATAACTTATTCATCCATTCCCCAATTGATTGGCATCCACCTCAATTTCTAATTCTTTGCCTTCACAAAAAAATAACTAATATAAAATTTTTTGCACATATAGGTCCTTTATCCTTTTAATTTGATCTCTTTGGGATATAGGCCTAGTAGGGGTACTACTGAGTCAAGATCATGCACAAATTTTTGGCCCTTTGGGCATAGTTCAACATTCCTCTTCAAAATGGTTGCATCAGTTAACAACTCTACCAATAGCGTACTAGTGTATATATTTTCCCACCTCACCTCTCTCATTTGGCATTTCTTATACATGTGAGGCAATACCTTAGAGGTATTTTAGTTTATATTTGTCTAATGACAGTGATTTAGAGCATTTTTTTACTATGCCTATAGATAGCTTTTTCTTGTGAAAGATTCATATTCGTATCCTTTGATGATTTATTAATGAGAGAATGTCTCTTTTTATATAATCTTGACTAGTTCTCTATATATTTGAGAACTGAGACCTTTATCAGAAAAAAAAAACTTGCTATAATTTTTTATTACTTAATTGTTTTTATATCTTTTAGCAAAATTGGTTTTTCCCTGATTAACACTTTTAATTAGGTCTATTTTTGCTTTTGTTCAAGCTCTGAGATGATTGCTACTTTTACCCTTTATTACATCAGCTGAAGCATACAGATTTTGCACTAATCCAGTATTTTAAGTCTCTCTCTGTGTGTCTCTTATAACAACATATTGGTAGATGCCGATTTCTAATCCGTATTACTAACCCTTCCATTCATGATGCTGTTTATTTCCCTCCACTCCAATTTCTTCTATTACTTCTCTCTCTACCTCTCCTTTTTACCCTGTCCGTCTTTTTTTACCCTATTTCTCTTCAAATGTCTCTTTTACTTGTGATCATAACCCCCTTAATCTGCTCCACCATTTTCTTTCCTTCTTATTCTCCTGTTTTGTAAGACATATCTCTGTTTCCAACTGAGTGTATGTGTCTGTGACATATATGGAGAATAGGGTGTGTTCAGAGAAGACTGGTACTTCTGGTATGAGGGTTACTGTGCCCTTTTCATGGCTGCTTTCCACCTTTGGTGTCTATCTGATTCACTTAAGTTACTTGTGCATGTGATAAACTGTACTCAGTGTCCATACCCTACTAAACCATTTCACCATATAGGTTAAACCAGGTTGAAGATAAGAGTTCTCAAAACTATCTGTGAGTTAAGGGGATGTCTATATCAAGTATGTGAAGACTTCCCCTGTTGGAACAGGCAAACAAGAACAATTTGTTCCAATAGCCATAAAGGCAGCTGAAATAGTTGTTGTGGAGCACTTGGGGCTTGGTCAGACATGAAAGACACCAAGGTCAATCACTACATCTTGAGTCATCTTGACTCTTTCCTACCACTGGACTATGATGACTGGAAGACAGTGAGTGTGTATGATGATTTCATTCAACTTTGCCTTACTTAAATCTAATTTATTCATGAATGAAACAACATGATTCATAACACATTACCATTTTTATCTATCTCAGAATCCTGTGTCTACAACCAAATGAAGCTGTAGGTGTGGATACACTGGGACCTGTATTCCCAACACTGCACACAGGTGGCCCAAGCCATAGCGTTGTCTTCTCCCTGGAAGTCACAGAGGGATTCAGCAGCCTCCAGGTGTCAGAGTAGCCTTTTAAGATTGCTCTGTTCACCTCCTGGAGTGAGGAACTAGAAAAGGAATCCAAAAAACTATCTGCTTACCCAACATTGGCCTGTTTACCATGGCAGGTGGGGATCCCATCATATTGTTGGAACACACAAAAAACAAATGTACAAAAACATCAGCAAAAATGATTCCACTCACCATTGGTACATGGAATATATGCACACTTATGGACAACACAAAACCAGTAGACTTGAAAGACAAACAGCTCTTGTGAGAGAACTCAGCAAGTATCACACCCAAATGGAAGTCCTGAAACAAGGCTGGCAAATGAAGGTCAGTTTACCAAAGTGGGAGGTGGATTCATGTTTCTCTGGAGTGATTAAAATGAAGGGAAGTGCTGTGAGGCTGGCACAAATTTTGCAATCTAAACTAATCTAATAAATAAGCTTGTAAGCCTACCAAACGGGGTAAATGACTAAAACATGACAATACAATTATCAATTGCAGGAAAATATCACACCTACCATCAGTACTTATGTTCTTAAAATGAGGAACCCTAATGCAGTGAAAGTAAAATTTTTATTTAAGACGTGGAGATCTCCATCATGAATGTTCTAAAGGATGACAGGCTAATAATTCTGGGTGGTTTTAATGCTAGAAGAGGCATGACATGGCAGAGTGCCCTGGGGAGGAATAGGGTAAGATACTACAGCAATGGTCACATAGTACTGAAGACCTGTACATCTCATGAAGTTTTCCTCACCAACACTGTTTTTTGCTTACCTAAAGACAATAAACTTCATGGATGCACCATCACAGCAAACATTATGTTCTTTTTTTAAAATTTTTATTCATTTTATATATTTCCAATGTTCTACAATCATTAGGATTTCTATATTACTACAAATTCTCATTTGGAATTTATTCTTATGTATGGTATGAGATGTGGGTCTATGCCCAGTTTCCACCATATTGCTATCCAGTTTTCCAGCAATTTTTGTCAAGCAGTGAGTTCTTATCTCAGAATCTGGAGTCCTTGGGTTTATCAAACAGGAGATTGATATTTTCATTCCCTACTGTGTCTTGAGTACCTAGCCTATTCCGCTTGTCTACCCTTCTGTTTCTTAGCCAGTACCAAGTGGTTTTCATAATTGCTGCTTTATAATACAATTTGAGAACTAGTAGTGCTAGGCCACTTTGTCTAGCATTTCTTTTCAGTAGTCCCTTCGATATTCTGCACCTTTTGTTCTTCCAGATGAATTTAGATATTATTTTGTCCAGCTCTAGAAAATAATTGTCTGATAGTTTAATTAGTATGGCACAATATAAGTAAATTAATTTAGGGAGGATTGTCATTTTTATTATATTAGCTCGGCCTACCCATGAGCAACTGATGTTTTTCCACTTACTTGAATCTGACTTAATTTGTGCAAAAACTCTCATAATTGTGTTCATATAGTTCCTGGATTTGTTTTGGCAGGTAAACTCCTAAATATTTTATAGTGTCTAGTCTAGCTTTAAATGAGATTTCTCTTTCTATCTTATGCTGCTGGATTTTGTTACTAATATATAGGAATGCAGATGATTTGTGTGTGGGTTTATTATGTAACCTGCAACTCTGCCAAAATTGTTTATTATTTCAAGTAGTTTTTACTTGAATCTCTTGGATTCCCTAAGTATATCATCATATCATCTGCAAAGAGTGCTAAATTAGCTTCTTCTTTGCCTATTCTTATTCCTTCAATTTCTTTATCTTGTCTAATTTCTACAGGTAACATTTCTAGTACTATATTGAATAATAGTGGTGATAATGAATATCCTTGTTTCACCACTGATCTTATCGGAAATGCATCTACTTATCTCCATTGAATGTAATACTTGCTGAAGGTTTTACGTAGTTATTGCTTATAATTTTGTGGGAAGTTCCATTTGTTCCTATATTTTCCAGCGTTTTTAATAGGATTGGGTGTTGTATTTCGTCAAAAGCTTTCCTGCATCTATTGAGATAATCATGCGGTTTTTGTTAGTTTTGTTGTTGATATGATCAATAATGCTAATAGTTTTCCTAATAATGAACCAACCCTGCATTCCTGGTATGAAACCTACCTGACCATAATGTATTAATCTCATGATAAGATGCTGTATTCCTTTTGCTAAAAACTTATTTTAAATTTTTGCATCTATATTTATTACAGAATGAATGTTTTGTATCTTCCTGGGTTAGGTATCAAAACCATATTGCTATCATAAAAAGAATTTGGCAGGACTCCTTCTTCCACAATTTTCAAAATAGTCTACATAGTATTCGAATTAGTTGTTCTTTAAATGTTTGTTAGAATTCACTTGTAAATCCATCTGACCCAGGAGTTTTTTTCCTAGGGAGTTCGTTGATGGCCTGTTCAATTTCTTTTTCTGAGATGGGATTGTTTAAGTATTCAATGTCCTCTTCTGCTAATGTGGGCAATGTGTATTTTTTAAAATATTCATCCATCTCATTTAGATTGTCGAATTTGTGGGTACAAAGTTGGGCAAAGTAATTTCTAATTATTGTTTTAATTTTCTCCTCATTGAAGGTGAGTTCATCCCTTTCATTTTTGATATAAGAAATCTGATTTTCTTCTTTGACTTTTTTAATTAAATTGAACAAAAGTTTATCAATTATATTACTTTTTATCATAAAACCAACTATTGGTTTTATTTATTAATTCAATAGTTTTCTTAATTTCAATTTTATTAATACCTCCTTTGGATTGCAGTATTTCTAATTTGGTATTTACTTGGGTATTTTCAATTCATTCTTTGTCTAGCTTTTTCAGCTGCATGCCCAAATAATTGATCTCCTCTTTCTCTTTTTTATTTATGTGGACCTTCAGAGATATAAAACTTCCCCTAAGAACTGCTTTTGCAGTATCCCATAAGATTTGGTAGATTGTCTCATTATTGTCATTCTCTTGAATGAAGTTCTTGATTGTTTCTATGATTTATTGTTTAGCCCACTCCTTCTTTAGGATTACATTATTTAGTATCAAATTGGTTTTTGGTTTATCTTTCCATGACCTTTCATTATATATAATTTTTATTGCATTATGATCTCAGAAGGATGCATTGACTATCTCTCTTTCTGCACTGGATTGTGAGGTTTTTATATCCTAGTACATGGTCAATTTACGTATATATGCCATGTACTGCTGAGAAAAAGTTATATAACTTTCTATTCCCATTCAATTTTCTCCAGAGATCTGTCATATCTGCCCTTATCCAGAGAGTTATTTATCTCCTTAACCTCTTATTTATTTTGAGGCTAGATATATCAAGTTCAGAGAGGGTGAGGTTGAGGTCCGCTACTAGAATAGTGTTGCTGTCAATTTCTTTCTTCAACTTCTTCAACCTCTCCTCTATAAATCTGGATGCTCTACCACTTGGAGCATACATGTTTAGTAATGATATTGCTTCATTGTCTATGGTGACTTTTTGCAGGATATGGTTTCCTTCCTTATCTCTTTGGTTAGATGTATTTCTGCTTTTGCTTTGCCTGAGATTAGGATTTCCACCCCTGCTTTTCTTTTTTTTCTTTAATTTATTTATTTAACATTTTTACACTCATTTTCGCAAAATTTTGGGTTCCAAATTTCTCCTCATTTTTCCTCTCACCCACCGCCAAAACACAGAACCGCTATCACCAATATTCCCTCTCTTCTATCATCCCTCCCTTCCCTTACCCCATCTTCTCTTTTGTCCTGTAGGGCCAGATAACTTTCGATTCCCCATTATCTGTATTACTTATTTCCTAGTAGCAAGAAAAATACTCAACAGTTGTTCCTAAAACTTTGAGTTCCAACTTCTCCCCACCCCTCCCTCCTCACCCATTCCCTTTGGGAAGCAAGGCAATTCAATATAGGCCATATTTGTGAAGTTTTGCAAATGACTTCCATAATAGTCGTGTTGTGTAATATTAACTACATTTCCCTCCATTCTATCCTGTCTCCCATTGCTTCTATTCACTCTTTTGATCCTGTACCTCCCCAAGAGTGTTGACTTCAAATTACTCCCTCCTCCCATTGCCCTCCATTCCATCATCGCCCCCCCATCCTGCTTATCCCCTTCTCCCCGACTTTCCTGTATTGTAAGATAGGTTTTCATACCAAAATGAGTGTGCATTTTATTCCTTCCTTTAGTCGAATGTGAAGAGAGTAAACTTCATGTTTTTCCCTCACCTCTCCTCTTTTTCCCTCCACTAAAAAGTCTCCTGCCTCTTCTATGAGAGGTAATTTGCCCCATTCCATTTCTCCCTCTCCTCCCAATACATTTCTCTCTCACTGTTTAACTTCATTTTTATAAGATATGATCCCATCCTATTCAATTCACTATGTGGTGTGTGTGTGTGTGTGTATGTAATCCCACCAACTACCCAGACACTGAAAAGTTTCAAGAGTTACAAATATTGTTTTTCTATGCAGGAAGGTAAACAGTTCAACTTTAGTAAGTCCCTTATGACTGCTCTTTGCTGTTTACTTTTTCATGCTTCTCTTCATTCTTGTGTTTGAAAGTCAAATTTTCTTTTCAGCTCTGGTCTTTTCATCAAGAATGCTTGAAAGTCCTCTATTTCATTGAAAGACTGCTTTTTCCCCTGAAGTATTATACTCAGTTTTGCTGGGTAGGTGATTCTTGGTTTTAGACCTAGTTCCTTTGACTTCTGGAATATCCTATTCCATGCCCTTCGATCCCTTAATGTAGAAGCTGCTAGATCTTGTGTTATCCTGATTGCATTTCCAAAATACTGGAATTGTTTCTTTCTAGCAGCTTGCAATATTTTCTCCTTTACCAGGGAACTCTGGAATTTGGCCACAATGTTCCCAGGAGTTTCTCTTTTTGGATATTTTTCAGGTGGAGATCAGTGGATTCCTAGATTACCTATTTTGCCCGGTGGTTCCAGAATATCAGGGCAGTTTTCCTTGATCATTTCATGAAGGGTGATATCTAGGCTCTATTTTTGATCATGGCTTTCATGTAATCCCATAATTTTTAAATTGTCTCTCCTGGATCTATTTTGTAGATCAGTTCTTTTTCCAATGATATATTTCACATTCTCTTCCATTTTTTCATTTTTTTGGTTTTGTTTTGTGATTTCTTGGTTTCTCATAAAGTCATTAGCCTCCATCTGTTCCATTCTAATTTTGAGAGAACTATTTTCTTCAGTGAGGTTTTGAACCTCCTTTTCCATTTGGCTAATTCTGCTTTTGAAAGCATTCTTCTCCTCCTTGGCTTTTTGAACCTCTTTTGCCAATTGAGTTAGCCTATTTTTCAAGGTGTTATTTTCTTCAGCATTTCTTTGGGTTTCCTTTAGCAAGGTGTCGACCTGCTTTTCATGCTTTTCTTGCATCTCTCTCATTTCTCTTACCAGTTTTTTCTCCACCTCTTTAACTTTATTTTCAAAATCCTTTTTGAGCGCTTCCATGGCCTGAGCCCATAGAGTATTCATTTTGGATGTCTGGGATACAGAAGCATTGACTTGTATGTCTTTCCCTGATGGTAAGCATTGTTCTTCCTCATCTTAAAGGATGGGTAGAGATTTCTGTTCCCCAAGAAAATAACCTTCTCTGGTCTTATTTTTTTCCCCTTTTCTGGGCATTTTCCCAGGCAGTTACTTGACTCCTGAGTTTCCTTTCCACATCTACCTCGCCTCCTGTTCCACCCAGCTAGTGCTTCGGGGCTGAGATTAAAATGCTTAGCCTCAGGGCTTTTGGAGGGGGCGGGGCTGCTATTCAGTGTGAGATTACGTTCAGGTGCTCAGGTTGGGGCTAGGCCGCCAGGCAGGGCTCAGTTCCCTCAGGGGGTTTATGTGAAGACCTTCAACAATGGATCTGCTCTCCTGCCTACTTTGGGAGCCCCTGTCCACTGATGCTGCCTGAGGGGGCCTGAGTTATGGAGACACCCTTCTCCTCTCTCGGGAAGCTGACAAGACACTCTGAATGACCTTTGGTGCCTGTGGGTGGAGTGACCTTCGCGACCACTGGAGATTCTGTAACTGAAGTCTGCTGGGATCTGCTCCCCTCTGTGCCACAGCCAAGGCAGGGCTGGGCTCTACCCCAGGTCCAATGTGAGACCAACCTTTGGTATTGGTTTTTCAGGGATCTCTGGAACAGAAATATCCTGTACTCTGTTGTTGTGTGGCTTCCACTGCTCCAGAAGTTGTTGGAAGTTCTTCTTTACAGGTATTTTATGGGCTGTGGGTTATGAGCTAGCAGCCATCTTCTGCCCCTGCTTTTCTTACATTAGCTGAAGCACAATATATTGTGCACCAACCTTTGACCTTTACCCTCCGTGTATCCCCCCATTTCAAATGTGTTTCTTGTAAACAACATGCTGTTTTATTATGGCTTTTAATCCATTCTGCTATCTGTCTCTAGTTTATGGGAGAGTTCATTCCATTTACATTCACAATTATGTTCATATATTTCCCTCTATACTCTTTCCCACCTTTTGTGCTTTTTGTTCTCCCATCTTCCTTCCTCTCCTCAATAGTTTTTACTTTTCACCACCACCTCCTGCAGTCTTCTCTTCCTTCTTTTAGCTCCCTCCCTTTTACTCCCCTTAACCTTTACTACTTCTTCCCTCCCTTTTAGCTTCCCCTCCCATTTCTTCCCCATTCCCTTCCTGCTGCCTATAGAGCTAATTAGAATTATATACTTAAGTTTATTGTTCCCTCCTTGAAGCAAATCAGATGCATGAAGGCCCAAACAATACTCATCTCTCTCCTCTCTTTCCTTCTGCTATAATTTTGTACTTCTTCCTGTGATGTAATTTACCATTTTCTGCTTCCTCTTTTTCACATCTCCTGTTACAATCCCTTTGCATGCTTAAATCATATTTTTATGGTCACATCCTTTACTTTATACCTGTTCCCTCCATGTATATCCTTTTTATATTTTATAATAATTGCACAGTTCTCAAGATTGACAGGTATCATTTTCCCTTATTGGGAGGTAAACAATTTCCCCAAATTGAGTAACACGTTTTGTTTTGTTTTATTTTTTTCTTTCCCCCCTTTACCTTTTTATGTCTCTCTTGAGATCTGCGTTTAAAGATAGAATTTTCTATTAAGTTCTGGCATTTTTGTCAGGAGAATCTGGAAATCCCTTACTTCATTGAATGACCATCTCCTTGCCTGAAATATTATGGTGAACTTTGCTGGGTAGTTGATCCTGGGTTGTAATCCCAGCTCCTTTACCTGACAGGAATATTGGATTCCACTTCCTTCGGTCTTTTAATGTAGAAGCTGTAAGGTACTGTGTGCTCCTGACTGTAGTTCCTTGATATTTGAATGGTTTCTTTCTGGGTGTCTGCAGCATTTTCTCCTTCACTTGATAGTTCTTGAATTTGGCAATGATATTTCTTGGGGCACTGAGTTTGGGATCCCTTTCAGGAGGTGAATGGTGGATTCTTTCAATGACTATTTTATGCTCTGTATCTAGCACTTCTGAGCAGTTTCCTTGAGATTTCCTGAAAGATATTATCCAGACTCATTTTTTTATCGTGGATTTGTGGCAAGCCAATAATTCTTAAATTTTCTCTCCTGTATGTATTTTCCAGGTCAGTTGTTTTTCCAATTAGATAGTTTACATTTTCTTCTATCTTTTCATTCTTTAGATTTTGTTTGACTGATTTTCGATGTCTTGTAGAGTCATTAGTTTCTACTTTCCTAATTCTCATTTTTCTCAAATTATTTTCTTCAGTTAACTTTTGCATCTCCTTTTCCATCTATCCAATTTTTCCTTTTAAGGAGTTATTTTTTCCAGTTAATTTTTGTATTTCTTTTTCCATTTGTCCAATTTTCCAAGTTAGGTTGTTTCCTTTTCCATTTTTCCAATTTTCCCAGTTAGCTTTTGTGCTTCCTTTTCCTTTTCTTCAGTTTTCCCTTTTACAGAGATGTTCTCAGCTGTGAGTTCTTTTTTCATACTTTTAAAATCATTGGACAGTTTTCCTTTTATTTCCTTCTTCAGGTGTTCCAGGAGAACTGTTCGTGCTTCAGAGCAGTTCATAGACCCTTCTAAAGTAGAGTATCACTAATGATCTCTTTGGTATTTCTGTTTTGGTCTTTGTCCCCATAGAAACATTCTACGTTTTTTCACTCGTTTTTCTTTTTCTTGCTCATGATGGTGATTGTGTTTTGTGGCTTCTGGTTCTTTGAGTTGGACGCTGCAGGACTTGGTGTTGAGCTGACTGGTGTGAAAAAGCTAAGAGCAGGTGTCTTTTTATCTTTTTTTTTTTGTGTTTCTCTGATCAACCCTGGGGTTTGCTTGTGAAATGTGGGGGGTGGGGGTTGTTCTGCTCCTAGGAGATCTCCTCACTTGAACTGAGGCAAAAGCAAGCTCAAGGTCTAGTGATCCCACCTGCCCTATTGTCTTCAGATTTGCCCTGGAGTTCTGAAGCACGCCCAGTTCCTAGTACAAGTTTCCACCCCTCCTTGGGCTCCTCTCCTAGCATTGAGCGTTGCCTGGGCCTAGTGTGAGTTTTCACCCCTTCTGGGGCTCTTCTCCTAGTGCTCAAGCTTGCCTGTGTCCAAGTGCGAGTTTCTACCACACTGGAGCCCCTCTGCTTCCAGTTAGCCTCTGCCACAGGAGGAGGAATCCCCCTTAGTTATCTTCCTAGCCTCAGGTGTTTTGGGACTATTTGTCCCCTCTGCTGTTTCTACTGATCCAGGATTTTTCTGGGGATATATTTTATGGTTCTTTTAAGGTTATGAAGTGGGGAGGAAAGAGCATGTACTTGTCACTCCGCCATCCTAGCTCCCAGAAGTTCAAATAGGTGACTTACAGATGTTTAATCTGTGGGCTGAAAGTCTCAGGAGCTGCTGTGATTGATATCTGGGGCTCAGCGGCTGTCACTCACTAGATTCTGTTGGTCTCTTACCCTAGGATGCTCCACCAGTTCCACCTCTAAACTATGTGGTTATAAGAAGAGACAGGATGTAACAGTGTGTGATGCAAAGTGCTGTACTGATCATAGACTTTTCCACTCCAAGCTAAATATTCACACACAAGAAAATTGGCAGCCCCAAGGCAAGATGACTACTAGAAGACTTAATGTCAACAGATTAGATCGCTTCTCTACTTGGAAGGAAAATTGAGCCAATACATGGTTGGCAAGGGTGGAACAGAAAAGAAGTGGACACATTTCAAAAATTTGGTGTACATTTAGCCATCTGGATCAGAATCTTCCTAACATGAAGATTGGTTTGACAAAACTCATAAGAAAGTTCTGAAGCTTCTAAATGAAAAAATGAGAACTCCACAGTTTACCAGCAAGAGAGTTCATATGTCTCTAAGAAGGTATCATTTAAATTCATCAAAAGAGAAATACAAGTGGTACTTATAGAGAGGGAGGATTATTAGTTCAGTAAGAAGGTAGATATAAAATTCAGTTTTACTCTGATGGAAATAATCCAGAGAGCTTTTTATGATGCCCTGAAGACTATTTATGGGCCAAATACATATGGTAAATCTCAACTACTCAGTACTAATGGAACATCATTGATTAGTGATAACAATATGATGCTAGAAAGATGGATTATGATGTACTCAGCAGACCATCATTAATCAGGCTTAAGTCATTGACCAATTACCTTAGTTGAAGTCAATCCTTCTCTAGACAAATTTTGAACTTAAGAAGAGATTTTGAATGTCATTAGTCTCTTCTCCTGTGGGAAAGCACCTGGTACTAATTCTATTTCAGTTGAGATTTACAAGTGGGTATAAGGGACTTGCCATTGCTCATACAAAAGCTAATAGACATTTTCTGGGTTATATGGCAAGAGGAGCGTATCCTCCAGGAGTTCAAGGATGCCTCTATTTTGCACCCCATAAAAGTAAAGGAAATAGGTTGTTCCATGACAATAGCAGAGGGAGTTCCTCCTTTTGTCATGGCTGACAAGCTTCTTTCCAGTGTCCTCCTTAATAGGCTGATCACCTGGAAGATGGTCATCTATCTGAGAGTCAGTATTATTTCAGAAATTGCAGAGAAACGTTCAATATGGTGTTTGCTACCTGACAACTCTAGGAGAAATGCCAGGAGCTGAACAGAAGTCTATACAAAGTGTTTGTCCATCCAAATGAGTTCTTCAATATTGTAAATCCTGAGGGATTATGGAAAAGTATGTCAAAATTTAGTTGCCTAGAGAAGTTCCTTTGTATTGTACCTCAATTTCATGATGGCCTGCTTGCCCAGGATGGTGGTTTCATGCCTTCCCAGTCATCAATGGAGTGAAACAAGGTTGTGTGCTTGCTCCCAGGCTTTTTTCAGCAGTGTCAAATGCTTTCAATGAGGACAAACATGGCATCAATATCACTTACCACACTGATGGTAAACTCTTCAAATTGAAAAGGTTTCAAATTGAAAAAAGTCAACACTAAAGTAGAGGGAATGTTGGTGCATATTTTCTTTGCTGATGATTACACTCAATGCAGCCTCTGAAGCTGAGATACAACAATTTATAGAACAACTCTCTGCTGCTTGTGCTAATTTTGGCCAAAATTTAACATCAACAAAACACAAGTGCTCCACTAGTTGGCACCACACCATCCATACATAGAACCATCAGGTAGAGCAAATAGAGAAGTTTTGATACTGTTCACTTACCTTGGGAGGATACTTTGCAGGGATATGCACATTGAAAATGAGGTGAACACACACACTGCCAGAGTTAACTCCAAAGGGAAGTGTGGGAGGGACAAGGTATTAGACTATGTAACAAACTGAGAATCAACAGAGTCATCATAGTGACATCACTGTTGTATGTCTGTGAAACCTGGACAATATACCACTGTCTTGCCAGTAATTTGAATCATTTCAACTCAGATTGTATTAGGAAGATTCTCAAAATCACTTGGCAGGATAAGGTAAAGGTCCCACAGGTCATTTCTTAACTAAACACTAAACTACTAAGCATTCAAACACTACTGCAGAGAGTACGACTTTCATTGCTTGACTATATTGTTCAAAATATACACTTGCCCAAAACACTATTTTAAGAGAACTCACACAAGGCAAGCACTCACATGGCAGTCAGAAGAAGTAATATATGGACACTCTCTCTCTGAAGAACTTTGGAATTGATTGTGTAACATGGGAGACATTAACACAGGACAGAATACTTTCCCTGCTCTCCTGTAGCCACAAGAGTTAGTGCTCCTCCATATCTTAGGAGTGTGTGCAGGGCCCCTTTTGTATTTTGACTGACCGTAAGTGCTCCTCTCCACTCTGGAACTGCGAATAAGAACCATATGGATGATGCAACAGGGTTGTGCAACCAGTGTCAGCTCAGGGTCCTTTGTAATCTTTTTCTGACCATTTATCTGACCTCCTTACCGTCTGTGGTCTGAGAGCTCCTGAAACTCTTTCTGCCACTATCACAACTGTGTCCAAGGCACACTGCTGGCATTGCCATCACTGAGCTCCTGGTCAGTTCTCACCCTATATCACAGACTAATGACTTTCTAAGTTGTCTTGGGCTGGAAAAATGTCTCACTTTGACTTTTTTGGTTCTGCTTCTCTAGAATTCAATTGGAGGTGTGATTTTAATGTTTAGAAGAGACTACTCAAAGAGTTCAGTTGGGTTGCTTCTTCTACTCTGACTTCTTGGCTATGCCACTATGCCTCTCTTTTCTGGAATAAACAAATGTGACATTTTTCTGTTTGTTTTTGTGAATATTAAATTTTTTTTCTTTTTTAACTTCAAGGGAAGAGAAGTCAGAAGGAGAGAAAAAATGTTTAATTGAAAAAAAATAAAAACACTCTAGGAAAAAATGGTCACTCTCTCCCAAGATTGCTATAACTTCCAACTCAAAAATAGTTCCTACTCTTCGGTCAAAATAAAATCCATAATTTATTCTTCCTTGCTGGTTCCACAATGACTTGAAGATGAAATAATCATTAAGTCAAATCAATAATAATAAGCTGCTCTGCAGCTGACAGAAAGAGAGAATTGTAAGAGATGCCTGGATAATTGAAGCCACTATATCATGTCTTGTGACCTGTATCCTTAGTTGTCCATCTACTTCCTTTTTCTATCATCCTTTTTTTTGTGGTATAATCTGAGGGCATAGTAATTTCCGAATCTCATTTGATCCTTATCTAAATGCATTTCATCATGTTCCCCTCCCTTCTTTCTTATATTTCTTTACAGATATGCACCTCTTAAATGGGCAATACTTCCCTAACACTTTACATATCCATTAAACATTCAATAAAGACTTTGGCTAGTATAAATTGAATCTAAGGAAGCCAAATAGTAGGTCAATATTTTCTTTTTTGTGTTACGTTGATGTGAACTTAAGTACAAGTAGAAGGGCTGTCATTTAATATATGTTTTTCTCTGGAATTTCTTCAATTAATAAATCACAGAAGTACATTAGAAGTAAAAATCATAACCTAGAAGAAAGAATTTTTGTTTTGGAATCAAAGGACTTGAGCTCAAGTCTTTCTCCATGGCTTACTAACCTTGGGCATATGACTTCAAGTCTGATCCACGTTTTCCTCAACTACTAAATAATTGATAATAAATAAAACAGGTGACAGTGTCATTACTGACTCTTTAAGGATTCTCTCTTATGTGGTATAGTACAAAATGTTAGAGAATGGGAGTCAAAATAATTATATTCAAGTCTCTAGTCCAGCATTACTTAACTGTATGAATTAAGAAAAAGAAAAGCAATGATGTAGTGGAGTGACCATAAAAGTTAATAAATTTTTTTAGAATCATGTAATTATCAGTTATTCATAAATATCAAATTTTGTATCTTTAAATGTGAGAGTTTTCTTCAATAGCCATTAAAGTGAGAGGATATTAGAAGAACCAGATGACACAACTAGTGCTAAAACTTGATATAACTCTCATTGGGGCAAATTAATGTGAAGAGTAGGAGTAATAGAGAACATAGCCCTATGATTGGTGTAGTTTCCCTGGAAGGATTAAGCCTTTTCAAACAGTCCTTGGCCCTTTTACAGATAAGGAGATAGCCCAAGAAAAGGGGAGTAATGATGACAGTATTATAAGGATAAAATGTGGGGACATGCGAAGAGGATTGTAAGGCAAGTATTGAGGAAACGTGGTCATGTCCCCTTCCCATGGAAAACCCTTTTCAAGAATTATGGCACTCTGGGAACAATCCCAATTTTCCTTATGCTAATTATGGTTTTGTAGATAATTATTGATCTGCTTTTGAAAAACAAATAAGCTTTGGAACACACTACACATGGTCAGATGGGGTCACTCAATTTGCTTTGCTTAAATGCTTTTGTTTGTTTGCTTTTGCAGTAAAGAAATGGAAGTAGGATGATGAGAAAGCAAATAGTGTCAAAGATAGGTCTTCGTGACTCCAGGTCTAGATTCTTTCTCCAATATATTATGCTTTATCTGCTATAATACCTTCCTATTCATGCTCATGTGACAAAAATCCTAAGATCACATACACGTTAAAATTTTGTGATTCTTTAGGTCGATATAAGATTTTTATCATAAAAGTGTACTGCAGTGCTTAGTTTTACTTTTGAAAATATCATGAATGGTTCAAATATACAACTATCCAGTGGGTCAGCTACCTGTAAATATAGTGCATGGTCCTGGGAAACATGTATGTGCTTTTTCTTTTCTCTAAAAGCAAAAGTATAAATATTCAGATAGATCATTTAGATCCACTGGCATCTGTGATTCCTTACTGTCTTCCTTGAGAATGTAACCCACATTCTAGTAGATAATTAAGCATTTACATGTACTGATTTTCTATCTGAATCATGATAGATTGTTCTCTCCTTCTATCTCCTTCTATCACAGGAATCTGGAATTGAGTGATGATCATTAACAAATGCAGTTTTCCATCTGTCAGGGATATCAAAGATAGAATTCATACTCTGGTTAGAAATTTGTACTAGACTGCAATGATTTTTATGCAGCTGACAGTTCTATGGTGCCTAAGGTTTATCTATACTTCCTGATATCATAGTGCTGTAGGTTGCACATGTCTTTTTACTCTTGAATTATGGTTAAGGAAACAATTTCAGAGAGGTAAATTTCTTTCCATAAAATTAAACAAGCAAGTGTTGGTAGCAGGAATTGAATTCCAATCTAGTGACTTTAGGTCCAATTCTTATTGCCTCATTCCCAGATAGCTTTGTCCCTTGGAAAAAATTCTAAGGTTCTTTTTATTTCTAAGATTCTCTTAAACCAAGTTCCTTCTAGAAGTTTTCATTGTTCTGTTAATAGTAAAAATGTTTTATGTTCCTGTATATTTTTTTCTTCTTTTCAGGTGACAGTCTTTTTTTTTTGATATTTCATTCATGAATGTGAGTCCAAAAGTGTTTAGAAGAGCACTCTGTATCTCATTTCAAAGTAGGAACTTATATTTGCATAAATATGAAATAAAGTAATTTAGTCCTGTTGAAGAAAAAGAGAACATGCATTGTGAGTAACACATGATGACAGATTGCTGTTATGACTCTTACTATGCCTTTACTCATGAGAAAAGAGAGCTTAACAGATTTTTGTCATAACAAAAAATCAACTCCCATGCATTTCCTTTGATATGTAGAAATAGAGCACAGTGTGGGAAATTCAGGTTTTAGAATGGCATAGACCACTCTTTTGCTTCATCTATTTTGCATTTGCTTCATAGTCAACTAACTTTGAAACTGTGACACATTATAACTACTTCTCTATTTAGGTGCCTATATTCATCAATTCACTTATAGTTATAATCTTGAGGTCATCTTGGACTCATCTCCATCAATCCATTCATTCATCCATCCATCACTCTTCATATTAAATCTATTGCCAATCCCTTTTAATTCATTTCCAAAATATCTCTCACATCTTCTCTTCCTTTTTCTGATACCATAACCACCACTCTAGTTCACATGAATATAACTTATCTGGATTATTTTAACCAAGTATGTGATGGAGTCAGTTGGAATTGGCTCTCTAGAGTATATTGTTAAATTTCTAATATGAACATTTACAGTTTGGAAAATGGTAAAAGCTACAAATCAAGGCTTGGTTTATTGTTTTGTTAGTTGTCTAGACTTAGGTATTTGATGGATAAAATGTTAATAGTGTAAATTAAACTTAAACATATGTTAAACTTATTTTTTGAAGGGTCTGTTGTTGGACATTTTCCAGAATGCCCCTGTTTTTAACTAACGCCCTAATCTGTTTCCCTGCCTCCATACACTAATTGGTCCAATTTATCCTTCACACAGCTTCTGGAGTCATCTCCTTAAAGAGTTTGTCTAAGTCTAATCAGATAATCTTCCGGTTCAAGAATCCTCTGTTGGCTCCCCATTGTTAAATGGACAAAATATAAGGTACTTACCCTGGAAATCATATGATTTGGTCCCAAATTTCCCAGCCTAATTTCATACCATCACTCTTCTTGTACTCTATATTCTCATTAAGCTACATTATTTATCATTCTCGAAAATTATTTTGTTCTTTTCCACCTCCAATACCTTTTTGCCTTTGATCCCCTATAGGTAGAGTATTCAGAATCCTTCAAAATTGAAGATTTTTTCATGGAGAAAAGCAGAGATAGCATTGAGTAGAAGATTGAAGAGAAATTAGAATGCCATTTTCAAAGTGTTTACTTGATAATTCCAAGGTATACTATATGATAAATATTAATACAAAACATACATACTTCTAGCAATGATCAGAGTCAATATAGAGAAGATAAAAATCAATCACATTCTATTGATAACAGAAAGTACGTATACTGACAAGGCAATACCCAGAGCAGCAATTATGAATACGCTGGCATATTTCCAGGTTTGAATTGCAAAATATAACAGACTTTCATCATTGAAGGTGGTGCAAAGATATTTATTAAAAAAAAAAAGCCAAATCCATCACAGTACAAAGAAATCCACTATAGCAGCCAAGAAGTCTATACACAATATCAGGATGTCCCACAAACCAACTCCCTTAAGTAAAATGACTGCCTCTCTCACTCAAAGTTAGTTGCTTGCTTCCTCTCTCTTTCCTAACCCTGCCTGCTCTGTCTTACTTGTTCTCAGCTCTATTCTGCTATTGCTGCTGCACCCCTTCCTTCTCCATGGGACTTATACTCATGTGAATCAGGCTTCCATGTGAATTAAACAGGTCACATAGTCCTATTAATGGAATGGGAAAGATCTTCCCCATTCCATTAATATATTAATAATGCCATATCTTACTCAGGAAAAATTGGAGTTACACACTGAAATTCATGGGGTGAACCTTAGACCTCCTTTTAATTTTATTTGGATCCCAAGGGAATTACAAAGCACTGTTTTAGTCATCTAAAATCAAAGGCATCTTTGATTTATTGTGTTTTTTCCTGAAAAATATAGCCCAAGATTATCATAGAATAGAAAGCTATATATGTGTTCTTTAAAATGTAAATTTCTTGAGGAAAGGAACTATTTACTTTTTATATTGTAGGCCTGTGCCTAGCATGACACTTATATCTGATACACAATATGTGTTTAATAAATGCTTATTGAATGCTTATTCCTCTAAACATTTTGTCCCTACTCACATCATGGATTCACTGAAATCCTATTAAATTCCTGTAATGGGAAGGAACTGATTCTGGATTCCTAAAAATTATGCCAATGGCATCCAAGTTCTGGAAGGTTTTGCCCATCTGAAAAGACTTCATATGAGAATCTGGATTCCAGGTGCATGTATGAGCCTAATTCAAGAAGCGTTCAGACAAGGTTCTGATAAGGGTAAAACATTTTGCCTGAACAAAGACTATCATTTGTAGACTACAACATTAAAAAGGAAATAACTGACAAAATCATTGGCCATTGAATAATTGAAAGATTTCCTATGACAGTCACGTGATTTCGATTTTCCTGCTCTCTTATTCAATAGAACACAGTAACACACCCAGTAAAGCCACAGACTCTATTTGTTACTTTTGTTGTGTGAAGATTGAAATTAATCTATCCCTCACAGGATTTCCTCATGAAAATATATTCTATCTATATTTTTTATCCATTAGTTAGAGAATCAAGTTGAATGATAAAGATATCATATTGAGAGTAAGAAACCCTGGGTCCCAGTCATTTGTTTGCATTATCATAGAAAATTGCTTGATATCTTGGAGCCCTCAGCTTATTCTTCTATTAAATAGTTGAATTAGATTATTTCTAAGGTCTCTTTATGTCTATTAATTATTTTAAAATACTGCATATCATGCTTACTTTGGATTTTGGAAAACCATTAATTACGGTTATGTCTTTTTCAACATTAGAATTATCCTTGAAATCTAGATGACTTAATTTCATCCAAATAGGATGCCTTATTGCTTCTTTGTACAAGATTTTTGTCTTTCATTTTGAATGGTCATTCATGGTCACTTGAATAGCACAAATGAGCTAACAGTTACTCGAAAGTCACAAGAAATGAATACAATATTTTTTTCCTTTCCTGAATTTCATGTTATACATGGAAGCATTTCTCTCATTAATCAAGATGGCACAGTATCATAACCCTGTTATCTACTCAAAAATTTACAATTTCTTCCAAATTTTTCTCACTTGCTAAAGTAATCAGAATATGTTTCACTCTACAATCCAATCAGTTGATTAAAATATTAAATTACATAAGACCCATAATAGATAGCATTAGATTCACTTGGCATCTTCTCCTAATGTAATTCCGAGTAATTATTCTGCATTCTAGTATTTCATTCCCCCCTCTTTGTATCCTGCTATTTTTCTCAATTGTTTCTCTAAACCTTTATGAACTTTTCAAGTGAAAATGTCTAGGGATGATGGAGGGTGAAAGTAGGGAATAACTAGACTGACCTCACAACTTTCATTATCTGTCAATTAAAAAAAACTTTTATGTCCAAATTATTACTTTTAACTCCTGTCCAAAAACTCACACCTTTCCACTGTTTCTAAAACATAACAGACAACAAAACATTTGACTACATTTTAATGTGTAAAACATATTACAAATGTGAAGCATAAGAAGAAAGCAGAGAGGTGAAATGGAAGCAATATGAATCTCTAGAACCCCAATCCTCACGAAGCAGTCATTGCTTCTTTGAAGAAGAAAATGATTAATTTATAACGTCAAAGGAGAACATGTACTAGAAGTTTCTACTGAGAGACTTAAGAGAATCATTTGAGAAAAGGAAGAAAAGAGGAAAAAATAAAGAAAAATAGTATGAAGGCAGACTGACCTTGGCACCACGTCATGATAATTCATTTATTGATTGTGTCAGTAGGAGATTAAATCAGCTAATATAAATTTAAAATCATAGAATCTCAGATTAGAAGGTACTTCAGGAGCTACGGAGGCCAAAATATATTCGACCAAAAATCTCACTGACATAGTGCCCAAATAGTGGTTGTAGAAACTTAACTCAAGGACTCTAGTGAAGAAGAATGCATTACTTCCTAAGGTGTCCCCTCCCACTTTTCAATATCTCTAACTAAAAGGATAATAAAGTATTACTCCCTTTACAACAAACCTAAGTCTTCCTTTTTTTCAACATGTATTCCTTTATTCTAGTGCTGTCCTCTAAAACTAAACACAATAAGCCAAATTTAGGCTGAATCTAGAATACACATTCATCTTTACTCAACTTCACTTTCTTTGTTTTAACTACTTTGAAGCAGCATAAGTCAAACCTTGGACCAGCAAAGATATTTGTGAATGACTCATACTTATCACAATATGAGAAAAGAGAAAGGGCAGATTCAAGAATGCTAGATCTTTTGAGAATCGTATATCTTCCTAACTTTTGAACTTTCTTTATCCAGATTTCTTTTCTGGTTCCTACATGCACAGAAAAATCTTGTCCAACCGTAAAAGTCCTTGACTTTCCTCTTAGACAATATTCTATATTTCTTTTTAACTTTACCAAGAATGCTCAAACAAACAACAAAAAGTAAACCAAAACATACCAAACCAAATAAAAACAATGAACAATAACCTTTATTTTCATATTTTCCACTTGGCTTTTCATTCCTTTTAATCTTTCTTCTGTTCTCACTAATGAACTCATCTCTCAGCTTTCAGAAAAAAATCGTTTTACTGCCAGACCCAAAAGTACTTTCTAAGTCATCTTTCTTAACTGATCAAAACAGCACTTCTTAAACTCTTGAGTTGTGAACCCATATGGGGTCAAATAACTGAAAGTGGGTGTCATGAAATATTCAGCAAAAGTAAAAGGTCTCTGAATGTACAACAACTACAAATTAATTCAAAATAAAGTGTGTAATGAATATTAAGTATTAAGTATTAAGCATCTGTTGCATTGTGAACTTCACTCCAGGCCTGGTTCTGAACAGATGACATGTGCACTTTGCACTATGCATGGTGTTATGCTGCACAACACCAATGAACCTACAAGAAACACCGTAGTTCAGATTCAAGACTATTGTGTGCTATAAATTGAAGTGTTTCTACTGTGCTGTAATTGTTAAATGAATTTTGTCTTGGAATTAGGAGAGATTTCTAACAATTTCTGAAATGGCCTTAAACATACTTCTGCCTTTTTGTACTACATAATTATGTGAAGTAGCATTCTCAGCACTGATGACTATAAAATAAAAATATCTATCAACTCTGAAAAATGTTGAAGATGTTCTATGTTCTATATTATCAAATGTTTTGACAAGATTTAATTGTTTATTTCAAAATAATAAACAAGTATATCCACCTCATTAGTATGCATTTTTGTTTTTGTCTTTAATAAATGGCAATATTACATACCATTAATATAAGCACCTCAAAGATTTGCATTAAAATAAATTTCTTTATTATTTATTATCAGTAAATGTTTGATATGTACATTTATTTTATATACCTATATACTCAAGGTCATGTAAAAATTTCTCAGGTGAAAAGCAGTTGTAAGTGGAAAAAGTTTAAGGACTAATCTGTAGTCCTGCTTGAAACTATCTAACTACTCTGTCACATTTCTTATACCTTTCTGATAAAACTTTATCTTCTTTGTAGAATTATCATTCATTCCTCATACTCACACATGACTCCAACTTATGCCTTCTTTTCTCTGTGCTCTCAGTAGCAACATCAACTCCCATGGATTTAAATATCATGTCTATCCAGATTCCCATATCTACATATATAACCTCCATTGCTTTCCTGAGTTCTATTTGCATATTTATGACTGCTTATATAGCTTTACCTGAATGTCTCACAGTCATCCAAAACTAAACGTCTCAAAATATTTATTCAGTATTTTTCCCTTTAAATGCACTCTTCCTCTTAACTTCCCTACTTCTTATGATGCCATCACCATCCTTCTAGTCGACCAGCTTTAAAACCTTAGAGTTGTTATTGACTCTCAACTTTCAAACTTCTTCCCACATTTCCAAATTTCCTTCTGTCAAATCCATGTCCTCACCATCTTCCAAACAAATCCCCTTTTTCTGTTCACTCTAAAACCACAGTAATTCAATCTCTTGTCACCTTTCATCTGTCTTGTTACAATAGCCTTTTAACTGGTCTCCCCGCAGCTGGACACTCAGAGCTTCACTAATATATCCCTCCATATAGCTAAAAAGAAATGTTACTATAATGTAATTTCAACTATGGCACTCTTCTCAAGAAATTTCAATGACTCTTTATTATGTCTAGAATGAAATATGTCTTATTCTACTTGTTTATTTGTTGTATTTAGATATTTTAAATATATTTTTTCTAGGATAATTACACATTTTGTTTCCTCATATACTCTATGTTCTGACCATTTAGTTTACTTCTTGCACATATAATGCATTCTATTTACTCTCTACATGCCTCTGCACAGAATGTCTCCCATGCATGAATTGTTCTCTTCACTTGTTTCTTAGAAACATTTTTGCTCCCTTCAAGGCTCAACTCAAGTGTTCCAGTGTCTGAGGTTGACTTATACTACTCCTGAACTCATTCATCAAGTCACAAATTGTCAGGTTTGATGGGCTGGTTGGATGTGGTCATCAAATGTTGGTAAATATGAAAACCACATCACCCATGCAGATCCTAAATCTTCTTAAAGGCTCACTATAAACCTCAGGGAAGCTCTATGTAGCCTACCCATAACTGCCATTCTCCTTGTTCATGAGGGAGTAAATCAAAGGTTAGGCTATACCACATGAAGAAGTTTAGTGACCCTTCCTATAATACTGTATTAATAAGGAAAGCTTGGAATTTAGATATTATAGTCAAGTAGGAATGTTGAAATCTAATCAGAGATGTGAGACAATGATTCTTATTCATTTATGTATCTAAAATGGTAAGTAGAACTAACATTTTTTCCGTAAGAATTGAGATATCTAGTTTAGTAGAATGTTGATTAACTTACCTACAGTAGATTCTATCATCAAAGAATATGCTTTTGATATCAGTTAAATAGTAGTGGTCATTAGGGAAATGGAACTATCACTTTATAATGCAAGATACATGGATTAAAATATGCTTTGCTTAAAAAAAGTGCCACTTTCAGATCTTACCATGATTATGCCTTTGTTTGGCAGAATATGTGCAATAGAGTTGGAGTACATAGGAAAATTCAATCATTTATTTTTGATATTATATAATTGAAAACATAACAGAAGTATAGATATTTGATTACCTAAGTTTGTAGATTCAGATAATAAATTCCAGAAACATGTTCCCTTGTGAGGCAACTAGAAAAGGGAATCTTTGTGTCAAAAGATAAGGAAAGTAAAATTGGTTCTTGTTTTCTAGGAAATATGCCATACAAAAAGAGAATATTGATGTTCATATCAACTTCTTCCTTGTTAATTTTCTGGTAATTCTTAAAGTTATCAAACAGCATGATATTTTTAAAGTTCAATTAAAAATAAGTATCTTTCAAAATACAGAATGACAAATATGAATTCAACTGTCATATATTTCTTAGTTTTCTGAAGGCATTAGAAAAATTTCACCCACAAAATAAGGAGTGGTAAAGTCATTGATCACTATCAGTTTGTTTTTTATCTTTCATTTTCAGAGGATAGATAACACAACAGATGATATCACATGTGAATTGGATTAAAGTGAGACATAGTTGCACAAAAAATCATCAGCCTCACTCTTTTCCTTAATCATAGAAGTGCAGGGGCAAGGTAAGTCATGAAAACTGATGATAATCTATGATGTACTGGTTGAGCTTGGCCTCTTTGATGCTGAACTAAGCCAAGTTCTAATTCAGTCATTTTCATGGGCATTGGAACAAATTGTTCACATCAGCCTCTTCAACTAAGAGATGTTGTTATATGCTTGAAAGAGACATCCTTTAACCCATGGGAAGGTTTGAGGCCTGTCAGTTACCATCAACCTTATTATAATCTGTGGAAATGGTTGCTTCACATGCCACAGCTTCTTGGAATCATAAGTAAGAACTGGGTAAATCAGGTACATAGCAAAGGTGGATGAGCAGCTCTGAAAAGGGCTCGGCAAACTCTCACACCAGAAGTGCTAGTCCTCCTGAATATCCCATATATCTCACTATCAGTAATTAACTGTATCAGTAACTCCCAGAAAAAAAGATATTTCTTCCTTTAATCCTTTCTAACTGCATTCAGGGAGGCAAGACTGTTGAGCTGTAGGCATAGGAAGCTAGCAACTACTTTCAATATATGAACACTTAAAGAGCACTTGCTTTTCCTCATTTTCTGGGAATAATAAAGACAGAACCTAGTACTGGAGGATAGTACTCACAAACTCTAATACCATGACTGAAGTAGAGTTCAGGTAAAGTACTGAAAGGTGAATAAGATGAGACCTCTTCTTCATACCAGAATGTCATGTATTAAGCAGATATCTGAAAGACTGGTTTTGTTTTTGGTTTTGTTGTTGTGGTTGTTGTTTTTTTAGTGGTTGTATTTATGATCACTTGTGTTACACATGTCCATGGTGAAGGACATTGATTGGGCAATAGCATAATATACTTGAGGCCTTAGGCAAAAAATGCACTGAATTGGTGGCTATTGTTACCCATCATCCCTTAACCCAGTGAAATATGACCTCCTTGAAAACAGTGACGATTTTCTTCTGTCTTTATATCTCAGGACGTAGCACTATGTTTGTTACACAGAAGTTGCTAAGGAATAATGAAGCAGGGCCTTCTAATTGACCACCGTCCTCAATGAGTTTGGTAAGTGGTTCACAATTTTTCTCTCCTCCCCACCTCTTGTCCTCTCAATTAGGAACTTCAATATAGGTATTGATTCTTCCTCACACACTTTATCCAATCAGTTCCTCAGCCTATACACTCCCCATTTACTACCCCTTCACCCTACCTCAGCCACATAAAAATGGTCATATATTTGATGTTGTAAATTATAAATATATATTACCTCCATGCTAAAGAACTCTAAAATTCACTTATCTGACCATAATCTATTGGTTATTGATCTCTTCTTCTGTCTTTCATTACAAAAGTCTACTCTTCATTAGCATCATGACTTATACTCCCTTGCCCTCTCAATTATCTTCTAGGTGATTTTGCCTGCACTAACCACTATCTCCTCTTTTTCTCATCCTGACCTCTTAGTGAACTGATTAAACTATATACTGTCCTCCTTTCTTGAATCCCTGGGGCCCTTGTCATTTTCTAATTATGATATGCTAAACCTTAGAATTTGACCATTCCCATAATTTTCTGCCTTCACTCCTACACACATGCTGCTAAACCTAGGTGGAGAAAATCATGTAACCATTTTGCCTGCATCCACCAAAAATTTAAGTTAAGGGGGGAGAGACAACATGGTGGAGTAGAAAGATACATATCCTCTAGCTCTTCCTCTGCAGCCCATAAAATACCTGTAAAAAATGACTCTCAACAAGCTCTAGAGCAGCAGAAGCTACAGAATAACGGAATGAAAGAGATTTCTAACCCAAGGTAACCTGGAAGGCCAACAAGAAAGGTTTGTCACACAGGGCATGAAGCAGAATGCAACTCAACCTTGACACCAAGAGGAACAGGAGTAGAACAGGCTTCAGGAGCAGAATCCCTGGCAGTAGCAGAGATTCTCAGATCCCTGACCCCACAGATGCCAAAGACAATTTCAAAGGTCAGTGAGAGAGCTTTTTCATCTTAGTGACAAGGAAACAGAGTCCTCCCCAAGCTCCAGTCCCAGGCTGCAGTGGCCATGGGGGTGGCAGCAGGAGCAGCATGTGGAGCAGCAGCAGCAGCAGGAGTGACCATTTGTGAAAACTTCACCCTAAAGCCCCAGGGGAAATTGAGCAGCTGATCTGGGTCTCAGCCCTGAGTGGCAACCTTGTCCTCCACCTAAAACCCCTGGAGGAATTGAACAACTGATCGGAATCTCCCAGCCTGGGAGTGAGGAAGGAAGAATGCTGGCATGCAGAGCTGGAAACAGTTGTGGAGAGAAAATTCTACTACGTGCAGATGCTGGGTAGAAAAGTTTTTGTTGCTCCCAGACCAGTGTGCAGAACAAGGAAGGAATAAACACCTCTCCCTCAATTGTGCCACCTTGGAGGAACTGAGAATTTACAGGTCCCCAGATTATACCCTACTGTTGACAAAGGACTCAAAAGGAAAATAACTTGCTAGGAAAATGTCCAAAAAAGGGAAAAACTAAGACTACAGGAGGTTACTTTTTTGGTGAATAGGTACTTTCTTCCATCCTTTCAGATGAGGAAGAACAATGATTATAAACAGAGGCAACCAAAATAAATATGCAATGGTCTCAAGCCATGGAAGATCTCGAAAAGTATTTTGAAAGTCAAGTAATAGAGGTGGAAGAAAAATTGGGAAAAGAAATGAGAGTGATACAAGAAAGTCATAAAAAGCAAGTCAACAGCTTGCTAAAGGAGACCTCCAAAAAGCTGAACAGAACAACATTTTTAAAAATAGAGAAACTCAATTAGCAAAGAGATCTAAAAAGCCAATGAAGAAAAGAACGTTTAAAAAGCAGAATTAGCCAAATGGAAAAGGAGGCTCAAAAGCTCACTGAAGAAAATAGTTCTGGGGAGAGGAGGGGTGAAGCCAAGATGGCATAGTGAGAATAACCACTCACCTAAGCTCTTAGAAGAACTCCTTCAGATACCTCTAAAAACAGAATCTGACCAAATTTTGGAGGTGCAGAATCGACTAGGAGACAGACTGTGGCAGATTCACAGCCTAGGACAAACTGGAAGGTCAATGGGAAGGATCTGTACCATGGGGGTGAGCTCACAGAGCACAGCACAGGGGGTCCAGCATGCCTCAGAATTCCAGGGGAAACGAGAAGGCAATAGGGCAACTGAGATCACCGATCCCTGAGCTTGCCTTTGCCTCAGCTCAGGGGAGAAGATCTCCCGTGACCAGACCACCACTTCCCCACACTTAATAAGCTAACCCCAGGGCTGATAGGGGAAACACACACACACACACACACACTCACACACAAAAGATAAAAAACATCTGTTCTTAGCTTTTTCACACCAGTCAGCTCAACACCAAGTTCTGCAACTTCTAACTCAAAGAACCAGAAGACACAAAACACAATCACCATCATGAGCAAGAAAAAGCAAAACAAGAGTGAAAAAAGACACAGTCTTTCCATGGGGACAAAGACCAAAACACAACTATTAAAGAGGTCAGTAGTGAGACTGTACTTCTATCTGAAACTTCAGAAGGGTCTATGAACTGCTCACAAGCACAAACAACTCTCCTGGAACAGCTGAAGAAGGAAATAGAAGAAAAACTGGCAAATGATTTTAAAAGTATGAAAAAAAAATCCCTTGATGGGAACACCTTTTTTAAGAAGGAAAATTGAACAAATGGAAAAGGAAGCACAAAACCTAACTGGGAAAATTAGACAAATGGAAAAGTAAGTACAAAATTTAACTAGAGAAAATAACTCTTATAAATATATACATATATATATATAATATTTATATGTTATAAGAGAAATATAAGAGTTATTTTCTCTTATAAAAGGAACAATTCGACAGATGGAAAAGGAGATACAAAAGTTAACTGAAGAAAACAATTTGATAAAAATTAGAATTGGGCAAAGGGAAACTAATGATTCTATGAGACAGCAAGAATCAGTCACACAAAACCTAAAGAATGAAAAGTTAGTGGAAAATGTAGTAACTGACCTCGAAAATAGATCCAGGAGAGAAAATTTAAGAATTATTGACCTGCCAGAAAGCCACGATGAAAAAAGGTATCTGGACAATATCTTCCAAGAAATCATCAAGGAAAACTGTCCAGAAGTGCTAGATCCAGAGGGCAAAATGGTCATCAAAAGAATTCACCATTCACCTCCAGAATGGGACCTCAAACCCAAAACTCTAAGAAATATCGTTGCCAAAATCCAGAACTATCAATTGAAGGAGAAAATACCACAAGCAGCCAGAAACAAACAATGCCAATATCGAGGAGTTACAGTCAGGATCACACAAGACTTTGCATCTTCTACATTAAAATATTGAAGCACTTGAAATTTGATATTCCATAATGCAAAGGAGCTGGGACTACAACCAAAGATCAAGTAGTCAGCAAAGTTCAGCATAACATTTCAGGAAAGGAGATGGTCATTCAATAAAGTAAAAGATTTCCAGACCTTCCTGGCAAAAACAAGAGAACTTAAGAGAAAATTCAATCTTCAAATGCAGGTCTCAAGAGAGGAATAACAGGATAATCAAGGGGAAAAAAACAAACAAACCTTGTTACTCAACTTGGGCAAACTGTTTATCTCCCTATAAGGGAAGATAACGTCTATTAATCTTAAGAATTGCACATCTGTTATGAAATATAAAAAGGAGATACATAGAGGGAACGTGTATAAAATAGATGATGTGATGATAAAAATATGATTTAAGTATGGGAAGGGATTGGAGCAGGAGATGTGAAAAGGAGGAAGCAGAAATGCTAAATTACATCACAGGAAGAAGTATAAAATTATAGTAGAAGGAAAGAGTGGAGGGAGGTGAGCATAGTTTGAGAGGTATTCTCATCTGATTTGGTTCACAGAGGGAAATAATTAAGGATATAATTTTAACTAGCTCTATAGGTAGTAGGAGGGGAAGGGGGAAGAAAGGGGAGGGGAATCTAAAAGGGAGAGAAGAAGCAGAAATGGTAAAGGGGAGTAAAACGGAGGGAGACTAAAAGAAGGAAGGGAAGGCTGCAGGGAGTGATGGTGAAAAGTGAAAAGTATTGAGGAGGGGAAGGGAGACAGGAGACCTAAAAGCACAAACTGTGGGAAATACAATGGAGGGAAATACACAGATTGTAATAATAACTGTGAATGTGAATGGAATGAAATCTCCCATAAAATGGAGAGAGCAGAATTGATTAAAAGCCATAATCCAACAATATGTTGTTTACATGAAACACATTTGAAACAGGGGGATACATAGGGTAAAGGTCAAAGATTGGAGCAGAATATATTGTGCTTCAGCTAATGTAAGAAAAGCAGGGGTAGCAATCCTAAGCTCAGACAAAGCAAAAGCAGAAATAGATCTAATTAAAAGAGATGAGGAAGGAAACTATATCCTGCTGAAAGGCACCATAAACAATGAAGCAATGCTGTTACTAAACATGAATGCTCCAAGTGGTATAGAATCCAAATTCTTAGAGAGGGTGGGGGAATTGAAGGAAGAAATACACAACAAAACTATACAAAACCTCCCCCTCTATGAATTTGATAAATCTAACCTCAAAATAAACAAGAGGTTAAGGAGGTAAATAAAACTCTGTAGAAGGTAGATATGATAGATCTCTGGAGAAAATTGAATGGGAATAGAAAGGAACATACCTTTCTCTCAGTCGTACATGGCACATACACAAAAATTGACTATGTACTGGGACATAAAAACCTCAAAATCCAATTCAGAAAGGCAGACATAATCAATGCAGTCTTCTCAGCTCTCAATGCAATAAAAAATACATGTAATAAAAGGTCATGGAAAGATAAACCAAGAATTAATTGATAACTAAATAATCTTATCCTAAAGAAGGAGTGGGTTAAACAACAAATCATAGAAACAATCAAGAACTTCTTTCAAGGGAATGACAATAATGAGACAACCTATCAAATCTTATGCAATACTGCAAAAGATTTTTTTAGGGGAAGTTTTATATCTTTAAACGTCCACATAAATACAACAGAAAAAGAGTAGATCAGTGACTTGGGCATGCAGTTGCAAAAGCTAGACAAAGAACAAATTGAAAATCCCCAAGTAAATACCAAATTAGAAATACTGAAAACCAAAGGAAAGATTAATAAAATTAAAATTAAAAAATTATTGAATTAATAAATAAAACCAAGAGTTGGTTTTATGAAAAATCTAATAAAATTGATAACCCTTTGGTCAATTTGATTAAAATAAAGAAAGAAGAAAATCAAAAGACTAATATCAAAAATGAAAGGGGTGAACTCATCTCTAATAAGGAGGAAATTAAAACAGTAATTAGAAAGTACTTTGCCCAACTCTATGGCCACAAATTCGACAATCTAAATGAGATGGATGAGTATTTTTAAAAATAAAAATTGCCCAGATTTACAGAAGAGGAATTTGAATTCTTAAACTACCCAATCTCAGAAAAAGAAATTTAACAAGCTATCAATGAACTGTCTAGGAAAGAGACACCAGGGCCAGATGGATTTACAAGTGAATTCTATCAAACCTTTAAATAACAGTTAATTCCAATACTATATAGACTATTTTTTTAATATTGTGGAAGAAGGAGTCCTCCCAAATTCATTTTATGATACCAAATATGGTTTTGATACCAAAACGAGGAAGAGAAAATTATTATAATTATATTATTATGTAATTATTTATGTAACGAATTTAGAGGCAAAAATTTTTTAAAAGATTTTAGCAAAACAAATACAGGATCTTATTATGAGAATAATACATGATGATCAGGTAGGATTCATGCCAGGAATGCAGGGCTGGTTCAATATTAGGAAAACTACTAGCATTATTGATCATATCAACAACAAAACTAACACCACATGACTACCTCAAAGATGCAGAAAAAGCTTTTGACAAAACACAACATCTACTCCCATTAAAAATGTTGGAGGACATAGGAATAAAGGGAACTTTACATAAAATAATAAGCAGTATGTATCTAAAACCTTCAGCAAGTATTATACGCAATGGAGATAAGCTAGAGCCATTTCCAATAAGATCAGGGGTGAAAGAAAGATGACCCTTATCACCACTATTATTCAGTATGGTACTAGAAATGTTAGCTGTAGCAATTAGACAGTATAAAGAAATTGAAGGAATAAGAATAGGCAAAGAAGAAACTAAGACATATCACTCTTTGCAGATATGATGATATGCTTAGATGATCCCAGAGATTCAAGCAAAAAAATCTTGAAATAATAAACAACTTTGGCAAAGTTGCAGGTTACAAAATAAACCTGCACACAAATCTTCTGCATTACTAGATATTAGAAATATAAAGTCCAACAGCAAGAGATAGAAAGAAAAATCCCATTTAAAGCTAGGGTAGACACTATAAAATATTTGGGAGCTCACTTGCCAGTACAAACCCAGGAACTATGTGAACACAATTCTAAGACAATTTTTGCACAAATCAAGTGAGATCTAAGTAAGTGGAAGAACAACAGTTGCTCATGGTTTGGTCGAGCTAACATAATAAAAAGGATAATTCTGCCTAAATTAATATACTTATTGCCATGCCAATTAAACTATCAGATAATTATTTTCTAGAACTGAATAAAATTATATCAAAATTCATCTGGAAGAACAAAAGGTCCAGAATATCAAAAGGACTAATGAAAAGACATGCTAGGTAAAGTGGCCTAGCGCTACCAGTTCTCAAATTGTATTATAAAGCAGCAATTATCAAAATCACTTGGTACTGACTAAGAAACAGAAGGGTAGACAAGTGGAATAGACTGGTACTCAAGACACAGTAGGCAATGAATACAGCAATCGACTGTTTGATAAAACAAAGAACCCCAGCTTCTGGGACAAGAACTCACTGTTCGACAAAAATTGCTGGAAAAACTGGATAACAGTGTGGTCAAAACTAGGCATAGACCCATGCCTGACACCGAGCACAAGAATAAAGTCCAAATGGATACACAATCTAGGCATAAGGGTGATACCATGGACAAATTGATGGGAGGAAGGAATAGTGTATTTATCAGATTTATGGAAAAGGGAAGAGTTTTTGACTAAAGAAGAGGTAGAAAGCACTATGAAGTGGAAGAGGCATAATTTTGATTACATAAAACCAAAAAGCTTTTGCACAGCCAAAACCAATGAAATCAAAATTTGGAGGCATGTATTTTATTGGGAAAGAATTTTCACAGCTAATCTAGGGGATAAAGGGCTCATTTCTAGAATATATAGAGACCTAAGCCAAATGTACAACAATACAAGTCATTCCCTGATTGATAAATGGTCAATGGATATGAACAGGAAATTATCAGAGGAAGAAATTAAAGATATCTGTAATCATATGAAAAAATTCTCTAAATAAGTTTTGGTTAGAGAGATGCAAATCAAAATGATTCTGAGGTGCCACATGACACCTATTAGATTGACAAACATGACAGAACAGGAAAAGGATAAATGTTGGAGAGGATGTGGGAGAGTTGGAATACTAATTCCTTGTTGAAGCAGCTATGAGCTCATCCAACCATTCTGGAGAGCAATTTGGAACCATGTCCAAAGGTCTACAAAAATGTGCATACCCTTTGACCCAGTAATATCGCTTCTAGGACTGTGTCCCCAAGAGATCACAAATATGGGATAGGGTCCAACATGTACAAAATATTTATTGAATCATTCTTTGTAGTGGCAAAAACCTGGAAATCAAGGGGATGCTCATCAATTGGAGGAATGGCTGAATAAATTATGGTATATGGGGGGCAGAACCAAGATGGCGAAGTGAGAGCAACGACTCACCTAAGCTCTCTGACAAACTCATTCAGGTACCTCTGAAAGGAGAATCTGACCAAAGTTTGGAGGTGCAGAATCCAGTGGGAGACAAAAGATGACAGTTTCAGAGCTCAGGTTAGACTGGAAGATCCCCGGGAAGGGTCTGTTCCGCGGGGGTGAGCCCACAGCCCACAGGGCACAGCCCGGCCAGCGCAGTGGAGCAGAAGGGACCCTGAAGAGAAGGGAGCAGAAGAGAAACCTGAGCGGCGGGCAGAACCAGAGGAGCGGCACCAAGGGTGGGAGACAAGCAGAACCGAGTCAATGAGAGCCACTAAGCACCAGATATCAGTGCAGCAGCTCCTGAGACCTTCAGCCTGGTAAGTCACCTACTTGAACTTCCAGGAGCCAGGATGCCGGAGTGATCAGTAAACTCTCTCTCCTCCCCCCTTGATGACCATGAAAGAACCATAAAATATTTCCCCAGAAAAATCCCAGATCAGCAAAAACAGCAGAAGGTGGCCAATAGTCTCATAACACCTGAGACGAGGAAAATAGCTAAGGGGGGTTCCTCTGATGGTGGCAGAGGCAAACCAAAAGGACAGAGGACCCAGGGCAGGGAAAACTTGCACTAGGACCCAGGCAAGCCTCAGCGTCAGGAGAGGAGCCGCAGGAGGGGTGGGAACATGCTTTAGCATCTAGGTATGCCTCAGCTGTACAGGGGAATCAGAAAAACAATAGGGAAGCTGGGATTACCAGCCCCTGAGCTTGCCTTTGCCTCAGGTCAACTGAGGAGATCTTCTGTGACCAGACTGTGACCTCCCCCACACTCCCACACTTAACAAGCTAAACCCAGGGTTGATTGGGGAAACACCGAACAAAAACCTGCTTTTAGCTTTTTCACACATCAGCTTAGCAAAAAGTTCTCTAGCTTTGGACTGAAAGAACCAGAAACCACAACACTCAATCAATATCATGAATAAAAAAAGCAGAGGAGCGAAAGATCCATAGAATCCTTCCATGGGGATAAGGACCAAAACACAAACACCAAAGAGGTCAGAGCTGAGACTGTACTTCCATCTGAGTCTTCAGAAGGGACTATGAACTGCTCGCAAGCACAAGCAGCTCTTCTGGAACAGCTAAAGAAGGAAATAGAAGATAAACTGGCCAATGATCTCAAAATTATTAAGAAAGAATTCACTGATGAGAACATCTCTTTGAAAAGGAAAATTGAACAAATGGAAAAGGAAGTTCAAAAATCAACTGGAGAAAATAACTTCCTAAAAGGGCAAATGGAAAAGGAAGTACAAAAATTAACTGGAGAAAATAGCTTCTTAAAAGGAAAAATTGGGCAGATGGAAAAGGAGATGCAAAAGTTAACGGAAGAAAACAATTTGATAAAGATTAGAATTGGGCAAGTAGAAACTACTGACTCAATGAGACAGCAAGAATCAGTCAAACAAAATCTAAAGAATGAAAAGATAGAAGAAAATGTAAAATATCTAATTGGAAAACCAACTGACAGAGCTATCAAGTGAAGAAGAAAATATTACAAGCAGCCAAAAAGAAACAATTTAAATATCAAGGAAGATACAGTCAGGATTACACAGGACCTAGCAGCTTCTACATTAAAAGATTGAAAGAATTGGAACCCAATATTCCGTAAGGCAAAGAAGTTGGGACTACAACCAAGGATCAACTACCCAGCAAAATTCAGCACAACATTTCAGGCAAGGAGAAAGTCATTCAACGAAGTAAGGGATTTCCAGAGCTTCCTGACCAAAACGCCAGAAATTAATAGTCAATTCGATCTTCAAATGCAGGTCTCAAGAGAATCATAAAAAGGTAAATATGAGTGAGGGGGGGAAACTTGTTACTCAGGGCAAACTGTTTACCTCCCTATAAGGGAAGATGATACCTGTTAATCTTTAGAATTGTGTGGCTATTATGAAATATAAAAGGGATGTACATAGGGCGAACGGCTATAAAGTAAATGATATCATGATACAAAATATGATTTCAGTATGAGAAGGGATTGTAATAGGAGGTGTGAAAAGGAGGAAGCAG
>CM053770.1:422356055-422380300 GCA_028658325.1 Potorous gilbertii | reverse complement strand
GAATAGGATATTCCAGAAGTCGAAGGAACTAGGTCTAAAACCAAGAATCACCTACCCAGCAAAACTGAGCATAATACTTCAGGGGAAAATATTGTCTTTCAATGAAATAGAGGACTTTCAAGCATTCTTGATGAAAAGACCAGAGCTGAAAAGAAAATTTGACTTTCAAACACAAGAATGAAAGAAGCATGAAAAAGTAAACAGTAAAGAGAAGTCATAAAGGACTTACTAAAGTTGAACAGTTTACCTTCCTACATGGAAAGACAATATTTGTAACTCTTGAAACTTTTTAGTATCTGGGTAGTTGGTGGTTTTACACACACGCACACACACACACACACACACACACACACACAGACACACATACACAGAGACAGAGAGCACAGTGTGAATTGAATGGGATTGGATCATATCTGAAAAAACGAAGTTATGCAGTGAGAGAGAAATGTGTTGGGAGGAGTAAGGGAGAAATGGAATGGGGCAAATTATCTCTCATAGAAGAGGCAGGCAGGAGACTTTTTAGTGGAGGGAAAAAGAAGGGAGATGAGAGAAAAACATGAAGTTTACTCTCATCACATTCAACTAAAGAAAAGAATAAAATGCACACTTATTTTGGTATGCAAATCTATCTTACAATTTCAATCTTACAATACAGGAAAGTGGGGGAGAAGGGGATAAGCAGGGTGGGAGGGGATGAAGGAAGGGAGGGCAGGAGGGGGCAATTTGAATTCAACACTCTTGGAGAGGGACAGGATCAAAAGAGAGAACAGAAGCAATGGGGGGCAAGATAGGATGGAGGGAAATATAGTTAGTCTTATACAACATGACTATTATGGAAGCCATTTGCAAAACTACACAGATATGGCCTATATTGAATTGCCTGCCTTCCCAAAGGGAGTGGATGGAGAGGGAGGGATAGGGAGAAGTTGGTAGTCAAAGTTCTAGGAACAACTGTTGAGTAATGTTCTTGCTACTAGGAAATAAGAAATATGGGTAATGGGGAATAGAAAGTTATCTGGCCCTTCAGGTCAAAAGAGAAGATGGGGACAAGGGAAGGGAGGGATGATAGAAGAGAGGGCAAATTGGTGATAGGGGAAATTAGAATGCTTGTTGCATTGGGGTGGGGTAGGGGACAAATGTGGAGAATATTTGGAACCCAAACTTTTGTTAATATGAATGTAAAAAAGTTAAATAAATAAATTAAAAAATTTAAAAAAAAGATATGCTTTTCAGTGGCCAAGAGTTCTTAGGAAACCTGCAACCTTAGACGGTACAAGGAAAGTTTATATAGGATATTCTATAGTATCACTTGTACCAAATATGCTAACTAGGTGTTTTGGGGTGGTATTAGGGAGTGGTTAAAGAGTGGTCAGTTCTTAAAGGAACATGCACTTTTGATATGTACTACACAGGTATTTCACCCCAAATTCATCAAGAAACAGCCAAAGCGGGGGTGGTGGCTACATGGAGGTGTGATTTTAGGCCAGAAACATCACTAAGTCAACCAACCGTCAAGGTTGACCTGAAAAAATCAGGTTTCTCTCATCAATGTCTTGTTAGACAAGATTAATGTAATGAAGTATAGGTATGTCTAAGTCTAGGATACCTATGATTGGTCAGTGAGTAGTAAATGTCATTATGACCCAATACACAGCCCATTAAGCCAGTAGACATCTGGTTAAGCCGAATGAGTTCTATAGGTGCAGCTGGCTACTATAGCAGGAAGGGAGATAACGATTATTGCTGAGGCAAGCTGTGTCCTTGGGCTGGGGAGAAACAGTCTGAGATAGTATTTTGAGGCTAAAGGGAAATGTGAATTTTAAAGAGAAATGTGATTTTAGAATTGGGGCCCAAGTACATGCAACCAAGCACCCCATCAATACACTTATGGAAAATCCATAAAAGATTTGTCTTAACATCAAAGATCTTATCACTATCAAATGGTTCATAATCAGAAATATGTTATGTTTGAGTCAGGAAGACAGGAGTTCAAATTCCATCAGACACATACTAGCTACGTGTACCTGGGCAAGTAACAACCTCTGTTTGTCTTGGTTTCCTCAACTATAAAAGGGGATAACATCTCACAGCATTGTAAGGATAAAATGAGATAATATTTTAAAGCACTTAGAGCAGGACCTGACACATGAAGGAGCTATGTAAGTGCTTGTTCCTTTCTCCTACTCTGTTTTCCCCTCAAAGGAAATGATACTATAGAAGATTCATTGCCATATGCTTTTCTACTATACCTTAAATAACATGGGACTTTTCCATCTGCTTTTCAGCTGAAACTTCCTATACCTACATATGAGTTTGAGAGCACATTCTGTCTGCTTTTTAATTGTTTTCTCAGTGCTTAAAACACTACTTTTCACATAGGTAAGTACTTAATAAACTATTTTTCATTCATTCATTTAACCTCATTATTTGATTTGGGGATGTAACTGGTCAATGCCCTGCAAGAATAAAACTAATGAGGGGAGACGTAAAACATTTTACTTGTTCATCAATATTGAATCATGAGAAAATTGTTGACAACACAATCCTTTTCCAAAGGACACAGAAGTATACGCAACACTGTAAGAAAAGTCATTGATATTTAATCCAAAGCTAACCAATGGAAAGGGTGCAAAAAAAAAACAATAAAAATATGACATTTTTTCCTGGTGAAAAATGGTCAGTCTACTGGAGAAATAGATTATAAAGACAGGGAGATGGGAGAGTAGGTCAGAAAACTTTCTAAAACAGAAAAGTTTTCTAAATTTATTCCTCAAAAAAAGACAGAACGTTACCTCAGAGCAGTAGAAATAAACATGTGGTAAAGCAGTTGTTCACCTAACACAACTTGAAAAGACCCAGGAAAGATCTGACCCCAAGAAGCAGAGGTTAGACCTAAGTACAAACATCTCTAGGCCAACTCTGTGGAATCAACACCAACAAGCCCTGGGGGCAGCTGGGGTTGGAAGGCAGCCTCAGTCTTAGAAGCTTTCATCTCACTACAATGTGGGAGTCTGATGGCTGTGTGTTTGTCCTTCATTGCCTGAAGAAGACCACGCCATCAGAGAAATAATGACATGACTTGCACTTGACTTTGTTCTCAGTGAGGGAAAGCTGTGCAGGTCATCATCCTCACTTCTATTCCAGAGCCATCTGAATCCAGTTACCAGATATTCATCAGGATGACTGGAGATGACCCAGGATGAGGCAATTTGGGTTAAGTGACTTGCCCAAGGTCACACAGCTAGTGAGTGTCAAGTGTCTGAGGTAAGATTTGGACTCAGGTCCTCTTGACTCCTACTCTATCCACTGCACCACTTAGCTTCCCTAGTCTGATGTCTGCGGAGAAGATTGAAGGACCTTCCATTGCTGAGGGACCTCAAGCACACCTGTTCTGATTAGAGGCATCCCAGGCAGGCTGTGGTGACAGAGGAGAAGGAGTTGGTGAATATGGTAGCAGAGGTACAAGGATCCTACTGGCTGTGGTCACTTTCAGGAGAGTGGAGCCCTTGGTTTCAGTTCCAGGGCAGAAAGGACAGCTGTAGTTTGCAACCACCAGAGGGACCCCAGGGAGTAAGATTATTAGCAGGACTGCATGACCTGGGTTGCAGGTAGAGGGATTTTAGTCATGGCTTTAAAAGAGATGAGAGCTTAAGACAGAGCCCAGGAAAAGACCTCGAAAATAACAAGGAACCAAGTCTTAGGGCATCACTCCCCATAAGTCAGGACTAGAACTTGATCACACTAACAGATAGTAGATCACAACAACTATAATAATAACTACAAAAATAATAAAAATGAGCAAGCAAAGGAGGAAGAACCCAAACATAGATAACTACTATGAGGATAGAGAAGATACAGATTTGTATTCAGAGGAAGATAATGGAGCTAGAAAAACAAACAAACAAAAACTACTCCTTTTTCAGGGAGAAATGCCAAATGAGCCCAAGCACAAAATAATGAAATATAACTATTTAGAGAATAGATTTAAGAGAAGTAATATAAGAATAACTGGACTGCTTAAATATTATAATAAAAGAATTTTGATACAATGCTACAAGAAATTAAGGAAAATTTCCCTGAAGTTCTAGAACAAGAAGGCAAAGCAGAAATAGAAAAAAACAATCCACCTGAAAGAGATCTCAGGAAGGAAACATCTCAAAATATTACAAGCAATGTTCAAAGCTTCCAATTTAAGGAAAAAAATACTCAAGCAACAGGAAAAAAAATAAATAACATGGAGCTGCAGTAAGGATTACACAGGACCTAAGAGCTACTATCCTGAAGGACTATAGGTCTTGGAATACCATATTTCATTGAACAAAGGATCTGGGGTTTTGACCAAAGGTAACTTACATAGCAAAGTTAAATATAATCCTGAATGGAAAAAAAATGGACATTTGACAAACTGAAAGACTTTCAGGTATTTGTGACAAAAACATCAGAACTTAAGGGAAATTATGATATACAACATTCAGGAGAAATATAAAGTAAACATTAATAACCAATTATAAAGGACACAATAAAGTCAAATTGTTTACTTTTCATATATGAAAATATTATAAGGTTTTTTATGACTCATTTGTATTTAGATACACACATATAGACATACACATATATGTGTATATATACATGCATATACACACATGTAAATATGCATATAGCTATACATACATGTACACATACATGTGTGCTTGTATACATGTGTATATGCATGTGTGCACGTGTTTATATGTGTGTGAGTATGTGAATGTGTGTATCTGTATCTATATTAATATCTATGTCCATCTGTATATCTTCTAAATTCAGAAAGAAACAAGCAAGGGGATAGTGTGGGGGGAGGATAAAGGAGGTATTCTTAGAGCTGTGGGTAGGCAAAAGAATAGGTTGATAAGGCAATGGGTAAAAGTAAATTAGAAGAGAGAGGAGGGATAGAAGTAGGGTGAAAAAAACAGTGAGGGAAAATAGGAAGGAGAGAAATATATAGCAAGTAATTATAGCTTAGACTGTGGATGGGATGAATTTACCTATACAGTTGAAACTGATAGCAAATTAAACATTTGAATTCAGCAACATATTCTTTCAATAAATGCTATAAAATGAGAGATACACAAAAACATTAACAAAAAGGGTTAGGAGTGGAATTTATTATGTAGAAAAAGGAGGGGTGGTAATCATGATCTCAAAGTTAAAGCTAAAATAGATTAAATTAAAAGAGAAAAATAGAGGAATTATATTATGTCATCCATAGAATTCAATATCATATTAGACTATTTCAAATAAATAGGCAGTTCCAAATTCTTGAGAGTATGCCTGCCAAAACAGACATAGGAACTAGGTGAACATAAACACAAAACACTTTTTATAGAAATAAAGCAAGAACTAAATAACTGAAGTTGTATTTGCCATTATATATAAAGTCAATATAAAAATGACAGTTTTACCACACTAATTTATTTATGTAATGCCATCCCAATTAAATTGTTAAAAAGTATCTTACTGAATGAAAAAATAATAATGGAAAATGTATTTGGAAGGATAAATGATCAGAAACTTCAGAGACCGGGGAAAGAAAGATGTAAAGGAAACAGATTCAGTAGCATTAGACCTCAAACCACATTATAAAGGCCAGAGCATTCTTCAGACAATCTCTCAAACAGAATTATTCTCTCAAACAATCTCTCAAACAGAATTATTGAGTTGAAATAGTGCTAGGGTCCAGGAAATGATAAAGTGGTTGGATTAGCAAAGCATGAGAAGATTTGGACTTATGAATGAGGAACCTTAAGAGAAATAGATTATTGGTGGAGATAAGCACAGCATGCACTAACATATATGTGCATGAGTATATATGTATATGAGTATGCATATGTGTATATATATTATTAGAAATAACTATGTATGTGTGCATATATGTGTGAGTGCACACATGTATATGCATGTGTGCGTAAGAATGTAGTATGTATGTGTATTTCTGTATCTCCATATTTAATTGTTACCTTCTTTGGGGGCAGGGTGGGATAAAGTAAGAAGTACACAGCAGAGAAGAGAAGAAAACCTACAAGGAAGCTAAGAAAATATGGACAGACTTAAAGACAATGAAGTAGTAGCTATTATATATTCTTTCTTGAAATGGAAATTTATTGTTCTATATTGAATCCTCTCCTATGTACCACTGTGTACAAGGCAATGTTAGTTTATTTTCTTCTTTTCTTGTTTTATAATTAAGTTCAAAATTTAAAAAATACATATATATTAAAAAAGATAGGGATAGACATGGACATATGGTATGTTTAGTCTATGCATAAATATTCTTTAACATATATGTTATCATCATTATCAAATATTTGTATGTGGGGGTGTTCAGGAGGACTATCACCTCTAGTGTGATGACTTGCTTAATCTCTTTCAGGGCTTCTCGTCTACCTTTGATGTCCACCTGTTTCATCTACTTCTTCCCAGTGGCTCTAAGAAGCCATAGCATGGACAACAGTCAGATCCCTGTATAACTGTATCAGCAGGCAAGCTAAAGCAAGCTGAGGCCTCACATCTGTTGATGAGTTAGGATGTCTATCCCATATGTGAAGACTTTCCCCAGAGGAATGAGTGGAGGAAAATAATTTCTTCCAATGGCCACAAAGTAGGAACTGTGGTACACAAAGAGTTTGGTCAGACATCAAAGACAGCAAGATCATCCATTGCATCCCAGACCATTGTCATTGTCTTGACTTTTGTCTTGCCACTGGCTCCAGTGACTAAGGAAGAGAAAATGAGATTGAAGACATTGAGCAATTCTGTCTCACTTAAATTCAATACATCCACAAGTCAAGGTATCTTCAGTGATATTATTGGTCCTCTTTGAAAATGAATAAATAACAACAAAAACATATTATTGTTATTTATTATACATATGTACAGTACATTATATATGTTATATATTACATGATATGTTTACACATATAGATTAAGAATATAAACTTATCACCTTGAGGTATGTGCAATATACACACATGTGTGCATGTATCACATATATACTGTACATGTATGTCATATATGTAGAATATTTATATTATGTATGTGTGATATTTATATTATATATGCACAAGCAGTATATAAATATATGCCCATTTGTATGTAGTATCTAGTTAATACATTTGTATAAGTATCTATTATATATACAAATATGTATGTATTAATGTTTTCCTTTTTATGTATGTACACATATATGACTTGATCATTGAGACTGTGTAATCCTCCATTCTATTCAGGGATGGGAATTTGGGGTGAAACATATTTATGATTTAAAATCTTCAAAAGCAAATACAGTTGTATTAGAGTAATATTTTAGATGATTTAGGACTAAGCTTAATGCTATTTCTTCTTATTTCATGTGTGCTTTGGCAAATCTCTGGTATAATTTTGGCCATAAGACATATTTTGGGAATATAATTTTAATTTGGGGGCCTGTATTTATCTACCCATTCTCTCCATTTATTTATTTGTATCAGTTCATCAGCATAATGCTATATGTTCAATTACCCAGGTGGACATTGTAATCATAATTCCACTCAGTTATTTTTAATTACCTACTTGATGTGCGATTTGCTGAATCTGAATCATGTTCTGGGTGCATTAATAATTGCAGCCTGTCCAACGAACTGGTTCTGAGCACTATGCATTGCAGTGTTTTATCCAGCATTTTGTGGAATTAACAGAATCTGCTTTGTATTTCAGTATATGATGTAATGTCTCATATTTGCACATTGTTTAAAATGAAAAACAGACTTTCAGTACTCGCAAGCCCATCATTTCATTGGTTCTCATGACAGGTAGGGAATATTTGAGGCAAAAAATGAAATCACTTTCAACTGGTGGGCTTGATCAGAGCAGGTGACATTAAATAATTAACAAGTTCTCTTTCTAAAACACGCTCAATGCTTTAATTAATATTGCTTCTTAAAATAAGAGTTGTTTACCAGGGTTGCTCCTGAAAGCTGATTGCTGCTTTAAAAAAAAAAAAATCTGAGACATGACTATGCCCAAGGGATTGCTTTCACTTCATTGTTTATAATAACTACAAACAAAGAGCTGCAAAAGCTCATCTCACCATGAGGCATCCTGACAATCTGCCAGTTTAGCCACCAACAATAATGAGACTGGCACAAGCAATAAGCTCAGCACTAATCTAATGAGGGCCTGCTTCAATCGCCCATTGATATTACAGCAGCTGCTAAGCACCCGATGTTTAGGACATGCAAACAAGAGGTGTGTCTTCAACCAGTTGCAAGATAATTACCCCCACAATATGGCCTTGATAGTACACAGAAGCAGCAGCATCTTATTTCCCTATGAGATTTCTTAGAGACAGATCCTCTAGTTTTGAGCACATGCAAATACATACACACACACACACACACACACACACACACACACACACATACACTAATGAGGTCATCTTCCAAAATGAAAGTGGAGAAAAAAGACTCAGTTTTCCAGCAAGCATCCATGCAGATAGCAACATACATGTGATTTACAGGCTTGTGCTTATAAGGACTGAGTGATGTCACTTCCTTCACTTAGTTCCTGTGGTGAATGCAATTATGAACAGATGGGCAAATGACATGATTCCACTACTAATGAACTTCCCTACTGAGGGAGAGGACAGTGCATTACCCTTTTCTACTTCAGACTCTTAATTATCACTTTTTTTCCTCCCTTCTCCAGCATGATTATTACACAAGCAAACAACTTGGAATTTAAGTCATGTTGATCGAGGATTATGGACATTATTAACTGCCTGTGCTCTGGTTAGAAAGCAACAAATGCTTCAAAATGCCATAGAATGAGACATCTAATGAAGGCAGAGCTGACACATGGGGTCTCAAATTAAATATTTATATGGAAAGGAGATCTAAGTAAACATGTCATGTATTTGTTCAGGAATAAATGTCTCCTATTCCTTTGTTCTCTGCTTTAACAAATGAATCAAGTGAGGAAGGAGCATAATGAAAAAAGTAACCAAAGAAGGAAAGATTTTATTTCAGAAGTATACCCACATTTGTACATAAAGAACAAATTTGGTATAGAGTAGTTCATATCACTTTAGTGAGCTATTTTTATTACCTTTAAGAACCACTCACACCTTGACCAGTGTGCCCTTTAATGATATATAAATTGACTTCTAAGAAATAAGAAGTCTGACATCAAGAAAAATATGAAAAAACACACCATATTGGCCTCAGATCTTGTTCGGTGGGTAGATGAAGTCCCTTCAAGTCTACCAAGTTTCTAGTGACTCCAAGAAAAATTAATGCTTCCCTAATATGGAGATGCTTAAGGAAATATTGGTCCTGGCAAAGCAAGCTGCATTCTCATCAATCAGAAGTGCAACATCCTAGTATCAGAGCTTGAATCCCTGGTCAGATATGGAGGTTAAAACCCAAGACTATGTCAGCTTTATGATGGTTTGAATGTGAAATATGTCTATTTATGAGCATTCAGTGGTTCTCCCAAGGTCCAACTTAAGCTTTCTCCTTATTTTTTTCCTCTTGTTTTCTAACATCTTTAGATGGATAGGGGTCACTGATGACTGGAATAAATACTCTTGCCACTATTCATCTCTGGAATCCTCTGATGAATAGACACTAAACTGAGTTTCTAGAAATGGGACTCAGCATAAGGTTAGGTTCTGGAATGAGGAAGAGTATATCTGTTTTAATGAGAGTCAAAGCAAATAGTTTGAAGGTAGATAAAAGGGGATTTGACCTAAGTGACCTCTCTTGTGAGTTGGTAGCCACAAGTCTGGTTGAAAGACTAGACACACTATTACATGGCATAAACAAACTCACCTATCAGGATGAAAAATTTAGGCTATCAGGACAGAGATTTTGCAATTATTGATTTAAACAGTATTTTTATTTAAGTAGGTGAATGAGGAAGACTAAATCCCATGGAGGAGTTAGAGCAATAAGCATATTTTGACACATTTGGATTAACATTTCGAATGGCAAATAAATAATAATGAAATGTTTGGGGGGAAATTTAAAATAAATGGAGTACAATTCTTATTTGTATTTGATCAGTGACAAGGGATGTGTGATTGTTATGAACAAGGTCAGCAAGGTCATTTACTTATAAATTGTATGCTCATATTAATGTTCTGGATGGTCCTGCAAATTACATCCAGAAGCTATGATTTGAGAGTTTAATGAAAAAGGTACAAAGAAGTACACTAACAACACCTTAGTTTATTATTTTATTTGATATACACAGAGGAAAAACAAAGTTCATACTTTTAAATTTTGTTTAACAAGGTCATAGTGTCACTTGGGTTTTATGAAAAAATTAAGCCGTAACTGTTCTAGGCATGGTACATATTTAGTAGATTACCTTTCCCTCTAGTAGACTGTCTTCTACTGCCTTCATTGCTGGATTTTTTTCTTTTGACTTTTGAAATGATTATCAGTACCTCCACCTTGGAGGGAAAATGAAATTTGGAAATAAAAGATTAACATCAAATCAGGAATCAAGAATATATTGATGTGTTTAAAGTGATGAACACAAAATATGTTGCTTCTTATAGAGTCAAAACTTTTAAAAGTACTGTTGAAAAGGGCTATCATGTTTGAGTAAAAAATCCTTTGAATCAAAGGAAGTGAGGCTTCAACCATCAATATACTTTGAAAGTCCATCACAATATTCAAGATGAAACAATGAATTCTTTCCTCCAATGCATTTATCTTTAAGTAAATAAGTAAGTAATCTTTAAGTAACAGAAATATTTTTATGATGACCTCCTCCTTACTCTACTGTTAAAATCGCACACACACATATGTATGTGTGCATGTGTGTATGTATGTATGTATGTATGTATCTACCCATCCATCTATCCCTCTAATCTATATATCTGTCCATCTATAATTTTACCAGGCTTCTCAGAAACTATGATATAATACTATGCTCACCTAAATAATGACTTTGATGCCAAAGTAGTTATTATTCAGAGCTCACCCATGTCAACAAAATAAAAACTCTGATTTCCTATGTCCCTATAACTAACACAAAATTCCTATCATGATACAAATTGATGGAAACCTAATAGGAAAGAATTGAATTAATTTTAGATGTATGATCTGATTTCTTTTAGGTTTTGGCATATCTGTTTCTTGCATAGCTAATAGAACCTTGGAGCGTTAAATCTCTCCTTAAGTAAATAAGAAATTTAAAAATTGGTAATCTTTGTTGCCTTCTCAGTAATAATTTTAAAATCCTGCATTCCTTGAAACAACCAAACTACTACTTTCCTGAAAAACAATAAATATCTGCCTAAATAAATGATTTTGCTTATCAACAATATGTTCTTTTTTTCTCTAGTCTATATTCCTGTATTTTAAAAAATAAGAACAAATGATTTTTTCTGTGTCAAAAAATTAACAGAAAAATAAAATTTAGTTTTTCCTACAAAATGAATCATATGTTTCCAAACGTTTCCTACATTCCAAAGTTATAATATTTTAATCTTTTTAGCTCTCTCTATATGCTAATCAATCAATTAATGTTTGTCTAGTAACTAGTATGCCTCAGGTATTTACCTAAATGCTAGATAAAAATACAAAATTTAGTTAAATGATGGATACAAATACAAAAAGTGGCAAAAGACAATCCCCGCCATCAAGGAACTTACAATCTGGCAGAGTCAAGATGGCGGAGTAGAAAGACTCACATATACTAGCTCCAAACCCACAGCCCATGGATTTCCTCTAAAAAGAACTCCCAACAAATTCTGGAAGAGTGGAAGCCGCGCAGCAACACAGTGAAGGAGATTTCCATTCCAGAGAGCCCTGAAAAACCAATCCCAAAGGTCCATTGCGCACTGGAAAGGAGCTGAGCCCTGCCCTGCCCTGGCTGCGTGGCACTGAGAGGAGCAGATCTGAGCAGGTTTCAGGGACAGAATCTCCAGCGGCCACGAAGGTCCCTCCAACCACAGACTTACAGGTCAGTGAGAGAGACGGGCTGAGAGGGGAGTGGGGTGTCTCTGGGACTCAGGCCCCCTTGGGAGGCAGCGGAAGAGGCAGCAGGTGGTCAGAGGCTCCAGGAGCAGGCAGGAGCTCAGCAGGAGCTCCATCACAAAAAGGTCTCTGCACAAACCCCCTGAGGGAACTGAGCCTGGGAGGCAGCCCTGCCCCCCACCTGAGCACCAGGAATTAAGCTACCATTGAATAGCAGCCAGACCTGACTCCACAGGCCCTGAGGCTGGGGAGCAGCATTTGAATCTCCGACCCCAAGCACTAGCTGGGCAGACCTAGGCAGGGGTGGAGAGGACTCTCAGAAGTCAAGTAACTGGCTGGTAAAATGCCCAGAAAAGGGAAAAAAAAATAAGACCATAGAAGGTTATTTTCTTGGGGACCAGGTGATTGCGTCATTCCTCTCTGACAAAGATGACCAATGCTTACCATCAGGTAAAGACATAGGAGTGAAGGCCTCTGTATCCCAAACATCTGAAATAGATATCCAATGGGCTCAGGCCATGGAAGAGCTCAAAAAGGATTTTGAAAATCAAGTTAGACAGGTGGAGGAAAAAGTGGGAAAAGAAATGAGAGAGATGCAAGAAAAGCATGAAAAACAGGTCAAAAAGGAACTTGCAGTCTATTGAGCAAGATAACATGCAAATATACAAGCAAACTATGAACATGATTAATAGGAAATTATTAAGAGAGAGAAGTTACTAGAATTAAGAGGGGTTGGAGAAGTCTTTCAGTAAAATGCAAGATTTTAGCTGGGACTTAAAACAAGGAAAGCAGTAGTCAAAGCAGAGTATGGAAAGTATTCCAGTCAAGAGGGACAGCAATGCCCAGAGCCAAGAAATGAAGTGTACTGTTCTTAGAACAGCCAGGAATCCCATGTCACTGGATTGAAGTGTACATGTCTGTGAGCAAGGTATAAGAAGGCTAGAAATGTAGGAGGAGATATATTATAAAGGACACTGAATGTCAAATAGGACATTTTGTATTTGATCTTGTATAAGTAGCTTATTTAGTAGAGGGGTGGCATGATTGGTCCTATATTTTAGGAAAATCACTCTGATATTTGAATAGAAGATGAATTGGAGTGGGGAGAGAATTGAGACAGGCAGACCCTCTGATAGGCTTTTACAGTAATCCAGACGTTAGATGATGAAGACTTGTACCAATATTATGACAGTGTCAGGGGGAAGAAGGGAACATATTTAAAGGATATTGTAAAGGTGATATCTATAAGTCTTGGAAACAGATTAGATATCGAATTAGGGTGAGACACAATGAAGATTGCAGGAAGACTCTTCTGCTGTGAATTTGAGAAATTGGGATGATGATGTCACCCTCTAAAATAATAGATAAGGTAGAGGGGACAGATAATGACTTAAGTTTTGGAAATAGTAAATGGCCATCCATTTTGAGATGTCTAAAAGGCAGATGGAGATGCATGATCATAGGTCAGCAGAATCTGGGGTCATCATCTATATATGCTAATTAAATCATGGCAGCTGATGAGTTTACTCAATGAAATAGTAAAGAGTGAGAAGAGGGCTCAAGATAGTCTTTTAAGGACATCAATAATTAATAGACAAGATTTGGAGAAGGTTTCAGTAAAGGAGAGTGAGGAATAGTTAGATGGGTAGGAAGAGAGTGATGTCACACAATTTTAGAGAAAAGAAAATATCAAAGAAGATGGAGCCATCAGCAATTTCAAGGGCTACTGAAAGGTAAAGGAGAATGAGGATTTAAAAAGGCCATTGGATCTTGGTGATAAGAAATCATTAGTAAATTTGAAGAAAGGAGTTTCAATGGAATGATAAGATTGGAAGTCAAAGTACAAGAAGAGAGAAAGTGAGTGAGGGTAGAGAAAGTATATACAACAATAGCAGATAACTGTTTTGAGGAGTTTAACTATAAAGGGCAGAAGAATTCTAGGACAATATTGGGGAAAGAAGGATCAAGGGAATTTTTTTTTCAGGATGGGAGAGATCTGGGTATGTTTGAAGGAAATGAGGAAAATCTGCTGAAAAACATAAGAGTGAATGAAGTCACTTATACAGGTGGTAGGGTAGGCCTTGGGAAGAAGTAAAGATATTTCTTCATGTGAGACAAGGACAAAGGGGAACGCAAGGGCTCAAGACAACTGAGTGATAAAATATGAGAAAGAGGAGAGAAGAGGGAGCTCAAGGCCAATGGCTTGATATTTTCCTGTGAAATATGAGGCAAAATTTTTATCTGAACGGGTGGAGGGAAGGGAAATAATAGAGGTTGGGGAAGGGTTGAAATGGTTTGGAGGAGCCACAGAGGAAAATGGAAGGGAAATACAAGATTATCTAGAAGCAAGGAGGGCCCAGTTGAGATTGTGTAACATGAACTTGTAGTGCACCCAGTGTGAACCATTGTGTGATTTTTTTCCATCTTTGTTCAGTAGCATATTTGTAGGAGTGAAGCTAGCAAATGGTGAGAGTAATCCAAAGATTAGAAGTGGCTGGGCACATTCAATTTTTCTACTTAATAGGTGGGCTAGGTAATTTCCACTTTCACTCAATTTCCGTTATTACATCTCATTTGCAACCTGGTCCCAGGAAACACTTTTTGTCTTCTTATGCATTATTTCCTCTGTCATACAGGTTTACATGCTATACTTTAAAAAAAACAAAACAACAACACTGAATCTGTTATGTCTTTGATTTTGCCTTAACTGTCCCTCTTGGACATATTGGAATATTCTCCTTTTTTTATTTTTGCAAATTGGAATGCCTGGCTTCCTCTAGCCTTTCATCTATTGTATTATCTTGCTTCAACTTTGTTTTTTGTATTTATTTATGTATGTAAAATTTACATATGAAAATTTCTGACAATGAAAACTCCTTACACTTTCAGGTCTTACTAGTTAACAAAGAGGGACTAAAAATTTTCTAAGATCCTCACACATCTCAAATCTATTCAAAATATGAATTATGAACAAAAGACAAAATGCTTTCAGCTACTTCCGTGGTCTAAGGCATAAAAATCCCCAATAAGATAACAATACAATTAATTAGGAGCAAAAAAGGCAACCTAATCCCTTAAAGGCTTCCTCTGAACCTTCTATAACCCTCTCCAGTGACACAAAGGTGCTACACAAGCTCACCCATGGGATTTCAGTTCAATTTACATTGTGATTCAACTCTCTCCTTACCACCTCCAACCACAACCTAGTATTGAAGAAAAACAAAGACAGAAACTCCCCCTAATAAGAATAGTTGGATGACAGCTTTCTTTTGAACTACAGATTTGAGCTGAGGAACAGAATAAATTGGGAAGGACAAGAGTAAATATGTAAATATGTTTGGCTGCATGGCATCCCATCACATGTAAGGAAAAGAGCCCAACATCTAGATGGGTCAATATTGTCATACCAGATGTCATTTATGATAGAGACTGAAACTGGTAAAACATGAGTTACCAACCTAGAAGGAGACTGAGAAAGCATAAGGTTTAACCTCTAAGAAAATTATCATCAAAGCTGGTGACAGAAAATGAGCAAAAGGGGAATGTAAGGGAAAAAATAAAAGACTGAAATCAGCAAAGATCTCAGAAGGAATCATTAGTGACCTTGAGTATAAGCCGATAAACTATCAAGGAAAATACTAATCATAGAAGGGTATATGGTCTCCAGATCAGCTAAATGGGTTCTGTAATAGCAAGTAAAGCAGAATCTCTTGCTGTTTTTGTTTTAGTATAATCAAGTATAATGCCTCTATTTGAATGCAACTGATGAGGATCTTTCCTACTTATTGTCTGGCCTGGCCAGATTTTTAAGAAGGTGTGGACCTGAGACACTGGCTCTCAAGTGATGTGATGCCCTCTGGCTCAAAAAGTGTATAAAGTCTTGGAGGTACAGCTTTGTTTTGGGGCTTAATTTTAGTAAGAAGTTTTGAGTGCCAGATAAGGACTCTGGGAAGCTGCTAAAGAACCCTTCAGCTTTGAGAACCCACACATCGTGCTTCCCTCTCGAGTAACTGGTCAGACAGCTATACCTGTCTGTTGTTGAATTATTGACAGACAGAGGAATCTGTTTATGTTGATTACTTTGGGGTTCATGGTTTGATTCCCCTGATTGAGGTGAATGATATATGTGCTTCACTAAAGGATTGATACACGTGCTTGGTTAACATGATTGTTAACCCCTCAAAAGTTGCCTTTCCTTTATGAATGCAGATATAAGGACCTGTGATAGCAAGTCCCCTTGTGTATGTTGGGGTGCTTACTTATACAGGTTCAGATATCTATGAAGAAGTATTACAAAACAAGGAAAAATGAATTAAGTCCCAATGAGACTGAAGATGTCATGGATTCCCAAAAGAGTGCTGAACCACAGCAAGATCTCTTTGAATGGCTTAAAAGAGAGATCAGACATGTCAAAAGGGAATTTATAACTTATACTGCAGAAACTGTCAGAATAGAGAAACTTGAAGCCATGGAAGAAAGTTTCACCAAAAAAACAAAAGAGGGAATAACTGATTGGGAATGCAAATGCATCAAACTATCTGAATGAACAGAAGCAAAAAATAACAATGTTAAAAAGAAAAATTTAAAAATACATGATCAAGCAAAACAAAATATATTCATCTTGAAGTCAAGTTGTGTAACGACCCCTTAGAAATTTAAAGTCTCTCAGAAAAACAAACTGAGTAAAAAAGCTAAATACCACAAAGCAAAAAATAACGCAAGAAAACTATCTAGTACTTCTGAGCACAGAAAACAAAGTACCAACTGAAAAACCCCACAGATAGCTTCCAGAAAAAAAATTGCAAACTCCAACACACACACACATACACACACACATATATGTATATATATATATATATATATATATATATATATATATATATATATATATATATATATATATAAATGTAATTAAGCCAATAATAACCAATAAATTCTGAGAGCAACCAGGAGAAAGATGTCCAAATACAAAAGAAAAAAAAGTTGACATTTTACAAGAATATTCCCTAGCCATCAGAAATTTATGGAAAGAAAGGAATGGTGTGTTCAAAAGGGCAAAAGTATTCAAAACACAATCCAAGTTTCCCCACTCCATGATCTTGAACTTAATCATTGCTGAAAAAAAGATAGATGGAAGGAGAAATTATAATGCCCTTAGCATGAAAATGAGACTTGAAAAAATTATTTGTTTTCTGAACTCCTTGGAAAGCAGAAATACAAGAAAGGCAAACAAATAGAGCAACCAAGGAAAACAACACCAAAATAACAATGGAGAAAATACTAAGAAATTTCCTTTTATAGACTGCATAAAAAGACAAGGGGAAAAAGAGAAACAAAATTGAAGTGAAGGTATAAAAACAGACCTGAAGTCTCATGAACTAAAACACCATAATACTCTGCCTACAAAAGAGTCATTTATTCTAGTACTTAAATGTAAAATGAGAAGACACATGAACAGGGAAAAGAGAGGAAGAAAAAAGAGGTAAGTATATAATGTATCCTGGTTCAAAAATTGACCATGAAATGAAATAAATTTGCTTCTGTAGTCTCTCAGGAAGTACAGTACCTAAAGGCAAAAGGACAAGGAGAAAGAGAGATTGAAGCTGGGAAAAAAGAAATAGAGAAATCTTGTTTCATTAGTGGAAGTGCCCTTATTTCCTTGTCCCCCTAGAGACTGCTGCCTTCCCAGTCAAAATCACCTTATATTTACTTTGGTAGGTGTATATTTCTCTAAGGAAAAAAAATGACCTGAAATCTGTAATTTTTTAATATTGATAAATGTATTTCAATATAATTAATTTTATAATTCTATGTATTTTATTTTATACATTTCAAACTATGATTCAGAAAACATGTCTATAGGCATAACCAGGCTGCCAAACATGGATACCACACAAACACACAAAGGTTAAGAACCCCTGATTTTCAGGTAGCACCTGAGTTGTTTTTTTTCCTGAGGCAATCAGGGTTCAATAACTTGCCCAGTGTCACACTACTAGTAAGTAGTATCTGAGATCATATTTGAACTCAGATCCTCCTGACGTGAAGCCTCTATCCACAGCACCACCTAGTTACTCCTTGAGCTGTCTTAAAAGAAATTAGACCAAAGGTGAGGACAGAATGGAATCAGACTGTAGGGGAAAACCAATCAAAAGGTACAGACTCTGGAGACACAGTTTTATGAATTAGAAGGTTAGTTTGCTCTAATTACAGATCATGTGAAAGGGTATAATGTTTACTTAAATTGTAAATGTAGGTTGGAACAGGTTTTAAAGGTTCTAAATGTCAAAGTATATTTAATTTCTGCTATGAGTGATAGGGAATCACCGGAGATTTCAAAGTACAGAAATGACATGGTCAACTATGTACTCCAGGAAACAAATTGTCCTTGATGTAGGATTCATGAGTACCAATTATCTGTTGCTAATTGTCATACAGTAAAGGTTAAAATAAGCAACTAATTAAAATACAATAAAGACTAAAATATGAAGAAGAGAAAAATGACCATGACTTTACCTTTAGCCTGGACAAATAAACCACTGATTCTGAAAACTTGGAAATAGTTGTAACCAGAACTACTGACTCTTATCACTTATCACTCTTTCTTCAAAAATTTAACCAAACTAAAGCAACTAAAAGGAGTGATCCAAAATAATACAGAAACTGCTGTGGCCAGCAAACTTTCATCTTTTTGCCAAGCAGAGAATCGTGGTAGCCAATTCACTCTATAATACAACTCATTTATAAAATTCTACAGTGGAGCAGTGTGGATGTATAAAGAAAAAATAATTTGCAAAAGCACAAATATGTTTAAACAAAGCTAAATATGAGATCTGAATGGGACACATCATTCTGAACAGATTAATAACTGGTGCTGTAAAGATTTCAACAAATACATATGAAATGGATCCCATTTTTAACGTCTATAATAAAACACTTTCCATATCTGTGACAGAGAAATCAACCACATTTTAGCTCTAATAATTCAGTGGTTAAAATATTATATAAACAAGTACAAAGGGAACTTAAAATGAAATAAAGAAGAGCTTCTGAGGGAGGATAAATATACACAGAGTTAAGTAGGGATATGAATCAATAGTTATGCTGGTGGTAGTAGTCTTGAAAGTACTGGGTTTAGTGTTCAAGATTTTTCAAGGATAGTGAGGTACCCAAAGGATAGAAAAGAAAAATTAGATCACATCAATGACTAAATAAATAAACAAACCCAAAGGAATATCAATAACCATGGAGCTCCATGACTACTATTATATTTATAAAATCTTAATGAGATTGTTTTACATGAATATTGAAGGCATATTCAATGAAAAAATGAAACAATAGGCAAGATTTTAGATATAATTCTCTATAATAAATTATAACTTCATATTTGTGCAATAGACAATGATTAATAGCATATCAGATTTTGCTATGTTTCTTGTTTGCTAATTACAAACAATTATAACAATAAATAGTATTTCATTCAGTAAAGTAAAATTTAGTCCAAAACTCAGTGACACAGCAGCATTTAAATATATTTCAAAATCATTTAAGATTCATTAGGCAATACAGGCATAACAGTGAATCAGTCCAATGGTAATTTGATTCTTTTATGATTTCTCTTAGAAAATAAGCACCAAGCAAGGGATAAAAAATGCAGAGTACAAGATCATCACAGGCTTTCATGAGTATACATCATAGAAGACCTTTTACTCAATATGTATATGAAAACAGAATTCCCTGTAGATTATAAAATGGTCTAAATGTTCCTGGTTTATTAAATATTGGGTTGAATGAATCAACCTACAAAACATTATAAGACGTCATCAATTTGATTAGTTATTTTTTAAAAGATATTGACCTTAACAATACACATAGAAAACAAACAGAATAGATGAAAATATCTATTCTGTGAACTATGAGAGACAGTTGGATAATCAGTTCACTGAGTCAGGCTACATATTTGGGAGAGGCAAAGGAGATGGACAATACACTAAGTTCAGAATTTAATAGGAGGAACAGTGTAGGTTAAGTCATATTTTTGAAATTGTTGAATTGCTTATTTTCCCTTGCAATTCTCCAGTCATTGTTTTATAATTAAAAATAAATAATATTTATTTTTCCCATTTACATAATTTTTAGCATTTATTTTTAAAGGATTTTGAGCTTCAAATTTTTATTTCTATCTGTGCTCCTTTCTTCTGAAAATGTTAGGCAGTTTGGTAGTATTTATACATATGCTATCATATGTAAACATATTCCCGTATTATTCACAGTTGTGAAAGAAGAAATAGAGCAAGAGGAGAATAAAAGATATGAGAAAAAAAACAGTTGTGTTAAAAAACAAAAGTATGCTTCAATCTCCATTCAGAGTCCATCAGCTCTCTTCCCAAATGGGTAGCATTTTCTTTCATTAGTACTTTGTAGTTGTCTTGGATCATTGTATTGCTGAGAAGAGCTAAGTCATTCATTGTTGATCATCATACAATGTTGCTGATACTATGGACATCGTTTTCCTGGTTTTTCTCATTTCACTTTGCTTCAGTTCCTAAAAGTCTTTCCAGGTTTTTCGGAAATCTGCCTGTTCATCATTTTGTGTTGTCCAACAGGATTCCATTATATTAATATGTTATAGTTTGTTCAGTCATTCCCCAATTGATGGGCATCCTCTCAAATTTCCAATATTTTGGCATCACCAAAATGGATACTATAAATATTTTTCTGCATGTAGTTACTTTTCCATTTTTTGTGATCTCTTTGGGATGCAGACCAAGTAGTGATATTGCTGCATCAAATACACTACTGTATAGCCCTTTGCACATAGTTCCAAATTGCTCTGCAGAATGATTGAATCAGTTTACAACTCTACCAACATTCACTGGTGTCCAAATTTTCCCATGTCTTCTTCAGCATTTATCATTTTCCTTTTCTGTCAGAATAGCTAGTCTGCTGGATGTGAGGTAGTACCTCACTGTTGTTTTAATTTGCATTTCTCTAGTCAAAAGTGATTTAGAACACTTCTTCATGTAACTATAGATAATTTTTATTTCTTCATCTGAAAACTCCCTGCTCAAGTCCTTCATCCATTTATCGTGACTTGTATCCTTGTAAATTTGACTCAGTTCTCTATGTATTTGAGAAATGAGGCTTTTATCAGACAATGACTGTATAAATTGTTTCTCAGCTTTCTGCTTTCCTTCTAATCTTGGTTGAATTGGTTTTGTTTGGACAAAAGCTTTTTAAAGAAGTTAATACAGTGAAAATTATCTATTTTACATTTTGTAATTCTTTCTATCTCTTCTTTGGTGATAAATTCTTCACTTCCCCAGAGATCTGACAGGTAGACTATTTCTTGCTCTTCTCATTTGGTCATGGTATACCCTTTTATGTCAAACTCATGCCAAAGATATGTCAAATCTAACTTTTCTATTATTCTATTTACATCCTTAGTTTCTTTCTTGTTTATTTTTTGGTTGAATTTAACAAGTTCTGCAAGGGGAGAGGCGAGGTTCTGTATTGGTATAGTTTTGCTTTCTATTTCTTCCTGTAACTTATTTAACTTCTTCCTTAAGGATTTAGATGCTACACCATTTGGTACATATATATACATATACATATATATATATATATATATATATATATATTTAGTATTAATATTATTTCATTACATATTGTACCTTTTAGCAAGATGTAGTTTTGTCCTACCTCTTTTAATTAGATCTATTTTTTGCTTTTACTTTCTCTGCGTCTAGGATTGCTACCTCTGTGTTGTTGTTTTTGTTGTTTTTAATTTCAGCTGAAGCATGATAGATTTTTTTTCCCATCCCTTAACTTTACTCTGTGTGTGTCTCTCTTCTTCAAGTGTTTCTGGTAAACAACATATTGTAGGATTCTGGTTTTATATCTATTCTGCCATGTGCTTCCATTTTATGGGAGAGTTGATCCTATTCACATTACAGTTATGACTACTACCTCTTTATTTCCTTCATCCTTTTCTTCCTCTTGTTTGTCCTGTATCTTCTTTCACCCTTTTCCTCCTTACCACTATTTTGCTTTTGTCCACCACCTTCCCTGATCTTCCCTCCCCTTTCAAAGTCGTTCTCCTTTATCTGATCACATCCCCTCCTACTTCCTTGTAAGGTAAGACAAATTTCTATATTCAACTGATTATGTATATGATTCTCTCTTTAATCAAATATGCACAAGAGTAAGTTTCAATCTATATTTGTTGCCAATCTTACAAACTTCTCCTCCATTGTCATAGGTCTTTTGCCCCTCTTCATGTGAAATAATTTACCCCATTCTCAATTTTCCAATGCAGCATCAGAGCTCCCCTAAATATCCCCAACTCAGCAAACTGGGAGAATATCCTGAGCTCTAGGGAGATGAAGCCTGAAACCACCAACACAAGGGCCCCAGGTGTGCCTTAGCATGGCCAGGGTAATTGGGAAGACACTAGCACAGACAGGATCACAAAATGCTGAGCTTGCCTATGCTCTAGTTCAGCATAGGAGACCTCCTGTGACTAGAACACTCCTCTTCCACACTTAACACAGCTAGCTCTAGGGTAAACCTGGGGAAACCCCAAAACACTTAACCTGGCCTCTGCTTTCCAACCCCAGCCTTTAAGCTCACCACCAGGTAAACTGCAGCATTTTAGCTTCTATCTGAAAGAACCAGAGGTCACAACACACAAAACCTCACATTTTAGGCACAAGAATTATGGGACACAGACCCCTGTACCCCAAATAGAGAGATCTATTTTAAAGGTCAGGAAAAGGGTGATCACCATGAGTAAGAAGTAGAACAGAAAAGAAAATACCATAGAATCTTTCTATGGGGACAAGGACCAAAACATGACAGCGAAAGGGGACAGCATTGAGACTGTACTCCCATTTGAAACTTTAGAAGGGAATACGAAGTGTTCTGAAGCACAAAGAGCAATCTTGGAAGAGCTCAGAAAGAATTTTAAAATTCAAGTTAGAGAAATAGGAGAAAAATTGACCAATGATTTTAAAAATATGAAAAAAAGAAATCACAGACAAATTTAAAAGGAAAATTGGACAAATGGAAAAGGAAGTATAAAACCCAATTGGAGAAAATAACTCCTTAAAAGGAACAACTAGGCAGATAAAAAAAGAGATGCAAAAGTTAATTGAAGAAAGCAATTTGATAAAAACTAGAATCAGGCAAGTGGAAACTAATGACTCTATGAGACATCAAGAATCAATCAAACAGAATCTAAAGAATGAAAAGATAGAAGAAAATGCAAAATATCTAGTTGGAAAAACAATTGACCTGTAAAATGGATCCAGGAGAGAAAAAAATCTAAGAATTGCTGCTTTACCAGACAGCCATGATGTAAACAAAAACCTGGAGAGTATCTTCCAAGAAATCATCAAAGAAAATTGTCCGGAAGTCCTAGATCCAGAGGGCAAAATTGCCATTGAAAGAATCCACCATTCACCTCCTGAAAGGGATCCCACACCAAAAACACCAAGGAATATCATTGCCAAATTCCAGAACTATCAAGTGAAGGAGAAACTACTGGAGGTAGTCAGAGAGAAACAATTCAAATATCAAGGAACTACAGTCAGGATCACACAGAACCTTGCAGCTTCTACATTAAAAGATCAAAGGAATTGTAACACAATATTTCATAAGGTAAAGGAGATGGGACTACCACCCAGGATCAATTACCCAGTAAAGTTGAGCATCATATTTCAGGCAAGGAAATGGACATTCATGAAATAAGGGATTTCGGGGGCGGAGCCAAGATGGCAGAGTAGAAAGACTCACATATGCTAGCTCCGAATTCACAGCCTATAGATTCCCTGTAAAAAGAACTCCTGACAAATTCTGGAACAGTGGAAGCCACGCAGCAACACAGTGAAGGAGATTTCTGTTGCAGAGAGCTCTGAAAAACCGACCTCAAAGGTACCCCAGACGGGAGCAGAGTCCTGTCCTGCCGAGCGCTGCCCTCCCCCGCCCCGGCCACGCGGCACTGAGAGGAGCCAGCAGAGCCCAGCAGGCGGCAGGGACCTGGATGTCCGGGTGGCCGCGAAGGTCCCTCCACCCACAGACGCACAGGTCAGTGAGAGAGACGGGCTGAGAGGGGAGCGGGGGATCTCCGGGACTCGGACCCCCTGGGAAGCGGCCACTGCGGCAGAGGCTGAGGCAGCTCGACCAGAGGCAGAGGCAGCTCAGCCAGAGACTCCGAGAACAGGCAGGAGCTCCACCCCA
>CM053770.1:422330389-422355555 GCA_028658325.1 Potorous gilbertii | reverse complement strand
TGGCTGAGCTGCCTCTGCCTCTGCCCCGGCCACCGCCTCCCGAGGGGGTCCGAGTCCCGGAGATACCCTGCTCCCCTCTCAGCCTGTCTCTTTCACTGACCTGTGTGTCTGTGGGTGGAGGGACCTTCGTGGCCCTGGAGATTTCAGGTCCCTGAGGCCTGTTTGGGTCTGCTCGCTCCTCTCAGTGAGGTGTGGCCAGAGCCGGGGGTGGGGACCGCTCCGCAGGGCAGGGCTCTGCTCCTGTCCTGAGTACCTTTGCGGTCAGTTTTTCAGGGCTCTCTGCCGTGGAAATCTCCTTCACTGTGTTGCTGTGTGGCTTCCACTGTTCCAGAATTTGTCAGGAGTTCTTTTTACAGGAAATCTATGGGCTGTGGATTCGGACCTAGCATAGGTGAGTCTTTCTACTCCGCCATCTTGGCTCTGCCCCTTGGTCTAATTTTTAGAAATTCTGTTGGTTGGAGAGGTTTCTCTACCTCTTGTTATAAGCTGTTAATTTCCTTCCTAATTCACTCTTCCATCGATCCCATTTTTCCCTTTTCATTTCTTGTGCTCTTATTTTGTTTATTTTAAAAACATCATTTTCCCCTCTTTTAAAATTCTGTTTTCATCTCTTCCAGGAATTCTATTTGAATTTGTATCTATAGTGTGTTTTTCTTTGAGACTTGTAGAAGATTTGAAGTCATTATATTTTTCTGCGTTTGGGTCTTGAGCTTCCTTGACTCTGTAATAACTTTTTATTATGAGATTTGTTTTTCTCATTCTTTCAGTCTACTTCCTGATTGTAGCCTGTACTTTAGCGCCAGGATTGGTGTACTTGTGAAGTGAATGTTTGTGCTGTTTCTCTTGCTAGTTTCTTGAGGATATTCAGTTTTGTGTTATCCTAGGATGTGGACCATCACCAGTTTTGCCACTGGACTCCAATGACTAGAGGAGTGAGTGTGGCTAATGACTCTGTGCATCTCTATCTCACTTGATTTCAATTCATCAGCATATCGGAACATCACCCTCAAGATATCAATAGTCCTCTTCAAGAATGGAAGATGAACACTAATCTATGAGTAGTAGTGCTGTCCTCTTGGGACCCAATCTGCCAGTTCAAGTTGGAAAATGTTATTATTTTTCCTCTTCCTCCTCTCCTCTTATATCTCCTTCTTCTTTATTGTTTCCTTACCACCTGTGGTCCCCATCTCTACTTGGGATGTCATACCCTTATAGGTGGGTGCTCTGTCCAAAAAACATAATTTTGGAAGATATCTTGGGATTTGGAGGCTAGATTTTTAAAAATATTTTGTTTTTCAAAAAACTGGAACAATTTGCTTTCTCCTCCAGTTTTCCTTTATGATTTCTTGAAATACAGCTCTGAAAAAACAGGCTTTTAAAAAGCTCATTGTGATTCAAAAAGTTACTTAACTAAACTTTAAACCCAAATCACTATGGCTTTCATTGAATAACCAGTTATTGGTCCCAGTCAAATTGTCTCTTGCTCAATATTTGTTTTTTGATGGCTTAGAGTGAGTATAAATGTAAATATTTTTTGTTCTGATCAGAAACTCCAAGGGTCTTTTCCTCTCAGATTGATCCTTTTGTGATGGTAAACTAGGACGCCCTTTGTATCAACTCTTTGCTAGTCCTTTAAGCTATTGAATGAGCATCACTCAGAGGAACTGAGACCTGGAAAATACTTTAATTTCAAAAGGTTAAGGCCATCCACTGCATCCTGAGCCATCACCAGTCATCTTGATTTTTGTCTTGCTCCTTACTCTGGAGAAGCTAGTGAACCTGATGACTTTGCACAGGTCTGCCTCACTTAAATCCAGTTCATGAACATGTCCTAGATATCACTGTTGTGATGTCATTGGACCTCTTTGATAAGGAAAGATAAACAACAATTCCAGGATTTAAAGGACAGCATACACTGGAGAACTGCAAGTTTGAGGGCTCCCAAAGTGGTTTAATATGAGGCAAATCTAATTCTTTCCTCTCTGGTTTGAAATATAGCAGGTATATGGGTTGAGCTATTTGGAATTTAGCTAATTTGGAATTTCAGTAGACTTCTGTTGGATCTACCATTATCAACCAGTTAGAAAGCTCTTCTTTTCAGTGACAGAGCTATATATTCCATTTGATAAGAGATTTCTGTCCTATTATTCCACTAAGTTTCAGACTGTGTTAGAAATTGGAACTATTTGCTCATTCCTTGAAACCAGACACATGTTGCTTCTGAACTTACTCCTCATATGGTATATATGCTAGGTACTACAAGACTTCCTTACTCTGCTGGAATGCCACTCTTGGGCACTGATCCCCTGGGAAGTTTGCTTTGGCTATGTGACCTAGTACTGGGTAGTAAATGACTTGGTTGAAATTTGGCACCTCTTTCTACACTCACACAAATTGAGACCCATCTGTCCTGGGTATGGACCTCTTACTGCCCTGGTACACAATATTTTCTTATAGTCAGAATGCTCCAGAATGGTTTGCTCCTGGCCAGACTCTGACTCTAGCGACCACAGATCTCCTTATGTAGCTCTCTTTACTGACCCAGACTGAAAAAATGTGATTCAATGAGCCCTGTTTTTTTTCTAAATGTTCATATGTTTCAGTATCTATTGATGTTTTCTTGGTTTCCCTTTTTTGTCATAAGATCTGATTTTTCCACACTTCTTAAAATTCATTTTTTCAGATAATTTGTGAATAAATTTTCCACTGCCCTGAAATTGTATTGCCTCCAACACATGGATTATCAATTTACAATAGGCTCATTCTAGCTCCTTTTGTCAATTTTTCTTTCTTCAGTGTCATTTTCAAATTTTATATCAATCTAAGCAAGATTTGATGACCAAATCAAAATGTGGTGGATCTACTCTGCTGATTGTTGAAAAAGATTTGTTATAGAAATTCCTAGAAATGTTCCCATGTTTCATGTTTCTTATCCTAATAGTTTCATAGATGAGTTTCTTCAGGATATTTTTGCTTAGTGGAATCTTTCACCATGCTTGCTTTAAACATTTTTCCCTCCTCTCTTCACTATTTTTTTACTATTGTTTAATGAAATAATGATGTTCACAAACTTTCACCATCTATTTCTATTTTAAAAATTAGTTTCTTTTCTAAACATGTTCTGTATTTGGATGTCATCTGTCTCTTCATAGATGATTTCTCTTTTCTGGGATTTATTCACAGTAAGTTCTCTTACTTCTCCTCCTACCTGCCTGACAATTCCTTCCCATTCTCTTTTTCTGAATTGTCATCTATATCTGTTGTTTTTCAGTTGTTTCAGTCATGTTCAACTTCTCATGACCCTATTTGGGGTTTCCTTGGCAAAAATATTGAAGCGATTCATTATTTCCTTCTCCAGTTCATTTTACAGATGAGTAAACTGAGGCAAACAAGGTTAAGTGATTTGCCCTGGATCACACAGCTAGTAAGTATCTAAGGAAGGATTTCAACTGGGTCTTCCTGACTCCAAGAGTAGCACTTAATCTATTGTATTACCTAGTTGTCCCTGTCATCTATATAGGATGCATCAAGCAATGTGCCTACAATCCTAATGAGGGCTATACCATTCTAGTGAAGCCCAAACCAGATTAAAATGCAATTAGTAAGTATTTAGCAAAATAAAAAAAATACAATAAAATGTAGATAATTTTAATATGTGATTTTCTAATTTGATATATACCTGTGGATATCCTTATATATGGTTTAGTGGCCTTCATTTATATTTGTTATTTTTTTTGATAGATTTTTTTCAGACAAATTTCTAGGTAAGCATGCCAAAACCATTTGTACTTGTGAGGATGACTTTTGAACCCATATTAAGCACTATAAGTTGTTGTTGTTTTTAATCTACTTAATTTTATGTTATTATATTCAGTCCAACATTCTACTCTAATAAGATCCAGGTATATTTTTTTTGCCTCTCATCCAATATGATAGCTATCTCTGTCAGGTTTATGTTTGTTGCAAATATGACAGACTATCTCTGATTTTGCCCAAAGAACTGTTAAAAATGTTCACTTGTATGGGCCCAAGGAAAGATTCCCTAAGCCTCTCTCTACTGAAATTCCTGTATAAAGATGACATGGAAGCCTTAAGGAATACTTATTGAGTTTTATCACCAAGCCAGTTCTAAATTTAATAGAAGTCTATAATAGCATGAGAAACTTTATGAAATGTGTTGGCAAAAATCTAGACAAACTCTATCTACAATATTTGTCTTGATTAACCAGACTAGTAACCCTGTCATCAAAAATGAAAATAAGGATAATCTGGCATGACTTGCTCTTAATGAAACCATCAGTCCTTTTATGATCATGGTTCCCTTTTCTAGATTCTTACTAGTTATCTCTTTAATGTTGTATTATAGAATGTTCCTAGGCATCGAATTTAAATTTCTTTCCAGTACCACTAACAACACTGTCAATTTCCACAAGTTCTATCAGTACCCTAAGGTGTAATTCACTTGGACCAGATGCCTTAAATTTGTCAGGGAGAGCTACTTGTTCTGCCTTTCTTTATGTATACCAAGTATCAAATCTCTATTGTCCATTTTGTTCTGCCCTTTTTTTCCAAAGATATATTTCTTATAAAAAAGAAAAGTTTGAACTGATCACTTCTGCATTCTGTCTGCTGTCACTTGTTATTGTCCCATTAGCTTAAAGGTGTCAAGTCAACCCCTTTCTAATGGTCATCATTTCACCCTATAACCATGCAATTAAACAAATTGGCAAAAATCACTCTGTTTTCATTGGTTCTTAGTCTAGACTCATTTATATCAGTAAGTAAGAATCTAACTCAGAATAGAAATTTACCTTAGAGTTCCTCATCCTTTTGAAGGATAAGATTATCACTAAAGGAAGGCAGGAAGGTATGCTGATGTTTTTAACAATTTCAAGCATATGGAATATGTATCATCACTCCTTTTCTAACTCTTTTTTAGGTTTCTTCTCCTAATTAGAATGTGATTCCCCTCAAGGGAGTGTATGTAGCTGCTTATATTTGTCTCCTTTGTGCTTAGCATAATGCTTTGCAAATAATAAAAGCTTGTCAAATGTTTTATTATTCATCAATAAATTCAAATGTTTGAATAATTAAAGTCACTTATGTCTACAACATCATTTCTAAATGCCAGAATTTATATTTTTTTCCCTCTGAACTCATCTGTTTCTTCTTTCAATTCAAGTGAAATTTGAAGAGTATAGCATACTCAATAGACAAAAGTACTTTGGTTTCTTCCTCATTAATCTTTACCCCAATGCTCTCCATTATGCTTCTAAGCTCCAGTCAAGGAGGATCTATATTATTCATAATTCTTTGCTACTAAAAACAAATACTATTATAAAAATCCTCATGCATTAAATGGACCTGTATTTTTATCATTGATCTCTGCCAGTGAAATCTAGCACTGTGGTGTCTGAATCAAAAAATATATAAAAACAACAGAATATTTTTGTAGTATAGAAGTAATGAACATCATAACTCCAGAAAAGTAGTGTCATATTGTTTTACAAGAATGGAACAGATCTTTTTTGAAGCAGAGGGTAATATTGCAGAGGAAGGTAAACCCAAACTGATCTCTAGATTGTGTTTTTGGTAATGCAACTATAGATGATGGTAGCTTTTCAAGAAGCATCAAGGAGAAAATGGTGTGAATATTCTGTGTTCTTAAGAACTATACCTAGAAAATAATTGCAGTAAGCTGAATTTTAGTTTCACTAGCTATTTTGTTTTTGAAAATTTTCTCTGAGTAATTTCAGGATCTTCAAAGGTGAGAGGGTGTTCTTAGAATTCAGTTAACAACTAAAACCATGAGGAAAGATTCAATTTTGGGAAATTGAACATACCCCATCTCCTCCCCAGTAGGAAAAATACAAAAGCTGAAACTTGATATTTTTGAATTGCTAATGGCCATCAATTAATTACCTAAATGAAAGAAGGCCCTCTGATAGCTTTAAGGAAGTCATATTTGTGAAGGGGATTGTGTGAAGAGAAGAACTGTTCTCTTTAAAAAGCATTTTTTAAATGACAATGCAGCTAAAACAATACTTCTTATTATTACTAAGATAGAACATGGATGCAGTTAGGTGACACAGTGGATAGAGCACCTAACTGGGACTAAAAAAGATGAGTTCAAATCTGACCATAGACACTGAACTAGCTATGTTAAGCTATGTACAGTTTGACCCTAGACAAATCACTTAATCTCCATTTGTCTCAGTTTCTTCACCTATAAAATGGAGAAAATGATAGTGGCAATCAGCAACTGTCATCAAGAGAATCAAATGAGATAATATTTGTGGAACACTCAGCATAATTCCTGGCACATAGTAAGCACTATCTAAAATGCTAGTTGTTTTTGTTGTTATGTATATATAAGCAATGATTTGAGGGGTGACATGAGGGGCTACAAATACAAACCAAGACTTTCTAGATCAAACTGCAAGTAGAGAGCAAAAAAAATGTAAAAAATCATTCTTATTTTACAAGTAGTATAGAAATAGGGTGTAAGCATTCGTTGACCTTCAGTCCATAGTTTGGAGACTTCTGTTCTAGAATATCTTTAGGACCATATCAGCAATGTATGGGGTATGATGAGAACAATATTCTAACACTTCATCCTCATGAAAATTTGCAACACTTTTTGGTTAAAAGATTCTCAAACCATATTTGAGACTTAATTGACTAAGATTCTAAAACCATATTTGAGACTTGATTGACTCAGGAGACTAATCATTCTATCTATTGATGTCACTTCCTAGTGATGGTGACTAGCAATGAGAAAATCCAGATGCTGTCTAACACTTGGGTGGTGGACCATGGTAGGCAACTCAGAAACATGAGTTTTATTTACTTGAATCAACTCAGGTTAACCCTTGTGAATATCTTTTTTTTTAAATAACCTTCAACTATTATAACTAAATAAATCCCTTTGGTTAACTACAGAATGATCAAGTGTCTCATTCTATTCTATTATCAAATATGAATTACCAGGGCCCTGGACTGAATCAAGTCAAGCCCAGAACACATAGAAATACTTTAAGGAACAGATATAAAATAAAACAAATGGCTTAAGAAAGGTAAGAACATAAACAAGGAATACAGTAATATAATTTGGGGAAGACCAAGGTAACCGAATTACTAAAACTGAATATTGTGAAATTGTAACGATCAATCTTGACTCTAAAGAAAAGATGCAAGAAGGGCCTGTACGCTGCAGAGAGGAGAGACTATAAGGAACTACATAAATAGTAACTAGCTTTTATATAACTTTTAAGTTTTAGAGAGTGCTGTAAATAGACTGTTTTCATTTGATCCTTGCAACTTTGAGAGAAATTATTCCCATTTTATGAATGAAAAAAATACAGGTTAAAAGAGGTTTGTTAACTTACCTAGGATCCTAGCAACTGACCTAGCAAACAGCTGAGGCACAATTTGAACACTCTTCTATCCCCCGGCAAAAAACAATCAGTTAAATGACTTGCTCAGGGTCACACACCTAGTAAGTGTCTGAGGTCAGATATGAACTCACATCCTTCTGACTCTAGGGCCAGCGTTCTAATCTCACAGCCACAGAACTCAAATTGTTTTAACTCCAAGTTTAGCACTAAATGCTGTGCAACTAACAGTAGAAAAGGTAAATCTGTTTATTAGATTTGGTAAAATGCTTTCTTCCTCTTTTTTTATTCTTTGGTATAAGAGATAGCTCTCTGAGAAAGGAAGGCAAATTTTAGGAGATTTAGGCAATGTCAGGTAATGTTAAGTAATTGTAAAAATGATATGTATCTTTTATTTGTTAAAATAGATATCAATAATCTCCCTTTGTTAGTATTTCTGTTTCTTTTGAAGAAAGCATAACTGTGCGTAGCCATATTATAATTTCTGTTTGCAGGTAACTCAAATCATTGGCAGCTCAGTTGGTCTTTCTTTACTTACTTGTATTGCCAGACTTTAGCACATTACCTGTCACATAGTAGGTGCTTAATAAATGACTTTGAATTGAATAGTTCTCATTCCATCAGGTCTGATTGATAACTATGAGGTTGAATTTGACTTCTGGCATTATGATTCCCCATTCACCTTTCTTATTTACTAAATTTCATGCATTTTGGCATAGATATTTGAAGGTGTTGATTTAATTACCTAATACTATTTCTGGATTTTGTCCACTATGAATTTTTAGTCACCTTAAAATGATTATCTTTTTTGAATATAAATATGTAGTTAGCTTTTTACAACATGCTTTTTAATTTAAATCTCTATTGATTAGATTTACAAAAAACAACAAGTTAATATCATTACTACATTTTAAAAAAAGCTTTCCAGTTTCAAACTTATCATGTAGGATTGTTTGGATTCCAAAATATTCTCAACCTTCTTTATCTCAGGAAGCAGAGAAGGAGAAAGAGCAAAATTGTCAGATGACCATAAAAAGTTCTGGATTCTACAGCAATGCCAATTCAGCAGTGACTCGGGTCAGAATTACTTAGGGAATATGTAAGAACAAATGGAACATTACCAGGATGATTAAAGAATCACAGAATTATAAATAGTACATGGAATGTTACAAGATACCTAGTTATAACTATACTCAAACAAGAGTTTTGAGTATATATACTCAAACAATACACCAAAAAAAAAGAAAGAAAGAGAGAAAAAATCTTCAGTTACAAGTCAGAAAGTATCACTCTTCTACTGGGAAAAAATGAAATCTCCATTGGCTCTCACTAGCTTTCAAACTGACCTATTTGCCGCTTTGGTACATAAGATTCTATCTCCTGGATCTTTACCTTTGTACAAGCTGTACCTCCATCCTAGAATATCCGACTCGTAAACCTCATAGAATCTTTATTATCCTTCAAAGTTGAGCTCAAGTGGCACCTTCCGTATGAAACTTACCATGATCTCTCCAGTTATTCATGTCCTTCCTGTTCCAGAAATTGTTTGGCAATACATACATACATACACACATGTATGTACACATAAATATATATATATATATATATGCATATATATATATACACACACACACATACACTACAGGACCAAAAAATAAAACACCCTTCTTGGCATCCAAAATCATATAGAAGTGAAAAATTGTTACCTTAAGGTACATGCAAATTCACATGAACAGCTACATATAGAATAGTACATATTTACACTAAATATTCAAGTAAATGTGGACCCCAAGATTTAAATGGTCTAAGTTATTTAGGTTCATATATTTGCACTTATGGCATTTAGAACTGGAAAGGACAATAAATATCAATTATTCTAATACCCATTATTTTACAAATTGGGAATTTTATATTTATCACATATGTATATACACACATATATAGGTGTGTGCATACATATATACACAGATACACCTATATGTTTTAAAATTATTGATTTGTCTTTCTGTTGTTTCCCCTAATATAAGCTCCTTAAAAACTTACGTTGTTTTGTTTATAATCTTTGTATCCACAGTAGATAGTGTAGTGCTTGAAATTAAACTGGTACTTCATAAATAATTTTTGAACGAATCATTCAGTAAATGAAGTTGTAAATCAGATTTTGCTTGAAAACTCCCTGTTAAAGGACTGCAACCAACGTACAGGTATGCTACTTTGAAGAAGATATTTGTGTCCACCTCGACCACTCAAGTTGAATACAATGGGCTGGCATTCACCTAGAACAGATTGTCTTTACCCTTTAATCAGAAATAAACTCTCCTCCTTGGATGGCGTCCCACTCAGCATTGAGGAGATTATTAATCTTGTCTTTCAAAAGGATTGACTTTGAATGAGAAAATAAAAAACTAATAATAATTAGCCTACTAATAATTGATTATTAATAATAAAAAAGGATCTTTGGATGCCATGTATAAAACTGGTTATTAATATAACTTTTAAAAATCATTTTTTCTTAACACATAGCTATTTATGTGCATTCACATGTGTGTCAAGGCAATAGTTCTTTTATATTGTTTTGGATGACAAGAAGATATTTTTTATCCTGTAGTATTATGGTTCTTTCCATAATCCACCTCCATGATATTTTGATCAGAGCCTTTTAAATAACCTCTCCTTTTCTTATACTCTGGCTTTGGTTCATTAACTTTTCACCTGGGGAATGTAGTAAACAGAGAAAAATCAATTATGACTCAATCCACTTCTTGAAACTTTCTAGAAGACTTGTTCAACACAGAAATCATGACCCTAGGGATTCCTCTTTTGTAGAGAATATATATATTAACTTTGCCAGTTATTCTGCTCTGTCTCTTTTCTTCTGTCTTTCATCTTAGACTTCGAGCCTCATTACCCCCATGTAAGGCAGTCCTTATTAAAAGGGTCTGAAATATTATAGCTTCAAATTCTGCTTATGACATACAATATCACTTTCTCCTGTATATTCATAGCACATTTTATTGAATTCTTTATATCTTATTTATATCCTTGCAATTCAGCCTCCAAAGAAATATGAGAAACTCAGATTTAATCCATGCATTTCTCAAAGAATAACAAAATTCCTTTAAAAGTTATCTTAAATTGTATTGTTCTATGAGTTTAGAAAATTACAACATTATTTTTATTTAAATATTTTCTAACTTTATATATATTTTCTAACTCTAGCATTCACTAAAAATTCTTTCTTACCTTACCATATGGGCTTAATAGGATCCACAAATATACCAGAGAGCCCTGATAGGCAAGAAGTTTGATGACTAAATTCCTCAAACTCTCCCCTCAATTGTAATAGGTAGCTTTCTGATTATCAGATTTTGCAGTCTGTGCTCAAGAACACATGCCATGGACATCCAGGAGTCCAAGAATCTCTAATGGATGTTGAAGCCAGCCCTGCATTGATGTCCTAAGGAACAGGCATCCTAAGAGAGTGGAGCCAGAGCTACTATTTTACAAAGGATATCATGAGCTAAAATTAATAACAATATTTGACTTGTTCTTTTTAATAATAAAATATCCTTATATCTATCATGAAGTGCTACAAAAGAAAATTTTTTATTTTTATTACAAAGTAAGGGTTAGATTCCCATGGTGTTAATTCGTTAGTTGAGGTTTAGGGCAAATTCTTAAGGAAGCTAAGAGTCCTTTCCCAGTTCAGTTCCTTTATCTCTTATTGCAAGTCACAAGGCAAAATAGTGTGCCATCTAAAAGCAGCAAAGTAGACTCAGATCTTAGGATTGATCAACAAGTTTCCTGGGTAAACACCATGCAAATTAGATGTAAATGTATCCCAATGCAAATATTGGGTCAATTTACTCACTGTAAACAAACAAAAATACCAAAACAGAGAAAGCAAAATCAATCATATATATGCTAGGGCTTGGAGAAGCCTAGGATACAAGAGAATGCTGGAGCCAGCTCAAAATAACTAATAGATAAATTTTCAAGTGTGAATATTTACACTTCAGAAATTGACAAACACTATAAATCAGGGCATGATTTATTGGTTACTTGGTAGCCTAGTATTAAGAGATAGAGAAAATGTAAATAATGCATATTAAAATTAAATGTTTTTCTCGAATACATTTTTTTCCTAGACAGTATTTTTTTTAAACATTTACCAGCACATATGTACATAAGAACTATGTGGAAACTGCCTATATCTGGTATAGTGTACAACATAGTAGGACTATGTATTGCCTTGTTTTATTATTTTTTATTGATTCTCTAATAACAGCAAAAATCTTTTATGTAGTATCCAAGTGTTCTAATTTGCTCCTGTTTAAAATACTTCCATTATGCCTAGGTAACATTGTGAAGAGTATACCAGATGGTCTTAGTTTTAATCCTACCTTGCACGTTGACTAGTTTATGAACCTGGGTAAGTCACTTAACCTCTCAACATCAGTTTCATCAACAAACTGGGGAAAATAATAGCACCCAACTTTCAGAATTTTTAGGAGGATCAACATATAAATATTTATGGATTTCACTATATTAATTCTATAAAAATATTATATTATTAATAATCTGATTTATGATCAGGGAAAGACAATAATTTCAAGGAAAAGGTAGGGTTTTCCAGAGGTGGATCATTAAGAGATGATTGCTGTGCTATAAATCCACACAAGTTCATGGCACCCACCCCCATCCAACAGTTCATCACATGGGTTCCATAACTAGATTTCTGAAAGTTTTTTGAATTTGGAGTGGAAAAAAATGATATTAATTTCAATATAGTTGGTTCCCTTTGTAATCCTCCTTATTTTATTTAATGCCTTTAAAAATATTATTCTGAGGAGTCTATAGCTCTCATTTCAGTTTAGTTATTTTTCAATCATGTCTAACTCCTCATGATCCCATTTGAGTGTTTTCTTGACAAAGATAATAGACTGGTTTGTCATTTCCATCTTCAGCTCATTTTACAGATGGAGAAACTGAGGCAAACAGGATTAAATGACTTGCCCAGGGTCACACAGCTAAGAAATATCTGAGGCCAGATTTGAACTCAGGAAGATTAGTCTTCCTGACTTCATGCCTGGAACTTTATGCACATCATCAGCTAACTTCACTAGTTTGACAAGTAAATCTTAAACAGCAGCAGCAGCAGCAATGACAATAACAAAAACAGTTAAGCATCTCTTTCTTAGATAGTAAATCAGGGCAGAAATCCAGTTCATAGACCTGAGAAATAGAAGATCATTCATTCTCTGAGAATCATACAGAGTTTAGAACATCCTCAGCGTACCCTTGCGCATCCTCAACACAGTCTTTCCATGGGGTCAATTGGTGTTCCATAATAGGACCAAAATAATGAGTATTTTTGCTGGCTCTCCTCTGAGATTCTGAATTTCCTATTGGTGTTGCTGAATATTGTGTGACATCATTACATCTATTTTGCCCCTCATACTTATTTTGAAGTAGTGTTGTAACTTTAATAAAAAGTCCAAACCAAGCTCTAAATTGCTAGAGAGGCTTGAGGTAAACAACTCATGGTTAAACAGGTCTTCTTTCCTTGTATCTATCACTTCATAGCATTCAGAAGAGTCCTCCTCCACTTCTATTAAGTCTAAAGTTAATATTTTTTAAATTTCTTTTCCCAGATGGTGATTTTAAAATTCTTCAAGTGTTGAATTATATCTCCTAGTGATAAGACTTTTTTTAAAATTTGTTTTTCTCTAAGCTGTTTTATTCACAATAGGGAGAAGTGTGAACATGATGATGGTCGGAGACAAACTGCATTTAATTTAAAGAAAAGAAAAAGAATACACTCCATTTTTATTCATTATGTAAATACTGGTTTTGTTTTTTGTGGTCTGTATTTTTTTCTATCAGGTTCCAACAAGGACTTAAAAGATCAGCCAGGTCTGATTCACTCCAGCTTTTCATGGAACTCATTAATCAATAAACATCTAATTATATTTTTCTTTCACAGGACAAATTTACTAGATGATTCTGCTGGATTGAACATGTCCATTTGGAACATGTAGAAGGTTCATAGAAGGAAAGGCTACAACAAAGCTAAAGAAAAATCACCTAAGTGAATAAATCTGGTCTATTGCAAGCATTTGCTTTCCAGCTACAGCTTGGCTCTGACCTCAATTCCCTGGTTCACTCCCCACAGCTGTTCCAAACCTGAGTTCCCTAATTTTTTCTCTTCTCTTTACCACTCTGGCATTTATGACAGAAAAGCTCACATCTTACTTCATTGAAAAGATTGATCCCTTCAGCCCTCATTGTCATGAAACATGCCCCTATCACTACATCTACTTCTTTCTCCTATCCTACAATATTAGAAAAAGCTGTTTTTCCTCTAAAATGAACTTTTCTTGGGGTTCAGGCACCTCAGCAATTGCTTCCATTATGCTTCGAGTTGCTACTTGCCTTCGCACTAAGCACATCTTTCTCCTAATGCTTTATTTTCCACCTTCAATATCCTCCTCCAGATCATTGTAGTTCTTTCTGTAACTAGATCAAGTTAACTTCTCCTTAAAGCCTTCCCAGGTTAATAATATCCTACATTATTCTTACCTTTGCTTTTAATTCCATTATCATTCAAATATAGGCTATACATTTAAATTAGTCCTGAATACATGATTAATATGCAGACTAATATAACCTCCTTAGAGTTATACTCTGGCTGTATCAGGGCAGTGTAAGATATATAGTAGGCAATAGATAAAGTTTTGTTGTAATTTAGCTGTATAATTTCTCATCCTAACCAAAAATCTTTTCATGATGATGCTATTCAATTATGCAATAAAAAAGTACTGAGTCTAGAGTTTGAGAACCTAGGTTCAAATGTTGCTGCTTCTATTTGTACCTGGCTGATGTTAGACAATTTCATTAATTTCCTTAGGTCTTAGTTTACTCACTTACCAGAAAAGGGTGTTTGGGTTCAACTTCTAAGTTCCCTCTCATTCTATGATCTAGTGAGTGATTATGTATTAAGTGCCTACTGTGTGGCACTGGGGATTTAAAGACAAAAATTAAACACAGCCCATGCCATCAATGCCTCAATAAACTTACGTTACAATGAGGAACACGTTAAAACATGTAAATAAATAGCTGATGATTTCAGGAGGGAAATAAAACTAAAACTAGGTTAAAAGCTTTTCATAACATGTATAGCACATAAATTAAAACTAAAAAAAAGGATTCTAAAGAAGCTAATAAGAAAGCTTATTCAGGAATGGTAGGACACTACCTGAAGACAAAAGATTGAGAGATGTAATGTCCCCTGGAGGGGTGAGCAGGGATTTGTACTTTGCTGGCATATCTGTTGAGGACTTGAAACTCCCTCTGTACCATGATAAGGCAGTTTAGTGGAATATTTGTAACTTACTTCAGTTCTTCAGGAGAGCATCTTACCCAAGACTGGTCTATGTAAAGAAAAAATTATAAACTGAGCAATGGTTGAATTTAACATGAGGTACATGAATGATTTTTTTAAAGCTATTTCAATATAAGTGATTTTCTGTATTACTGAATATTATATGAATTTGAAAAACAGTGACTCTAAAAAGGGTTCTGTGCAGTTCCAGACTGCCAAAGAGGTCCAAAACACTAAAAAGACCAAAGCACTAAAAAGTCCAAATGCTTAATAACTGTTCTTCCCATTCAGATATATAGCTTATATTTTGAGTTTACTGATGGCAGGGATTTTATCTTTGGTTGTATATACCATAAATAATTGTACAATGGTATGGTGCAGTGGAATGGCATCTGAATTTGTTATTAGATGACTTGAGTTTGGATTTCATGTCCTTATAATCATGAGATGTGGGCCTTCTCTATTAAAGAGAGTGATTGGCTGTCTTCATTAATCTACAGCGATTAAAATGTACTTTTGAGTAAATGAAGAGTAAGAGACATGAGTAAATATTTCTAAAATTATTTTACCCTGAGAAGAAAAAAAAACCTGAGGGTTAACTGTATGATTTTCATATGTATAAAGGTTTATGAAATAGTGAATATGATTAACTATGTTCTCTTTTCTTGAGACAGCACACAAGGTATAAATTTGATACATAGTCTTTTAAATTTAGGTTAGGCACAAGGATGGATCTGTTGACTGTCAAAAAAACTTTGCTATTTCAAACTCTCTCTACTGATATAAATATCCCAATAGACCCCACCTCCAAATTAATAATGAGTTACAGGGGAAGATCCAGAATATAGAAATATGAGGGGGGAGGGAGAAACACTGCATTTTGAAGTGTTTTACACTAGATCGAGTCTGTATAAGTCCTGATTTTCACAATCTCAAATGACCAAGATCCATACTTTTACTTAAATGTCCTACCTGGGTTCAAAAATAAACTTTATAGATACAAGATGAGTTAGTGATGATCACAAACTAGTCTGAAGAAAAAAGAAGACATTTGTGTGTGTCTCTGTATGTGTAACCTGTAAACTCAATATGAGTAAGTAGAATAATATAGAAGACAAACATTAGCTTGACTTTAGCCAGAATAAGAGAATCATAGCATCCAAGAGTAGAAAAATGATTGACTGTCCATACTATATCCTAATCAGAACTCATCTGGAATTTTTTTCAGTGTTGGGAGCCACTTTTTAGGAAGAATGTTGACAAGTTGAATAGTATCTAGAGGACAACTAGGTTAATAATAAGGTCATTGAGATTTTTCTATATATAACTCAGTGCAAGAAACTGGTGATGTGGATAGAGAAGGTGAAGGCATGGCTTGGTATCTGTCTTAATCTATTAACAGGGTCATCCTATGAAATAGAGATTCATATCTTTTCTTTTTTATCCCAGAAGAGTAGGATTAGGAGTTAGTTGGTGAAAGTTGGAATGAGAGATTTATGCCTGCTGTATGAAGTAAGAGATGGGGCAGTAGAAATTTAACACAAATAGAATTATCCAAAATTGAACCTGTCTCATTAGGTAGAGAGTTGACAATGAAAGAAAGACTAGATGACCACTTTTTTTGGTCATCCTTGTTCAGGAAGGTGCGAGACTAGATCACTTCTGAGTTCCACCTGACCATGAGATTCTATGTTTCGTATTCCTATATGATTAAATATTCTATAGATCAACATTACATCTCCTTTCTTATCCTTCCTTACATCTTTTGAAGTGTTTATGTACCATGAGTAAAAGGTTCAAACCTAGTTCAAAATCCCTACAGGGTCTCAGTATATACATACATATATATATGACTATTACCAAAAAGAATTCACAAATATACTTTATAATTGCAAAAGTTTAGAGAGGTCATGTTTCTGCTAAGAAAGGGAGACATCATTTAAAATACAGTTATCCTTGGCTTCCGAGGTAAATCAGTTTGACACAGTCTCCAAACTGCTCCCAGATATTAATACAGCATGTAAAATATAGCAGAATTTTAGTTTAAACTGAACTTCAGTGCTCTGAAAACCACTTCAAATGACTAGGCAATGAAAGGCTATCATTTAGCCTCAGGGAATGTCAGGCAGGGGAAAAAACAAAGACAGCAAAATGGCATTTCAACTCTATGATTCTATCTGAGTTAAATGATGAGTCCTCACCTCGAAGAGGCCTGCACGAGATGATTTTCAGTGACCACAGGCAGTAGAATTTATACTTTGTGCAATGAGAATTCTCTGCATATCTCATGGTCCAAACAATGTTTCATTCCAGACTTGAGTTTTGTCTGCATTTCTAGACATAGTGTAATTATTGGAAGGGTGAAGGTGTGAATTTATTCAGTGTACTGCTTTCTTTTATCCCAACTATTCCATATCCATCTTATTCATTTATTATCCCTTTCTCCTTCAGGAACTTTTAATGGTTTAGGCTATATTTTTTTTCTTGGAACTTGTAGTACTTTGACACCCATCGGCCTGGGTTGGACGAAATTCTATGGGTTCAAACAGCAAAATATCTGGAAAATCTAGAAGAGTCCAAAACTTAGATTCTGGGCAGACCTATACAGTGTTGGGCAAAAGCCTAGATTCTGAACATGGGAGTGAGGCAAAGGGCCAGTTCTTCTGGAGAGGAAAGCTGCAAATATAAGCTAACCATGCAGGATGTGCTAGCTTGGGAGTTGAGTGATCCCCCTCTGTGGAAGTCTTTAAGCAAAAAAGACCAGATGATTATTTGTCAGGTGTTTTTTAGAGGGAATTAATATTCAGGTACTTGTGGGCAGAATTGTGATCCTTTTTATGTGACTTTTACATTTATCCATATTATATTTCATCTTAGGTTTTGTTCTTCTAGGCAGTTAGGAAACATTGGTATCCTGACATATGTTGTATTAACTATACTTCATTTTTATGTCATCTGCAAACTTGATAAGTATTCTAGCTAAACCTTCATCCAAGTCACTTAGAATCAAGAATAGAAATAGTTCCTTAGGCTCTTCACTAGTGGCCTTCCTCCAAGTTGCCATGTACCCATTAATAATGCCTGTCTTTGGTCATTCAAACAATCTCATATCCAATAAACTGCTTTATTACCCAGCCAACATCTATCCCTTTATCCTTTTGAATAGCATGAGAAACTCAGTTAATATTTTGCTGAATCTAAGTCTAACATGCTTTTGGAACTATCCTGATCTTTCAATCTCACAATCTTATCAAAACATGAAGTTTCATCTTCCATGCTTTGTTCTTGGTGAAGCCGAAATGACTTTATTATTTCCACTTGGACATCCTTTAAACTGAGGGAAATCCAAAATTTGTTCAGATTAGAGTAGCTAAAAAGCTGGGGAAAGGTCCAATGTAAGAATTTTTTTATTTTTATTTTTTTTAACATTTCCCAACTTTTAGTTTGTACACTGTACCCAGGTTATATTTCTCCTATATAAGATACTTTGGGTAATTTTGTGTTAAGTAAAGCTATTAATGCAGGAGTAATTAATAACTTAGTATGCAACAGAACTTCATTATGGTTCCTATGTTTTAATAACTGGGCCTTTACAGTATTCTTGGTATGTGGTGTTCAGGATATATTTTATTAAAGAAAAAAAAAGTTTGGTGTTATAAATAGAATGGAGAGTTTGGTGTTCTGTAGATCTGTGTTCAACTATTACATTTGACATTTATTGCTGTGAGACAATGGAAAAGTTATTTGAATTGTATTTGCCTAATCAGTCCCAGAAGATTGTAAGTGTAGAAATCTGTGTTAGTGGAGAGAGTTCCCCCAAAATATTGGAATCATGACTCTGTATTTGTGATTTGTAGAAAACATATTACTTAGCTAGCAACTGTTCAAATTTTCTCTCTTCTCAAGGTCCCCAGTCTACCTCCTGTCTCTCAGAAAATGACCTTACCTACTATATAACTGAGAACATTAAAGTCATTAGACTGAGATACTCAGTTCTTTCCCTCCTTTATTTTTTTAAATCAATACTCTTCCACATCATCAACTTATTTCTTCTGGTTTCTGAGGACAGAATGACCTTGCCAATACTAAGGAGTTTTTACTCTGTAGCTCATTCTTATTGTGTGTTCTGCCTTCAAGGTCCTTTCCAGCTGTTTACAAGTGTGCTAAGGTGTCTTCTAACCTTAAAAAAAAGGTTTTTTTTTACCTTACTAACTCTTCACTTTTCAATCTATTTTCTCATCTAACTCCTCTCCTTTACAAAAAAATTATTAGGGGGAAAAAGAGTGTGTATTCACTATCTCTGCATCCTTATTATCTAACCTCTTATTTTATTCATGATCTGGTTTCTATTTCTATTATTCTATTTATCTTCCCTTAAAGCAAAATAATTGGGACAACTAGGTGGCACAGTGGATAGAGAGTGGGCCTGGAGTCTGAAGATTCATCTTTCTGAGTTCAAATTTAGCCTCTGACATTTACAAACTATGTGATCTTGGGCAAGTCACTTGTCTTATTTAAGCCTCTTTCCCTCAGTTTCCCATCTGTAAATTGATCTGAAGAAGAAAATGGCAAACCTGTGCTGCATGTTTGCCAAAAAAAACCCAGTTGGGGTCACAGAGTCAGAAACGATTGAGCAACAAAATCAATCCAATGATCTTTTCTCATTCACTATCCTCCTTGAACCTTGTCACCTTTTCTTCTTGTTACTTCTTATTTAACCATCATTCCTAATTTCTCACATCCCTATTTTTGTTTATAATATGACCCTTCTACAATTCACGTAGGCTTGTGACTTAGAAGTCATGCTTGACATTCTACCCACATCCAATCATTGCCAAGTCCTACTGAATTTTTTTCCCAAACATTCTGTAGCTGTCTGCAGTAGTAGTAGTGGTGTTGGTAGTGGAGGTGGTGGCAGTGGTGGTGCTGGTGGTGGTGGTGGTGGTGGTAATAGTGGTAGTAGTAGCAGTAATAGTCGTTGTAGTAGTAGTAGTAGCAGTAGTAGTAGTAGGTTGTTGCTCAGTCATTTCAGTAATATCTAACTCTATGAGCCCATTTTGGGTTTTCTTGGCAAAGATGATGGAGTGGTTTGCCATTTGCTTCTCCAGATTATTACAACAATTATAAGTAGCTCCCATATAGCAGCTTAAGCTTTGCACAGCACATATTTTCTTTTATCCTCACAATAGCCCTAGGACTTAGTTATCATTGTCCTTATTTTAAAGTTGGCAAACAGAAATGACTTGACCAGGATCACACAGCTAGTAACTGTCATTCTAGATCTGAGCTCTGGCCTTCTTGATTCCAAATACGCTGATTCTGATCATTTCTTTACCAACCTTATTTGCAGTGCCATTGTTAATATCCTCATCTAGACCTTCATTATTCTTTCACTGATATTATTACAGTAGCCTCTCCTTCTGGTCTCCCTGTCTTTCCTCTTTCTCTTCTCCAGTGTTGCTTACTCACAGCTGTCAAGGTAATCTTACTAATGAGTATGTCTCACTACGTCAATACCCTGCTCAAATGTAGTCAGTCTTTAAGCATCCACAGTGACCAGTAAAAAATGTTTTGGGGGATGAACAAAAAGGCAGCAGGGCAGGACTCTAGTGGGAGTTAAAGATCTTCCCCCACCCATTAATAGGTCTCAGGTGAAGTCCACTAAGGGAAGCTTGATTAGGGGAGGCTTGTTTTGTAGGAAGGCCCACATCTTTTGTTAATTGCTAATGATCCATTGGGTCACTAGGGTCATGATGCCCTGAAGCTCTGGAAAGTATATATATATATATATATATATATATATATATATATATATATATATATATATATATATATATATATTCTGAGGTGAAATTTTGCTTTGGGGGCTTGGAAGAAGGTTTATTTGCCAGATGAGAGATGAGACTCTGGGTAGTCCTTAAGGAGGCCACCCCCACCCCAACAGCTTTGAAAACCCAGATGTTGGTGCTTCTCTCTCTGATAACTATGTGCATATGTATGTAATGGTCAGACAGTTGCATCTGTCTGTTGATTTGTGATATATGTATTGTTTATGGTTAGAAAGTTAGAAGCCCCATCTGTTGGTCTTTATTTTTCTGCTTGTATTTTCTCTGTTGGTATATGTGATTAAAGAAGATCATTGACTCCTCAAAAGTTGCTTTACTTTTAGAAAAGCAGTTATAAGAACCAGTGCTAGCAGGCCATCCTGGACATGTCAGCATGTTTGCTGCTATAAGGAGGAAAAAAGAAACTTATAAAAGAGAGAAAAATCATAAAAAAAAATTGAGAAACTTAATCTTAAATCTTTGGTGAGGCTACTTTTACTTTGGTAAGTTTCCCCTTTGTTAACCTATCTTACAAAGCAGCTTAAAGTGATTTTTGATAAATTTTTGAATACTCAGTTGGAGAATAGAGCCTTCTATTTAGCTAATATATGGATATTTCTATAATTTAATGCTTAATACGTTCCTCATTACTCAACTTTTTCCTTAATTTCTTGTTAGTGCCTTTAAATACATTCTAATTTCCTCTGATTAAATATTAAGCCTCTTTTAAGTAAGACTTTAGGCAATTTATTAATAGTTTACACAGAACAGGAAGTCCATTTTTAATTATACTCTACTGAATACATCCCCAGTCTCCCAGAAGACTTTCTTTTCTAAAATGATTCTCTATTTCTTGTTTTCATGCATATTGTGGTGTTGCATTTCCCCTCACAATTTCTTTTAGTCATTCCCATATTTTTTTTCAATAAGTGTAACTCATTTATACCTCTCTAGTTAAGCAAGTCTACTTTTTTTTCTGTCCATCTTTTCTCTATATGGTTCCAAAAATAGTTCACAGTGGAGGTTGAAGTCTTACATATTTGTTAGTGACCAAGCTACTAATATCATTAGATCTAGGCCAAGAAGTTTTATGTTCTTTCACCCCTCATCTTCTCACTTTTACGTCAATATATATATATATATATATATATATATATATATATATATATATATATATATATATATATAATATCCATTTATGTTAAACATGGCTTTGTAGAAATATGTTAAATTGAGTCAACTTTACTCTTAATAAGGTGGATCTCTGAGGAGTTATCTCAGGTAGAAAATAAGGAGAGGAAAAAAAAGAATGAGTCCATGACAAAGACCTTACTCAGCATAAAACAGAAACAGCATAACTTGCTCAAGACAGGCTATTCAATGGAGTGCCTGCACTGCCTATAGTCATAACAATATGACTTCCTCAGCCCTCTACCACTTTTTACTTCAGATTTTTGCATCCCTATCCCCGTTCCTGCATGTAATTTCTTGCTTTAAATCCCAATAGTAGAGCTGAACATGGGACTAGAGATAGGATATGAGTTAAGAAAGATATTAATTAAGGATTGGGCAGAACTTGTCTGATCATATCATTTTATTGTTCCAGGAATCCCAGGGTTACGCAAATGCCTTTAGGATAAAATACAAAATCTTCAAATTTTTGGTTTTGTTTTACTTTGTTTAAAGCCTTTCAAAATCTGACTCCATTCGGCTTTTCTAAGCTTATCTCATTTTACTCTACATAAAATCTATGCTTAAATCAAATTGGATTATCTGCCTTCCCCTCTAAATTTGCATATTTCATCTCCTGTTTATATGCCTTTAAAGCCTTTCCTCATGAGTGGAAGCACTCCTTCCTCATATTTAACTCTGACTTACTAGCTTTCATTAAGGGTCAACTTAAGGATCATCTGTTATATGAAGACTATCCTGATTCCCTTTACTACAGCATGCCATATTAGATGTATTTAGATAAATTCATGTTGTTCTTCCATAGAAGGAATTTAACTCCAACATTCTTCCTTTTTCTCTACTTCCCAGTCATATGTACCCAGAAACCACATAGACTGATTGACAGCTCATACCACTTCCATGAAATGGAAGTCCTCAATTACATCTCTTTTGGTAATATGGAGAATCACTGGCCTTTTTCATATGTGCTATCATTGGATACTAAGATCATCTTTTCCTTATTCTTTGTTCTGCCTCTGTGACCTGCAGAATCTCAGGTATTATCATCTAACTTATTGTTATAGCCCAAAAACCCCTATGCCTGTCCATCCACAAACTTGAGAGTTTGGGGTCTCTTTATCCTCCTTATGACTGAACTTTATTTTATGTGGTATCTCCCCCAATTAGAGGGTAAACTTCTTAAGAAACTAAGGAGGTAAATAGAGTAGGAGAAATGTATTTTTTTTTATGACAGACCTTTGGCACGATTTTGACACAAAGGGTGATATCATAAAGCAAATTAGAAGATCAAGAAAAGTCTACCAGTTAGATCTTTGGGGAGGGGAAGAACTCAAGATGAAATAAGAGATAGAGAACATTAATATTGTAAAAAGATGATTTTGATTATATTAAATTAAAAAGGTTTTATAGAAACAAAACTAATGCAACCAAGAGGAGAAGGAAAGCAGAAAGCTCAGAAGCAATCTTTACAGCTATTATCTCTAATATAGGCCTTATTTCTTAACTATGTAGAGAACAGAGTCAAATTTATAAGAACACAAGTCATTCCTCAATTGATAGTCAAAGGATATGAAAAGAAATCAAAGCTATATATAGGCATATGAAGAAGTGTTCTAAATCACTTCTGCTTAGAGGAATGAAAATTGATACAACTGTGAGATACCACCTGATACATACATATTGGCTATGACAAAAAAAGAAAATGGTAAGTGAGAGAATGTGGGGAATATTGGGAGACTGATGCACTGTTGGTGGATGTATGTAAACTGATCCAACCATTCTGGAGAACATTTTGGAACTATGTCCACAGTGCTATAAGACTGATCCATACTTTTTGATCCAGCAGTTGGGATACTACTTTTTGGGATACTACTGTATCCCAAAGAGATCATAAAGGAAAAGGACCTACATGTATGAAAATATTTATAGCAGCCCTTTCAGTGGTGGCAAAACACTGGAAGTTGGAGGGAATGACTGAACAAGCTGTGGTAAGTAAATGTAATGGTATAATATTTTGCAATAAGAAACTACAAACAAGCATATTTCATAAAAATCTGGAGAAACATGTATAAATTGATGCAAAGTAAAATGAGCAGAACCAGGAAAATATTGTACACAGTTTCAGCAACATTGTGTGATGATCAACTATGAATGATTCAACTCTTTCTGAGCAGCACAGTGATCCAAGAGAAATATAAAGGACCCACCAAGTAAAATGCTGTCCATAGCTACATAAAGAACTGATGGACCCTGAATGCTGATTGAAGTATAGTATATTTTTTTCATTTACTTCATTTTTTCATTTGTGTTTTTTTTCCATTTGCTCTGTTCCTTCTTTCACAACTATAACTAATATGGAAATATTTTTACACAATACACATGTACAAACTCTATCAAACTGTCTACCATCTTCAGAAGAAAGATGGAGAAAGAGGGAGAGGAACTTGTAGGTGAAAATCTTATGAAAATGAAGGCTGAAAAATTTCATGGCATGTAACTTGGGGAAAATAAAATCTTATTGGGGGCGGAGCCAAGATGGCGGAGTAGAAAGACTCACCTATGCTAGGTCCAAACCCACAGCCCATAGATTTCCTGTAAAAGGAACTCCTGACAAATTCTGGAACAGTGGAAGCCGCGCAGCAACACAGTGAAGGAGATTTCCATTGCAGAGAGCCCTGAAAAACCGCAAAGGTATCCCGGACAGGAGCAGAGTCCTGCCCGGCTGAGCGCTCCCCTCCCCTGCCCCGGCCATGGGGCACTGAGAGGAGCCAGCAGAGTCCAGCAGGCATCAGGGACCTGAATCTCCGGCAGCTGCGAAGGTCCCTCCACCCACAGACGCACAGGTCAGTGAGAGAGACAGGCTGAGAGGGGAGTGGGGGATCTCCGGGACTTGGACCCCCTGGGAAGTGGCTGCTGCGGCAGACTAAGCTATAGGCAGAGGAGGTTGGAGCTCCACCGTAGCTCCATTACAAAAGTTCTCAGTATAAACCCCCTGAGGGAACTGAGCCTGAGAGGCGGCCCTGCCCCCACCTGAGAACCAGCAGATAAGCTTCCATTGAAGAGCAGTCAGGCCTGCCGCCAAAAGTCCTGAGGCTGGGGAGCAGCATTTGAATCTCAGACCCCCAAGCACTAGTGGGCAGATCTAGGCCAGGGGGTGGAGAGGACTCTCAGAAATCAAGTAACTGGCTGGGAAAATGCCCAGAAAAGGGAAAAAAACTAAGACCATAGACGGTTATTTCCTTGAGAAGATCATTCCTCCATTTGTCTCTGACGACAAGGAGGTCTGCTTACCATCAGGTAAAGGCATGGGAGTCGAAGCCACTGTATCCCAAATATCTGAAAGAGATACCCCATGGGCTCAGGCCATGGAGG
>CM053770.1:422299508-422329889 GCA_028658325.1 Potorous gilbertii | reverse complement strand
TTACATTCATATACCATAATTTATTAAGCCATTCCCCAATTGATGGGCATCTCCTTGATTTCCAGTTCTTGGCTACCACAAAGAGTGCCGCTATAAATATTTTTGTACATGTGGGTCCCTTTCCCATTTTTATAATATCACTACTAGGACTGTATCCCCAAGACAATAATTTCTTAACAGAATTGGGCAACTGAAAGCTAATAACTTGGTGAGACTTCAAGAAAAAAGTCAAACAAAATCAAAAGAAAGAAAAAAATAGAAGAAAATGTAAAATATCTCATTAGAAAGACTACTGACCTAGATAATAGATACAGAGAGATAATTTAAGAATCATTGGATTACAGTAAATTAAAAAAAATTATCCTAGACAATATCTTTCAAGAAATTATTAAGGGAGACTGCTTTGATCTCCTAGAACCAGAGGGTAAAATAGAAAGGGAAGCAATCCACCAATTAGAGACTAGAATAGCAGAGTAGAAGAATGGACCTGTAGAAGTTCTACCCCCATAGCCCTAAAATACCTGTAAAAAATGACTCTAAATAAATTTTGGAGCAGGAAAAGCCACAAAATGACAGTGAAAGAGATTTCCAGCCCGAGGAAGCCTGAAAGGCTGACAGGAAGGGTCTATCACAATGAGTTCAGAGTGAGCACAGCCCATATAGTGCAGCCTTGCCTTGGCCATATAGCATGGCATGGACAGGACTGGAGAAGACTGCAGGGCATGGAATCATGTGTAGCAGCTGCAGTTCCCAGGTTCCTCAACCCACAAATACCAAAAACAGCTTCAAAAGTCAGTGAGAAATCTCTTTCACCTCAGTGAGAAGGGAGCAGGGTCCAGCCCTAGCCCCAGGACCAGGTAGTGGAAGTCACTGCAGTACATAGTCCATTTTTAGAACCCTCAGTCTAAAGACCCTGGGGGAATCAAGCAGCTGAGCTGGATCTCAGTCCTGAGTGGTGGCCCTGGAGTGAGGAGGAGTGTGCATGTGGTGGAACAGGTGGAGGCTTTGGAGAGGGAATTCTACTCAAAGATTCTGGGTAGAAAAACTTGTGGTTGCTCCCAGACTAGAGCACAGGCCAAGAGAGGAGTAAAATCCCCTTTCTTGATGGTGACGCCTTGGAGGAACTGAGAACTTACAGGTACCTAGAGTATACCCTCCATTTGACAAAAGACTCAAAAGTCAAGTAACTGAATAGAAAAATGCCTCAAAAAGGGGAAAAGAAGACTAGAGAAGATTGCTTCCTTGGTGAGCATGTATTTTCTTCCACCCTTTCAGATGAGGAAGAACAATGAATACCATAAGCAGAAGACATAAAAATCAAGGCTTCTGCATCCAAAACCTCCAAACTAAAATGATCTCAGGCCATGAAAGAGCTCAAAAAGAATTTTGAAAATTAAGTAAGAGAGGTGGAGGAAAAATTGGGAAGAGAAATGAGAGTGATGCAAGAAAATAGTAAAAAGTGAGTCAACAGCTTGCTAATGGAGACCCAGAAAAATGCTGAAGAAAATAACACCTTTAAAAACAGACTAACCCAAATGGCAAAAAAGGTCCAAAAAGCCAATGAGGAGAAGAATGCTTTAAAAAGTCAAGTGGAAAAGGAGGTTCAAAAGCATACTGAAGACAACAGTTCTTTAAAAATTATAATGGACAGCTGGAAGATAATAACTTTATGAGAAACCAAGAAATTACAAAACAAAATCAAAAGAATGAAAAAAATAGAAGTGTGAAATATCTCATTGGAAAAACAACTGACCTGGAAAATAGATCCAGGAGACATAATATAAAGTTTATGGGACTACCTGAAAGACATAATAAAAAAATGCCTAGCATCATCTTTCATGAAATTATCAGGGAAAACTGCCCTGATATTCTAGAATCTGAAGGAAAAATAAATATTGAAAGAATCCACTGATCACCTCCTGAAAGAGATCTGAAAAGAAAAAGTCTAGCCAAATTCTAGAGTTCCCATGTCAAAGAGAAAATATTGCAAGCAGCCAGAAAAGAACAATTTGAGTATTGTGGAAATATAATCAGGATAACACAAGATCTAGCAGCTTCTACTTCAAGGGATCAAAGGACTTGGAATATGATATTCCAGAAGTCAAAGGAACTAGGATTAAAACCAAGATTCACCTACCCAGAAAAACTGAGTATAATACATCAGGGGAAAAAAATAGTCATTCAATGAAATAGAAGACTTTCAAGTATTATTGATGAAAAGATCAGAGCTGAATAGAATTTTTGACTTTCAAACACAAGAATCAAGAGAATCATTAAAAGGTAAACAGGAAAAGAGAAATCATGAAGGACTTGCCTAAAACTGAACTGTTTATATTCCTACATTAAAAGATAATATCTGTAACTCTTGAAACTTTTCTCAGCATTTAGGGGGTTGGAGGGATTATATATAGAGAGAGGGCACAGGGTGAGTTGAACAGAAAGAAGTGATATCTAAAAAAAATGAAATTAAGGGGTAAGAAAAGAATATATTGGTAGGAGAAAGGGAGAAATCGAATGGGAAGGGAGGTGAGAGGGAAAAAGTGAAGCTTAGTCTCATCACACTTGACTTAAGGAGGAAGTAGCACGCACATTCAATTTGGTATGAACATCAATCTTACTCTAAAGGAAAGTAAGGGAGAAGGGGATAAGAGGGATAGGGTATGATAGAAGGGAGGGAAAATGGGAGGAGAGAGTATTTAGAGGTAAACACTTTTGGGGAGGGACAAGGTCAAAAGAGAGAATAGAATAAATGGGGGTAGGATAGGATGGAGGGAATTGTAGTTTGTATTTCACAACTTGACTATTATGGAAGTCTTTTGCATAACTACATATGTATAGCCTATATTGAATTTCTTGCACTCTCAGAGGCAATGGATAGGGAGGAAGGAAGGGAGAGAAGTTGAAACTCAAAGTTTTAGGAATGAATGCTGAGAATTGTTTTTGCATGCAATTGGGAAAGAAGAAATACAGGTAATGGGGCATAGAAATTTATCTTGCCCTACAAGAAAAGAGAGAAGATGGGGATAAGGAAAGGGAGGAGTGTGATAGAAGGGAGGGCAGATTAAGGGAAAGGGTAATTAGAATGCATGGTGTCTTGAGGTGTGGGAGTAAGGGAAAGATAGGGAGAAATTTTGGAACTCAAAATCTTATGGAAATGAATGTTGAAAACTAAAAATAAATAGTAATTTTTTAAAAAACAACACTGCAAAGCACTTTGCCATGTAAGTAACATTTACAGTGCTCCTTTTTAAAAAAATCAATTCAATTAAAATTCAATTAAATTCAATTAAAAAAAAGAATTTATCAATTACCTCAAGAAAGGGATTCCCAAATCAAAACTCCCAGGAATATAGTAGCCAAATTCCAGATATCCCAGATCAAGGAGAAAATACTGCAAACAGCTAAAAAAGAAACAATTCAAATATAAAGGAGCCACAGTCAGGATAAAGCAAGATTTAACAGCTTATATATTCAAGGATTAGAGGGCTTGAAATATGATATTGAACAGGGCAAAAGAGCTAGAAGTTCAACCAAGAACCACCTACCTAGAAAACTGAGTATAATCCTTCTGGAGAAAAAAATGGATATTTAAGGAAATAGAGGACTTTCAAGCAGTCATGAAGAAAAGAGTTGAATAGAAAATCTAACTTTCAAATACAAGATGCAAAAGAAGCATGAAGAGATAAACAGGAAAGAGAAATCATAAGATTCTCATCACAAGATTAAATGGTTTGTATTCATACAGGAAAAAGATATTTATAAGTCCTAACAGCATTCTCATTGTTAGGATAGTTAGAAGGAATATACACAGACAGAAAACAGAGGTATGAGTTGAATGTTATGGTATGATTATCAAAGAAAATAAAATCAATGAACGAGAAAAGAAGAATGTATAGGGAGAAAAGGATAGGAAGAAGTAGAATTGGGTAAGTTCACTTGCATGAAATAGAATTTATAATGGAAGGGAAAATAGGTGGTGGGGAGGGGAGCAAATAAATCTTACTCACTTGAATTGACTCCAAGACAGAATAATATACACACTCATTTGGGTGTAGAAATCTGTATTACCATGAAGGAAAATAGGAAGGGAAGGGGATAAGAGAAGAGTTGGGGAGACTGATGGAAGGGAGGGAAGTTTTGAGGACATAAAATCAGAAGCCAAACACTTTTGAGAACGAACAGGGTAAAAGGAGAGAGTCGGATAAATGGGGAAATAGGATGGAGGAAAATACATAGTTAATAATCATTATGTGAAAAAAATTATAGGGAGTTTCTCTGATAAAGACTTAATTTCTCAAACATATAGAAAACTGAGTCAAATTTATAAAATTAAGAGCAATTCCTCAATTGATAAATAGTCCAAGGATATAAACAAGTAGTTTTCAGACAAAGTAATCAAATCTACCTAAGGTCATATAAAAAATTCTCTAAATCACTATTGATGAGAGAAATAGAAACTAAACCATCTCTGAAGTACTTCTTTATACCTGTCAGAATGGGTAACATGGCAGAAAAGGAAAATGACAAATATTCGACATGATGTGGAAAAATTAAAGCACTAATGTGCTGTTGGTGAAGGTGTTTACCAATTCAGTCATTCTAGAAAGAAATTTGGAACTATGCCCAAAGGGCTACAAGCCATGCCTACCCTTTGAGCAAGCAATACCACTACTAGGATTGTATTCCAAAGAGAAAAAAACCAAGTAAGGAAGAGGACCTATGTGTATAAAAATATTTATAGCAGCTCTTTCAATCATATCAAACAACTAGGAATTGAGGTGATATTCATTAATTGGAGAATGGCTAAACAGGTATGATTTTAATGGAATACTGTTGGGTTTTAAGAAATTATGAGCGTAGTTTCTCCCATAGGTTTTAACTCTTCCGTGCAATATGACTAATGTGAAAATGTGTTTAATAAAAAATGAATGTATGTGTAGAACCTGTACAAGATTACATGCCATCTTGGGGAGAGAAGGGAGAAAGAGCTTAAGAAAATTTAAGACTTATGGAAGTGATTGTTGAGAAGTGAAAACAAATTAAATTTAAAAAATTATGAGCAGGATACTCTCAGAAAAAAAGAAAATATGAACTTATGTCAACTGATACAAAGTGAATGAATAGACCCAGGAGAATACTATATAAAATAACGCCAATATGGTATGAAGTATCTACTATGAATAACTTAGCAATCCTCAGCAATACAATGATTAAAGACAATTCTCTAGCACGTATGATGAAAGGTACTCTCCATCTCCAGAAAAAGAACTGGTAGAATCTGAGTGCAGATCAAAGATATTTTTTCTTTATTTTCTTTATTGTTCTTGATTTTTTTTTGCCTGTTTTCTTTCACAGAATGATTTCTGTAAAAATGTGTTTTTCATGACTACACATGTATAACTTATGTCAAATTATTTGCCTCCTTAATTCGGGGTGGAAGTGGGAGAGAATTTAGAACTCAAAATCTGAAAAAAAATGTAAAATTTGTTTTCACAGATAATGTGGAAAAGAATAAAATATTTACTAAGAAAAAAAACAGAGAAAAGAGCAGCAGTTTTTGCAGAGAACACTTCAGCATCCATCATTCCTAGTCAATGAGGCAAATTTACTTAGTACCACTGACATATGAAGAATATGAAACAAATTCATTAGAAACAAGAAAAGATCGACCCAGTGGTGATAAATGGCTTTCCTGAAAATGTAAAGGATCAGGGTTGATTATTACTTCAACTGGCACATTCTAAACATTTCATAAATGCTTGTTGACTAGGTTGACTGGCCAAATTGACTTTTCTAGATATAGAATAATTATATGATACATAACAATTGCATATGATGCATATAAAAGAGTGTTTGATAGATATTTTACTTATCATCTAATAAGATAATTAGAAAGTAATAAGAAGATATTTTCATACTTCAATAGATCCATACTGATCTCTGATTGGAGAGCTTTTGCCTTATTTTTTCTGGGTCCAGGTCTCCACCATGTTTCTGGCCATTTCTGTACCATACCTTTTTGACTCACAATATGGAGATGATTTTCCACATTCTTCCCAAATGAATCTGGGACTCCATATATGAAAACCCTTCTAGGTTATGACTGGCAAGCTTTACTTTAGTTTACCTCAATCCCAACTTATGATGTATGAGCAGGTTAGCTGAATAAAATGGGGTTGTCTGGTCTGGAAGGGGAATGTATTATTCCTGGTCGTCCTGAGTTCTACTTTCTAGTTTTCCTTTTTGCGTTGCTTTCTCCCATTAAAGTGTAAATTTCTTTAGAGCAGGAACTGTCTTACTTGCTTTTATTTTTATCTTCAACCACTAGCACAGTGTGTATCATAAAATAAGGGCTTAGTAAGTTACCTATTTAATCTGTTATCATCATCTGTCCTCTTTTATTTAATATTTTTTTCAAAACTGTTTATGTAACACACATGCACACACATACTTACACACACTTTTTCATTCTGTATGATTTTGGTTTGTCCTTCAATAAGTTCTCCACAGGGAATGACTCTAACTTTCTGGAAGGCTTCTTTTTCATTTTTTATCATTGTGTGGGTATCAATGGTGCATGTGTGCTATTGATTAGTTTTCTCTCATTTGTTTTATACAACAGACGAGCCTTACTTTTCTCCTGAATGTTTCTCAGATAATAACCCTAAAACATTTTATCCAATAAAATTTCTCATGAAGAATAGTTTGAAACTATTCATGCCCAGCTCCTAGCTCCATCATACATTCAGTTTGGAATCCTTTCATAATTGAAACAAATAGGGTTAACAGGAATTAAACCTTCCATTCCAATAAGGCCTACTTTTACCTCAGGGATAATGAACGCTTTACATCAAATCTTCATTATCTGGAAAAATCACACAATATAAAAGGGAAAAGCCAAGGTCTTTTGCTCCTCCATATAGTGGTTATGACCTTTTCTTCTTGTCTCATTGTGAGGAAAAATATAAAAGGCATTTTATTTGAATTATGCAAACTCATAATGTGTGGTACAAAGAAGCTGGTTTAGGAATAAATTTGTTCCTCTGGACATTCTTGCTAAAAAGTTGAGTGATCTGGGATAAGTTCCATCACTTCCCTAGACTTCAGGTTTCTTAGTTATTAAATTAGTCTCTGTTTCTTTCTAGTTCTGTCATTTTATAATGTGGTAAAAATTATAAGACTATCAACTTGAGGGTAGAAACAATTTTTTATTGAAACTATACATTTCCCTTAGTACACTGCAAAGAATGACTAGTTAGCTAGCTAATCTTTAATAAATGTTTTATTCTTTTTATAAAATCACAGAGTTGTAGAGACAGTTAGTTGGTATAGTGGATGGAGTACTGAACCCAGAGTCAGGAAGAATGAATTCAAATCTGGTCTCAGATACTTACTAGTTATGTAATCCTGGGAAAGTCACTTAGTTTGTCTGCCTCATTTTTCTCAGTTTTAAAATGGAGATAATATTAGCATCTATGTTCTGTGGTTGATGTGTTTATCTCTGAGGTCTAATGGCTTCTCTGGGCCTAGAAGTGGGGTGTGGACAGGATAGGCCAGAGAAGTCATCTTCTGGTGTAGTAGCGGCTGAGTTCAAGGGAAAAGAGTGATTTCCTAAGAGTTTAGTTCATCAGAAAAGGGACATAGCTTATGCATTCCTGAGACTAGTGTTCAAGCTTTTCACTGATAACTTTTCAATTCAAAATTAGTTCACTGAGACATACGTAAGATGTTTTTTTGATCTTTGGTTTGTTTTGATTTGGTCTTTTGATGATGGACTTTTATTATTTTGATTCTGATGTTGGAGGGGGAGCTGGCAGGGTAGGGGTAAAATTTCCCTGTTTTCCTCTTAGGGGATAGACCTTATGAGTGAGTTGGTGATGACCCACTCAAATTCCAAAAAAACCGAACATGTAGCAGAGGTATGAGGAATTACTCTTCTTGGGAGGTACTATCCAGTTTTTGAATGGAAAAGAGAGATTTGAAAATAATTTAAAAATAACTATTGGTGGAAAAATATTTGTAATGTATTTAAAACAGAGTCTAGCACATAACAAATGCTTAATGAGTGATTTCCTTCCTTCCAGTTGATTGGGAAATTAGTGTGCAGCATTCTCATTTTTCAGAAAACGAAACTAAAGCTCAGAGAGCTTCAGTGACTTGCCCATATTCACAGAGATAATTAAGCGAAAGAATAGACACAAGAACCCAAGACCTTTGGCTCCAACAAAATAAGGTTTATAACATGCCAGGCTCCTTCTTTATGATTCTGACTCAGAAAACATTTTACTTAAATGACTTAAAAAACCTGTCTTTCAGAAACCAAAGAGAATATTAAAATTTAGTGGTCTCTGCATTAAAGAAAAGTGGTGACAAAAGAAAGATTTGAAATTTCCAATTACTGTAAAATATGAATATAACAATTTCTTTCCCATCTCATCATTTCTTTCTATCATTTGCTGCCTCTTCAGAAAATATTCCTTATAGCAGTTACTTAATGGGAGACATAGTGAATCTAAGATCCTGCTGGGTTTAATTGCTTGTTGTTTCTCACACATCTGTTAAAATCATAAAAAGATTCCTTGATGGATGCTATTACAGAGATAACTTTCCAGCAGTCTTCTGATTATCAATATCAAATGAGGCATAAAACAGAGACAGAGTACTCTAAAGATGTTCACTGCTGCCATTAGAGGATGTCCTACACAAAGTCCAAATATAAGAAGGAGCTTAGTCAGATGGTAAGATTCTCTTCATGCTCTGATTTGTGAATACAAATGTACTTATTGCATGTAAAACTGCAATGTGATAGTACTCTCTTAGTGAGATCCATGGCTATTCAAAAGAGACTGGTTAATGTAGACAGGATAAGCAACAACAACTGCAATAATGTACAACTATATGAAGACTTCGTATTATCTCAGTCTAGATATAAACTTGGATATTAGCCCATGGAGTAAACACAATAATCAATACATAGATCATAGTCTGGTAATGTAAAATGTCAATTAGCTGGGAACAGAAATAAATCAAACTAAGAGAAGTTAGATCTTATTTAGAAAACAAGACTTTGTTTTTAATTATTCCAAAATATTCCTTACTAACAAAGTCTATCTTTTAAACACTAACCAATTAAATCAATGTTTGATTGAAATTTTTTTCCATTTTTTTCTTGACCCCTCCACTACCAACATGGAATCCTTTCCTGCAAAAAGAAGTACATTTAAGTCAAACACATCACCACACTGACCATATATACCTCATTCTGTACCTATATTCTGCCACCTCTGATGAAAGAAAGTATATATTTTCAATGATAAATCCTATGAAGTCACAATTGACTCTGTTGAATAGTTATGATGTCATTTAATTCAGATTTTCTTTATATTTTTTTGAGTTTTATGTGTTAACTATTGGACAATTTATCTCTGAGGATCCTCTTCTCACATCCCTCTCTTATGGATGATTGAATTTCCAAAAGCAGACTGATTACTTCTTTCCCTAAGTATTCTAGGAATATCATTTGAAGACTCTGAGGCAAAGTAATTCTCTATCATTGGCTTGAGTCTGACCAGCCACCCATCTCACCCCAGATTAGAATTTGAGAATCAATCTAGTTAACCATCTTGAAATAATTTTAGAAAATGATATTTACTAAAGTGACCCGATAAAATAGTTTATATAAAAATATCCACAAAAATCTGTGAGATGTGCTCTCAGGCTTATATAGAGTTTAATGAGAGTGGACTCAAGCTTTGGAAGCACATGCAGCCAAAGGATAATTCACAGCTCCTGGTTGTTGTAGGTTCTTTTCTCCCATTTGTGGGATGCTCAATCAACTTTCCTTAAGCATGTTAAGTATGAGTTCACTTTGTCCCTGGTGAGAGCTCCAACAGAGTAAGCCTCCAATTTGCTTTAGACTTATTTTATCTGGTAAGGTCTCCTCTAGTAAAAGTGAAGTCAAGGAAGGAAATATGACTAAAGGCTAAAGCGAAGACTTTTTCTCCTGAAAGGAGGTTCAGGTAGAACTCAAGTTGACTCCAATTTTTCCAATTCCTATTCTCAAGCTAACTCAATAATTTTATATGGAACACAAAGGTATAACAGAGCCCCCCCCAGACCCCAGATATTTGATGCAAGATTTTTGTATGGTATCATTTCTCTTCATTAAAGGACTTTCAAATAGTCTTTTTAACTTATTCTTAAGATCTGTGATTGATTGATTGGGATGTTGTCACCTAATTAAAGTATCAAGTTGAAATAGAATGAAGCAAATTTTAACAGCAACATTTAATCTTAGTTTTGTTCACTTGACACTGCTTCACATCATACAGATATTTTCTTGATTTTTCTGAATTCCTCTAATTTGACATTTCTTATGGTGCAATAACATCCATTATACATATAGATCCCAATTTGTTTAGCTATATCTCAAGTCATGGGTACTCAATTCATTTCAAGATTTTTACCTGCTACACTCACAAAACACACACACACACACATACACATGCACACATTACTCTTATAAATATTCTTGTATATTTGGGAGTTGTCCCAAATTAGACTTCTGTGGGACATATGCTCAGTAGAGGTATGATGGATCAAAAGATATGTACAGTTTAGTGAATTTTTTTCTGATATCACTGCAGGTTATTTTGAATTAATGAAAAAGTACTAAACATTTAATATGTGCCAACAATTGTGCTAAGTGCTAGGATACAAAAGCAATAAAAGGAAATAATTCTTGTTATCAAGGGGCTTATGGCAGAGTGGAGCAGGAGTATATAATGGAGTGGTGCCCAAAGAGGGGTATTTTAGATTGGAAAGTTACATGGGTGAAACTATGGAGTAGTAGATTGACTTGCCTTTTTCAGTAGCAGTGCCTGCATTACTTGAGTATGGTTACAGAATTGGAAAGGATAGGGAGAAAGGCTACATATGTGAACATAAGGAAGCTGGTATTCAGAGCATAAGATGATAAGCTCTGGCAAGATATAGTCGGTCATGAGAGGCATGGAATGACGGGTCTTCATGTCATGGTCTGTGCTGTAAGGGTGCATTGGTAGAAAAGGCCGCCTCCTAATCAACTGAGTTTACAACCTAGATTTTGACTTCAATTTCAACCTCCCCCTGTGTGTGTATGTGCATGTATGTATGCATGTATATGTATTCATATACATATATATATATATAACATATATATATGTGTGTGTGGAGGGGGGTGTTTAAGGCAAATGAGATAAATGTGATGACTTGCCTAAGTTCACAAAGGTAGAACTCCAAATTGGTGTTGTCCTCATCATTTGAAAGTGTGTATGTTGCAATCTCATTGGGGCCTATGGATTAAATTATTTTCTCTGTGCCAATGCTTCCCACATTCATATATCCTATCTTAAAGGAGATCCTGAAATACAATCTTCACTCACAATTGCCTTATTGTACATTTCAAAATTGATATTATATAGGAATCTCAAACATAACACATCCATAACAGAAATCCTTATCTTCTACTTTCCCTCCCCTTTGAATTTATTTCCAAACCATCCATCCTCCAAACTTCTCTGATGAGAACAGTCATTCAAGTGTATGTACAGCCTAAACTCAATCCTTCAATCTATCAATCAATCAATATTTATGAAGTAATAACTCTATGCCAGGCATTATGCTAAGCACAAGGTATACAAAAAGAAGCGAAAGATATTTCCTGCTCTCAAGGAATTTACAAGTTAATAAGGGGATAACATAAAAACAAGCATATAAAATGAAACTTATTTGGAGGATAGATAGGAAATTATTAACAGAGGAAAGACACCAGAATTAAGAGGCATTGGGAAAGACTTTCTGTAAAAGATGAGATTTCAGCTGAGATTTGTAGAATATTAGGGATGACATTAGGTAGAATTGAGGAGGGAGAGCAAATCATGCATGGGGGACACCCAGAGAAAATGACTGGAGCCAAGGATTGAATGTCTTGGTAGAACAACCAAGAGGTCAATGTACCAGTACATGTCTTTGAATCTTCCTTCCCCAACCTGCCCTTCTCTATGTGTTTGGTGTTCAAGTTGTATAAGTTTTGCCTCCTCATGCATCCTACCTCCTTTCCTTCTCACTAATCATGTAGCTGCCATTCTAGCTTAAGCATTTATTATCTCTCACATGGAATATTATAATAACTTGTTTGGATTTCCATTATTCATTCTTTCTCTTTTCAATCCATTTTTCCCAGGCTACCAAAGTTAATTTTTCTATGACATAAATTTTACCATGTCACTTTACTGCTCATGGATCTTTGGTGAGTCCCCATTGTCTCAAGGATAAAATGTAAACTCCTCTTCTTGGAATTTAAAGCAACCCTTCACCTTGTGAAGCAAACCCTTCACAATCAGATTTCCACTTGCCTCTTTAACATATTATACATTACTCCTCATCCCTCATGAACTCTGCCCTTCATTCAAAGTGAGCTATTTACTGCTTCTTGTATGTGAGTGTTCACCTACCTTTTCTCTGCTTTTGCGTAGGATATTCTCCATTTCTGGAATGTCCTTCTTTATCTCTTCCTCTAGAAACATCTAGTTCCACACAAGATTGAAATGAAGTATTACTTCTTTTTAGAAGTCTTTCCTGTTTCCCCAGCTGTGAGTGTCCCATTTGAAAATTTTTATTCATTAATTTTGCATATATTCTTTATTTTTAACCATGTTGTCCCTTCCCCAAAGTATATCTCCTTCTTAAGGGAAACAGTTGTATCACTGTCCTATTTGTCTCTCCAGAACTTAACAAAATATTTGGCATATCATGATGTAGCAGTAAGCACTGCAATATATGCAGGGGGACCTACTATCATAGGTTCTTAGATCTGCATTCATAAACGAAAAGGTGAATTTTGAGGGTTTAACAATCACTTTAATCAAGCACATGTATGATTCCTTTAACCAAGCACATATATCATTCATCAATTTCAGGGGAGTCAGCACCCTGAACTTCAACGAAAATACAGAGAAATTAAAAGTCAATAGACATGAGTCCAAAATGTCTGACTACTAACATATATACATCTTTATCAGAGAGGGAATATTGGAGTTTCTCAAAGTCAAGGGGCTCCTTAGTGGCTTCCCAGAGTCCTCTTCTGGCCAAACAAACACTTCTATTCAGTAAACCCCAAAGTAAAACCTTGCCATCAGAGTATTTACCTTTTTTAGAGCCAGAAAACATAACCCTCTGACCCAGTGCAAAAGGTACTTGGACCTACAAAACAACTCCCCTAATCAAGCTTTCCATAATGGGCAGGCCCATCAATGGGTAGGAAAGATTCTCCTCAGTCACATTCAAATAGACACATTATACTTCTTGGTTAGACTACAACAAAAACTGTAAAAGATCCTGTTTTACTTGCCATTACAAGGCTAATAAATATTTACTGAATTAAAGATAGACCATATTTGAAACTGATAAGTAGGTTAGTGAGGGTCTGATTATAATTTTCATTTATGATTTCTGGCTTACACCACCCATTTTTCGGGTTTTGTTTTCTATGTGTATATACTAGTCCTTACAATTCCCATCCAATTCTACTCTAACTATTAAGTAAAAATAATCTTACTTCATCATTATAGCTAAATCGTATCAGTTCATTGTTGATAATAAAAAAGAGCAAGGGATTGAACATTCCATGAGTATGGGACCTAATGTCTCACCTATATAATAAACTGTTTAGCATTGTCCTTTTATAAGATTCTATTTTCAGGAACAGAAATCTGGTCACCTTGAAAGACAATGAGGCTAGCTCTCTCTATCATCCTGAGGCAGTTTCTATTTTTACAGACTGATCCAGCATTCATTTGACTTCAAACTGGGACACCAACACTTTCATTGTCTTGCTCAGCATCCAAATTCTCCTTCATTTGATGCCAAAGGACAGCTGTAAATTATTCTGCTCAGCTGCCACCACATTGGGTTTACCCCAAATAATCAAAACCAGGAGATGATATTCAACTTCCAATGGTAGCCAAGTTTACCTGCCAGCAACAATAACATTTTTCTCAAACCTGAAACATTTGATACTTTGCTTCTCTCTCTAATGTATTGTTTTTTGTGAAATATTGAGCTAGATTTTCCTGGAACATAAGCAGCAACTAGGGAGTAAACTCCACACTTTAAGAAGCCCACATTACCTCATTCTGGCCACTAGAGTACTATTCAGAGTACTGAAGTTGCAATATATCAAAGGACAAATCACACCCCATTTACTTTTCTTTTCTCTCCCTCCCTTAACATTAGGATGTGAACCCTCTGAGGACGCACAGAATTGCTACAAAACTCCAAGTGTACTGGGAAATTATCTTAGGCTAACAGAGTCTAGGGAATTTAATGTGGCCAACATTATGAGTCTTAGCCCTGTATCAGCCAAAGATGCACAGGAGCTTCAACCTTCTCTCCCAGTTTTCTCATCTGTAACAATAACCTAGACAAGTTACTGTTTTCGCTCAGCCTATGAGGTACTTAAGAAGTGAAATAAAAATGATGTAATATCAGAGAGTTAAAGAGAACTTCAAGAGGTTAAAGTTATTTAATCCATCTACCTGTCATCAAGTAGGTTTATTGATGAACCATTCAGGGAGGACAATATCATATAATTCTTTAAGATATTCACAAAAGAAGGTCACTGGTGATAAGGTCTCTGAAGGCATAGCAATATTGCCTCCCCAACCCCCACTGCAGTACTTTGAGTAGAAAAGTATTCTACTATTTCTTCAAAAAAGGAACAAGTTGAAATTCTGTGATATTTCTAGTGAAAACTAATGGGAGATATAGGAGATTCACAATCCTTGAAATTTCAACTTATTGCTGGCCATCCAAATGTGAAAGAACTAGGTTCTGCTCTTGGCTTTATCATTCAAGAGCCTTGGGGTAATGACAAGGGCAATAAGATGATAGATAACACTTAGATAGTGATAAAGCACTTTATCTTAACTCATAATGAGCCCTGGAGGCAGGTATTTTATTATCGTTTTAAGAGACTGAGACAGTCTGAGGTTCAATAAGTGGCTCCTACTCACACAGACAGTAAGTTTCTGAGGATGGATTTGAATTCAGCTCTTCCTGACTTTTAAGTTCAACACATTCTATCTACTATAGCAACTTTTCTGGGCACAGTTACCTTATATACAAAATAGTAGAGTGTAATGGGGAAATCCTTAGACTTTTCCATGACATTTCCAGGGGTATATGATGAATGATGAGACTTCTGTTTTGAATTTAATAATCATGGATTGAGCATCAGCAAGGCAAAATGGAAAGAATAATGGTCTGAAAGTCAAGGAACTGAGATCTAGGCCTAGCTGCCCTGGACTGGTAAAAGACTTAAGGCAGGGAAAACAATCAGTAGAGTACTGAAATAATTCAGACGTGGGATGCTGAGAGCCTGCACCAGGGTGGTGGTAGGTCAGAAGAGAAAAGGAAACATATGAAAGAAATGTTATGAATATAAAATTAATAGGACTTGGTAATAGGTGGGATATGAAGTAAGGAACTGAGAGAAAGTGAGATGTTGAGAATGACACCTAGGTTATGAGCCTGGGTATCTGGGAGGATAATCTCTGTAGTAATAGGAAAATTAGAAATAGAGGAGAGTGTGCGGGGGGAGATAAAATAAGTTCAGTTTTGGAAATGTTGGATTAAAGATATTTTACAAGACATATTTTTCACTAGGCTGTACTTGATCCTCTTTCAGGCCTCAGATCTTCATTCTGAAACCCAACTCTAGCCTTTCGTCCATACTCTCCACTCTGAAGGCCTTGCCCTTTGATTTCATGGCTTCTCCCAGAACCACCATTTAAGGACAGCACCCATCATGGTTATCTCATTCCTTTCTAGGATGTATTCCAGACTTTCTTTCCATTCTTCTTGCCCCATTCCTTTGCTTTATCCCCTGCCCCTTACCCTTTTGATTTCCTTAATGTGATGTCTTTTTTGAATATAATCTCCTTGACATCTTTTTTACATAGTAAGTGCTTCATAAATGCTAGTTGACTGAGTATAGCACATGCAGTTTGAATGTCTACTAGGCAGCTGGAGATGTAAGTCTATAGATCAGGAGAGAAGTAGAATTCCTTAAGTAGATCTGAGAATTTTCTGCATGAAGATAATATTCATAACCTTGGGAGTGGATAAGACTGCCAAGTGAAATAGCATAAAGGGAGAAGAAGAGTCAGGGCAAAACATTTTGAGAAATCAATGATTAATTTGCATTACCTGGATGAAGATCTTACAAAGAAACTGAGTCATTTGACAAAATAAGCTAAATGGTAAAAGACACAAAAATCATCTGAAGAAAAGAACACCTTGAAAGGAAAATTTGTGGGAAAGGAGGTACAAAAACTCACTGAAGAAAATAATTTCTTTAATCTTAGAATTGTACAAGTGGAGGCTAATGACCATGAGATTCCAAGAAACAATAAAACAAAATCAAAAGAATTAAAGATTAGAAGAAAATGTGAAATATCTCATGGGAAAAAACAAGTGACCTGGAAAATAGATTCAGGAGAGATAATTTAAGAATTATTGAACTATCTGAAAGCCAGTCAACAAAGGAACCTAGAACTCTTATTTCAAGAAATTGTCAAGGAACTTCCCTGGTATTCAAGAACAAGACAGTAAAATAGAAAGTGAAAAAATCCATCAATCACCTCCGAAAATCACCTATATCCTAAAATATATAAATAAAAATATAAAAATATCCAAATTCCAGAGCTCCCAGGTCAAGAAGAAAATATTGCAAGCAGCCAGAAAGAAGCCATTGAAATATCATGGAGTCATAGTCAGGATAACATAAGATTTAGCAAACTTCTAAATTAAATGATCTGAGGACTTGCAATATGATATTTTGGAGGTAGAAGAGCTAGGATTACAGTCAAGAATCATCTATCCAGCGAAAATGAGTGGTAATCTTTCAGAGAAAAATGATATTTAATGAAGTAGAGGACTTTCAAGCATTCCTGATGAAAAGACAGGAACTGAATGGAAAATTTGTCTTTCAAAGACAAGACTCAAGAGAAGCATAAAAAAGGCTAACATAAGAGAAAAATTATGAAGGGCTTAAGAGGGTTAAACTATTGACATTCCTGTAGTGGGAAATGATACTTGTAACTTCAAAGAACTTTATCATTATTAGGTCAGTTAAAAGGAGTATTTCTAGACAGAGGGCATGGATGTGAATTGACTATGATGGGGTGATACTGAAAAATAAATTAAATTGAATTGAGAGAAAGAGGGACACATTTGGAGAAGAGGGAAAAGAGAGATAGAATGAGAGTACATTATCTCACAATTAAGGATATGTGAAAGAACTTTTTTCACTGGAAGGAGAGATGGGGGATGGGAGAAATAGTAGTAAATAATAAATCATTTCATAATCAAAGAGGTGTGTTTTTACAGTGGGGAGGGGTTGAGGATAGGTGTTGATCAGAAGTAAAATACTTTTGCAGAGAGATAAGTTGCAAAGAAAGAGAGAGGAGAAAAGTAGGCTGGAGGAAAACAGCATTCACTAATATTGTATATTTTCCTAATGAGACAAACTCATCCATAAAATGGAAGCAGATAGCAGAGTGGATTAAAGAGCAGAATCCTACAATGTGTTGTTTATAAGAAACGCTAAAGTAAAGAGACACACAGAGAATAAAGGTAAGCAACTGGAACAGAATCTAAAATGCTGCAGATGAAGTTACAAAAAAAAAAAAAGCAGGAATAGCCATGATCTCAGACAAAGCAAAAACAAACAAAATAGATCTAATTTTTTAAAAAAATATAAGAAGGATAACTACATTTTGCTGAAAGGTACCATAAATCCTGAAATAATATCAAAAATTTTTCAGCAAGTTTCTCTGATAAAGACTTCATTTCTCAAATACATGTTATGTATAGAATTGAAACAAAATTATAAAAAATAAGAGCCATTCCCCAGGTGAGTGGTCGATGGATATAAACAGATGGTTTTCAGAAGATAAAAGCACAATTCTGTAGTAATCTGAAAAAAATATTCTAAATCTCTATTGATTAGAGAAATTCAAATTAACACCCCTCTGAGGGACTACCTCACATGTATCAGATAAGTTAATACAACAGAAAGGGAAAAATGATAAATATTGGAGAAGATATGGGAAAAATTGGAACGCTAATGCATGATGTAGTTGTGAACTGACCCAACCATTCCAGAGAGCAATTTAGAACTATGCCCCAAAGGTTATAAACTTGTGCATGCCTTTTAATCAGCAGTACCACTACTGGGTCTGTATCCCAAAGAGATAATAAGAAAGCGGCATGGTCTACATGTACAAAATTGTTTATGTTATTTTTGTGTTTGCAAAGTATTGGAAGTTGAGGGGATGCCCATGAATTGGGGAATGGATGAACAGTTGTGTTTAATATGAGTATGATTGAATATTATTCTGTTATACAGATATAAGAAATGATGAACAGGTAGATTTCAGAAAAACAGGGACTTATATAAATTGATGCTGAATGAAATGAACTGAACCCAGAGAATGTTGTGCGTAATAATTATAATGTTGTTCAATGATTAACTACAATAGACTTTGCTGTTCTTATCAAAACAATGATTCAAGACAATTCCAAAGTCAATACAGATCAAAGCATACTATTTTCACTTTTTCTGTTTTTTGTTTCTTTCCCAATATTTTTCCCTTTCTGATTCTTCTTTCACAACATGACTAATGTGGGAACAGGTGAGAATGTTATAAGACCTAAGCCTGAAAGGACCAGGGTATCACATTGCATCTTGGGCCATCTCTAGTCATCTCGATAAATATCAGGCCACTGGATCCAGATGGCTCAGGAGAAGAAAGTAGATGAGGCAACTGCAGCTTAGGGAAATTAAGTTATTTGTCCAAAGTTACAAAGTAGAAAGTGACAAAACTTGAGTTTTTACTGCACCAAACTACCTTTCCAGCTGCTGTCTTGGTGAGCTTATTGATAACAACAAGACACATAATCCACAGCTGGCTCCTTTGTAGAAAAATACCAAGGAATGAGTGCTGAATATGAATATGCAACTTGGTTAATTATTGTCCTTCATTCTTGAAGAGGACCAAAATGACATCACTATGTTAGAGTCAAGTTACCATGCATGCAAAGGTGACTGATCATACCAATATGAGCTGGTATAAAGTCCAGGTTTTACTTGCATGCAACAATGACTCTACAGGGACTCTACAGACCTTCAGTTTGGTTGTTAGTCTAATATCTCTTTTCTCCCACATTTTCCTTCAGAGCCTCACAAACACTGAGATAGCTCTGGCAATGCATGCATCAGCCACATTATGAATGTATGCATCCTGTAAATTATTAGGCCAAAATTAGCACAAGCACCAGGGAATTAATCTATACTTTGTTGCGTCTCAGCTTTGTTGATTGCACAAATCATCTGCAAACAAACAAGCAAAAAGTAATATGCACCAACACTACTTCTGCTTTGGTCTTGCCTTGTAGCCTTTTCAAGTTGAATAATTTACCATCAGCGTGGTACCAACCTTGAGGCCATGTTTGTTCTCTTTGAAGGCTTCTGACAATATGGCTGAAAATATCATACTCTAAAACATGGAAGCAAGTAAACTGCCTTGTTTCACTCCATTGGTGCCCTAGAAAACACAAGAGTATTCCATTATTCTGAACCCAGGCAAGTATGCCATCATGAAATTGATACACAATGCTGATGAATTTCTCCAAGTAATCAAGTTTTGACATAAATTTCCATAAGCCTTCCCAACAGAGAATATCAAAGGGCTTGGCAAGATATACAAAAGTTGTGTACAGACCTCTGTTCTGCTCCTGACATTTCTTCTGGGATTCTAGGGCAACAAATAGCATATTGACCATTCCTCAACTGTTTCGGAAGCCATGCTGGCTCTCAGGTAGATAACCATCTTCCAGGTGAAGGATTAGTCTATTATGGAGGACTTTGGCAAGAATATTTCTGGCAATGAATGAGAGAGAGCCCCCTGTGATTGTCACAGGACAATCTATTTCCTTTACCTTTATAGAGATGGATAATGGAGGCATCCTTGAACATCTGGGGGTAACCTCCTCCAACCACATAACCTGGAAAGTTTCAGTCAGCTTTTATATGAAGAATGGACCCCCAACCTTGTAAAACTGAGCTGGAATATAGCCAGCACCAGGTATTTTGCCACATGAAAGGAACCTAAAAAAACCCCCAAACCTTTTCATCACTTAGAGCTTCAGCTAGGGAGGGATTGACTTCAACCTGAGGTAAATCATCAGTGACTTCAGCATTGATTGATGACAGTCTATTGAGAACACTATTGGAGGTGTTTAGCCTATCTCTCTGGTATCATGTCCTTGTCACTAATCAATGAGGTTCCATTCCCACTGAGCAGTTAAGAAGTACCATAGGTCTTTGGCCCATAAATAGCCTTCAGGGCATCATAAAAGTGCTTTGGATTGTGACTATCAGCATAAAACTGAATTTCATCTGCCTTCTTACTGAGGATGGGGGTAGGGAAATACAGAAAACTTGTCTAGAAACAAAACAGCAACACAAATATATTTCAATGAATGAGAGGGCCAAATGATAAGTTCTGATTGAGAAGAATGGCTTCCTTAGGTGACCATTGAATCTGCAAGTATCAGGTTTAAGGTTTCCAAGAACAGTCTTACCCTAGGAGTGGCTGATACCAAGGGTAGTAAGTCAGATATATATATTCAAAAGGAGTATAGTTAGGACTTCAAATGAGTGAATAATAATTATAAAGGCAATGTTTAAGATTATATGATGGGACAGGATAGGTTGATTAATAGGTGGATATAGACATAGATAGATATGAAATATAGCAATATACATTCATATCTATATATGTGCACATATAGATATATTCTTAACTCTACAAGAAATCGATATATCCTTATGACTATAAACAGGATATATATGTATGTATATATGTACACATGTATATACACATGTACACACATATACATGTATATACACATGTACACACATACATGTATATATGTACGTATGTATGTACATCCGTACATATATACATGTATATGTATATATCTCCGTCCCTCTAGTCCACTGCTTTTGCCCTACTTTTTCATAGCTACCCTCTGCTTATTTGCAAAAACTGGGGGGCAGGGGGAGAAATTGAGTAGTGTATCATCTCTGATCACATTGGGGCCAGGTGGGCGTGCAACTCTAGCTTTTCTTAAGCAGCTTTACTCTGTGTTATCTCCCCCTGCCCCCACTATCCTCTCCACATAATATAGATTCACTGAAAATTGAATGTGGCATTTAATACATGGAATATCAATTTAATTCTTCCTTTTTTTCCTTCTCCTGACTCTTCAAGTTCCCCTCAAATATTTAACTCCTTAGCTTCTTTTTGCTTTGCTTATTTTTTTTGGTCAGCTTTCTTTTTTAAATGAATAAAATATTTTAAAAGATAAATGTCTCAGATGAATGAGAGAATTTCATTTCACTCTTTTGTCTTTTCTGAATGGTTTTACTTATTCTTTTTTGTATTTTTCTTGCTTGGAATATATATATATATAATATTGTAATACATATAAATAATATTTGTTTCATATATATATATATATATATAACTTAAAATTTGTTTAAATCTGATTTCTTTTGCAAGAATGATTGAAATGCCTCTTTTGTTCAAAGTTCCTATATTTTCATTGATAACTTTGTAGGACTATTTTTTAGGTACATCCCAATCTCCTTTTCTTTTTGGAATGTCATTTAAAAAAATTCCCTGAATTTTTTGCCCTTTAAATTCAAAAACATTTGTTTGGTGTCTTCTCTATAACTGTGCTAGGGACTAGAGATATAAAGATAAAAATAGCCATCAAGGAACTTAATTTTTTGTGGGGATGGGACAGGAAGGAAGTAAACAATATGCATAAGTAAGTAAAGACAAAAATATCATGAAAAATCCCTGGACTTGAAATTAGAAAATTTGACTGTTGGCCAAACAACCATGAATAAGTCACTTAATATCTCTATGTCTCATCCTCGATATGTAAGAATAACTTTTGAACAAGGTGGTTTCTAAGGTCTCTTTAAATTTCATGCTATTATTATGATGATGGCAATTATTACCAATACTAGCTCATTTCTATTATGCTTCCTATCTGTGAAGTTTTCCAATTGCAACAGAGGTAATAAAATATTTTCCTCCTATTTTGGATATGAAGAAATAATTAGTTCAGAGTAGTCACTTGATGATGATCACGTAGCTAGAAAGTGTGGTGACTTGAATCCAGATCACTTGACTCTGAATTAAGAACTCTTTCTATTGAACCATGAGAATTCTGGGAGGGACATGGAAAAAACCAGGAAGTATAACCAACTTTTTATTATCTGTGGAGTTATTATCTATTTTAATCAGCGACCTACATTTCTGGCTTCTATTCCTTCCCATTAGAGCTGGCCACCATTTATTTTATTTCTTTTTTCAACTTTGTTTTATTTATGTTTTGTTTTACTTTACAAATGTTTATAAATCATCACTTTTATTTTGTCAGATGACTGTTATAACATGGTCAAATAGTTGAGTAAAACTAACAATGCAATGACCTCAACTGAAAGTGTATGAAACATTTCACATCTTTAGCATCTCCCTACACACACACACACACACACACACACACACACACACACACACACACATACATGTTCACACAAACATGGTATTTTTAAGTTAAAAGAAATCTATTTTCTCTCCCTCTCCTTTACACTTCCCATTCTATTACAGGGGAAAAATAAAAACAAATTTCTATACACGTATAAAATTTTGCACTCTAACTTCATCATCTCTCTGTAATGGATGCCACATTTTATCATCTGTCCTCTGGAATCGTGAAAGTTTCCTGTATTTAGCAGGAAGGTTCCTGTATCAACTTTCAAAGGTATTTTGTTTTGTTTCTTTTACAATATTGTTGTTTTATAAATTGTTCTCTTAGTATTGTTCATTTCTTCATGTCTTTGAAATTGTTAATTTTTTGAAATATTGATATTATAGTATAGATGACTTTTCTGGTTCTACTGACCTCATTCTGCATAAGGCATTGTGCTAAAGACCTTTACCAATTTTAGCTCATTTGATATTCACAACCACCCTGTGAAGTAGGTGCAATTATTACCCTGATTGTACACTTGAGGAAATGGAGGCAGACAGAGATTAAATGGCTTGCCCAGGCTTACAGAGCTAGCGACTTTCTGAAATTGGATTTGAACTCTGGTCTTTCTGACTCCAGGGCCAGCATTTTAATCACTGCAACAGTTAGTTACCTCAGTAGTGGGTAGTATAGTAGATGAGATGTTTCACTTGGAGTCAAAAGACATAGGTTTAACTTTGCTTTATATATTTATTAGCTTTATGACCCTAGAAAATCACTTACCTTCTTTTGGTCTCAGTTTCCTCATCTGTATAATAAGGTGGGCCATAGTGAGTTGAACTCAATGGTCTCTCAGGTCCCTTCCATCTCTAAATCTATGAACCATGGACATATGCAAATTGAACTATTTGTCTCTGGCTTTAGATTCACTTTGCACAAGGAAAATGGGGGAAACTCTCTAATATTGTTAACATTTATAAAGGTCCTGTTTTCCAGCTATGAGTGATAATGATGCTATTGAACTGATTAACTCTAGTTCTTATTCTCCTCACAGCTGGCAGATGATGTGGCAGAGATGATCCTAATTACCTGATGGTGGTCTATGAATAAACAAGGGAGAGATAAGCATTTTTTGCTGATTTAATCACAGAACAGAATTAGCCCAGGTCCCCATTAATTTACTTTCATCTAGCAAATAATGTAGAAGATCTCTAAACACAGATTTCTCCATTATTTAATCCTATTTAGTGATTTAAAAATAATATCTTATAGAAAACATTTATTTTTTCGTGAATAAAAATGTTTTAGTAATTGCTTTTCATGGACATACATAATTGCCCAATGATAAAGAAATATTGATTCTGATTGGACACCTTCCTATTCATTTTCTCTAGGCAAGATGGTGCCTTCCACTTATGTAACCTTCTTGTGTACTGTCACAGGGCCAGGAAAGTAATAATAGTTGTGTTGTCATGTGTCCTTCTTTTGAGTACTTAAAATTTTCTTTTTATTCCAAAAGCAAACATTTTATGTTTTTATGCATGTCAACAATTTTAACATTTATTTTAAAAAGATTTTGTGATCTATTTCTTTCTCCTTACTTTCCCTCCTCTCTTCCTAAAATGGTAGACAGTTTGTTATATTATTCCTACATTAGTCATATCTGTGAAAGAAGAAACAGAACAAAAGGAAAAAAGATGAAAAAGAATAAAATTGAAATAATGTACTTTAATCTGCATTTAGAGTCCATCAGTTCTTTATTTGGAGGTGGATAGCATTTTCCTTCCTGAATCCTTTGTACTTGACTTAGATTGTTGTCTTGCTGAGAAGAGCTGAATCATTCACAACTGTCCAATGTTGCTGATACAGTGTACAATGTTTTCCTGGTTCTGTTAATTTCACTTTGCATCAATTTGTCCAAGTCTTTCCAAGTTTTTCTGAAATCTTCTTGCTTATTATTTTTAAAAATTCCATTACATTCATATGCCACAACTTGTTCAGGCATTTCCCAATTCATGGACATCTCCTTAATTTTCCAATTCTTTACCTCCAAGAATGGAACTGTTATAAATACTTTTGCACATGACCTTTTTATGATTTCTTTGGGATACTGACCCAATAGTGGTATTACTGGATCAAAGAGGATTCACAGTTTGATTGCCCTTTGGGTATAGTTCCAAGTTGCTCTCTAGAATGGTTGGATCAGTTCACAACTCCACAATGCACCAGTGTCCCAATTTTCCAACATCCTCTCCCACATTTATCGTTTTCCTTTTTTTTTGTTATATTAGCCAATCTGATATATGTGAGGTGATACCTCAGAACTGTTTTAGTTTGCATTTCTCTAAACAGTTATTTAGAGCATTTTTTCATATGAATATAGATAGCATGTTTCAATATGACTATGGATAGCTTCATTTTCTCCTTCTGAAAACTACTCATTCATATCCTTTTGACCATTTTTCTATTGAGAATGACTTGTATTCTTATAAACTTGACTTAGCTCTCTAAATATTTTAGAAATGAGGTTTTTACCAGAGACACTGGCTGTAAAAACTGTTTCCCAGCTTTCTGCTTTCCTTCTAATGTTGGTTGCATTGGTTTTGTTTGTAGAAATGTTTTTTATTTTAATGTTATCAAAATTATCCATCTTACATTTTTAATATCCTTTTTCTCTTGTTTGGTCATAAATTCTTCCCTTCCCCATAGATCTGACAGGTAGACTATTCCTTGCCTTTCTAATTTGCTTATGGTGTTACTCTTTATATTGAAAACAAGTTCCCATTTTGAACTTATTTTGGTATACAGTGTGAGATTTTGGTCTGTACCTAGTTTGTGTACTATTGTTTTCTAATTTTCCCAGAAGTTTTTGTCAAATAGTGAGTTCTTATCTCAAAGAATGCTATCTGTGGGTTTATTAAATATTAGGTTACTAACATCATTAACTATTGTGTCTTGGGTAATTAGTCTATTCCACTGATCCACTACTCTATTTCTTAGTCAGTACCAGATAGTTTTGGTGATTACTGCTATATAATATAGTTTGAGAACTGGTATTGCTAGGTCACCTCCCTTTGTTAAAACAATAATTCCCTTGATAATCTTGATCTTTTGTTCTTCCAGCTGAATTTTTTATAGTTTCTAGCTCCATAAAATATTTTGATAGTTTGATTATTATGGCATTGAATAAGAAAACTAATTTGGTAGAACTGTTATTTTTATTATATTGGCTTCGCCTACCCATGACAATTGATATTTCTTTTCAAATTGTTTAAATCTGACTTACTATGAAACTGAAATTTGTATTTTATAATTGTGCTCATATAGTTTCTGAGTTTGTCTTGGCAGTAGATTCTCAAGTATTTTATGTTGTTTTTAGTTATTGTAAATGGAATTTCTCTAATTCTTGCTGCTGAGTTTTGTTGTCTATATAAAGAAATGCTTATGATTTATGTGGGTTAATTTTTATATCCTGCAATTTTGTTGAAATTGTTAACGATTTCAAGTGTTTTTTAAATTGACTCTCTGGAGTTCTCTAAGTATACCATCATGTCATATACATAGAGTAGTAGTTTTGTTTCCTCATTGCCTAGTTTAATTCCTTTAATTTTTCTTCTTCTCATTGTTATAGGTAACATTTGTAGTACTAGTGGTTATACTGGAAATCCTTGCTTCACTCCTGACCTTAAAGAGAAAGCTTTTATCTTTTCCCCATTAGAAATAATGCTTGTTGATGGATTTAGATAGATGCTGCCTATCATTTTAAGGAAAGCTCCCTTTAGTCCTATGCTCACTATTATTTTTAATAGAAATAGGTGCTGTATTTTGTTCAAAGCTTTTTCTTCATCTATTAGAATAATATTATGATTTCTGTGGTTTTGTTAATTATTTAGTCAATTACATTGATAATTTTCCCAATACTGAACCAATCCTGCATTCCTGGTAGAAATTCTGCCTGGTCATAGTGTCTAATTCTTGTGATATACTGCTATAATCACTTTGGTATCATTTTATTCAAAATTTTTGCATCAGCATTCATTGAGGAAATTGGTCTACAATTTTCTTCTTGTTTGTTTCAGTTCTTCCTTGTTTAGGTATCATCACCTAAAGGTGTTTTGTAGGATTCCTTCTTTGCCTATTTTTTCAAAATAGTTTATATAGTATAGGAATTAATTGTTTTTTTGAATGTTTGGCAGAATTCACTTGTGAACCAATCTGGCTCTGGGTATTTATTCTTAGGGAGTTCATTAATGGCTTATTAACTTCCCTTTCTAATATGGGGTTACTTAGGTATTCTATTTCCTGATCTATTAATTTGGGTATTTTATATTTTCAAAAATATTCATCCATTTCACTCAGATTGTCAGATTTATTGGTGCATACTTAGGCAAAATATTTCCTAATGATTGCTATACTTTCTTCTTCAGGTGATGATTTCAGTATTTTCATTTTGGATAATGGATATTTGGTTTTCTTGTCTTTTTTTAATCAAATTAACCAGTGGCTTATCTATCTTGATGGTTTTTTTTTAAACATCTCTCAGATTTGTTTATTAGCTCAAAAGTGGTTTTCTTCTTTCATTTTTATTCATCTCACCTTTGATTTTCAGGATTTCCAATTTAGTGCTTAATTGAAAATTTTTAATTTCTTCTTTTCCTAGTTATTTTTTAGTTGCCTTGCCCAATTCATTGATCTATTATTTTTGTTTCTTTTTTATGTAAGAATTTAGAGAAATAAAGTTTCTCCTAAGTATGGCTTTGGCTATAACCCATAAATTTTGGGATTTTGTCTCATTGTCATTCTCTTTAATGAATTTAATGATTGTTTCTATGATTTGTTCTCTGATCCACTTTTTTTTAGAATTAGATTATTTAGTTTCCAATTAATTTTTAATTTATCATTCCACTGTCCTTTGTTGAATGTATTTTTTTTGTATTATGATTTGAAAAGAATACATTTAACAATTTTGCCTTTCTACATTTAATTTTGAGGTTTTTATGCCCTTAGTACATGGTTGAATTTTGCATAGGTATCATGTTTTGCTGACAAAATAAATACATGTTCCTTTATTTTCCCATTCAGTTTTCTCCAAAGGTCTGTTATATCTAACTTTTCTAATATTTTATTTACCTTCTTTGTTTTTTTCTTGTTTATTAATTGGTTTTATTTATTGATTTCTGAGAGGTGACATTTGCTTTCTATTTCTTCCAGTATTTCACTTAACTTCTTTAAGAATTTAGATGTTATACCTCCTGATTTTTAGTATTGATACTGTTCATTTTCTATGGTACCTTTTAAGAAAATGTAGTTTCCTTCCTTATCTTATTTAATTAGTTCTAATTTTGCTTTTACATTGTATGAGATCAGGATTGCTACTTCTGCTTTTTTCCCCACTTCAGCTGCAGCAGCATAATAGAGTCTACTCCAACCTCTTACCTTTACTCTGTGTGTATCTGTCTTAATCAAATCTGTTTTCTGTAAACAATATATTGTAGGATTCTAGTTTTTAATCCACTCTGTTACCCATATAAATTTTATGGGAGAGTTCATCCCATTCACTTTCCAAGTTATGATTAGTAATTGTGTATTTTTCTCCATCTTATTTTTACTTCCTTTCCCCCCTTTTCTCTCTTCACCACTATTTTGCTACTGTCCGCCACCTCCCCGGTCGGTTCTTCTTTCTGTTAGTCTCTGTCCCTTTATTTAATCTTCTCCTCTTATACTTCCCTGTCGAGTAAGTTAGATTTCTACATAGTTATGTATATTATTTCCTCTTTGAGCCAATACTGATGAGAGTAAGATTCAAGAGACGCCCATCACCTGCAATATCATCTTTCTCTCTACTCTAATAGGTCTTTCCCACCTCTTCATGTGAAATAATTGACCCCATTCTATCTCTCCCTTCCTTCTGTATCTAATATATTTCTCTTTCTCATCCCTTACTTATATTTTATGTCATTTCCTGAAATTCACTTTGTACTTTAAACTCATGATGTACCTTCCTTCTAGTTGAACTATAAGTGATACAATTTTTAAGGATTATGAATATCATCTTCCCATGTAGGGATATAAACAGTTTAGCTCTTATGTTTTCTTTTCTCTTTTTAATTTCTTTATACTTCTCTTGGGTCTTGACATTCGAGGTCAAATTTTTCATTTAATTATGGTCTTCTCTTTTACAAAAGATGGAAATTCCTCTATTTCATTGAATAATTATTTTTCCCTTTAATGTATTATGCTCAATTTTGACAGGTGATTCTTGACTGTAGTCCTATGTCCTTTACCTTCTAGAATATCATGTTTCATGACTTTTGATCTTAATGTTGCATATGCTAATTCCTGTGCAATCCTGATTGCGGCTCCCTGATATTTGAAATGCTCCTTTCTGGCCACTTGCAGTGTTCTGAATTTTGGCTGTAATGTTCCTTGGAGTTTTTATTTTGAGATCTCTTTCTTGAGGTGATCAGTGGAGTCTTTAAATGTCTATTTTACTCTCTGGTTCCAGGATATCAGGGCAGTTTTCCTTGAAAATTTCTTGGGAGGTGCTGTCTAGGTCCTCTTTTTTATTATCACTCTCAGGTTGTCTAATGATTCGAAAGTTGCCTCTCCTGGATCTATTTTCCCTGGCCAGTTCTTTTTTCACCAGGAGGTATTTTACATTTTATTCTATTTTTTAATATAAATTTATTTATTTAACTTTTTACATTCATTTTCACAAAATTTTGGGTTCCAAATTTTCTCCCCATTTGTCCCCTCCCCCACCCCAATACACTGAGCCTTCTAATTTCCCCAATGACCAATATGCCCTCTCTTCTATCATCCCTCCCTTCCCTTGGCTCCATCTTCTCTTTTTATCCTGCAGAGCCAGATAACTTTCTATTCCCCATTACCTGTATTTCTCATTTCCTAGTAGCAAGAACAATACTCAACAGTTATTCCTAAAACTTTGAGTTCCAACTTCTCCCTATCCCTCCCTCCCCACCCATTCCCTTTCGGAAGGCAGGCAATTCAATATAGGCCATCTCTGGGTAGTTTTGCAAATGACTTCCATAAGAGTCATGTTGTGTAAGACTAACCATATTTCCCTCCATCCTATCCTGCCCCCCATTGCTTCTATTCTCTCTTTGGATCCTGTCCCTCCCCGAATGTTGACTTCAAATTGCTCCCTCCTCCCATTGACCTCCCTTCCATCATCCCCCCAACCCTGCTTATCCCCTTCTTCCCCACTTTCTTGTATTGTAAGATAGGTTTTCATACCAAAATGAGTGTGCATTTCATTCCTTCCATTAGTCGAATGTGACGAGAGTAAACTTCATGTGTTTCTCTCAGCTCTCCTCGTTTTCCCTCCACTAAAAAGTCTCCTGCCTGCTTCTTCTATGAAAGATAATTTGCCCCATTCCATTTCACCCTCTCTCCTCCCAATACATTTTTCTCTCACCGTTTACCTTCATTTTTTTAAGATATGATCCCATCCTATTCAATTCACTCTGTGCTCTCTGTACCTGTGTGTGCATGCATGTGTGTATGTGTGTGTGTGTGTGTGTGTGTGTGTATGTGTGTGTGTAATCCCACCAACTGTCTTGATACTGAAAAGTTTTAAGAGTTACAAATATTATCTTTCCATGTAGGAATGTAAACAGTTCAACTTTAGTAAGCCTTTATGACTTCTCTTTGCTGTTTACTTTTTCATGCTTCTTCTCATTCTTATGTTTGAAAGTCAAATTT
>CM053770.1:422265059-422299008 GCA_028658325.1 Potorous gilbertii | reverse complement strand
TACTCAGTTTTGCTGGGTAGGTGATTCTTGGTTTTAGACCTAGTTCCTTTGACTTCTGGAATATCCTATTCCACGCCCTTCGATCCCTTAATGTAGAAGCTGCTAGATCTTGTGTTATCCTGATTGTATTTCCACAGTTAAAGAATTGTTTCTTTCTAGCTGCTTGCAATATTTTCTCCTTGACCTGGGAATTCTGGAATTTGGCCACAATGTTCCTAGGAGTTTCTCTTTTTGGATCTCTTTCAGGCGGTGATCAATAGACTCCTTGAATACTTATTTTGCCCTCTGGTTCTAGAATATCAGGGCACTTCTCCTTGATAATTTCATGAAAGATGATGTCTTGGCTCTTTTTTTTGATCATTCCTTTCAAGTAGCCCCATAATTTTTAGATTGTCTCTCCTGGATCTATTTTCCAGGTCAGTTGTTTTTCCAATGAGATATTTCACATTCTCTTCCATTTTGTCATTCTTTTGGTTTTGTTTTGTGATTTCTTGGTTTCTCATGAAGTCATTAGCCTCCATCTGTTCCATTCTAATTTTGAGAGAACTATTTTCTTCAGTGAGCTTTTGAATCTCTTTTTCCATTTGGCTAATTCTGCTTTTGAAAGCATTCTTCTCCTCATTGGCTTTTTGAACCTCTTTTGCCAATTGAGTTAGCCTATTTTTCAAGGTATTATTTTCTTCAGCATTTTTTTGGGTTTCCTTTAGCAAGGTACCCACCTGTTTTTCATGCTTTTCTTGCATCTCTCTCATTTCTCTTCCCAGTTTTTCCTCCACCTGTCTAACTTGATTTTCAAAATCCTTTTTGAGCCTCTTCCATGGCCCAAGCTCATTGGATATCTATCTCAGATGTTTGGGATACAGAGGCCTTGACTCCTATTTCTTTCCCTGGTGGTAAGCATTGTTCTTCTTCATCAGAAAGGAAGGGGGGAATCATCTGGTCACCAAGAAAGTAACCTTCCTTGGTCATCTTTTTTTCCCCTTTTCTGGGCATTTTCCCAGCCAGTTACTTGACTTCGGAGTTTACTCATCACACCCAACTCACCTCCAGATCTGCCCAGCTAGTGCTTGGGGGCTGAGATTCAAATGCTGCTTCCCAGGCTCAGGGCTTTCAGTGGGCTGCAGTGCTGCTATTCAGTGGGATTAAGTTCAGGTTCTCAGGTGGGGTCAGGGCCACTGCCCAGGCTCAGTTCCCTCAGGGGGTTTATGCAGAGACCTTCAGTAATGGAACCAAATTCCTGTCTACTTTGGGAGCTCCTGTCTCCTGCTTCCCCCTGCTGCTGCCTCCTGAGGGGGCCTGAGTTATGGAGACTCCCCACTGCCCTCTCAGCTAGCTCTCTCACTGACCTGTGCGCCTGTGGGTTGAGGGACCTGCGTGGCCACTGGAGATTCCATCCCTGAAGCCTGTTCGTATCCACTCCTCTTGTTGCCTCATAGTCAAGGCTGGGCTGGGCTCTGCTCTGGGTCCGGTGTGCAATGGACCTTTGGTGTTGGTTTTTCAGGGCTCTCTGGAACAGAAACCTCCTCCACTCCATTGTTGTGTGGCTTCCGCTGCTCCAGAACTTGTTGGGAGCTCCTTTTTACAGGTAAATTATGAGCTGTGGGTTTGGAGCTAGCATATGTGAATCTTTCTATTCCTCCATCTTCGCTCCTCTATTTTTTAATTCTTTTGAATTTCTCTGATTCATTTTTGATGTCTTATAGACTCATTAGCTTCCACTTGCTGAATTCTAACTTTTAAGGGGCTGTTTTTCTCAATTAGTTTTTGTATCTATTTGCCCAGTTGTACTTTTTTAAGGAGTTTTCTTTGTGGATTTTTGTATCTCATTTTCCATTTGTTCAATTCTATTTTAAGTAGTTATTTTCTTTTTCCAAGTTGTTTTCTTTTTTTCATAATTCTCTTCCATCATTCTCATTTCTTTTTCCATTTCTCTTCTGCCTCTCATATTTTTAAGTCCCTTTTTGATCTCCTCCATGAGTTCTTTTTGTCTTTAGACCACTTCCAATTTTTTTTTTCTGTGGGGTTTTTGCCCATGGGTGTTTTTACACTTTTGTCCTTTTCTGAGTTTGTGTCTTGATCTTTCCTGTCACCATCGTTATGGTCAGATTTTCTTGTTGTTTTCATTCTTTTTTACTCATCTTCTTCAGCCTTTTCCTTTATTTTCAATTTGTGCTCTACTCCCAGGGTTGAAGGGCACTAACTCAGGCTTCTTGTGTCAGTCCCTGCAGACCCTGTCTGTTTATCAGGTGATAGGCTGATGTTTCTCTGAGGCCCATGGAGCACCTATGCATCTGGTACTGCACTGAGATGGGGGATGGCTGTTGTTGCTGAAGCCTGTAGGGGTCTAGCAGCTTACCTGGTATTGATCAGAGGTCCTGGTGCTGTTGTCTGACATTTGCCAAAGTGAATGAGGTATTTCTCCATTTCCTGAAGGCTAACCTGAAGCCTGTGGTGGTCTGATCACTAGTAGCTGCCTATTTGCCCATGGCTATGCTGAAGTACATTGTAGGGGCCTGACACAGCAGCTGCCTGTCTGCTTAGGAACCCATATGATTGGCAGCTACCCTTTTGTCCCAGGTTATGCACTTTTAGATCTGCCTGCTGGAGATTGCCTGCTTTTCTGGGGCATTGGTGAAGCATATGGAAGTTCTCAGAACTATATTCTTCCAATTCCAATTCCCCTGGCTATGATGAAGCCTGCCAAAATTCCTGACTGTTGTTTGTTTTCTCCATACTGGGATCTCCCACTGGTTTCATGAGGTGGGTCTTGCTGCTGGCTTTCCTATCATGGACTGTGCTCTCTTTTCACTTGAGTGAGACAGACCTTTCCTGTCAATCTTCTAAATTTCTGAGCCTCAACAAATGTTTCAACCCATGTTTTTCTTTCTGATTCTGCTCGTCTTGATGCACTATTTTTTGGCTATTTGGAGCTGACTCTGGAAAAGTTACAGTGAATTACTGCTTATTCCACCATCTTGGCTCCTAGAATTTTGGTAGAATTTTCTCATTTGCTTCTATAGGTCATTTGGCAACTTTTTATTGTTTTACTCAAATCTTTTAACTAAATTGTCATATAGTTCAAATGAATAATTGATAAATTCAGGTCTTATTTTCTTTTCAAATCATCAAACTAGTGGTTTCCTATCATGCATACCAAGTAACAAGGTTGATTCTTTCTTTTCTTTCCCAACATCCCTGATGTCTTTTTAGTCACAACACTGAATATGATTATTTCAATTCTTCTGAATTTGGACCCTCATTAAAAATTGTTGGAAATTATTTCCCAAGTTGTTTTAAAATTACATTATACTCTCACTGATTGCTTCCTTTATATATTTGATCCATTTTAGTTTCTCTTCCAGGTTTCATCTTTTTAAGTCTTGTTTTTTACCTACTCACTTAGCACATTTATTTACTAAAGTTTTGGAATACAAAAAAAACCCCATAGTTAAACCACCATTAATGAGAAAAAAAAACTAAGATGGTAAATCTGTTCCATTTAATGTTGGTTTGTTATTTTCCTTCCTGTTTTCCCAGTGCATGTTTCCAAGAAAACTTAACTTACTTAGATCTCACACCAAGATTTCTATAGGGATTTTTCCTTTTTTACTTCCCTTTAAAAATTTGAAGTGATATTTCAGTTAATCTTTCATCATTCTCTCCTTGTGATTTCTTACAGATCTCTAAACTGGTGTTCCTTCTGATGACTGCCATATATTTCTACTTGGCAAAAATGTTAAATCTTTGCTAGCTAAGACAGTTCTCCCTCCCTCCTTCAATACCTGGATTTTTGGTAATTTATATTTCATTCCAAAGTGACTTTTTAATATTGGCTAACTTTTTCTAAGAAATTTAATAATAAGCATCAAGGTCTTTACTTTTATTCATTTCACACTTTTCAGAATAAACAGTTTATTTAAGTAAGTTAGAGTGGAAATATAATTTTACGCAGTATCTCTATATTTTCATAGTTTATTCTAGGGTTTTGATCTTCTGTCTGATAAGTTAATTATCTGTTTATACCTAGGCAGTGGATACTGAAAGGTTGAGGTGATTTATAGTGTGAAAATGGAAAGAGAAATGGAGATGTGGATAAAAGTTCTTATTTAATTATCTATCTATCTATCCATCCATCCATCCATCCATCCATCCATTTTTAGCCAACTACGAGGTGAGGTCCTCAGTAAAGAGGTAAGATTGCTGACAGAGGTGGTTTGGGCAAAGGGTAGCCTTGGAAAGGTCGCCCTATCTCTACTCTACTAAGACAGAATTCTTATAATTCTACATTTGTTGAAGTTATTATTGTCTCTGTCTTGTCTCTTGCATTCTCTCCCCATTAATTGCCTGAAAATGGGGGAATTCGAAATTAATGTTTATTTTTGCCTGATCTTTTTTTACATTGGGAAGGTTATTTCTAAAAGTAGTTATTCTTTTAAAATATCCTTTCCTCACTATCCAATGGGTTGGTCGTTACTTGCTTATTTACTTAAGATCATTATCGAACAATGTTAAATGAGAAGTCAATGAACGTTTTCTTAAGAAAGGAACCTTTATCATAATAGCTATTTTTCGTGGAATCATTTAGACACAAAGCAGATCCACATGAAGCTTAGAAAGTGCCTTTGGAGTTTGATATAGTGCTTCACGAAAGTAACATTATAAGTTTTCTCTCAAGAAAAAGTGACATCTGAAAACAGACTCTGAAATGGAACCTAGAAAAGTCTGGATAAGAGTTTACAGGGTGAATTGAGAAACATGTTCAAATTCCTTTTAGGTTTCTCCAAGAAAACCCATTTATAGTTATTTATTCTTAAATTTAATCTGTTTAATTTGAATCGTTATTGAGATAGTTTATATCTTTGTAAGTCAAAATGTCAATTTGTTAATGAAATTTTTAACTAAAAGTCAAAATTGAAGAAAAATTAAGGTTTTCTTTGTAGGAGAACTCAGTTTATTATTTTTTCCTCTACTTTCAAGGAAACTACCAGACTTCCTTTCATGAGTTACATATGTAGTACAATTCTTCAATGATGCCAGTAGTAAGATTCTCTTTCGTAGTCTGACTCCAGACTCCCTTTTCCCATTTCACTGCACATAACTCCCCTTCCCAGACTTTAAGTGATCTTCCTATTTTTACCCACATTGAAGCCTACATCTTTCCTCTCTCTGTCTTTTCACAGTATGTCCTTCATGGCTGGGAATTCCTTCCTCATCTGTTTTTATAATACTTAGCTTAATTCAAGGCCTTGCTCATGTACCATTTCCTATGAAGCACTTGTACTGATTTCATTAGTTGTTAGTCTTTTCTCCTTCCACTTCTAATCATAGTGCATATGCTAATATTGGTATTCTCCAACAAAATCTAAGCTTCTTTCAGACAAAGGAAGTTTTCTTTCTGTCATGTTTCCAGTATCTTGCATACTGAAATCATTTAAAAGTGCTTGTTGGCTTGGTAGAGACTTGCAATAGTAGCTCACATTTATCTGGTTGGTGCTTAAATATTTATAAAGAACTTACCTCATAATAATCATATCAAGAAGGTAGTTCAAGTACTATTTTCTCCAACTAATATGAAAAATTAAAGCTTGGAAAGATTAAAACTTAACCAAGGTCAGTCACGTCGGCTGAAAGTGATAGAACTGAGATTTTACTCTTTCTTTTATCCTCACTTTGGGCTAATACTGAAATAAGGCCATGTCATGTAAGGTTTCTAATTTATTTCATAAAGTTATAGTTAGGTATTAGTGGGGCTTTAGAAATTGTTATGGGAAACATGATACATTGAAGAGTCGTGTGCATACTCAAAAGAGACAGTTCCTCCAAAATATACCCTTACATCTCATTATATTTGAAGAGATATGATTTGACCTGTGGCATAACCAAATCTATATAATATTAGATAGTTGCCTCTGTATATATAGTTAAATGATGATAGTTGAGTCAGGTGGTGGTGGAGTAGAGAGAGTTTTATTAGACTCAGAATCAGGAATACCTGAATTCAAATCCAGCGTCAAATACTGAATAGCTGCATCATCCTAAATAAGTCACTTAATCTGTTTGCTTCAGCTTCCTCAAGTATAAAATAAATGTGAAAATTCACACTTATAAATAATAACACCTACATCAAAGAATTGTTATGAGGATCAAATGGGAGAACGTTTGTAAAAAGCACCATAGTGACTGGTACATAGTAGATGCTTTATAAATGCTAATTCTCCTCCTGTTAATAATAAAGTGTGTTGTGTTATACCTCAGAATTCCTCTGTTGTTTAAAATGACATGTTATTGTTATAAATCCTAACTAGCAAGATTGAGAATGTTTTTTTAAAACTAGGCTCAAAGTCATCCACTATTAACATCTAGTTAAAAAAATAAAAATATGCACATGTTCTCTGTTTTCCATTTTTTTCAAGAAGGGTAGAAAAATTACCCCCAGCATAAGAAGAATTATTTAGATTATGACTATCTCACAGAGTTAATTATTTAGGGCTTGATTACTCAACTATATTATAAAAGCTTGTTCTTTTAAGTTTCCTTCCTTAAAACTTCTTACTTTCTTGGCTCTTGTGATCTATGTCAATATGGGATAATGTTCTCTGTCACTTTCCTAGAAGAGAATAGGCTTCTCCTTCATTGCTATTACCCAAGAAAAAAGGGTAGAGATTTCTGGGATTGGCTTTCTTGTACTTTCTTCACAGCATAACCCTTGTCCACCTTAACCACAAAAGTGAACATAAAACTCAAGAGAACCATTAACCTGAATCCTATATATATAAATCTAGGGTACAATACATATTATTTCAGCAAAATATATATACTAATTAAATGGAGATTTCATTAATATGGATAGAAACATAATAACTTGTACCACTGCATATGTTAAATCACGCATAGATATTGGTGATTTTTAGAGTCACACAAAGATTTATTAGTTTCAAAGTCAGTCAACAAATAAGTATTTATTAAAAAATATATGTGCTACATGCTATGCTAAGAGATGGGGATTTAAGCATATGAATTAATTACACCCAATGAACTTATATTCTAACGTGAGAGATAAGTAAATATAAAATATATGCAAAACAACACATACTCAATAGATATTTGTATATGCTAACATACATTTATATGTTATTTATATATGCTATTTGCATATATAATATATACATATTTGTATACACACAAAGTGGTATGCATGTATATTTATATACATGCATACCACTTTGTGTATCTGGGGGTATATACACATTTGCATAAACACAAAATGTTAAAATAGAAAATGGTTTGGAAAGGATGCACTAGCAAAAGTGGGGAGGAGGAATGAAATGTTGTGGGTGCTACATTTTAAAGGAAGAAAGAGATTGTACATGATAGAGTTAAGGTGGCATTACATTCTAGGAATGAGGATAGTCAGTTTCAGTGTGTGGGGATGGGAGATATATTGTCATGAATGAAGAACAGAGAGAAGGCCAGTTTTACTGAATCATACATTATGGGATGAGGAGAAAGTTTAGATCAGTCTAGAGAGATAGGTTGGGTTGTTTTGTGAAGGATTTAAAATTCTAAACATAGATGTTTACATTTTATCCCAGAAGATCAAAACCCTGGGATAAAAAAATTTTATCCCAGAAGAAAACCATCAGAGTTGGTTGATTAGCAGTCAGATTCATTATTCAGAAAGATTAATAAGGAGACAGCTGCAATGATCTGGATTAGAGGTAATGAAGGCCTGATCTACATGGTAGACATGTGAGTAGAAAGAAGAAATTGCAGATAAGAGATGTTAGAAATGGCAAGGTTGGGCCACTAATTAGATATGACAGGTGAGGGAGCCTGCAAAGTCCAAATAATGCTAATGAAATTGAAACATTAGAAGGAAGGTGGTGACCACTACAGAAAAAGGGAAGTTTTGAAGGTGGGAAGGTTTATAGAAAATAGTACTAAGTCCTGTATTAGACATACTGAGTTTAAGATATGACTGGAATTTCTAGAAGAAAAAACTAAGCCTTGTGACTCTAGCTCATTGGCTTTCATCCTATGTCAATGTGTACTAATTATAACATAGAAAAACAACATGATATTTAACATGCAGATATATATATTATTACATTTTAAAGTTATTAAGAAATAAAAACTATTCCTGAGATTCAACCATATTTGGACAAGATCTGAAGCTGAACTATCCACACATGTAAGCATTTCAAGACTGTTTGGTCAATTTGAGATAGATGTTATTTAGTATTTTTTGACTGACACATCAGTGGATGAAAAGGAAGGATAAAAATATGTAAATTCATAATTGCTGTGTATATTTTTCTTATCAAATCTATATATACTCATGGAAAAAATATAATTTGCTTACTTAGGCTATCTGCTATGTAGCTTGAGCTATCTGCTATAATTACATTTGATATATGGAAAGAATATTTATCCAGAGCTATCCAAAAGTGGAACGAACTGCATCAAATGAGGAAAGCAATAGAGAGGTTATCAGACAAAAGCTGCAAGGGTTTATTTGGTCTGATGTTGAAGAGATTCTTGGCTAGATAAAGATTGGACTAGATTGCATCTGAGGTCCCTTCTAATTCTGAGATTCCATAAATCTGCAAAGGAAACAATAACTTGGAATATGTTTAATATATTTTATTAAAATACCTTTATTCCCTTAAAATACAAATAAGGGTTTATGAATTATTTTAAGCACAGCCTCAAAATTACTTAAATTTTAAACACTTTTGAATCACTAAGAAATCCCTTCAAGGCAACCTCTTGTTACCACAGACTATCAGGTGCTGGCTCATGGGTTTCTTTGGCCTATTATATCCCATTTCCACATATTGAGTCTAAATTACCTTTTGGTCTCTGGAGGAGTAATTTTTATAAGTATATTTGGTCTCCAACTATATCCTTTTTGGCTTCTGGTTGAAATCTCTCTAACTTTGTAGGCATATCACTTACCAGCTGGATAGGTTTTATGTGTTTCTGTTTGAATAAGAGGTGATTTGGTAAAGTAATTCAATTAAATGAAATTGGACCAAATTGGTTTTTCTATTCAAACTAGGGTTTTATTGTAATTTTCCATTAGAAGTGATGGGACATCCATCTTCTAAACCATCCTTACCATCACTTACCCAAAACAACTGGCTTTCCAATTGATTCATTGCAATATTACTGAACTACAATATATAATCTTTAAATTTAAATGAAATTATATTTTAACTATGTTATATGTGATTGCTTCACCTGTTTTCATAGAACAGCTTCAGTTGAAATGTTAGTACCATTTTGGAATGTTTAATAGCTACTAAGATTTGGCAATGATTAAGTAAAATTTTGTTTTAAACTATTAAACCATTTTAGAACTTGCCAAGGCATGCTTTAATTAAATAGCTATCAATGGCGGTAATCCAACATAAAAAATAATATTAGAGTAAATGCAACATTCAGTACCTTCTTAACTATTTAGATGAGGATAATTAAAGTTGGCATCTTTATTAAAGACAAAAATCACATCAATTTAGAATTGCTTTTTAATGAATTTATTTGAGAGTAAGAGCTTTCGCATTAAATATTTAAACAAGATTACAAAAAATATTTTATGCCCTTAACATATTGTTCAATTTTTAATATTTAACATTTATGTGGTGTTTTCTTTGTTTGCTATGCTTTAATTTGGGTATTTGCCATTATTAATTATTTCTTACCCTAACTTGCAGGAAATCAGTATTCATTTTCAATGGGGTGCATTTTAATTTTATAAATAAGACATTAGAAAGGAAGAATAGCTTTGCCCACATAGATAAAATACTAATATTATTCCTATTAATAATGTAATTATTGTCATTGCTGTTGTTATTCTTAATTAGATCTGTGATAGGAGGATCTTCCAGAGAGAAATTTTTCTCTCCTAAAGCACATCTGCTCTAGAGGTTTTACTCTCAGAAATGTGGCCTAGGTTACTGAAAATACATCATTATTTTCATCATAATTTAAATGTCTTACAGGGCTTCCAGATTTACAGCTTTCTTTAGAAAAGTAGGTGATATGAGTATTTATTCTTTCTTTCTTGAAGAATTCTTATAATCGGTCACTTGAAAGCTTCTCTTTCATTGATCAACCTAAACTTCATACTGTTAAGGAGTAGAAAATAGAGATCACCTGCACTTAGGAATCTTTATTGGATTAACTAAAGTCTGAATTCCAGTTTATAAGCAGATATATACAAATGATCTATTTGAACAAAAGAACAACTGAACTGGATAAGCAGTAACACTTTAATTCATCCAATTCATGATAGTTCAGTTTATTTTATATATGTATGTATATATGTATATATACATATGTAACTATATATGTGTGTATATATACATATACATGCATGCATATCTGTATATATACATACATACATGTATGTATGTATATAAATGTGCCTTAGGTAGAGCACCCACAAATAATATTCCTGATTCATTTGTCTTTATCATAATAAGCAATAAAAATACTTGAATTAGGCTGAATTGTATATTGCTAAAATCACAACTATATAGCAATGGAGATGTGTAAGTTCTTGTTCCAGTTAGATGTATCCTAGAAATAAATATCAAAGATATCTTTTAGGGAAATGGGGTATAAGTACACAGATTTTGATGAAAAAGCTCTAGGATATGTTATCAGGAACATGAAAATGGACTGAGCCACAGAGAAGACAATTGTACAAAAGCTAGGCATGGAGCTTGTCATTGTTAGTTGAGTAAATGTGTATTCTCAGAGATGGCCTCATATACAGGCATTGATGTTTTCTCCACATTACTACTCCCCCAAATCTCAGCCTCTGTTTATCTTCTATGGCTATACTCATAAGAAATGCCCAATTAATAGCTTCAAATGATGACTCACAATATTTCTTCCCTGGTATGAAAGTTGGTATTGTGTTGAATTTGCTCTCAATTGTGTTGACTTGAAAATATTTTTAAATTATTCATAAATTTGTACTAAAAAGAACCTTAAAAATCTCTAATGTTATTGGTATAAGGTAATTGCTCTGCAAATTACATTCTTAGAGAGTAACCTGGGAGCCCTGAGTAGTTTAGTAATTTGCCCAGTATTATAAATCTAGTATGTGTTAGCGATCACACTTGAAATCAGATCTTTTTACCTCTGAGGCTAGCTTTTTATGCAATGTGGTATGCTGCTTTGTAAAGATCAAATTAACAGGTCACATTCTTGAGCTCTTTATGGTTTATAGAAACCCTGTGAGGTACATGGGTTAAGTATCATTACTCTCATTTCTACTGAGGAATGAAACAAGACTCCAATTGTGCAACTAAGAAGTAGCTGAGTTTGAAGTAGAACTCAGAGCTTTTGCCTCGTGGTTCCGGTGTACTATGCTACATTGAACTGATGCCTTTTCTCATCTCAGCCTTCTAAGTCTGATATTGTTCTTGTTCTTGAAACTAGTTAGAATACCAGATAGAATCTTGTACCTGGAGTCAGGAAGACCTGAGTTCCAATTTGGCCTCACACACCTATTCTTTGATTCTGATGTGAGGCCAAGCAAAGTAGGATCTTTTGCTGTTTTTGTTTTAGTATAATCAATTATAATGCTTCTATTTGAGTGTGATTAAAAAGATCTTCCCTATTCATTGATGGTCCTACCCATTGAGGGGAACTTGAGTAAGGGAGTTGTGTTGTAGGAGGGTCTCAAGTAACTTGTGTTTTTTTCTATTGAGTCACTGGGTCAGGGGGTCATGCCCTCTGGCTCTGAAAAGTGTGCAAATACTCTGAAAGTGAGGTTTTACTTGGCTTAGTTTTTAGAAGAAGGTTTATGTCCCGGATGAGATTCTGGGAAACCTTTAAGCAGCCCCCTGACTTTGAAAACTCAGATAATGGTGCCTCCCTCTCTGGTAAAGATGTATGTATGTTAATGGTCAGGCAGTTTGGAAGCCCTATCTGTTGATTTTTGATTTCTCTGAAATCTTGATTTCCTCTGATAAATGTGCTTGATTAAGGTGATTGTTAACCACTCAAAAGTTGCCTTTCCTTTTAAAGAAGCAGATCAAGGAACCTATTGTACAAGGCTCCCTTGCACATGTTGGGGTGCTTACTGACACATTATGGTGACAAGGATGGGAGCTGCATAAATTAAAAGGAAAGTGTGGGGACTGAGGTAATTGTCCTTTGTTTCCCGGTTGTGGTGGCTATTATTCTGTGGAGGTGGGAGTAGCCACATTCAGGGCTCCAGTGAATTAGCCCAACTGAAAAATGAGCTAGAGGGAGTGATTTCTTTGAAATTTTGATTTGATTTTCTCTGAAAAAGTGCTTGATTAAGGGGATTGTTAACCCCTCAAAAGTTGCCTTTCCTTCTAGAGAGGCAGATCAAGAACCTGTGGTAGCAGGCCCTCTGTGAGTGGTGGGGTGCTTACTGATACCCTGGGCACATCATGGACCTCATTTGTTTTAGTTTCCTCATCTATTAATTAAGGATGATAATTTAACTTACCTTGGAAGATCACTGTGAGGATCAAATGAGATAACATTTCTAAAAAAATCTTGCAAACTTTAAAGGATGACATGAATGGTATCGGTGTTATTAATTACTGTCAAGTGAGGCTGAAGGGTTACACAAGGTAACATGCTAAAGTTGGATCTGGAATCCTTAGGCTTTCATTCATGTGCCTCTTCTTAGTGCCCTGAACTATATTAGGTAGATTGTCAAGAATTACATTGGCCAAAATGAGAAAAGAAGGAGGAAGGAAGGGAGGAAGGAAGGGAGGAAGGAAGGGAGGAAGGAAGGAAGGAAGGAAGGAAGGAAGGAAGGAAGGAAGGGAGGAAGGAAGGGAGGAAGGAAGGAAGGAAGGAAGGAAGGGAGGAAGGAAGGAAGGAAGGAAGGAAGGAAAGAAGGAAAGGAAGGAAGGAAGGGAGGAAGGGAGGAAGGAAGGGAGGAAGGGAGGAAGGAAGGAAGGAAGGAAGGAAAACAAGTCTTCAGAATTCTGGAAAGTTTCCCTAGGGTATGAGAAGAAGTTTTACCTTTTCCTTTTTACTTTTCTTTATGTGTGAAGATCTCATAAACTGTTTATTCATACACCAATTCAGTAACACATTCTTGTATAAAATAGGTCACATTTGTAAAAAAAAAAAAAGCTTTGTTTTATTTTAAATCTGATGCGTTTCATTATATATAATTTAATTTAATATCTATAACAAAAATGCTCCAGGTAGCATACCTAGAAAACAATGGAGAATGCTCTCTGTGACCTCAAGAGGAAGAGGGCTGATTTCAAATGCTGAACCTGATGGTAAGAGGATTCTTTCTGTGGTCATGTGATCTGAGCTGAATCTCTATGTCTCATTGGCTTAGTGGTTCCAATGTGCTCCTGCTTTCAGGGTATTTATTATAGGTTTAAGTGAGCTTCATCAGTTGTAAGGATGCTTGTTCTGCTCATGTTTTCATCTCAAAGAACAAAAAAATCAAATCTCTTCACAGGCAGAGATCATTTTCAGTCCTTAACCCCTTGACTCAAATGCCATGCTGCATATTGCTGAAGGAACTTAGCAATAAGAGAAGTGTATTAAATGCACTAAATAGTCATATTTTGCCCTGCGGCTAAGATTTAAACTCTATTGATTTTTTAAATGAATGCAATAATACACAGATAAAGGGAGGTTTAAGTATACAGAAGTCCTATGAGTTTTTCCTGCATGTTAGGAAAATATATAATCAAATAACAAAATGAAAAGTATAAAATCAGTATCGAGCTAGACAAACATAGAAAGATACATGACTAAATGACCATTTGTATTGTTTGGGAACATATATATTCAGGAGTAATAGGTTCTTATTCACCTCTTATTTACTTTAAAAGAGATTAATGATACAATCAATCAATATTTTCAAAAGATAATGAAACATAACAACATTATCACTTTCTTCACATTGTCACAGATTATAGCTGGCTAGAAACTTAGAATTCTCCCATAGCATTTTTTTATCCAAAGAAATCAGAGAGATTCACAAGCAAAATATTTTTTATTCTTGCTACTTAGGATGAAACAAAGCCTTAGGAAGATTAAGTGATTTCCCAAAGGATGTTTTGAGATAGGGTGAAGATAAAAGCTATCCAAGACCCCTGCTATGGAACTCCCAGTGTTACTTGGGCTTTGCCCACAGACAAAAGAGTAGGGGAATTGAAGTAATTACCCAAACACTTCAGGTAAAAATATCGTCCTCAAGCATCAAAGAAATTATATAATTCTATCTCTGTTGGCCTAAGTCACTGGCTTAAACATAATTCAATTCAGCAAACATTTTTAAGCATCTACTTACTTTACAAGGGATATAGAAATATAAAAGGAACCCAAAATTTCCCCGAGGGAGCTTAAACTCTACTAGTAAGTGAGGGAATAGATAATACATAGGAAAATAAATAAATTACTGGAACAAAAAAAAAAAAAACAAGGAGGAGGAATACACTTAAAATAGGGGGAAGGTGTGGAAGATTACTGGAGACTTCCTAGAATAGGCCAAATTTGAGCTGAGCCCAAAAGGAAAACAACGATGTTTAGAATCAGAAGGTGAAGGACAGAGTTCCAGGTCTGGGTTATGACTTCCATGCTTGTATGGATGTAGAAGAGTTTGGAGACTATAGCTTATAGGTCAATTTGGATAGAATACAGAATGTGTAGAGAGAAGAAATATGAAAAAAGGACTGAAACATTAGTAAGAGCCAAATTGTTAGTCAGTAGGTCCACATGTTTTTATTGAGTGTTTTCTATATGCCAGGCTCTGGCTAAGTTCTGTAGCTACAAAGAAAGGCAAATATGTGATCCCTGCGTCAATTAGGTCACAGAGCTCCTTAAATGATAAACTTGTAGGCAGTAAGGAGATGTGATATATTATTGAGTAAGACAACTAAATGGCTAGAACTAGACTGGAGGAAGATGACTGGCAGTTCTGCAATAGATGAATTATAAAGGACAGAGGAAACGGTCATTTCATTGTCTCCTAGATCAAATGCCTAAAACACCAAAATAAGCTATTGTTATGCTTACAGTGTTCTCCTTAGTCTAGAACATTTTCTATCACCTCTCTTCTGACCACTTTTACCACCCTCTCTCTTCCTATTCACTAGGAACTACCTTCCTGACCCATTTCTTTCTCATCTTTACCTGTCATCACACACTGGCCCCTAAGAGAGAAGATGAAAGAGATGTCTGGAACCTTAATTCCAACCTACTACAGTATTACTACTTACCTTTAGATGGAAGAACACTTATTTGGAGTAGGAAAAAAAATCATCTGAAGTAGGAAACATCACACCCTTAGAATCAGTCTCACACTGACTTGCCTCCCACAATTTCTGTAATATCCATAATATCCTGACTTTCATTCAGGATCCCCTTACTATGTCTGCAAAGTACAAAGTGAAATTGTAGAGAGTATAAAACACGATCATATAATCTGAATATTGAAGCAAAACTATCAATTTCCCAACTGAAATATTCAAACCAGTTGTTGATAATACTCAAATCCAGGAGATAATTATATGTGTATTTCTATTAGTATATAATCTCCATTCCCAGAACAATATCAGGCACATAGGAGTGTAAGGAGAGTAGGCAAACCTCTTCATCTATTTGGTGAGTCAGTCAGCTTAATGAGATTATAAATCATGAACTTTTATCAGAGGCTTGTACCTCCCAGGCTGCTATACACCTCCTGAAATGATACTCTTAATTATAACTGTTATTGCTACTGATTAATACTAATACTACTAATATCTATATAGATTTCAGATTTCCAAAGCACTTTATAAATATTATCAAATCTGATCCTACAACAGCCTGGGGAGTAGGATGCTATTATCACCATTTTATAGATGAGAAAACTGAGGTAGAGTTTAAATGACTTACCTGGGGTCAAATATTGAGTAAATTTCTGGGGATGGATTTGAATTCAAGTCCTCCATACTCTAAGTCAACACTCTAACCAGGTGCCTTGGTGAATGAATTTCTTTCTGTCCATAATAGGTAAAGATTATATTTAACAGTTCAATGATAAGGAATGATGCTCATTGTATTACAAAATGGGATTCTGACTGGGTTTGTTGTTTTCCTCATGTCTGTTTGTCCTTTGTTCTCAAAGAGGACCATGGCCACAGGAGGGTGATGTCATGATTTGCAAGTGGATTGGATGTAAGTGAGGGAGGGCCATGCAAGGCTGCCAGCTTGCTGGAAAACCTGGGTTTCTGTATCTCTCATTGGGGTGACTCAGATAGATATTGTTAGACTTTTTGACTTTCTGCTTTCTATCAGCATTGTTGTCGTCTGTGGAAGATATTTCAGTGTTTATCAGTATCTTTGCTGAAGGAAGTATTTACTTTATAATAGGTTGCTGAAAAACAAGGTTAACTCAAATAGGTTTGAATGTTATCAGTGAGCTTCATTTTTTTCCCATCTTTTTCCTGGTCTTAATTAGCATGGTTAATTAAGGGCTGACTACTCTTTTCCTCTAAGCTTTCCTTTCAGGTAACTGATCAATAATCATTTAATGAAACTAGAGAAAGAAGAAAGGGAAGCAAAGAATCATCAACCTCTGCCCCAAATAAACAAGAAAAAAGTGACATCAAATAAACCATCTAGAGTTGTCCTCAATCCTGTGTTAGAATACTTACTCTTTGAGGGGTAGGGGTAGGGATAAGGCTGATAGGTGAGAGAAGTAGTGTTAATGGCTTTAAACATTTTAAGTTCAATGCATCATATATATTTTTAAATTGCCTTAATATTTGCTGTGCTATTTTCAATTTAACTTTTCGGAAATGTCACAGAACCTTATTAAAACAGTTTTCAAGCTCTCCCTCCACCTAAAAGGAGATAACTTAACCTTCCCTAAATATAGTTCTATAGTCAAACCATTTCATTTTGAATCTCCAAAAGGATGGAACAGTGCAGAATTCATATCCCTAGTATTCATGCAGAGAGACTAGAGAAGGTCATTTGCACTTATGTGCTAGACAGACAAAAAAAAAAAAAAAAGAAGCATCTGGGAGGAAGGATTTGGAATGAGATTTTAAGAGACAGTGGTGAAAAAACACCACTAGGTGGCAGAAGCACTCCTTTGGCTTTCCTAGATTTTCTGGTGTGGGCTGTAATTAGGTCAGTGTATGTTAAAGTAGGACTGAGAGATAAATAAAGTAGATTTTTCTCCTCTGGAAAACACTGCAGTTTAATTTCACTTCTTCTTTCATTGTGCAATGAAGGTGGATCTAACTTTTAAAGGAAAAAAGACAATCCTCTCCTAGCTTTAAATGGAAAGGCTTTGGGAGAAAGGTTGATTCGAGATGATAAAGAAAAAAAAAGCTGCCTCTTCCTTCCCCATCATTGATATTCTGGTCATCATCAGAAGGTAAAGTACTATATAAGGATGTATAGAAAGATGGGTGAAACCTGAAATCGAAAGAGACTTTGTGCTTATGTATGTGTCTAGTTTCCCCTACTTGGGATAGATACTAGGGTACCCAGTAAAAACAAATGTGTAGACAAATAAATAAATAAATGGATGAATGAATGCATATTATACATATTTTTTAAAAAACACATTTTCCCTTTTTAGAGTTGTACTTGGAATTTTGCTAGAAGCCAGAGATATTTTAAGCTAAGGGGAGAAAATAATCCATACCCCAGCATAGATCTTCCTTTCTTGCTACGTGACTCACTCCTGAGCTGGTCCTGAAGGTCAAAGTTAAAATACTGGGTTCTACTTAGTCTCACTCCTTGGCTCAGGACAGCCTGATCCTTCAAGGTCAATATCACTTCAGTGAGATGAAGTTAGAAGCAATTATTCAGAAATTCATAAATATCCTACCTGGATTCCATGATTATCAAAGTATACCAGTTGCTATATAGTTGCTGTGATCACTTGGTTAGAAAGAAGCTGTAGGGAAAGAAAAGAAAAGGAAAACTACAGGAAGCTGCACTTTGTCCATAAGTTCTAATAAAGTCATTGGAATTGTCAAAGTCAAATGTTCTTTGCTAAAATAAAGGGAAGTAAAAAAAAAATCAGTCATTCCTCATGCAAATAACTTTTCTAAGCATGAATCAATGAAGCCTTCTCAGAGATGAGGTCCCTTACCCATGTTGCATCTCTTTCCTTTGTAGCATTACTTACTCAGTGCACATCTAAGGAGATTCTAAACTCAAAGAAGGTGGGGTGGTGGTGTTTGTGGTGGTGATGGTAAAGGGACAGGATTGTCCCAGCAAATAAATGAGGAAATGATATCAGAGATAAACAAACAATAATATTCTACAGACTTTAGAGAAATACTAACGATTTTCTAATTTTTTGAAAGGACTCACAGGACCTAAAAGGACCTTCTCATGGACTCTCTCCAGCACAGCACAGTTGCTAGTGGCGTTATATTACCCAAGGAGTTGTTCAAACATATTGAAACTGGAATTCCACCTGGTTGGTAATACCTCCTGTTTGTGCAGGCTGTTTTCCATCTGTAGCCACAGATGATGTGACTGCAGACGTTGTATGCGATTCAGTGTTCTGGTGTTTGCCTACAGAATCACAGACAATCAAATTAAAGCTATGTGCAAAAGAAATTCCTTATTCTTGGTAGGATGCACTGCATGTTTCTCTGTTGCAAGCAAGAAATAGAAAGAGAGAGACAGATGAGGAAGGAGAAAAGAAGGAGGTATAGAGGAAAACTTTTTTTTAATGGTTCTCCAAACCTTGTTTCAAGGACACAATTGCTGCGTTGTAGGTTTTCTTTCCAATTACACTAACAGTTTCATTTGCTGACAGACATCAGTTAGATATGGGACAACTAGCTACTGTACTGCTTGTTGAAGTTTAAAATAGAAAAGACAGTCAGTGAGTTGTAATTTATAAAGACAGTGAATTGATCCCTGATCTATATCTCTGAACACAGATAGATCTTTTACTCCTGTCTAGGGACTTGGAAGCAAATGTTTAGAAAAGTTTCTGTCAACTAATCAAAGTTTGTTGAAAAGTAGGAGTGATGACTCCTAAAAGATTGAGATGAACGCTTTTTTTTTGTATTTTCAGTTTTTTCATAAAAAAATTGGCAAGTTTTATGTCTATTTGACAAACTCGACATTTTCTCAAAGAATTGATAGGTCTATAGTTAAGAAGACCACCACATCCCGTATTCTTTTGTAATTGTGGGCGATTGAGATGTCTTCTCCATCTGTTTATAGATAATAAGCAAGCCTGTTCCCCACCCTAAGGCAGTCATTATAAATCAGGCACTTCTCAAAAGGACATACGGTATTTTAGACAGAAGATTAATTATTATTTTCCTAGACCAGTAGATTAAACACAGAAAGTGTTGGGCATTGGTATGAAATGTCAAGGGAATCTCCTTTCTGTCATAATTTTTAAGGGTCTTAAATTTAGCAATTATTGAACCTAGAGTATGGACTTGCTAAATAGTGTTCTAACAGCCTGAAAGATGCTTAACTTGTTTAGAATGTGCTTCTACAAGCTTTTCAAGTAGCTTCCTTTCCATTAAAAGCTCACTTTAGGTAAGCACACAATGGGGTGTATTCTTTTTCTCTTTTTATAAAAGACATGGCCCAAGGCATGTGTCCTTTTCTGGCTTGCTCAAGCTAGGAATACAAGCTATGCAGTTCTATTGCTATGAGTCTATTTAATGATGAGTGTGTGATTGTGGGGGAGGCAATTTTCTTTACTTGAAAAAAAGTCAGATGGAGGCAGTGTGGTATAGTAGAAGGAGTGAAGAGGTGGGAGTAAGGAAGAAAGTTTCCAAATGGCACGTCTGACGCTTTTATGTGACCTTGAACAACTCATCTACTCTTTTAGCATCCCAGGAAAATCTCCAGTATTCTAAATTACTGACAATTTGTTAATCTATATTAGTGGTGGGAGTTTCTACAGAATCAGTTCTCTATAGATATGAAACCATAAGTTGGGGCCCCAAATCAGTCCACTCTATCAAACAAGACCAAACCCAAGTTGTTTCTTGTCCTACCAGTTCCCGCTAAATTTTTCCACTTAGGATCGGTTCATTCTGCCCTTCAGTATGTGTTTTTACCTTTAAGAATTCCAGATAAAAAAATATTATGCTTCTGAGAATTCTGTTTGTTTCCATTTTTATGAAATGAAAATATTTGCCCCCATGTTACAAATATTACAAAAAAGTTAAATTGCATGCTTTTTTACAGATATTTTATCTTTAAACATTTTAATCTAAAATATTGAGCTATAGGAACCAAATATGAGCTGTGACTACAAATTAATGAGATTTTATTCCATCAGTCACATGTGAAAATTGATCATGTTAATTTAAAGTCACACTGGGAAGAAATACTATAAAATTTGATCTGGAAAGGACCTTAGAGTTCATCTAGTCTGACTCTCTAGTTACATAGATGAGAAAACTGAGGCCAAGACAGGTTAAGTCTCTTGCCCAGAGGTCAACCAGATACTTGTGTAACCCCAAATCAAAGCATTCTTTTTACTCTAACATATTACTCATATTTATTTTTGTCAGTACCATTTCCTATTATCTCCCAGCACCCTTTGGAGTAGGTATAAAACAATTTGTATTTTTTGAAATCAGATTGGAGAAATTATATCTCTTTAGAAAAGAGATAGTTAATTTCCATGTATAAAGGATTCATAAAATAAATTGTTAAAAAAATATTGTGAATATTGAAATACAATTTTATGTATCTTAAAGATTTAGTGAAAACAAAAGCAAGGATATGACTATTCATTATATTGGTTTCCCAAGTGAACAATACAAAAAAACACATTTGGGTTAGTGAAGTAAATCAATCCAATGGGTTATTTGTTGTTGCACAGATAAAACAAGTTGTTCTGTAATTGGATCTTTACCTTTGTAACTAGTTGCTTCTACACAGTTTGCAAGCACAGGGATCTTGAAATGATTGCACTGAATAGCAACCCTAGGTCTGGAGGTTTGAAGAAGTTTGGGAAAAAAAAGATGAAAACATTACAAGTAGATATAGACTTTTCCAAGAATAGTTCAGTGTTAAAATTCTCAGAGTTACAGGGGAAACTAATAATTCTGCTTTGACGGAATGACATAGAATTATAGAAGAGAAATAATCTTTAAATAATGATAATGGCATTTACAAAGACATTTTCATCTTAGGTGTAAGTGAAATTACTAAATATATTAGGAGATAGAGAGATAAAGATGGTACATAGAGGTAGATAGCAATAAATTTATATATATGCAATTTATCTGTTAAAGTAGTAAAATTTTAATAAAATTATTAAACATACTGGGTAGAGAGATGATATAGAAGATATCTCTATATGCTTTATGTCCATAGATATAAATATAGTATACATCTATATCATCTATTCATCTATATAATAATGAACTTCATGGAAAACTGGAAGTATCATATCTTAAGGAGTATAAGGTGCATAGGTAGGAGAACATAAGAGCTAATTAGTTTCAATACAGGGATTAATGGGAATAATTGTGGCCCACATTTATTCCTTTGGAAACTATTAGAAGAGATATGTAAATGTAGGGTGTTTTGGTGGGATTTGGGAGGAACAGAATGACATTTCATGATTCCACTTTAAAAGGAGCATACCTATGAATATTAATCTATTGGGGTAATATTTATGTTTGCAATTATGAGAAAATTCAGAGAAACTCAAGTGAAATAAATGAGATACTTAAACTTGAGTTCCATAGTTATGTGACTATCAGTTTAAAAACAGGGACAAAGTATTCTTGAGTACTATGAACGATCACAATTATGAAGGAAAAAAAAATCCAGGTCATAGATTACCTTTGAGCAAGTAAAACAAAGCTCACATAAATTGAATAATTAATGATAATAGAGCCAGCATTGCCAAACATGGGGGATGGGTGAAATTATCATATTCTTTCATAAAATGTTGTTGACATCTATATATGGCAAGCAAGGCCCCAAGGACAAATCCAGCATGTGACATTCTGAATTATTCTTGGCTACTGGAGTCAAAGGGTAAAAGGATGCTGAGGTATACTAAAGGGGTCAATTTGAAGTATTAGATGCCATTAATAAACTGAAAAAAGAGAAAGCCTCAAGTATGGATTTTAAATTTCATACTAAATTCATTGAATTATTTTTATTTATATAAAATAGCAATGCTTTTCATAAAATTAAGGCAACCACAACTCATTTTTTTTTATTGTGAAACTTTAGTTACTAGGAAAAACAAGACAAAACAAAGAGAAAATAGAACTCCTATTGCTCAGTGCAGCACATGGAATTTATTAAATATATTTACTAAAGACTTTAACTTCTTCAATGATTCAGGATTTCATCTGTATGGATATTCTATCCATTGGTGAAGATTATGATCTCTCCATATATTTTTGTGGCCAACAGTATTCATCACTTGAAGACCAGGTCTCTGGTGATTATTTTCTCTGAATTGAGGCTGATCCCTATGAGCAGATATAATCTGTCACCAGGCCCTTACTTGTAGACTTTTGAGCTTGGTGGAATCTGTCATAGGGTGTTCTCCTCTAGTATAACCTTTTCAGAACTCAAATTCACTTGCATACTGCTTTGAGGGAATGACATAGAATTATAGAAGAGAAATAATCTTTAAATAATGATAATGGCATTTACAAAGACATTTTCATCTTAGGTGTAAGGGAAATTTCTAAATATATTAGGAGATAGAGAGATAAAGATGGTACATAGAGGTAGATAGCAATAAATTTATATATATGTAATTTATCTGTTAAAGTAGTAAAATTTTAATAAAATTATTAAACATACTGGTAGAGAGATGATATAGAAGATATCTCTATATGCTTTATGTCCATAGATATAAATATAGTATACATCTATATCATCTATTCATCTATATAATAATGAACTTCATGGAAAACTGGAAGTATCATATCTTAAGGAGTATAAGGTGCATAGGTAGGAGAACATAAGAGCTAATTAGTTTCAATACAGGAATTAATGGGAATAATTGTGGCCCACATTCATTCCTTTGGAAACTATGTATGTCCAGTCAAAGTGGAACAAGCACAAGCTCCATGCCTTTTTGTTTTACTGTCTATAGACCCCAGTTTTCTTCTTCTAATCTTGAAATATGTGATAGCTCCTTATTTTTTGTCATAGATTCACCAAAATTCGTAATTATTCCACTTAGAAATGTTTAACTATATATAGTAGATGATTAGACCACTAAAGCTGATTTTTATTTCTTCATTTATATATGCATTATAATTTGCATTTGACTTATTTTTTTAATAGTTTTATTTATTTTTAGATTTTGACATTCATTTCCACTAAATTTTGAATTTCTCCCATCTCTCCCCTCCCCCCACCCCATAACACCTTGCATTCTGATTACCCCTTCCCTCAATGTGTCGTTGTATCACACCCCACCCTTCTCATATCCCCATCTTCTCTCCTTTCTTGTGGGGCAAGATAAATTTCTATATCCCATTACCTGTATTTCTTATTTTCCAGTTATATACAATAATTTTAAACATTTGTTTCTAATACTTTGAATTCCAACTTCTCTCCCTCCCTCCCTCCCCACCCATCCCCACCAAAAAGGCAAGCAATTCAATACAGGCTATATATGTGTTATTTTGCAAAAGACTTCCATTATACTCATGCTGTATAAGGCTAACTATATTGCCCTGTATCCTACCCTGTCCCCTCTATTTTTTCTATTCTCTCATTTGACCTTGTCCCTTCCCAAAAGGATTTATTTCTAAATACTGCCTTCCCCCATTTACCCTCCCTTCTATCATCCCCCTTATCCTACTTGTCCCCTTCTCTCCTACTTTCCTGTAGTGAAAGGTAGATTTTCATACCAAATTTAGTAAGCATGTTATTCCCTCCTTAAGCCATATGTGAAGAGATTAAGCTTCATTTTTCTCCTCTCATCTCCTACCTTTTCTCCTCCATTGGAAAAGATTTTTCTTATCTCTTTTATTAGTCTGTCCCATTCCATTTCTCCCTTTCTCCTCCCAATATTTTCCTCTCTTACCTTTTAATTTAATTTAATTTTTTTTATGGATATCATCTCTTCTGATTCAACTCAACCTGTAGTCTGTGTGTGTGTGTGTGTGTGTGTGTGTGTGTGTGTGTGTGTGTGTGTGTGTAATCCCTCCACCTATCCAAACACTGAGAAAAGTCTCAAAAGTTACAAATACTATCTTTCCACATAGGAATATAAACAGTTCAGCTTTAGGAAGTCCTTTAGGATTTCTCTTTCCTGTTTACTTTTTCATGATTTTCTTAATTCTTGTGTTTGAAAGTAAAATTTTGAATTCAATTCTGATCTTTCCATCATGAATACTTGAAAGTCCTCTATATCATTGAATGACTATTTTTTTTCTTGAAGTATTATACTCAGTTTTGGTGGGTAGGTGATTCTTGGTTTTAATCTCAGTTCCTTTGACATCTAGAGTATCCTATTCCAAGCCCTTAAGTCCCTTAATGTAGAAGCTGCCAGATCTTGTGTTATCCTGATTATATATCCACAATACCCAAATTGTTTCTTTCTAGCTGCTTGCAATATTTTCTCTTTGACCTGGGAACTCTGAAATTTGGCCACAACATTCCTAGGATTTTCTCTTTTCAGGTCCCTTTCAGGAGGTGATTGGTGGATTCTTTCAGTATCTATTTAGCTCTCTGGTTCTAGAATGTCAGGGCAATTTTCCTTGATAATTTCATTAAAAATAATGTCTAGGCTATCTTTTTGATCATGGCTTTCAGGTAGTCCCATAATTTTAAAATTGTCTCTCCTGGATCTATTTTCCATGTCAATTGTTTTTCCAATGAGATGTTTCACATTATCTTCCATTTTCTCAATATTTTGGTTTTGTTTTGTAACTTATTGGTTTATTGCATAGTCATTATCTTCCCTGAGCTCCACTCTCTTTTTTTAAAGAACTATTTTGTTCGTTGAGCTTTTGAACCTCCTTTTCCATTTGGCTAATTCTACTTTTTAAAGCCTCCTTCTCCTCATTGGCTTTTTGAACCTCTTTTTTTCCAATTGAGTTACCCTATTTTTAAAGGTGTTATTTTCCTCAGCATTTTTTTGGTTCTCCTTTTGTAAGCTACTGACTCATTTTTCAAGTTCTTCTATGACTGGAGCCCTTTTCATATTCATTTTGGAGGTAATGGAGGCAGAAGTCTTGACTTCCTCGGACACTATGCATTGTTCTTCCTCATCTGAAAGGATGGATGGAGATACCTGTTCACCAAGAAAGTAACCTTCTATTGTCTTATTTTTCCCCTCTTTTGGGGGCATTTTCCCAACCAATTACTTGACTTCTGAATCCTTTGTCAAGAGAAGGGTCCTAGTGCTCCTCCTCTCCCAGGACCATGCTAAGGGCTGAGGTTCAGATCAGCTGCTCAATTCCCCCAGAGGCTTGAAGCTGAGCCTTTCAGAAAATGGACCAACTTATGCAGCCACATTAGCCACTAGCTGCTGTTGCTGTGCTGCCTCTGCCACCACCTGGGGTCAATGACCCCGCTTCCCTCTTGCCCAGCTGAGAAAGCCCTCCCACACTGACCTTTGATGCTTTCTTTGACATTTTTGGATTGAGGGATCTGGGACATTCCCTGCTGGGGATTCTGCCCCCAAGGTCTTTTCTTGTCCTGTTCCTCCCTGCTGGGCAGGTCTGGGCTCCACTCTGCTCACTGTCTTGTGGGATAGACCTTTCCTGTTGGCCTTCCAAATTGCTTTTGGCTGGAAATCTCTTTCATTTTGTTGTTCTGTGGCTTCTGCTGCTCTAGAATTTGTTGAGTCATTTTTACAGGTATTTTGTGGGTTGTGGGGGAAGCACTAGAGTATATGCATCTTTCTACTCCACTATCTTGGCTCCATTCCCTATATTTAACTTTTTATTGTGTCTTGAATACTAAAGTACTTTTGTGATCACAATGATGGGAGTATTCACTCCAAACAATGCATATTTCAATCCACTGATGCTGATCAATCTTGTGATGTCCTTGAATTATGTTAGAAAGTAGATGCATGACTGAAAAAAGGATATGCATTGGTTTTGGAGCATAGACATGTAGGCATCATTGTATGAAAATGAGGCAAATTATAGACAGGCCAAGTGTTACAAAGACATTAGACATTTTAAATGAACCAGACAAAGGTCTAGCATGTATTAGGTGTATTTTTAATTGAAGATTATGGAAAGTCATGGGCAAGAATCACATGAGATGAAAAGATGATAGATATAATAGTGGAAAATCAGATGAAATGATGGATTCCTAAGAATCTCAGTGTAAGCCAATATAGACAGTATCTAGCACTGTGTGAGACGTTGTAAGTAATTAATTATTTTCAAATTTAATTATATTATAGTTGATATGGGATAAAAGTGAGTCAGGAGTAAACTATGAATTACATATTTTGATACAATAGAGTTGGGTGAAAATCAATACTATGATTTTAGTTGAACAAGAGAGGTTTTGTGGTGGAGAAGTAATTCACTCTCCGAGGATCTAAATCCTAGTTACTGATCCTACAGATGCTACATCTGGTTCTACTGAAGAAGATCCCTCCAAAAGTTTTTGTTAACAAAGGCTTTGTGGTCTTTGTTGCATTCATGATGTAAAGTGCTATGATTTGAAGGGCACTAGGTAAGTCTTACCACACAAAATCATCTGCCTTACACCCAGACCCTGAAAGTCTACCATCTGAGATTCATTTTGCAATTATAGAATTGTTCCACATCTATATGAAAAAAAAATTCCCGAAGAGGTAGCATCATGAGTTTATCAGTTCTCTGAATAATGAAACACAGAACATCTATCTAAGTAAGGTAAAGAGAGGGAGAAAAGTGCACACCTGCAAAGGTAGGTGTTGCTCAAGGTGGAGGGGACCTGATTTTACTATCAAAATTAGAATTCCATGGTAAGTAGCCGGAAGGACAGAGTAAAATAGGAATCGTGATGATTATGATGGACAAAGAAGGTAATAACTGGCATATCTATAAAATGTTGATGCAAAAAATACTTTCCAGGTCACATCTAATTTGAGTCTCACACTAACCCTGTGAGGCAATTGCTACAAATGTGATTGTCCCCATTTTGTTGATGAAATAAGTGAAACTAAGAGAGAGTTATTTGCCAAGAGTCCTATAACTAGTATGTGTTTGAGGTCGAATTTCAGCTCATGTCTTCTTGATTCTAAATAGAGTGCTTTAGGGTTCCAGGGACCTGGAGGGAGGAATTGGGTTCAACAGGGAAAAAAGAGGAAACCAAAATGGAAGGTGCAAAGAGACTTGAGTGCATGATGAGACGAGGCTGGAGAAAACCTTTTATGTTGCTTTTCATATTTGCCTTGTGTGTAATGCTGCCTTTAATATTATTTATTTAATGTAAATCTATGCCTTAGTGTCTACATCTAGCTTATTAAGGACCATATCCAAATGTTTGAATAGTTAGAAGGGTCACAAGAGTATTTGCATATTATCTACATGTACACACAATTTCTAGAATCTATTGTCAAACAATTTGCATGTTGAAGTGCTTTACTACTTCTTTAAAAAAAATTCTACTCTTTATGCCTTCTTATCAGACCACTAATGGTACAAATTGTTGACCTTTGAAATATATAGCAGAAGAGAGAGAAAACCTGCTTACTTCCTTTCAAAAATTATAAATCAACATTCTTGCAGCATAGTGTACTGAGTTTGTAGCCAGATGACTGGTGTCCGAATTCAAGATATGAAATAAGAGAATATATGACTTGAATGTCTTTGTAAACTCTCAGCAAGGAAAGGTTTATAGAAATATGAGAAACATTATATAGAATATATATGGAATTATGTAGAATCCCTACCTTATCCCTCTATTTGAATGGTTTAATATTGACATTATGAAAGGGACAATTTTCATAACTTCTTAATAACAAATAAAGCCTACCTTTGGCTAGTGGGCATATGAGCTACAACTCTGCATAACTGAACAGCTAGAATCTGAGCTCTTTATAGGTAAGAGATAGAAAAAAACAGTTCAAAGAAGATTCAAAGTACAAGGATATTGGAATATTTGGCATAAAACTTAATTTGTAAAGAACCAAGATAGAGGGAATGATGAAGGGGACATTGGGGAAAGGCTCACTGGCATGTATCAAACATACATCTGATTTTTTCATATACTAGTTTAGAAAAAGTAGTGTAGGTAGTGAAGTTTGCTTTGTGTGCACTGCCTCTCAGTACTGTGTACCCTGCTGTGCCAAAGCCAGCCATATTCCTTCCCTCTTTTCTCTGCATGCTCATGATCTTTCCATATTAAAATCTACCGTTAAAAGAAAATACAAAGGGATACCCCTCCCAAGAAGATTTAAGATTTTTAAAAAAATAAGCTTCTATAATGAGATTCTTATGTAGGTGAGAGAAATTTTAAGGTGAGAAAGGATCTTTCCACATGCCTTTAAAGTTCACATTATTTAGATGTTGACCTATTCAACCCATATATAAGGTCATCTCTGAACCCAATGGTATTCTTCCTTATCTCTGATGCCTCCTCTTTTCATACTGACTTCATTATTACCCATCACCTCCCCTTCTTCTTCACATTTCTCTTTGGGAAAGTATATTTTTGTTTATAATTTTTGATTAAAGTAAATAATGTCCCACAATTAGATGTTTTTGCATGTCTCTTAACTAACTCAACAACTTGGTTGCAGATGGATCATAGATGGAACCATAAGGATCACAGTCTCCTCATTTTACAAAGGAGACTGAAGAGCAGTGCCTTGCCCTGGATCACACAGTAAGGAAGGCAGTATTTCAACCCAGGTCTTCCTGTGTCTAAGAAGACTGCCCCATCCAATATACCATGCTGACTTTCAACAAGTGTAGTGTAAACTTACTCCAAGCTAGTTTATCAGTAAGATAAAAGCCCTCAAGCAGCTCACTACATTTCATTACAAAAGTCAGAGACAGTAGGTGGAATGGTGCAACAGATGCCTTACAACAAAAAATAGAGTACACACAAAAAGAGTAATGTAAAAGCAAAGAAGTTGTGTGACTGACCCAATTAATTAATTAGTGGTAGAAGTGAATCAACTCCATGTTTCTTCTCTGTAGGTCTTATTATACTATGTCACATTATAATCACAATTTCACTGATTTTCAACATCTAAAATAGGGGAGGGGAGGCTGGTTATCTGAGAATGCACTATCAAAATATCAGAATTTCATCATTGTAGAGAACTTCCAGTGAGAAAATGTCCTTCACTAATGTCGATCTTTATCTATTCTTATCTTATATAGACTTTCCATATGTATCAAAAAGGAGGCTAGACCTCATGTGTTCCTTTAGTCATTTGAGTTTAGCTCTCTTCCCACTACACTGCTTCACCTCCCCATATGGTTGCATAGCATCACCAGTGAAATTTAATTCAAGTAGATTAAACAGATATTCTCTAAGCAAGATAAAATTTATTAACAGGGCACAAACCTGACAATAGAGTGGGTCTGATGACTGCCTCAGTTTGCTAAAAGATCCTGAAACAGGAGGTAGCTCTTTTTATAAGCATAGAACAAAGAATAGAACAGAGTAGGTGAGGAAACAATACAATTCATTACAGGATTGGCAGAATCATGGAGGTGAGGACAACATGACTGGTTACAGAATTGAGATATGGAGTATAATACAATTGGTGGAAACTTGGAATGAAGGGCTAGTAGCAACGCACTTCTTCCCTCCTGTGATTAAGAAAAGTTCATTTTTGGAGTCCACCTGCAAGGGTAATGGTAGTAGGAAAAAATCTTTGATAGCAAACCGGCTATCGGTGAAGGATAGCTCAATGGAATGAAGATACTAGACCATACTCCCTGCCTCTACCTGTCTCCCCAAAGGATAAGTTTTCATTGAGGTAAGAACGGTAATTATCAGGAGAACAGGATTTCTAAACTTAAATCATTAAAGGTCAGTCAAATTTCTGACCTAAATTCAGAGGCAAAGAACTATGACTTGGTATAGAATCAATTATACCATAAAATCAAATAGAAAATGAAAAAAAAATCAATGCTTGCTTTTCTCAATAGGAAAGCAAAACTCTTCATAAAACAAAAATACTCTCTTATGAAATGACCACTTATAAAATGAATGCCTACTCAGATATTTCTCCCTGCTTAACACTAATATTTATACCCACATATATCCACATATTTTCTGCTACTTATTGTCAACGTACCTTCAAAAGAGTATCATTTGACTTCTATCAAAGAGAAGCCCTTGGGAGGTCACAGCCCTTAATGAGGTCACAGAATATTTTTGCAGCAATGAACTTTTTTTATTATCTTTCTGCTAAAGTCAAATATGAAAAGAAGGTTGCTATATCATGCTATCATACAATTCAGAAAAAATGCATGAAAAGTAATCAACATTTTATTCCTCCTTTGTTCCTTCTAGGAATTAAAATTATAGCAATTATAACCTGAATTTGGTTAAATGTAAATGACATATTTTCAACACTTTCAGTTTCATTTTTTAAGACAAAATTCCAAAAGTAACAATTTGTTTTCACTATCAAATGTTAGTGGATTTCTTTTAAGTGGATTTTCCTCCCCTTGTACTAGTTATCATAGTATAACAAGTCTTCCTGCACTTAATCACAAGCTAAGAAGATAGGTTTTCTTTAAATGTTTGATAGAATTCATTTATGAATACCTCAGGACTTTTTTCCCACCCCTGTCTGAGAGTTCATTTGTACTTTGCTTAGATTATGCTTCTGAGAAATACTATTTAGATTCTATATATTCTTTTTTGTTCATTTGAGTCTTTTATATTTTTGTAATTTTTTTATTCATTTCCTGAAAGTTTTCATTTTTGTTGGCATATAATTGAGTAAAATAGTTTCTCATAATTTTCTTCATTTTTCTCTCTATGTGTTGTGCAATTTTATCTTTTCATTTTTTAGTCATGGCAATTTATTTTTTCTTCTTTTCTCCCTTTTTGATGATCAACCAATTGATTAATGTTTTCTTGATATAAAAACTGTTACATTTATTATATCAATAGCTTATTTCTAATATTTCTGATTTCATTTCCCTGAGAATATTCTTTTACTGAATTTCTAGAATTTTTTTGAACTTTAGGTGTTTATTGAACTCATTCATATTATCTCAACTTTTGTTGATAAAAGTATTAGTACTGATTTAGTTATAGCCCACAAATTATAGTATATTGTGTCATTGTTTTTTCTTTAATATAATTATCACCCCTGCAATTTGTTCTTTAACCCATTTCATAATTTAAAATTATATATTTGCCATTTAATCCGGTCATTTTTATGTGCTCCAGAATGATTGCAATTATGGTATTATTGTCTAAAAAGGATACATTTAGTATTTTCCTTTTTCCCTTTTGATGAGGTTTTATATGGGAAGAAATGGTCAATAATTTTAAAACTTCAATTAAATGTCAAACAGTAGGCATACTCTTTAAGATTTTAGTTCAATAATCACAAAAGATCTATTATGTTGGATTATCCCATTTTGTTGTTCAAATCCTTAATTTCTTTTCCCCCTTTCTTCTAGATTTGTCTTATTCTGAAAAAGGAGCAATGAAGTTCTTAATAATTATTCGCTTTCTATCAAGTTTTTCTATTACTTATCTTAATATAATTTTACAAATAAATTTATATTCTAATCTCAAATTGCTTGTGACTTCCATATCTCTCCATTTTATCAAGAATATCTAGTCAATTTCAGAAATTTCTCCACTAATTCAAGTTGCCTCTCGACTAAGAAAAGTCTTCCAAAGGCCAATCCATGATTAAACTGAAAGGAGGTCTAGACAGAGAAGAAAAATGTAAAAGATTAGCAGAAATGATTTAGCTAACTTTTTCTCCTTTGAGTAAAAATATACAAAACATACATAGTTCTTACTCGTGTTGAGAGGAGTAGAAATGGTCCTAAAGAGAACAAAGATAAGAAACAGCCGTTTTGGACTAAGTGTACGTAAATGTGATCTGTGCTAGAAGCCATCTATTGATCAAGACGTTTACAGATATTGGATATTAGATACTACATATCTGAAGAAGTAGAATATAATACATACTTGGGGGAAAATGAGATTGTCATAGTTCAGGTGTGTTCAACTCTTTTTGATCCTAATTGGGGTTTTCTTGACAAAAATATTGGAGTAGGTTGCCATTTTGTTGTTCAACTCATTTTACAGATGAGGACCTCTGAGGTAAACAATGTCACTCATCTAGGAAGTATCTGAGGCCAGGTGTGAACTGAAGAGTCTTTCTGACTCCAGGTCCCTTACTCTATCCACTGTGCCACTTAGCTGCTCAACATAGAACCAGTGAGTAAGGTGGAAGATGAATATGAGTAAAAGATGTCAATGAGAAATTTAATAATAGAAAGAAATCAGATGGTCATATGGTTCATACAAAGAATTAAAGAGAGATAGAGTGTCCCACTGTTACTTGAAAATTTCAGGTGAAAGTGAGGAAGGCTTATGGGGAAATGAAGTGAGCCTTTTATGGTAAACTCTGGGTAAGTGATGGACAAAAGTCACACAGATAAGCAGTAATGTTTTGGGTTGTAATCTACATGACAGAAAACTACTGATGAATATACGAGATCACTGATCCATTTGAGTTTTAAGTATAGGTTCTTATTATTTAAGTGTATTTCACGTAGGGGTTTATTAGGTTTTGCTTCCTAATTAATCCTGCTAGTCTCCATTTTGCAGTAATAATTCTCACCTGCGACTCCAAGTAGCTATAGCATGCACATTGGCCATACCATGGTAAAATCATCTCTGGAGATAGGCTAAATAAGGTCAAAGAACCAGCAAGCCTCAAAATGGTCAGTGAGTTGTGTGTGTGTGGGGGTAATCTACCCCAACATGGGAAGACTTCTTCCAGAGGAATGGGCAGATGAGAACAATTTATTCCAAAGGCCATGAAGGTAGCTGAAGGAGCACTTAAAGCATGGTCAGACATGGAAAATACAAAGATCATTCACTGCATTCTGTGTCATTACCAGTTTTCTTGACTTTTTTTTTGCCTCTGGATTTCAAAGACTCTGGAAAAGAGAGTAAAGCTGACCACTTTGTGCAGTTCTACCTCACTAAAATCCCATTCACATGCAAGGAAAGATATCACTCCATAACACCACTAGTCTCCTTTGAAAATGAAGGCTAAACTGCAAAATAATTAATAATAACAATTTATTAACATACTATGTGCAGATCTTGTGCTAAGCACTTTAAGAATATTATCTCATTTAATCCTCCCAACAGTCCTTGGAGGTCAGCGCTGTTATTAGCACTATTTTATAGTTGAGAAAATTGAGGTAGATAAGACTTAGGTGTCATGCCCAGAATCATTCAGCTAGTAAGTATTTAGCACCAGATTTGAGTTTGGGACTTCCTGACTTCAAGCCAGGTGCTCTATCCATTGCTCCATCTAACTGCCCCAAAGTTATGGGTAAGTTAATCATATTTACATTCACATTTATGATTATTGATTGAAAGTCCTCTATTTCGTTGAAAGACCATATTTTCCCCTGCAGTATTATACTCAGTTTTGCTGGGTAGGTGATTCTTGGTTTTAGACTAGTTTCTTTGCCTTCTGGAATATCATAGTCCACGCCCTTCAATCCCTTAATGTCAAAGCTGCTAGATCTTGTGTTATCTTGATTGTATTTCCACAATACTGGAATTGTTTCTTTCTAGCTGCTTGCAATATTTTCTCTTTGACCTGGGAACTCTGGAATTTGGCCACAATGTTCCTAGGAGTTTCTCTTTTTGGATCTCTTTCAGGCGGTGATCAGTGGATTCCTTGAATACTTATTTTGCCCTCTGGTTCTAGAATATCAGGGCAATTTTCCTTGATCATTTCATGAAGAATGATGTCTAGGCTCTTTTTTTGATCATGGCTTTCAGGTAGTCCCATCAT
>CM053770.1:422240133-422264559 GCA_028658325.1 Potorous gilbertii | reverse complement strand
CATTTCTCTTCCCAGTTTTTCCTCCACCTGCCTAACTTGATTTTCAAAGTCCTTTTTGAGCTCTTCCATGGCCTGAGCCCACTGGATATCTATTTTGGATGTTTGGGATACAGAGGCCTTGACTGCTATGTCTTTACCTGATGGTAAGCATTGGTCTTCTTCATCAGAGAGGAATGGTGCAATCATCTGTTCCCCAAGAAAATAACCTTCTATGGTCTTATTTTTTTTCCCTTTTCTGGGCATTTTCCCAGCCAGTTACTTGACTTATGAGAGTCCTCTCCACCCCTAGGTCTGCCCAGCTAGTGCTTGGGGTCTGAGATTCAAATGCTGCTCCCCAGCCTCAGGGCTTTTGGCAGCAAGCGTGGCTGCTATTCAGGGTAAGATTAAATCAGGTTCTCAGGTGGGGTAGGGCCACCTCCCAGGCTCAGTTCTCTCAGGGGGTTTATGCAGAGACCTTCCTTAATGGAGCTGCTGCTGAGCTCCTGCCTGCTCTGGGAGCCTATGGCCACCTGCTGCCTCTGCCGCTGCCTCTTTGCTGCCTCTGCTGCTTCCTGCAGAGGGGCCCTGAGTCATGGAGACACCCTGCTCCCCTCTCAGCCTGTCCAGATGTCTCTGTCACTGACCTGTGCGTTTGTGGGTGGAGGGACCTTCATGGCCGCTGGAGATTCCCTTCCTGAAGCCTTCTCAGATCTGCTCGTTCCTCTCAGTGCTGCATGGCCAGGGCAGGGCAGGGCTCCGCTCCTGTCGGGTGCACAACAGACCTTTGGGTTCGGTTTTTCAGGATCTCTGGAACAGAAATCTCCTTCACCCCGTTGCTGCGCGGCTCTACTGTTCCAGAATTTGTTGGGAGTTCTTTTTATAGATAATTATGGGCTGTGGGTTCGAAGCTAGCATATGTGAGTCTTTCTACTCTGCCATCTTGGCCCCACCCCCCACATTTATGATTATTAATGTTGTTTTCCCCATCATCAAGTCATTTCATATTATTTTTCCTTCCCTACCTCATCCTTTTTATTAAACAAGGAAAAGAAAGGCAGGAAGAGAATGAAAACTAAGTGTTTGCAGTCACGTGGCTCGCAGTAATCAAATTTCTGTCTTCTCTGCTCACTCTGTCCCTGCTCAGACCCAAATCACCAAATCGTTATTTTTTTCCTGTTCTACTTTTGTTCTTTCATAATTAAGTCTTGAAAGCTACAGCTCATTTTACTCTAGATAATCTCTTCTCTGATTCTTTCTCCTTCCCCCCCAAGTCCCTTCCTTCACTTTACTGAATCAGCTCAAGGTCTTGCTTACTTTACTGAACTTCTATCACTAAGATCTTTTCTATTTAAAACCTTCCCAGGTCAGATAGGAGTCAGGAAAACCCTGCTCTTTCCCCTGCCCACGTCTGTGAAAAATCTTCTCTCAAGCCACTTCAATTATAAAAAAATGATAAATTGCTCCCCAGTTCTCCTTTCTCCTCCCCTAGAGTATGTGTTGTTATTTTTCCTATTGTTTTTAATTTTTGAATTACCAAGGCTTTAATTTGTCTCTGTTTTATTACTTACCTTTAAGAGTTAGTAAAACCCTAACAATTATATTTTCTTCCCTTTCCATAAACACTTCATAAATACTTAGACCTTTAAAAATGTCCCATTCTTTTTTTGTTTGCTTTTTATATTATTTTAAGTTTCTATTTTCTGCTGTGCTTTTTTCTTAACTCTGATTTTCTCAAAAGCAATACTTAGAAACAATTTTGTTAAAAAGTCTATTTTTGTCTTCCTACAAGACTATGCTCAAATTTCATGATAAATTGTTTTTATGTATAAACCAGTTCCCATTGATTTTCAAAATATCATATTCTAATAGCTTCTCTTTTTCCTCATTGTTGATGCATAATCCTATATAAATCTGACTAGGATTCCTTCATATGTATTCTTTTCTGCTGCTGATTTTTGCTCCTGTCTTTGGAGTTGCCACTATGTGAAACTTACAATACAGACTCCAGAGTAAGAGTTGGAAGAAGGTACATAAACTTCAGAACACAGAGCATAGGGCATCTATAACATCAATTGAATTGAGGTAGCTGGTGAAGGACAATGGTAAATAATGGTTCTTCTTCCTTCTACCTTAGTTCTAATTTTCTCCTAACTCTGAAGCATCTAGAGATGCTACTAAATTAAATCTGTTACACAGTGAGTTGAATGGGGATAGGATTAGATAGGTCGAGATCAGAAAATATGGATTTATATTAGGAAAGAAGGAACCTTAGAGGTCATCTAATTCAAATTGCCTATAGACCACATGTAACCCATGAGACTCTTGAGGGTGGCCTGAACCAGATCAGACTATAATTGGGGCATATTTAAAAAAATAAATAAAAATACAGTAAATATACACAGTATTACATTTAAAACTAAGTTAGTGTGTGCCCTACATGGCTCCTAATGTACAAATTAATGACCTCCATTTGTATTTGGTTTTGATATCACCAATCTAGTTAAGCTTTATAGATGAGAAACTTCAAGGTCAGAAAGGTTAAGGGATTTGACCAAGGATTGTAGATGAAGCAGAGCCTGGCAATGCTAGGATTTGAATCTAGGTCTTCTGACTCCATAAACAGCACATTTTCCACTGTACCCAGGTACAAAAGATAATGTGGAGCTCATTTATTGTTGTTTAACCATTTCAGTCATATTTGACTCTTGGTGATCCCATTTGGGGTTTCTTGACAATGATTCAGAAGTGGTTTGCCATTTCCTTCTCCAGATTATTTTATAGTTGAGGAACTGAGGCAAACAGGGTTAAGTGACTTGCCCAGGTTCACATAGGTAGTAAATGTCTTAGGTCAGATTTAAACTTATGAAGATGAGTCTTCCTGACTTCAGGCCCAGGACTCTATCCACTGTGTTACCTCGCTGCCCTTTGGAGCTCATAGTAGTCACAAATTTTAAAGTGAAGGCCCTGAGCTTCTCTTCTTCACCTTCCCTTAGTTTCTGGAGCCACTGAAGTAGGTATATGTGCAGAACTGATAGTGCAAATCTGTTTTTTCCAATGTTCTGTGGGGATTACCTTGTGGAAAGTTCGTTTCTTCTTCATTTAACCGTTAGGATTTTTTTTTACTTTCATCAGAACATTTCTTTCTAATTTGAAGTAGTGTGGGAAAACTAGATTAAAGTATGAGTTTTCCATATACCATCTTCACATTCCATACACCATCCACATTTTATGTGTTATTCTTGATTTATTCTATAAATTATAACAAATGAATAGCTATTTTTATTTGCAGCCCTTCTTTCCTGTTTAATCATATGCCAGGTTTTATCTTTGATGTTACCTCTGTTCTAGCCCTCTTCCTCTGAATACAACTAGTAGAGATCCTCCAGCCCTTTGGAATTTCCTTCTCCAACCATTCTACACATATTACCATGCCTTATCTATTTGTTTCTCACAGTCTTTCAACAGTGATTCAACATGCATTTATTAAGTCTCTATTCAGTGCAAAGGACTGTGCTAGGGACTGAATATATTGCAATTTGAAAGCTAAATTGATCATATATATATATATATATATATATATATATATATATATACATATATACACACATATGTGTGTGTATGTGTGTGTGTGTGTGTGTATACTCAGTGGTTGGGGGAGAGGTAGGCAGGAGGGAGAGAATTTAGAACTGCTTAAAGTTTTTTTTAAATGAATCTTTAAAATAAATAATAATTTTGTTTAAAAAATAAATACCATACTTAATTTGCTTTACAGTTATTAGGGGAATTTTTCATATATATAAGAGATTCTATCCTACCTAGTTATTTCCCCTCAGATTTCTGGCCTGCTTCTTCTACTCATGACTTCTTTTTCTGCACAAAACTATTCTTATATGAGTCTAGCTCCCCAGTCTTGAGTGGTACTTATGATAGTAGTAAGTTAATATATAACCTGAAGTCAAATCACTTTCCTTGTTCTCAGATATTTTTTCCCAAGTTTTGCTTTGCAAAGGGTGAATAGTTATTTCAGCCTCTCTTCGTGGATGCTGGATCCTGTGGAACAAATTTTTTAAAATATTACTTTCACGTGGAATTGGATAGGCATGGAGTGATATTAACACACTTCACTTCCCTCATTACTAGTTATAGGCCAAATCAGTACCTCGTTCTTTTAAAATATATTGCCCTATGCGTGAAAAATCCTTAAGGTTGGAGCTGGAAGAAACTTCATAGATCATTGAAGTTCAACTACCAAATTTTTCATATGAGGATACTGAGACACAAAAATGTGACATGCTTATACTTGAGTATCAAGTTTGGGTTTTGAACACAGGTCCTCAAATTCCAACTCTACTGCTCATTCAGCTATATGTTTCTCCATCACACAGTCAAATATGCATCCCATTCTTTATCTTTTGACAGTACTCTCTCTTCTTTTTAGTTCCTTAAATAGTTAATATGTTGGCAGCTAAAACTTTGAATATTGCTAGCTGAAGAAATACTTTATTGACAGTTGTAATTCCAGGAATCTGATCTCCTGTTTCAATAAAGTAGGGACAGTATAACAAAAGTCTGCTATGAGATTGATTTTCAAGTTTCTCTGGAGATGAGGAAATGACTTGGCGGACAATCTTTAAATGCAGCCTGATCACTAGGCAGCTAGTATTTTGTCAGACATTCAATCTACCCTCCCAAGGGTAAGCATTTAGATCATTGCTTTTCAACACTCCAATTTCTTGAAAATGTAGGGTTTTCAGCTCTGAATTGTTTACTGCATAATTTAAGTTTCTTCCAAATATTTTTCCCTATATCTTTCTCCGTTTTGGGAAAATGACATTAAATGTTCTTATCTTCACAATCAAATGCACTAAATTGTAGATGACATTAGTTATGACTCACAAACTGAAGCTTTCTTAAAGTACTCCCAATATATTAACTCATGAGATTTCACTTTCTTTGATTACATTTCACCATTATATCAAAGCAGGTCATTAAATGAATCTAGTCTCCAGAGTTTTTGAAAAGATGTAATTATTAATTTCATTTTTTCCTCTTCCTTCTTTCTTTCCTCCATTCCTTCCTTCCTTCCTTCCTTTTTTCCTTCCTTCCTTCATTGGCAAATTGTTTTGGTGTATCTTGACTTTGGTTGTATTTTCCAGACAGGACCCTTCTATGTAAAAATATTACCCTGAATATTTAGAAGAAACCACTGAACCTGATTTCAGGCCATCCATTCCAGAAGCTAAAATTGCATATACTTTCAGCAGTGGTTCAGACTACTTTAAAAATATTTTGAAACCTTAGATTTTATTTTTTATCATGTTTTTATAGCTACTATTTCAATCTTAGACAATTATGTACTTTTTAAAATGTTTCATCAATTCTTTTTATTTTTATATTCCAGTCATTACTGAATACATTTCTATTGTTCAGTGACCTTTTCCCAGCTTAAATAAAAACAGATAACCAAAAGTAATCAACAACAGTACACACAGCACTCTGCATCCATTGACCTCCTCCTTTCCAAGGAAAGGAGGGAAGTTATTCAATATAATTTTTAAGCACGTATTGTCATTCAAAATTAGCATTCTTCAAACATTTGAAGGGCAGGATCTCTAAGAGAGTGGAAAGAAATGAACTTGACATTATAGACTCATTTTTAGTGATTGAATACATGCTACTCATTCAATCAGCAAAATGAAAATGAAATACCATGTGAAACAGTGTAAGTAAGTAGAAAGGTCATGAGTCACAGAATCAAAAGAACTGGATTTGCATTCCAGATCTTCCACTTAGTAGATGTGACCTTGTATTAGTCATGTAACATCTTTGATCTTTAGCTCCCTAATCAATAAAATGGGAGATACAAGGATCAAAGGAGATCACATATGTGACATAATTTGTGACTTGAAAGAGTTGCATAAATGTCAGTTATTATTTTGACATTTTTTCTTGCCTAAGACTATGGATATTACATTTGCTTCCATGATGAATTCATAAATATTCAATATTTACCTTAGCCTGGAGTGGTCCATTACTTTTTGACAATTTTTTTGCCCATGATTCCTTTCCCCTTTCTCTGCCCTCTTTTTTCATCACTGAAAAACATGCCCACAAAACTCTTTATAATTAATGTTACTCTTGCCAATTTCAAAATCTTAAGTCATTTCATTATGACATGTCTTTTTCAACCTACAGAACAGAATTATAATAGCTTGAATAATTTAAGGATAATATGATATTATTACTTGGCAGACCGAAGGGTAGGTTACAAGTGAGATTTTCATCACAGAAAACATTTGTAAGTCAGTGTGTGGAAGATGCTTTACCAAATGCATAAATGAAAGGCTGTTACTCTCCTTTTCATACCACTGCCTATCAGTGTTTCATCTGCCAAATTTTGCATTTTAATAATTGGAATTCTTTTTTCTTAGATCATTCAACAACAACAAAGGTGGATACAGACAATGCTATTGCATGCCTCTTGGCAAAATAACATCACCTGTTACTTGCAACTTGACATATTGCCATTTTAGCAGAGGTTCTCTTTATAAAGGTACTTTATGAGGGCCATAAATTTTACTTTTTGAACAATTAGCATATCTGATAATTCTGAAATGATTGAGATTACATTTTCATGAATTTTGGATTTACTTTTTTGATTTTATGAAATGACTTTAAAAATGAGAAAATATCCCCACATAGCTTCCATGGAAGAAATGATCAAGTATTCAGATGTCAAAGATGCTACATATATCTAGTCATAAAGTTATTTTTGAATATAGAAATATGATTTTGGCACAGTTATGCCTGTTGAGTAAACCTATCAAACTCCCCAAAAGATTCATGTTCAACTATCACTCTTGACAGGCAAGGTCTGCTCTATTTTCCTGAAAGTATTTAAAACAGTTTGAAAGAAAATATCTTGATGGATGAAATCTCATCTTTAATGAACTGGAGTGAGTAAATAGTTCACTTATATGAGGCAAATTGACTATCATAGAGAACCAGAGTACAATTTCATAAATTATTTTGTCCAGGGCAATAACATGGCATCCTGGTGTGCAGGAATGTATACAATTGTGGCAATGAATTGAAATTTGTTGCTAGAGAGTGTTTAGTCAACTGTACAAATGCCATATATCAGAACTTATTCATACATATGTTTATACATGTGTGTCATATACATATGCACTGTATCATATAAAACTGATAAGCCTAATTGAACTGCCCTAGTCTATTCTAGTGTAGGATAAGGAGTGTGTGTTTGTGGGTATGCTGTGGCTATTAAGTAATGAGACATTCACATTGGCTTGTGGAATCAGTCTCATCGCTTTACAGTCATACCTACCTCTATCTTTTGGGGCACTGGAAAATAAAATAAAAATAGCATCCTTATTATAGTGCACTGAAACCTGAATGTGGAAGATTTGTGAAAAATGCAGTTGACATTGCTAATTTGATTGCCTCAGCTCCATGAAATGGAAAGGAAAAAGAAATCATGGAAATTGTAAAAAAAAAACCCTGAATTTAAATCAGCATTTCTTATTTTTAGGGATAAATGTAAAATGCAGGTAACACAGTCATAGAGGTTTCAGAGGTCCATTCTGAAGGGATATTTTTATCTTGACTATTTTAGGCACAGTAAAATCATGAATAATATATCTATTTTAATTGTGGATAGTTTTTTTGTTATTGAAGGATTCTCAGATTTTAGGGGGAACAAAGGGCAAACAATAAAGACTGTTTTTTAGGGAATAACTCAAACTTAAAATATACTTGCATCCTTTCATTACTAATACTCTACTGGTGACATCATACTATATACAACTGTTTAATAAGTTTCTCTTGGCAACTTGAAAGGAAATTTTCCTATACCATTCTGTACATGTCAAGAGAAACCTCTAAGAACATGACAATTTTCATATGGGTGAACATCCTTGAAAAATATGGAACTGGATAATGTGTGACATTGTATAAAAGAGATTATAAAAATGACTCTGTAATTTTCTTTCAGAAAATATGATTTACCACTTTTGGACAAACTTCTCCCACCCTCTCCCTATAGGTTCTTTTTTTCATTTTTTTAAAGAATGAGATTCCATCAGACTCTAACGGAAAAAAAATTCCCCTTTTAATAAGAGAACAATCTCTGCAGAGTTTTATTTGTCTACATTTTAGAACACAGTTATTTCACATCATGAAGGCATTCCAAAACTTGGAGCAATTCCCACAGTTTCAGTCTTTATCTATATATTTGACTTGAGTCATCATGCTACAGCCAGCAACAAATGATTCTAAGTTTTCTTGATAAATCTTTCAGAGGAACTGCATTTATGAAGTACAAGTTCTACTGATCATTAAATAGGAGGAATGAATTTTGAAGGACAGTACTTTTGAGCCTGGGAACCATATCTCACAGTGTAAAATTTTTCCAAATACAAATGAGTAACACTGAAGAGATTTTTATCATCTCAAGTAACTTTAATAAGGAAACAAAAAGGGTAACTAGAGAGCAAAGAGCTCCAGTATCTGCTGAGTGGTTTCTGCATTACAGAAGGTGAGGAACTTACTAATTAATGTAAACTAGTCCTCAAGGGAGAGAATAATTAAAGAATAATAGAAAGATGACCCATGCAATAATGTGCATCCTTTACTCTCTGCCCTGTTCCCTAGTTTCTGAAACTGACAAACTGTATTTTTCTGTCTCTTACTATTCATGTGTTTATGCATGCATGTGTGTATTAAAACACTCACATTCTAAGGGAAAATGAAATACTATGTATACATCCATATTATATGATTATATATATAATCTGATGTATAAACTGATGTATAAAATTGACTTACTTTAAAGCATATATACAGATATATACCCACAATCATGTTTGTGTCTCTTTATAGAAAATAGCTAATTTTTATTTATTATAACATCAACTGCATACTCAATATACTAGAAATACTATGGAATATATATATACAAGACAAAATCTTTTGGTATGGGAAATTCACAATCTAGATAAATATGATGATTTTTAGAGTATACATTTTGAAAGAGAAAAAGATAAAAGAAAGGAGGTCATCATCAGGATTTGAGGTAACCAGTAATAGAGATTTTGCAATTACAAAGCAGAAAGTGAGTGGATAGTGGGGTGGGGGGCAGGGGGAAAGGGGAAAGGTAGCTTGAATTTAAGCAAGAGGGAAGTGGTAAGGGGGATTAATGAACCATTATTATAGTGGTATAATGCCCATTAGGATTTTTGATTTTAGAAAGTCAAACAAAATATACACCAGAAGTATATACATATATATGTATACATATATACATACATACACACAAATATATGTGTATATATATATATCCATAAATATACATATAACAGTAAATATATATGTGCTTATATGTACATTTAAATATACATGCTTATATACAAAATAAATATAAGAGAATTTGGTCAGAGAACACATCAAGAAAGGCCTCATATATGATGACTTCCCCCCCCATCTCATTTGAAGTGAGCTTTGAAACTAGAGATTCTAAGTGGGCAGGAAACAAAGGGAGGATAGTCAAGATCTAGGGCTTTACATAAGGAACGGGAAAGAAATGCAATTAGTTTGGGCCAAGGGAGTAATCAAAGATAGACATGGAAAGGCACATTGGAATCAAGTTGTGAGATGCTTTTGATACTAAATAAAGTCATTTATATTTGATCCTTGAGATGATAGGAAGTCATATTATGGTTGTCATATGAGAGTAGAGAAGATGCTTTCAGGGCAAAATAATCTGTCTGAAAACATAATGGCAATCAACAGTGAAGACATAAACTTTTTTCTTGCAGAATAGGATGTCTTAAAGAGGAAAGATAGTGTTTGTAAATTTAAATTAAAATAAGTAATTTATATTAATATGTTGCTGCAATAGATGATAAAAAGTTTTGAAATCACATTAAAATATTCATAAATTTGTATGGTGTCAATATCTCTTTTTCTTTCTCTTCCTCCTCCTTCTTCCTCTTTTCTTCCCCTTGTCCGTAACAACAGCATCACACTATTTATTGATTTAAAACTGCTATTTAAAATGACCCCTTGTTAAAGGTCATCATTTTATTTTTTTATATGAGATAATCTTGACATGTATATAAATTAACCTGAAAAATGGTTAAGGGAGAGAAAGAGCAAAAGAACCACTGAGTTGATAATAACCATTGAACACACACACACACACACACACACACACACACACACACACACACACACACATTGGCGTGAGCCTCCTCTTTCCCCTTGCCTCCTACTTTTCCCTGTCCTTCAGTTCTCATTATGTCACTCTTCTACTTCCTTCTGTCCCCCCTCTACCTCTCCCCTTAGCCATCCCTCCCTTCCCTCATTCCTTTTCCCATTCCCTCTTTCCCTTACTCTTTCAAGTGCGCTACCTCCCCTCCCCTCTCTTCCTCTCCCCTTTCCCTCTTCTCTTTCCCCTCTACCATGCCCCCACAGCCTCACCCCACCGCATGGGATCATACCTCATACCTTCATTGCTCCCCCTGGTGCTCAAAGTGTCTCATTTTAATGTCAATTCAAGTGCATGACCCCATGCCTCTCAGACAATTCTGTTATTTAACATTTAGTCAGGACATTGCATATTTTCCCTACACCACCGACTATGTTAATAGTTCAGGCGTGTCAAAAGAGTAAAACTTCCCCTCATTAACAGATGCAAAAAAAAGATTTCTTTTTCTTTTTTACACCGGTAAGGACAATTTAAACTGCAAAGCATGAAATTTGATTGCTAACTCATCTATTTTCATTGCTCCCCACACAGTATCATGAAAATGTACCCTCTAATTCCATTCAGAGGTTTACTTCTACCGATTAAAAAGCTGGTCATTTCTGTGAGAAACACGGTCGCTACTGCCCTTTTAGATGAGAGAAAAAGTCTGTTAGTAAGCATTTAAAATGCTGCATCTGCGTGCATGTTTGCATTTGGAAATCAGAAATATCAACATGATGCTTGCTGGCATTTGCTAAGCTCCATAGAACACAGAGCCATTTGGAAGATTCTGCAGCATCCAAGTGGCATTCATCAATATCATATTTGAGTAATGAAAATAGTTACTCTGTACTGTGTCCACAGCAATAGAATTGCTCCAATTACAGCCAGAAGATTCAAAGTCTAGGGTGTTAAATGGGGATGTTTAAACTAAGGATGAGTTCACTGACCAAATTTATTATTTTTTTCAATAGTAGAATTTACAGGCCCATAAAAAGAAATTAGAGATCATCAAGTCTAACACTTCATTTAACAGATGAGAAAATAAAGCTCAGAGACACTGGGACTTTCCCAAGGACATGTATCTCAGGTAAACACTGCAGGTGGAATGCAAACCCAGATCCTAGGGACTCAATACTCAGTGTTTTTTCCACTACTCCACTTTGCTTCTGTAGATTTAGAGATGGTGGAGACCTCAGCAATGATCTAGGCCAATCTCCTTCCTTCCTTCATTCCTTCGTTCCTTCGTTCCTTCGTTCGTTCGTTCGTTCCTTCCTTCCTTCCTGTTTCAGTTATTTTTTTTTTAATCCATGATCATATAGTAACCAAGTAATGGGGCTAGTATGTGATACCAATTCTTTGACTCTAAATACAATACTCATTCTTTATCTCATGCTGTTGTTTTTAACCCTGTCAAACCCATAAAGGCAACATCTAGCCACATGGATTCTGCTTTGGGAAAGGTTTAGAATTAGTCACTGGGAGTGATGAGATGCTTCCAATTTTTACCTCTTAGTCCTAATAAATTATTCCTCAGTAATTCAAAAGACAAACACACACATACTTCACACTGTGCCTTGAATTATTAGAGAGACTTTTCCATTTATTCAAGTATATACTACAGTCTTTGTGCCTGGACGAGAGCAGTTGATCAAAGCCGAATGCTGGGAGTTTGTGAGGCATCTGCAGGCTGTAGAATCTTTGTTGTTGGACAGGGCCAAGAGTTCAAGTAGTACTTATAATTCATAGAGGCATAATGAAAGATGGCAGGGAGAAAAATTGTGATTGCAGTATTCTCATCTTCTGTTCCAGCTCCCAGATGTCTCCTGTTACTACTACAAATGCGATTCATTGTATCCAGAGTACAAGTCATGTCTCACTGTAACTGAGTGTGCCGTCTGACTTTCCAATCATGGAGTCATTGTTCTGGCTTTCAGTCTGTACCCTCTATTCCTCAACTCATACTCAAACACGTAAATAGATGATGTTAAAAACTACAACTGTAAATTGCACCAGGAGAAACATGCAACAGCATTAATATAAATCAGTCTCTCTGTCAACCATATGAAACTTGAGGACTAATCTGATTCCAGCGTGCTACTTCACTGAAGAGAAAATAAATTTTGATTTTTCTAAGGATCTTGAGTTGTTCGGTCCCTGTTTATGCAGGTGCTGTATACATGTGATGACTGAAGATAATCCTTGATTGAAAAACAGAAAAACTAGTTTAGGGCTCCCTTTTTTAAAATCCTTTCAATTTTGAGCTCACAGAAATATAATGCTGATCAAAAATCAAAAGCGGCCAGATGTGTGGAAATAGCTTCTGCTCTTGGCTCTGCCAATATATTTATTTTTAACAAACATTAAAAACTCATGGGTATTCACTGGAAGACTAATATTATTAACTGTCAAATTTGTGCTAGCAAATATACTAGTTTAAGATAAACTCTAAAATGGTCAGTATTAATACTGAAAAAAAAATGTTTTCGAGCTTGGAAATTAAGAATGTTTTACTGGTTAGTAAAATGAAAAAGTTACCTAAATCCTCATCAGACTTAAATTCAGAGATTTTTAGAGGGGAAACACCTTAGACCACTGTCAAGCTTATTCACTTTACAGATGGAAAACCTGATATGCCAACAAATTAACCTGATATCCAAACAAATTAAATGCTTTAAACAAGATTACACACGAATAAGGGATCAAGCTAGAATTCTCTCCTCCCCTTCCCTCCCCTTCCATACCCCTTCCTTCTCTTCCCTTCTCTCTCTCTCTCTCTGTCTCTCTCTCTCTCACTCTCTCTCTCTCTGCCTGCCTCTGTCTTGCTCCCTCTCCACCACTCTTTCTCCTTTCTCTTTCCCTTTCTCTCTCTCTCTCTCTCTCTCTCTTCCTTTTATCATCTAATTATCTGCATGACTGTGCACATATGCATATATGTGTGCATGCGCACATGTATACCACATACATTCAAACAAGAGACAACTTTTTTTTGAACAATTTTAACCAGTCTAATAATATTGTCAAGGTAAATGAATGTGTCTGAATGCATGTTTTATATCTATATAGCTCTCTTTTCAAAGCAAGGGAAAAGGGTGTGAGGGGCAGGAGACAGGTATACCAACAGAGAGAGATGGAGATGATAAATAGAATGACTGTTAAATGAACACAGTGAACAAATATAAGGGGAGAGGAAAAACAAAGAAAAATTTGAAAATTTCAGGTATATAAGGAGGAGAATTGTATGATAACAGTGTTTGATAAAAAATAATCTATCGCAGTATGGTCACATGCATTGAACATATTAAGATATGTGTTTGAGATACCTTGATTGATGAGAATTTTAAGATTACATTTTGTTTTACCCAGTTTTTTTCTTGTAATTCAAGAAATAATAGAAATAACAGTATCCTATCCTGTGTGGAAATTTCTTTCATTTGTATGACTGCATTGATGAGGTCTGTTGTAGAAAATTATCTGGTCAGAACTACATATCCTTTCTCCTTTTATCATCAAGAATATGCTCAACCCATGCATAGACCATTCAGATAAAGATTTTATAGAGATGCAAACACAATTAAGTAGGTTAATATTGATATATTACTAGCTGACCTTCCCTTTTCTGGTAAAAGTGCAATCTGCCCCAATCCCCCCCCATGATTAAAACACTATTTTAGAATTTGTCCCTTGAAATTAATTGCCAAGAGCCTCAGGATTATTTATTCTCTAGCATAGTTTTCTTCTCTATTAATTTTATCATATTCAGTCAATCTTTTCTATTCAAGGTCAAATTAATAGATAGGAAGAGGGATCATAGATTAAAAGGTGGGAGGGACTTTGGAAGCCAGTAATGAATTATTATAAGTATTACTTAAATGACTCAGGCTATTTATGACATTTCCTTGAGAGGGATATTTTTTGGTAGATATTAAGATAAGAGTTCTGACTCAATTTTCCACAAATGAGTCACATTTGTAGAATTTTTCAAGTATGAATTCTCCAAGTGCTTGGGGTGACTATTAGTCATAAATTCTGGGTACATTTATTTTTTTTATCATTTTTATATAATATGCTCTAATAATGTCTCTGTTACTTTTTGAAAAGTTTGTACTGTTGACGTTTTGCTTACAGGAATTTTCCCCTCACTTCTGTAACAAGAATAAAAATTAAATTTAAAATCTTACCAACCTCAGCTACAAATCTGGATGTGGACATGTTGTAATAGCAGTTTCAGTTGTAATCACATTGCATCTGAATGCTTATTAGAGCCCTTTGAAATTCCCATTAACTGAGAGTGTTGTGGCTATACAAGGAGCAAGGGGGAAAGGGAGTTTAAAGATGATCTGAGTTAGAACTGCTAATTTCTATCCTCATCCTCTTCCTTTCAGTCAATTATCTGGTTGGAGAGATGGAGGTGGGTAGGTGGGAGGTTGGTTGGGTGGAGAAGTTTATAAATCTTTACTGCAGAAACAAAACTTTAGAATTAATCACCATGGTGATGGGTAAACATAACAGCAATATTTAAAAAATGGAATAAGCATGAAGAGGATCATAGAAAATTGAGCTAATTATAAACCAGAAATTCAAAGGGTAAGAAGGCCTATTTTAAATACTCTTAATAATCCAAATATGAAACCACAGTTATAATTAAATTCATGCCCTAGTTTTTTCTAGTGTTTTAATTTTTTAGTAAGATGAACTGAATTCAAAATGAATATAGGATTAAGAAAGAACTTTCCCACTGTGACTCTTTGTAGGAATTGAATTACAATGACCTTTCACATACTGAGAAGGGTTTTACTTTGTTTTGACTCTATCAGCCTAAACCATCAACAAGGGGATTGTTCCCAAAGATATCATGGCTAGGGCTGCATAAATGGAATGATATTCAAAGGAACATGCAAAACCATAAAGTTTACTAAGGAAACAATCTAAATATCAAGATTAACATTAGTTAGTAAATTAACTCGAGAAAGTGGTCAGCAAAAATCCAGAAAAATACCATGTACCTTAATAATGTTCAAGAAAATAGAATCATATAAATGAGGATATGTAAGGATATTTTGCACTATGGTAAATATGGGAAAACAGATGATATATGTGACTTTATTTTGTACCTTTTCAAAATATATCTTGAGTCATACATGTCAACCATTGTAGTGTTACAAAATTTTCTCATAATTTTTCCTACCTGTCCTGGGTCTGTTTCTCTGATGTTCTGTGCAATCTATTCCTATTTTCTTTTTTTTCAGATGGAACAGCAATAGCTTTATCCTTTAGTCAGGCATTTGATTATCTTTTCTACCTACTGTACCCTCACCATCTCATTTTTCTCCATTTAGTTTCAGGAATTTTGTTCATTCTTTGTTTGAATCTAAGTTAGTCTTAGTTTATAACTGTATCTGCCGCTTCATGCTTCATCCACTTCTGACACCTTTCATCTGTCCTCTTGATGAATAGTTTCACTACTGTGTTTCCTTCCCTTTCGTATACCTTGGGATTAAATAATAACATAGGAACACTCCTCCCAATATCATAAAAGAGAAGTCATGTTATCTTATATGGAAATATTAGATAGTTCTGGTTATTTTACCCAATCTATTTAGAAAGCCAATTGGAGAGATTTAAAGTAAATCACCATCTGGTGTGAAAAGAGAGAACACAATTTTAGTTGGTGTAGTTAGAAGAATAGAATCCCAGTTTCTTTTTCTAAGGGCTTTAGTTTCATTCTGTATTCTTCATTTGAAATGAAAACTGCTTCAGATGCCACCTACAGTTCTTCCTATGACTTCACTGTTTTTTTTCTTTTTTTTCTCCAAATTATCTCTAGACCCTCAGTAATACCTGAAAAAATGTACTCAATGCAAAAAAGTAAGATTGGTCCAATCTGAACACGTAAGGGGATTGAAGAGATGAGGAAACGATAGTGATGAGAAATTCAGAGAAAGAAAGGAATCATTCTATTTATTTATATTCCATTTTAAGTCCTGAATCAGGGAGATTTTTCAGTCTATTTCTTGTATTCACTCAATGCCAAAATAATCTCCAGAAAAAATTAAAAAAAAATCCAAGTGTCTATCTTGATTATATAATGTCAAACAATTTAGACTGACTTGGCCAGGTGTTTTTAGTTTATATCAATGCAGTCTATGGCAAAAGATTCACCTAAGTAATTAATATTTTTAGCTTTACTCATTTAGTCATAGCCTTTGAACTAAAAGAGAGATCTAGTAAAATTTAGGAAAAGAGGAGAAATTGTCTCATTAGTTACTAATAGCAATTCTTTTCTAAATAGTTTCATTCCTTGCTTTGTAAGAAATACAATGATATGCTGAGTTTCTTCCTAGATAAATAGTCCATAGTGAATATTTTATCTAGCATTAATATTCATATTAATTTGGATCACTTTCTTCATCTATAAAATGATCTGGAGAAGAAAATGGCAAATCACTCCAGTATCTTTGCCAAGAAATCCCCAAACAGGGTCATGAAGAAATGGACATGACTGAAATACTGAACAAAAAAGCCAAAACGTATGTTTCTGGCAATTACAGATGAAAATATTTACAAGCATGAGTTAAATTTTGAAATATAATACGAGAAATATATGCATATGCAAAAGACTAGAAAAATGCCTTTATTGCTGAATAAAACAAAGTCTTATTAGGAATCTTTGCCTACTTGGGTGAGTAGAGGTGTGATACAATAAATACTTTGCATTATGTTCTTTAAAAAAATTCAGTATGATCTTTTAAAAATTCCTGGAATCAAAGTTCTCTAAAATTTTCTTCAAATCACAGTGGTCATAAAAGAAGGCTTCACCTAGGTACCTGGGAGATCTAGAATTATGATATCGCAGGATAATGAGCTGAAAGCAACCTTCAACACCATTGACTCTAGCCATCCCATTTTATATATAGTGGATACAGTGGCTGGAATTTCAGAAGATCTGAACTTGAAAATTGACAAGCTAATTGACCCTGAGGAAGTCATTAATTTCTCACCTGTAAAATGAAGACAATAATAGAAGCTACCTCCCAAGGTTCTTGTTAGGAAAAAATGAGTTAATATAGATGAAGTGACTTGCGAACATTACAAAGTGCTGATGAAAGGGTGATATACCACAAGCATATACAAATACATATATATATATATATATATATATATATATATACACCTATTTATGTATTTATATTTATATGATGTATAGATATATAACTGTTATCAAAATAAAAATTTAGACTAGACCTACAATGTGACAAAAGAGGACAAAAAAAGACTAGAGGATTACATGACTGCACATAACCTGTATCAGGTTGCTTGCTGTCTTGGGGATGAGTGGGGGAGGGGTAGAAGGGAGAGAACAAGAAAACAATTGGAACTTAAAACCTTCTAAAACTGGATGTTTAAAATCATCTTTACATGTAATTGGAAAAATATAAAATGTTATTTACAAACCAACAACAACAAGGTATCTCTCATTCATACACAACTTTTCCCCCATCATGATGGTGATTTAGTGCAAAGTTCAAATTAAAGAGGGGTTTTCTATGATGTTAAGATTCTCCAGATGCTCCCTTTTGTGAGCATTACTGGGCTTATTGCATTGTCCCAGAACATTGCAGGGTCTTTTAGAAGAGATCTATAATTGCTCAAGGAGTTTGACCTGATTGTTCACATGGGAAAGCTATATGGATGAAGAATATTTATTGCCCAGATCTCAACATTTTTTGAATAGACACTCTGTGATATTTATTAAATAGTAAGTACATCTTGGACAGATAATACAGTTGGACAATAAATTAATCCTAGAATTGAACGAGGGGAGAAGAGTCATCTGGGTTGCTTTCAAGAAATTTCAAACTTCTTCACTGAACTCAAGTTTCCCATGAAAGCAAATGCTCATATTTGAAACACCAATATTCTATTAGGGTTGTTATATGGCAATGAAACATAAAATGCAATATTCTACCAAATTTAAAATGACTTTTGCATGGAGGACGATGAAGAGGTGCATTCCTGTGAGCAGACTACAAACTATAACCAATAAGGAACTCAGAAGAATGGAAGAAATAAAATTTCTATGATAGTAATTGCATGATAGGAAGAGAAAAAGAATTGATCATGTGGCAAGGGTGAAAGGTGAGCCTCGGAATTAAACTGCTAGTCTCTTAATATTGGGAATAAATGGGAAAGCCTTGCAGCGTGTTGGGTGGGTTGTCTGTGCCAAAATATAGGAGTTAATGTGCAATAGTCATGTAGAATGGAAAAGCAGGAATGGTTATCAATTTGCATTTCTGGAGAGTTTCAAAATTGATGGGGTCATAGATTCTTTTGACTATTGAGCGATGTCTATTTCATAATGCTGTGGTGCTTGTCTATGTTGTTTAGTTGTATTTCTCATTTGTCCTTTGATAACTGTGGTATCATGTGACCTGAAGTTTAGAAGCAAAATACATATTTCACTACTGAGATCTGCAGGTGCTAATTCAGAACTATGCCAATGTGTAGAGACCCCAAATTAACTGTAAATTCTTCATAGTAGAATTTGTCACATAATGTCTAAAAGTCTTGTATAATTTTTGGTAATAGAGTAATGTCTTCTGGGTATTCACCCTTTCATCAGCACTCCATTTGGGTACAGCATTTTGCCCAGAATATGAACAAATAGGCCAACATCTATAATTATAAAAACATGTAAAAATAAATTCTGAGTAATGTGACCCAAATGTGTAATTTCAATAATATAGGAAACTCCCTCTAATAATGAAAATCTATACCATATTTGCAACTTGTAGTCTTAGAGCAGTTCTAAACTTTTGTCTATGTCATGGACCCCTTTAGCAGTCTGGTGAACTTATATGGTGCTACACAGAACATTTCTTTTACATGCATAAAATAAAACACATAGAAATCAACAAAATGTTTCCAGGTCCCAGGTTAAAAAACCCTGGTTAAAAATCCCTATAGAATTTGCCGTGGGGTTCTGGGAGATTAGCCAACTTGTCTTGTCCAGTGTTACATAGCCAGTATGTGGCAGAGGCAGAACGCAAGTCCATAACTTCCTGTCTCCAAGTCTGGCTCTCTATCCACTGTTCCAACTTTCAACAGTTGCAGATGTGCAACGGTAAAAGGAACTTTCTCATTGTGACTTCCTTACATCAATGATATTGGTGGTCTACACAAAAACAAACAAACATAAATAAAATTGGAATCAAGATGAGAAAACCAAGTGATATGGTATAGTTGGTAATTTCAATCTTAACAGAATGCCTTGATAAGGGAAAAATTCAGTAAACAAATAATTCAGCTTTTGTAAAATGAACTTTTGAGTAAATTTACAAAATATTATTAAACACAGCTACAAGGACAAAAATAAACTACATAGAGAAGGGACCTTAATACCCATCTAGCCTTCTAGTCTTAGAAAAAAAAACTATAACATTCTTGACAACTGGCCACCCAATCTTTGCTTAAAAGTCTCCTAGGTATGATTCAACTTCCCAAAACAACCTTTCTACTTTGGGATAGCTCTAAATGTTAGGAAATTTTGTTCTATTTTCATTTCCTTTCTTTACATGAAATACCAATTTGCCTTCATCCTTTCCACCCATTACTCTTACATTGTGCTTCCTGTGTCTAAATAGAATACATTTTATCTTTCTCATGTGACAGACCTTCAAAGTCTTGCATGTAGGTATCATAGTTCCATTCCAAAAACTTTTCTTTTTCAAGATTGAATGTCGTCACTTTTCTCAATGGATCCTCATATAGCATTTTCTTTAGGCCTCTCACAATTCTAATAACTTTCCTTAACCTTTTTTAATTCTTTCTAGCTTAGCTTTGTACTTTCTATAATGAGATACCCAAGATTGAATATTTTAGATGTATTCAGGCAAAGGCAAAGTACACAAGAACCATTCTGTCTCTAGTCCCAGGTTCAATGCCTCTCACTAAAGCCTCATGAAAGGAAACGACTTCACTAGGGTTTATGTTTACTTAATTCTGAAAAAAAATAGATAAATGGACTGCCTATGATCATGACACCATTAGCCTTCATGACTGACGTTTCCCCCAGATGACTCATGTTTAGCTTGAAATTCATTAGAACCGTCAGCACTTTCTGAGGAACTCCTTACAGCTTAAATTTCTGAAAGTGATTTTTTTTGAAACCATAAGACTGAAATATTTATTGTTTTCTCCCATTAGATTTGTCCCAATATTCTGGATACACAACATATTTATATATCCTGCCTGTTATGTGTTGTCTATCCCTCTTAGCTTGGAGTCATCTGGTGATATTATTCAGTGTGCCACCTATAAATTTTCTACATATGTTCTATATCTTAAAAGTACATGGATGACATTCTCATCAAAGTTTCAGATGACACAAAGCTAAGAGGGATAGCTAAACCTGGATGACAGCCAGGATACCAAAAAAGATTTCACTAGGCCAGACCAACAAGCTGAATGTAGTAAAAAGACATTTAATAGGGAAAACTTTAAAGTTTGAAAGTTTGTCATGAGGAAGAGGAATGAAAGTTTTTCTATTTGGCTCCACTGGGGAAAAAAATGGAGCAATGGGTAGGAACTGGAAAAAGGTCACTTTAAGATAAATCTAAAACAATAACAATTTCCTAAGAATTAAAGGTATTCAAGAACAGAATATGCTTATATCAAGAGGGAGTAGACTTCCCTCACTGGGCATCTCTGGTGGATCAATCTTTGTATATGATGCAGAAGGGATTCTTGTTCAAGTAGAACATGAATTCTGTAGCCTCTATAATCCCTTTTGACTTAGATTCTATGATTTGTCCCTTCACATATATTGTTGCCTAACTCTTTAGTATTTGTGACATTCTATTTCTGCATGCATTCTTGTAAAAATGAATTAATATGAATTATTCAGAAAATTTAATGCATATTAACTTCATTAATATTACGAGATGAATAAGTATGGCCATATATACATATACATGTGTGTATGTGTGCATGTGTGTGAATATACATATATATATGTGTCTACTTATGCCTATATATAATACTTTTACTTGAATGAAACAGAGTCTAAAGGAATTCAGTAGAAAGTAAGCTGATGGTAGGTTTGAATTGCTGAGGAAGGTTCCATGGACAATGCAAGACTGGATTTGGTGTTTGAGTGATGTATAAAGATTGGTCAGACAGTAAGGGAGATACTCTGGGTTACAGTGTCGAGGGGAATGAGAATAGTCTATTTGTTGAAAATTGCACAGTAGTTTGACTGGAGTAAAGGGAAAGAAGAAAAAAATGTGCATGTGTATATGGAGAGAGACAGAGACAGAGAGACAGAGACAGAGAGACAGAGACGGAGAGAGACAGAGAGAACATGAAGCTGAAAAAATGTGATATATATCTATATCTATATCTATATCTATCTATCTATCTATCTATATGCTGATGCCATGGTATGACAGGTCTTCATCCCAAGTTTAAGAGGTGAACATTTACTTTATGCAAAAGAGAGATATATGGTGGTAGCAGAGTTTTAGCAACATTAATCAGTCACTGTGCAAAATAACTTTGAGAAAGAATAATTAGGGATCAAGAGAATCAAAAACAGGGTTTGTTTGCAGACCTAGATGAAATTACAAAAGGCTTAGATTAATATAATTGTGCATGGAAAATCAGGAATGAAGAGATACTTGAATAAATTGATAATTTATTGGTTATGGCCAGTAAGGGAGAACAGATCATCAAAATGGCATTAGGTTTACAAGATTCTGGATTTTGATGATGGCTATAATGACAGAAAGATTATCAGGAATGGAAGTCATGTTGAGGGGAAAGATAATTATTTTGATTTTATGATCATTTGGGATTGAGGTGACTATAGAACATCAATGTGGACATGCACTGAACACAGTTGGAAATGGAAAACTGAAGCTCAGATGAGAAATGGAATGGGATTTGGGATTTATCCATATAGAAGTCATCGTAATATAGAAGTCATGATAATAAATTATCAGAGGGGAAATTAAAGAAGGAAAAGAGCTAAATGTTTGAATAAAGCATTAGTCTAAACCTTAAGTGACTTCATAACTTATTGTAACCCTTAAGGAAGATCTATAACAGGTAGTGGGACAGAGGTGGATAGGTGAAAGGAGTTAACGGAAGCTAGGGAATGAGCTGAGATTAGAAAAGTAGGAAGAGAATGAGGGTGATATCGTAAGTCCAAGGAATGAGAGAAAAGTTCAAGAGTTAAGGGGTCAGCAGCATCAAATGTTGCAAAAGGGTTGATGCAACTGAGAGATAAATATATACATATGCAATATTAATATATATGTATGTGTCATTGTTTTATAGCAAGGAGAACTTTGATGATTCAGTAGAGAAGAGTTTCAATGGAGTCACAGAACAGGGGCCAGACTGTAAGAGAGTTCTGGTTAGAGATATTTGACAGTCAAGGAGAAGAGAGAAATAGGTCAGAAGCTCGAGAAGGCAGTAAAGTTAAACAGGGATTTGTTTCAAAATCAGAGAAGCTGCTCCCATTTGAAGTCAGAAGAGAAGGAGCCAGTGCAGATTACAACGATGATGTGGCAGGCCAACAATTTACCCTCAGTTGGTTCATAGTAAATTGAGACTGAAACATGTGTGAAATCAAACCCGAGAAGAATAAAGTTATCCTGTTCTGAATATTTACAAATCAATATATTTAGAAAGTTGTTGGAATTCAAGTAGTAGGGAAGGACAACTACACAGCTTCTGTTTTGATCCCAAGCAACATACCTGTTCAAATGCCAGTGTTTTTCCAGTTGTCTGCTTCAAACACTTAGCTCTAATAGACTCTCCATTTTAACCATCTTCCCCCTTATACTGAGAGCTCTTTGTATTTTATTTCCATGTAACTCAAGAGCCTATTCAAAGCCATTTCTGGCAATGTGGTATGGAGAATTACTGGGATGTGTTATACCCCTTCTAAGTTCATACAGCTTATCTGTTTGGAGATTTGTTTATGTTTCCATTACATTTATTATGGATGTGCCTCTTGAAATGGTCTCTGTAATACAATACAAAGGAGAATTACTTAACTTCTAAACTCTTTATCAAAGAAAAAAAATGATACTTCCCATTTCCAAAGAAGTTGAATCACTTTTAACTTCCAAGACAATGTTTCTTTCCATTTTCACTTACTTTCTCCTCTAGACATTTTAAATCTCATCTGTTTTGTCACTTTGTCACATTGTCATCATTAAGCAGACCTCAAAAGGGAAACTATGGATTTAAAAAGTACTAGGCTTATGATGAAGATGAAGGCAAATGTACCTGAATTCAACTCATAAAAAGTGTCTAAAAAGTCCCTAAGCATAATGGGAAGAAGAAAAACATCATAAAGAGTAAAGAGGCCTTGAGATCCTCCTTTTAAAGATCCTTGGGGTTTGTGACAATATGTTGCAAAAAACCCAGGAAAATATGATTTAAAGGAACATACAAAATGCATTGTGTTGTAGATAATAGCAATAGGATGTTGCAACAATTAAGTTATTTTATTTATAGACATTTATCATATAATCAACATAGTTATTCAGATATCTAACATAGCTTTCTAAAGTGACAGTTATGTAATTCAAAACTTTCAGATAAGACTAACAATCAGTTAGTTAACAAACATTTATTAACTGCTTACTATGTATTAGGCCCTGAGTTAATGACTGGGGATACAAAGAAAGGTAAAAGAAACAAAATCAAACAAACACCTGAATCCCTGACTTCAAGGAACTCACATTATATTGGAAAAGACTTCATACAAACAACAATGAGCATAGAAGATATATTCAATGTAATAGGGTATTCATTTCAGAGAGGAAGCAGAAGTACAGATGGTGTTGACTGTTGTGGAAGTCCAGGGAAGGCAAGACACAGAGGTGAGGATGGAGTCCAGGCTTGAAGTGAGGAAAGCCTCCACAGTGATGAAGTTTTGCTCCTCCTTTGTTGATAATTTTTAAAAATGCATTTTCATAAGCTTAAGTGTGATTGCAGAGCCTATTAACCACTTAGGAACATACTCTCTCTGACCATTGGCTATGTGACTGAGGTAGAAGAGTTGTACATCTCTAAAGAAATTATTAATTACTCATTTGAAGATACTATAAAATGTTTATTCTGTCCCTCAGAGCAAGTTTCATAACAAATGTCAGAGAAGTTTA
>CM053770.1:422185178-422239633 GCA_028658325.1 Potorous gilbertii | reverse complement strand
AGCCTCCATCTGTTCCATTCTAATTTTGAGAGAACTATTTTCTTCAGTGAGCTTTTGCACCTCTTTTTCCACTTGGCTAATTCTGCTTTTGAAAGCATTCTTCTCCTCATTGGCTTTTTGAACCTCTTTTGCCAATTGAGTCAGCCTATTTTTCAAGGTGTTATTTTCTTCAGTATTTTTTTGGGTCTCCTTTAGCAAGGTATTGACCCATTTTTCATGCTTTTCTTGCATCTCTCTCATTTCTCTTCCCAGTTTTTCCTCCACCTGTCTCACTTGATTTTCAAAATCCTTTTTGAGCTCCTCCATGTCCTGAGCCCATCTGATATCTCTTTCAGATGTTTGGGATACAGAGACCTTGACTCCTATGTCTTTACCTGATGGTAAGCATTGGTCTTCTTCGTCAGAGAGGAATGGCGGAATCATCTGATCAATAAAATAACCTTCTATGGTCTTATTTTTTTTCCCTTTTCTGGGCATTTTCCCTGCCAGTTATTTGACTTCTGAGAGTCCTCTCCACCCCTGGCCTAGTAATGCCCAGCTAGTGCTTGGGGTTTGAGATTCAAATGCTGCTTCCCAGCCTCAGGGCTTTTGGTGGCAAGCCTGACTGCTATTCAATGGGAGCTTAATTTCTGATGCTCAGGTGGGGGCAGGGCCATCTCCCAGGCTCAGTTCCCTCAGGGGTTTTATGCAGAGACTTTTTGTAATGGAGCTGCTGCCGAGCTCTTGCTGAGTTCTTGCCTGCTCCAGGAGCCCCTGGCTGCCGCTGCTGCTGCCTCTGCCGCTGCTGCTGCTGCTGCCTCCCGAGGGTGCCTGAGATCCAGAGACACCCCGCTCCCCTCTCAGCCCATCTCTCTCACTGACCTGTGCATCTGTGGGTGGAGGGACCTTCACAGCTGCTGGAGATTCTGTCCCTGAAGCCTGCTCCGATCTGATTGCTCCTCTCAGTGACGTGTGGCCAGGGCAAGGTTGGGCTCTGCTCCTGTCCGGTGCATGATGGACCTTTAGGATCGGTTTTTCAGGGCTCTCTGCAACGGAAATCTCCTTCATTTTGTTGTTGCGCAGCTTCCACTGTTCCAGAATTTGTTGGGAGTTCTTTTTAGAGGAAATCCATGGGCTGTTTGTTCGGAGCTAGCATATATACACTTAAGAAAATAGGAGAAAAATTGCAATAATTCAAATTGAACAGAAAAGTTTGTCATGTATTTTCACTTCAAAAAAGCAGGTTCTTAAATTTTTGTCAACAAATCTCTGCATAAAAGACTAAGAGAACTTCTTTCTCAAGAGACTGAAGTTAAGACATATCTTTCAAAAATATATATATATAGGGAGCTAAGATGCCAGAGTAGAAAGATGCATCTACTCTATCTCTTTGCCCACAGTTCATAAAATACTTGTTAAAAATGACTCTAAAGAAATTCTAGGGCAGCAAAAGCCACAAAATGACAGAGTGAAAGAACTAGCCAGCCCAACACAGGCTGGAAGACCAAGAGGAAAGGGTTATCACATGGGTATGGAGTGGAGCGCAACCCAGGAAGCCCAGTCCAACTTTGGCCCCTCCACACCACCAAAGCAGGGACAAGACTGGAGTGGGCCTCGGGAGCAGAATCCCCTGCAGCAGCTGTGATTCCTAGATCCCTCAACCACAAATGTCAAAGACACCTTCAAATGTCAGTGAAAAAGTTTTTTCACCTGGGTGAGAAGGAAGCAAGATCCACCCCTAGCCCTAGCCCCAGGCACCTGTGGCAGCAGCAGCCTCCATTTTTGGACTAAAGGGTTGGGGGGGAATTGAGTGGCTGATCCCCATCTCACCCCTGAGTGGTCGTCATGCAGTGCGGAATTGTGTTGGCATGCTTTTACATGCAACTGGGAAATAAGAAATACAGGAAATGGGGTACAGAAATCTATCTTGTCCTACAAGGAAAGACAGAAGATGAGGATAAGGGAAGGGAAGGGTGCGATAGAAAAGAGGGCAGATTGGGGGAAGTGGTGGTCAGAATGCACAGTGTTTCAGGGTGTAGGAGGAGAGAGATAAGGAGAAAAGTTGTTACTCAAAATCTTGTGGAAATGAATATTGAAAACTAAAAATAAATAAACAAATTTTAAAAATATATATGGGGAAATTTTTTTGAGAATCTTTTCTGCTGATCTGAAAGAGTGAAATGGTAGAATTTTGTTTCCAGAAATGGAGATAAGTTGACAATATATTTATGACTAGAGTTGACTGTTATATTTTTCATAACTGATACATTGTGAATTATGATTTGTGTTTTTGTTTCATTATTTGTTACAGTTAATAGAACATATAAGAATAGTTTTTATGTTTATTTAAATCTAGATTATCAGAGAGTGAATATAAAGAGAAAGGAGCAAAAGTGTATTAGAAAAAAACACATTTTTCTTTGATTTATTTAATACATAAGAAACTATTGATGGTAAGATAATTGGATAATGACTGAATTGTCATACCTTTAGTAAATTATGAGGAAATATAGGATGTGCACTTCTACTGTGTTGTGACCTGGAATAAAAAATGAAAAAAATAATGAGTAGCATACAGATTTATGCGTGTGTAAACATACACAGATGCACACAGGGGGCTTGTATTTTTTTTTATATTTAGACATATAGATGTATATGATATGCATGCATATGTTATATAGGCATATGTGTGTATATGTATATATACATAGCTGTATACACACACACACACACACACACACACACATATTTCACTCAGCCCTCTGAGTTTTGGTATGTGTAGTATAAATGCATATATATGAGTATATGTGTGTATCTAAGCATATGTGTGTATATTTATGTATGTGTATATGTGTGCATGTATGTGTATATCCTTATAATATTTCTTTGCATTAAATTCAGTTTTCTCAGGAAATAAATTATCATTGTTTTTGTTTTTATTTTCTCTATATGCCATAGTCAGTGTCTCTCTAGCTAAGACAATAACCCTATAGAGTGACACTCTAGATTCCTCAAAGATAATAGTACTTGAATATTAAAATCTGTTTTAAAGATGAAGTAACTATTTATAATCTCTGACAAAAAGAGACTATTAAAGCTGGTATTACTTACATATACATTTTACTTATCTTTGTTCACATCTCATCCCCTCAATAACATAAGCTCCTGGAGGTCAGAAGTTATTTAACAATATATTTTATCTTCCCCAGTATGTGGTAAAATATTTTTTTCATTTAATAGGAGGGTAATCATTTTAATTTCTTTAAAATTAAGTTTGTTTTGTTAAAATAAACTTAAATACTCTGAATGAAATTGTTACACTTGAGGAGGATTCTGGGAAGACAGGGGTCAGAAATTTCCAAGTTCTCCAGATTTCCCCCATGAAGGAGATAAAATGTCACTTCAGGGTGAACATAAAGTTGTTACAAATAAACAAGGTGGGGAAGAACAATGGCCATCCTGGAACAGCTGGAGAAGGTCTGAAGAAATATTTCAGGATGAAGCTTGGTCCCTGTGCGAGTAAATAACTGAAGGCTTGTTTCTCTAAATTAGTAAGTAGCAAGCCTGGGGCTAGCTAGGTTGGGAGGTAGCCTGCGCATCTCTCACAGGATCATTCTCTTCTCTAACATTGTTGGGAGTCCAGTATCTGATCCAGGAAAGATTAAGGGGCCCTCTGATGATAAATAACATCAGACCCAGATTCCCAGATTTGCTTGTGAGACGCAGTCCTTAGTTAGAAGGAACCAGTACATGTCTGATGAGTGCAGAAGCATGAGGGATACTACTGGCTGTGGGCACTTATAAAAGGGTGAAGTTCTTGGGTTTAGATCTAGGCCACGAAGAGAGAATGGAAGGAGAATCTGAGGCCAGAAACACTATCCCCCATACCATAAGACAAGAGGCAATTACAAAAAATAAACTGCTACAAATCAAAACAAAACTGAGTAGGCAAAGGAGAAAGAAATTGACTGTAAAAGTTGTTATGGGAATAGAGAAGACTGGAGTTCATCTTCAGAGTAGGAAACTGAAGCAAAGAAAGTCTCTCCTACCCCAAAGAGTAATGTCAAATGGTTACCTGCCCAAAAAGAATTCATAGAAGAACTTAAAAAAGACTTTAAAAAAGGAGATGAAGGGATGTTTTTAAATTAAAACAATTGTAAATAGAAAGTCAATCAATCAGAAAAAAGAATATCCAGAATCTTAATAAAGAAAATCACTCCTTGAAAATTAGAAATGAGCAAGGGGAAGTCAGTGAAGTCATAAGAGACCAAGGAATAATAAAACAAAACAGCAAGAATGAGAAAATTGAAAAGAATGAGAAACAACTCATAATAAAAAAAAAACTGATCTGGAGAACAGATCGAGAAGAGAAAACACAAGAATAATCAGAAAACCTAAAAACTACAAGAATCTTGATATAATAATACATAGATACAAAATTCTTCTAAAATCAGAAACAATAAAAAGATTTAAGGGGAGATGGAGGTGGGAGGATAAATTATCTTTAGAGAGGAGGGTGAGAGAATAGAATGAAGGTCCCTATAGGAGGGTGTTTAGATTAAAGGGAATGGGAGGACCAGAGAGGGATCCTTAAGTGGAGGGGAGTAAGTTAAGTAATAGGAGGGAATGTAACTGGTAGAAATAAAGCAGAGGAGCAAGCAAGGATAGGGAATAAGAGACATACACAAACATGAAATGAAGATCAGAAATAGAATATGTTAGGGAAAAACAAGCAGGGGTGGTAAACATGATTTCACACAAACTTATGGCTAAAATAGATTTAATCAAAAAATAAATACAGAGAAACTATACTATGTGTCAGTTATATTCATCAATGTTATTTTGGACTATTTAAAATAATTGACACTCTAAGGTTGGAATATTATTGTAGTGTGGGTAATGATGATTGGTAGACTTGGGAAAATATGGAAAGACTTGGACATATGAAGGAAAAGGTTATGTGCTTTCAGAGAATAAGAACAAATAAGTATAGTATAATCTTATATCAATGCATATATATCTATTTTTCTATATACAAGTATGATTATAGATATCTAAGTATATGTATATATGTATATGGAAATATATGTATATATGTGTATGTATATATAATACTTTCTATGCACTTTTGTATATGTGTATGTATGTATGAATATATCCATGCTTAATTGTGTCCTTCTTCCAGGGCAGGGGTGGGAAGAGAGATGGGGAGAAAAAAGAACAAAGTAAAAAATGCGCAGGAGAGAACAAAAGAAAATTTACAAGGAAGCAAAGAAAAGATGGGCAGCTCTGAACACAATGTATAACATTTATTATATTTTTTTTGAAATGGAAATTTATGGCTATGTATTTTCAATATTCTGTTTTGCATAGGGTAATGCTTTTTTTCTTATTTTGCAGTTAAGCTTCAATATTTTAGTGAAAATATGTTTCTTTTTCTTTACTTATTATGAATTTAAGTTTAAAATTTATAAAATATTAAGAAAGGGAAAAAGAAAAAAGGCATTGTAACAATCACTAGGGAAAACCAAAAGAAAAAATAAAATGATTTTTTAATTGTCTCTGTTCTATTTGTATTTTTGTTTATGTTCTCATTATTTCCATGTTTTGGATATTTTTTCATCATTAGGAAAGCTTGCCTACAGATTCCTATGGGTTCTGGTCTGATTTATAGGTACAAGTTATTTTAGGGATCCTAAGGAAAAATGAATTCTTCTTGGTTCCTTAAAGATAGTTTCAAACAAACCAACTATTGCATACAGCCTTTCTGATAAGTTGAAATCCTAGTGAAAGATATTGGTTTTGGATACCATCTCACAGCTATGGAAAGCATCCAGCTTGATAAAAATGCACTTTAGACAACACATTTGCCAAATTTTAGACATCCTTACTACTATTTTGAATAACTATCAGCTTGGAATGCACATGAAATCATTCTGTATCCAGATGTATAAGGCATCCTCCCCTAAAAAGCACTGAATTTTGAAACTAGAGTGCTATAAGGAGGGAAAACATTTACTCTTTGTCACAATGTCATCTCAAAAGAAAATCCAAGGACAGAACAATCACTGGAAAATAGGTTTTGAAGCATTTAAATGTTTTGAATATTTAACATTTATTCAGGTCACCACTACTTCCGTTCTCAAAAGTATAATTCACTTACATTTTTAGAATAAAAACTCACATTTTTTAGGCACAGGTTTGATTTTTTTTTTTTGCTAAATCCTTGAAAGGTAAAAATCTTGCTAAATGATTCATATTGACCTTCTTTGAGAAGTGTTCAACTGTCTGCATACTGCCTACGTATGTATTTTAAAGAATTTATTATCTTAAAGCTTATAAGTACAGTGATTTAGTGTTTCCCCTGCTAGTTTTGCTTTAATGTCTAAAACTTGTGACTTCTGGAAAGTCATTCTCATTTCAATAATCAAAGATATTCTTTTGTGCTACACATTCTCTATCTACTGCTACTTTATGGTTTTGATAGTTAAATATTCTTAGACATTGGTAGTACTTAGCTAAATGTCTGAATCCATTCACAGAAATAAATTGAAGTGATGCCCTACATTTTCATCACATGTATTTCAATATGAAAGTATCACATATGTTTGACTCCTGATGCTAATATAAGACTTATAAAATCTTTAAATTCTTTTGATTTTGTCTTGCCTTTTCTTACCTCCATGCCATACCTTTACATTCACAGAGTTCTGAATATCTGTAATGGACAACCCCTCCACCTAGTGACATTTTTTTCCCAAAAGAAAGCATTGTGTTGTAGAAAGAATGTTCTATTATAAATAAGAGGATCTCATTTAAATGACCAGATCTGTTACTGGCTCCTATGTACCTTGACTTTGTAATATAGACTTTCTAGATCTTAATTTTCTCATTTATAAAATAAAGAATTTGAAGTAACAACAAAAATATTCTTTTAATTTCTAAACAATATAATCTGTGATTCACCTTCAAGGACCAATGCCAGTGTTACCTGTTGCATGCTGGCATTTTTATGCTTTTATGCTGCATTTGCAAAAAGGATCATGATGTGAAAAAGAGGTTAGGGTATATAAGAGGACAAAACCAGTAAGTGGGTTGAAGCTCCAGTTTTTGGTGAGCTACATAGTCAAACTCTTTAATCAAATATATCTAAAATTGAAAAGGACTGAGAGAGGCAATAATGTTCCCATCTCTGAAGGTCTTCCAGATGGATGGTCACTCCCTGAAGAAGTTGTAGGGGAACTTCTCTAAGAAAGAGTTCCACTAAGTAGCTTTTGAAGTTACTTCTAAATTTATTATTCCACAGTATTATGATAGCCTCCATCAATGATTCCTAGTTTATTTGGATTAGTTCTGACTTGCTGTATGCACTTAACTCTATTATATATGATACTACATATATATATATATATATATATATATATATATATATATATATATATATATATCTCAAATATCACTTCTTTGAAGGTCAAGAAGGTTCAATGTTTCATATTTGTTTCTTCAGAAACTATACTTGTATCAGGAGTTAATTTGGAATATATCCCTTAGCTTTCAGAGGATGTGCCCTGGTCCAGGTACATATAGATGAAAAATGAAAATTTCAGATCAGGAGAGACTAAATTAATATGATAAAAATATGCATATGTGTATATATATATATATATATATATATACTTACATATACATACATACAGATACACATATATATGTGTGTGTGTGTAAGTATATATTATTATTTTACTAAACATAAAGACTAAGCAAAGATATATAAATAGACATGCCTCAGCAACATAAAATAATTAACAACATGCAAACTAATGATTCCTTTGGGACCTAAGGTTTGGAAAGAACAAATAATGCCTAAAACAGGGGCCTCGCCAGTGAAAACTGCATACTGACCTGAGCTCCTTGAGTTATTTTTGTAGAGATATATTTATTTCTGAAGTGCTTTAGAATGACACAGCTATTCATTCATTTCTGTGTTAACATTAAGGCTATAAGGATTGCATCAAAAAAGCCTGGGCACTAGACCACAGAGAGAATTCCACTTAATAGAAAATTCAAGCTCAGAAAATATCTGCTCCCTCTTCTTCATCTCTCTGTTACATATGACTTAGAACCTTTTCTGGTCCTTGCCACTAGAGAGTACCTTCCAACATGCATGAGAAATGGCACTTGCTGGCAAATGTCTGATGAAGGTGGATTTGAAGTCAAGTTTACTTGTATCCAGATTCAGTGCTTTATGTACTGAGCTCAAGCTATACCCTATCTGAACAGAAGACATGAACCTTGAGAGAGCTGTTCAGTTAGTTTAGAGTCAAGTTGAAGGTAAAAAAAATGTCTCTGGGTACTCACATTCTCAAAGCAGGGATAAAACATGAAAATAATATGGTACATAAAAACTATATCCAGGATAGGTAGAAAGTAATGTGGCCCTAGGAGATGAAAGTGGTAGGGATGGAAGGATTCCTACATATCTTGAAGAAAATAAGAGAAAGTATCAGTGGCAGGTACAGACAAATAAAGATTATTTGTATTTGAAGTATTACAAAATCTAAGATCATGGAGTAAATTACCAGAGGCTAATTATTTGAAGGGATGTCTATAAAGAATTATCTTCAAAAAATCCTTGACAAGTGATAGACTCCAATCTAAATTATCTGCACTGACTGATCTTCAGTCAGTGTACTGTAATGACCTCCCAATTTGTCCTTGGTATTTTGGGTTAAAGAAATCTAGAAACCTCCATGGGTGCCAGAGATTCAGGCCCCCCCAAGGCCTGCTCAGGCCCCGTCTGTGCAGCTGCATCCTGTGCTGGACTGCATTCTGCTCCCATACCAGCATAACAATGACCTTTCAGGCTGTCTTGGGTTGGAAATTTGCTTCACTCTCTTATTTTGTGGGTTCTACAACTCCAGAATCTCTTTAGAGTCGTTTTTTTGCAGTTACTTGCCAGGGTTTGAGGGGGAAAGCTCTAGCAAGTCCTTACTTTTACTCTCACGTCTTGGTCCTGCTCCTGTACCAAATTAAATTCCCCAAACGAAAAATGGTTAAAAGATATGACTAGGCAGTTTTCAGACAAAGAAATCAAAAGCAATCTATAGTCATATAAAATGCAAATTAAAACAATTCTGAGGTACCAGCTCATACCTATCAGATCACCTAATATGACAGAAAAAGAAAATCATAAATGTTGGAATGGATATGGGGAAATTGAGACAGCAATGCACTGTTGGTAGAGTTGCAAACTGATCTAACTATTCTGGAGAGCAATTTGTAACTATGCCCAAAGGGCAATCAAACTGTGCATACATTTTGCCATAGCACTAGATCTTTATTGCAAAGAGAGATCAAGAAGAAAAAAAAGTACAAAAATTTTTGTGATGGCAAAGTATTGGAAATATAAGAGATGTTCATTAATTGGGAAATGGCTGTGCATATTACTGTGCTATAAAAAAAGACAAATAGGGGAGGATCCAAGATAGTGGAGTTGAAAGATTCACATATGCTAGCTCCGAACCCACAGCTCATAAATTACCTGTAAAGAGGAACTCCCAACAAATTCTGGAGCAGTGGAAGCCACATAACAACAGAGTAGAGGAGATTTCTGTTCCAGAGAGCCCTGAAAAACAGATACCAAAGGTCCATCACGCACTGGACCTGGAGCAGAGCCCAGCCCTGCCCTGGCCACATGGCCCTGAGAGGACCAGATCCAAGCAGGCTTCAGGGATGGAATCTCCAGCAGTCATGAAGTTCCCTCCACCCACAGGCGCAAAGGTTGGTGAGAGAATCTTTATGGCTGGCCAAGAGGGGAGCCAGGTGTCTCCATAACTCAGGCCCCCTTGAGAGGCAGCAGCTGACAGGGGCTCCCAAAGCAGGCAGGAACTCAGGTCCATTGTTGAAGGTCTCTGCATAACCTCCCTGAGGGAACTGAGCCCTGTGAGGCGGCCCTGCCCAGACCTGAGCACCTGAATTTAATCTCACACTGAATAGCAGCCCTGCCCCCGCTGAAAGCCCTGAGGCTGGGAAGAAGCATTTGAATTTCAGACCCCAAGCACTAGCTGGACAGATCTGGAGGTGAGGTGGGTGTGGAAAGGAATCTCAGAAGTCAAGTAACTGGCTGGGAAAATGCCCAGAAAAGGGGAAAAAAAAATAAGACCATAGAAGGTTACTTTCTTGGTGAACAAATACTTCCTCCTTTTCTGTCGGATGAGGAAGAACAATGTTTACCATCAGGGAAAGACATAGAAGTCAAGTCCTCTGTATCCCAAACATCCGAAAAAAAATGACAAATAAAAAAACCTAAAAAGACTTACATGAACTGATACAAAGTTAAGGGAACAGAGTCAAGAGAACAGCATACACAATAACCACAATATTATATGATGATAAACTATGAATGATTTAACTATACAATGACAGAAGACAATTCTGAAGGACTTATGATGAAAATCTTTCCAGAGACAGAACTGATGAAGTACACATGCAGATTAAAGGATTTTTTTAACATCATTTGTGTGTGTGTGTGTGTGTGTGTGTGTGTGTGTGTATGGATATGTTTATATACACACATATACATATATACATATCCATACACACATATATACACATACATACATGTATATATGTGAACTATATAGATATATATTACATAGGTATATACATGTGTGTATGTATATATATATGTGTATGTGTGTGTGTGTGTGTGTGTGTGTGTGTAATATCCTATAACAAATCATTTTTTTTCCTTTTTCTAGACATTTTCCCAGGAAGTTATTTTACTTCTGATCATTTGTCAAGAGGATGGTCCTATTGTCCCTCCTCTCCCTAAGTATCATGTTCAAGACTGAAATTGGACTAGCTGCGTGATTTCCCAAAGCTGTGGCTTTGGGTGGAGGTAGGGTGGTCACTCTGGGCCAAGGTTTAGCTCAGTTGCTCCCTACCACCAGAGGTTTTAAGCTCAGCTGCTTGGATGGACCCAAGTTGCTTCCCAGCCAATGGTAGCTGCCTGCAGTCTGCTTCCAGGGCCTGCGTCCTCATCTGGGGCTATTACTGGAGGAACCCTGTTCCCTCTCTCCCATCTGGGAAAGCCTTCCCACACTGACCTCCGGAACTTTCTTTGTTGCTTGTGGGTTGAGGTATCTGGGACCCTCCCTGCTGGGAACTCTGCCCTGGAGGTCTGCTCAGGTCCTGTTCCTCCCAGTGCTACATGGCCAAGGTTGGGCTCTGCTCAGTGTTCCACAAGATAGACCTTTTCTGTTGGTCTTCCAGGTTACCTTTGGCTGGAAACCTCTTTTGCTCTGTTGTTCTGTGGTTTCTGCTGCTCTAGAATTTGTTGAGAATCATTTTTTTATAGGTATTTTGTGGGCTGTGGGAGCAGCGCTAGAGTATATGGATCTTTCTACTCTGCCATCTTGGCTCCGCCCCCTTCATAATTTCAGTATCACCTTTTTACATGAGACTTTTCCTAATTCTGCCCAATCACTAGTGCCCTCCTTTCCAAATTACATTACTGACTACTTTACTTATTTCTTTATACTTATTCTCTTTGTGCTCTCTCCCTCATTAGAATATGTTTCTTATATTCTTATGTATTCATTGTGTTTGTATTTCTAATACCTTACTCAGTGCTTAGCATAGTTTCTATATTGACAAAAATAAATGATTTTTAATTGATATGTAGATTGGATAAGTATTCCATCTATAACTACATCTAGGCCGTTAAGAAAATGGTCAATATCACATGGATTAATACAAATCCCTGAGCTTGAGAGAATCATCCTAATTAATGATTACTCTTTGGATTTGGCCATTATGTCAATTCCAGATCAAAGTAATTCTATTTTATATATATATGTATATATATATACATATATATACATATATATATATAGAATAGAATATACATATAGCCTTCACCTTTTCATGTTGATTATAAAGTAAATATTAAAGACTTTCAAATATTTTACTGAAATTCAGTTATATTTTAGGGAGGCAGGATACATAAAGAACATTCAAATTCGAGACTCAAAATGACCCTGTGCAGAAAGGGCTTTCACTATCTCCATTTCACAAATGTGGAAACTGATGCTCAATGAGGGTAAGTGAATTTCCCTGTTCTATATAGCCTTTAAGTAAGTATCTGGAACAATATTAGAATGCAAGTTTTTTTGACTCTAGGTTCAGCATTCTATCAACTCTTTTATTTGGAATGAAAACGATTAGTATTTAAATCCTTTCTCAGATACATATAGGCTATCTGACTCTGATCAAATCATTTCATCTCTGAATATACAAATATGTGTTCATCCTTTATTGCTGAAGAAGACCATGCCATCAGAAAAATAATGACATGACTTGCACTTGATTTTGTTTTGAGTGAGGGAGGGTTGTGTAGCCTCACTTCTCCTCTACAGATATCTGAATCCAGTGACCAGATATCCATCAGGATGACTGGAGATGAGCCAGGATAAGGCAATTCAGGTTAAGTGACTTGCCCAAGGTCACGGAGCTAGTGAGTGTCAAGTGTCTGAGGGGAGATTTGAACTCAAGTCCTCCTGACTCCTGCACTGGTGCTCTACCCACTGTACCACCTAGCTGCCCCATATACAAATATAACATCTATAACAAGTATACAAATATAACAAATAAAGTTACCTTGTTACATTGTTAAAGAATGTATAATAATGTCTATTTTTTCTATCTTACAAGGGTGATGTGAAGTTTATCTAAAACTGTAAAGTTCTTTGTAAATTTTCAAATGCTATGTCAATATCACTAATTATTTTTGCTTCCGTTTTTGCTACCCAATGATCATGTTATTTTTGTTATTACAGCATTTATTTGATGCAGAAGGCTGATAAATTTGTCAAGACAAAAGCTAAGATGAGGTCAGTGTGGCACAATCTGTTCTTGATGAAGCCATATTGGCTCATAGGGATCACCATTACTTACTTTTCTAAATGAGAACAAATTACCCCTTTTACTATTGTTTTTCCAGGAGTAATCATAGGCGGGCTTATACTCCTATATCATACTTCAGTACTATTGATACCTCCTCCTCTCTAGCTTGAAGGTACTTTTCTTATTCCCCAATGGTTTTCAAAGGTGACCCGCAGCAAATCAGAAACAAAATTAACACATAGAAAGGAAAGGGATTCGGAGGAAATGATCATTTACGTAGTGGATACTATGTGTCAGGTTCTATGCTAAACAATAGAACATATTTAATAATATATAAATAAAATAACAAATATTTCATTTAATCCCTAATTCTTACAATAACAGATTCTGTTATTATCACAATTTTCCAATTGAGGAAACTGAGGAAAACAGAGATTAAGTGACTTGCCAATAGGAACACAAATAATAAATGCCTTAGGTTGAATTTGAACTCACTTCTTTCCAAACCAAATTCTCTGTCCTCTGAGCCAGCTAACTATATTAAATATTTCCTTCAGTTTCCTGATACACTGTTTATCTGGGCCTGATCATGTGAGCACAAAATGATCATCTAGGGGCTTTTTACCACACTATCACTTGTTTTGAATTTCTCTTTCCTCTTAGCATTCTCATTCTATCCTTCATCAATTTCTTCTTGGTAGAGAACATAGGAGAAAAATAAAAGTCAACTAATTCTTCCTCCTCTTCCTCATCCATTGTCATTGTCCAATTACCTCCAAGTTGTAGTTCAATCCCTTCTTTTTCAACGTTCTATTGTCTCCAACACTACAGAAAAAGTACTTTGGGCTATCCTTAATTTCTCTTTCATCGTTTACTTGCCTCAGCTCACTGTGAGATTTAGTACTCCTGAAATTCTTACAGGACCATGAGACTCTTTTATAGTCACCTTTAGGGCTTACTGATGATTTTTTAAAAGTCTGTTTAATCTGTGAGTTATAGATCTTTATGGAAAGCTACATTTGATATACATAATGTCATATAATTAAGGCAGAACATGCTACTTAGATAATAACCTTATTAAAGTATAAAAAGTGAATTTGCCAGCTGCTCTCTGTTTCTGCCATTAGATTTTTAGCCTCATTTTATACCACTCACTTGGGAAATTCATATTTTCCAATTTGGGGTTCAAATCTTAGACAGATATAAAGTTGTTGTGCATTACAGAACATTTACTGCTCATTAATAATAACTCAATTTTATATTAAACTGTTTAGTCGATTGTATTTTTTTTTTCACCTCTAGAACACAAATACTTAAAGCACTTATCTGTGAATAGGTTATGTACATTTCAGGCACCTAACAATACTGGCTTTGTCTCCTCTTGCCATCTTCTACCCCTACCCTATTCTTAATTACAGAATCAAATCTTGGTTGGTGACAGGTAATTCTGAGACAGACAGTGCTTCCACATAGGATCAAGGTCATATAATCTAAAATTTTAATCTCATAGATAAGGAAACTAAGGCAGCATGAAGTAAAATGGTATGCCCGAAGTCATAAAAGTAGAAAATGACATGACTAGATTTGAAGACCTATCATATGACCCTAAATTCTGTACTGTGGGTACAAAATGCCACCTATATTTGTAGATAAAAGACAATGAGGCTATGAGTTTCCCCACTGTGCTGTGCTTCTGATGTAAGATAGACTAGCCACTCATCCCAACCTCACTAAAAGTTATAAAGGTCAGATATGATTGTGAATGTGGGAGCTTTGGAATCTCTCAAATATGTAAATGGCAATTTTTATCTTCATTAATATTTAGTGCAAATCAATTTTGTACAACTTGCTTGTAGTTTCTAAGACACTGGGAATACTGCAACAAAGTCAATTTTCCCCCAAACTTGCTATTTTCATAATGAGTTGAAAATCTTCGATTTTCTTAATAGTTAGTTCCTTGTGTGATACATTATAAAATGTCTTACTGAGAAATTACAGAGCAACATCCACAGCCTGCACCCTCATCAATTTTCTTTGACACCCTTTCAAAGGATTCTGTCAGATTGGTTTGGCAAGATTTGTTTCTCATAAACTCATGCTTGCAATTTGTATTAGTTTACCACTCTTCTCAGAGAAGCTCCCCAGTTTGCCTCTTATAATTGATTTTAGGCCCTTTCCTGGAACTGAAATCAGACTTTCTGGCCTACAGTTCTCTGATTCCCCTCTATTAACCTTTACCTAAAAAATCAGCAAAAGCAATGCCAAAGGCTTTAACAATTCCTTGTTTACTTTCATCTTTCCTTCCAATACCAATACATCTGACTTTTTTTTTAATTGCCTCTAAGGATACGGGCATTTCTTTGAAGTACTGGTCATGTATTGCTGCCACATAATGAATGCAGCTGTTCTTGACTACTAATAGAGTTCTGACCCAAATGAACTTGTAATTTTAAAATGTGATGTAAATGTAAAGGATGATCCAACTCATTAAAGTTGAAGTGAGTTTTTAGTTATCTTAAAGAGAGGGGATGTACCTCAACTATGTTAAAGAAAGTGATACCACAGTCACACATATCTAAATAAATGAAGACGATGAGACCATACTTTCCTGAAAAATAAGTGATTTCTCTATGCTCATACTCAACTTTGTTTCATGTCAATCATTTGTTCATTTTTATGGTTCAATAGTCATTTATACTGAATCACTAAATCAGATAATCTCAGAAGGGAAATGGATCTCAAAAGGCAGCTAGCCAAATCTATAGTTAAAAAGGAATCCCCTGTACATCTCCAACAGGTGATCATTCGTCCTTTATTTAAAGTCATCTAACCCACCACCTTTCAAGGCAGCCCATTTCATTTTAGATAGCTGCAACTGTCAGAATTTTTTTTTGCCGCCATATCAAGGACTATTTTGCCTTTTTACAAATTCTACCTATTGCTCTTAGTTCTGTCCTTTTAGTGTCAAGGAAAGTTTATCTAATATGTCTTTCAAAAACTTAAAAGCATTTCATACCACCCCAAGTTTTTACTCCTCCAGACTGAATATCCCCAATTCATTCATGTGATTCTTAAATGACAGGATCTTAGGTCCCTATGGTTATCTTTACTTCCCTTAACATTTTATTTTCTAAAATGTGACATACAGAAAGGAATGCTGTACTCTAAATGGGGTCTGAGCAGGACAGTACAATAGAATTAAAATATTCTTAGTACAGTCACTAAGTTGACATTAGTATTTTGGCCGCCATAATCACCCTGTTCACTCATAATGGATATCAAATCCATGAAAGTTCCAAGATTTTTTTTCAGAGGAACTGGTAGTTTTGATAGTTTTGCTAGAAAGAGCTTTCCTACTTTTATACTTGTGAAGTTGAGTTTTTGAACCCAAGTGAATTCCCATTTTACATTAATTCATATTTTATTTCCTTTAACTAGATTAAGCCTATTGTTCTTTTCTATTAGGATGCTTTTTAGACATTCACACTCATTCAACAGTTTATATCAACCTTCAACCTCTGGATCATCTGCCAATTTAGTCAGACGCCCTGAGTTCAGAAGATTGAATTCACAGCACCAAGGCTCAGAGGAGAACCTCAAGGTTGTATATCTGCTCTAGAGAGAGAGAGAATCAAAGGCTGATACCAGGAGAACAGAACCTCAGAACTGTCAATAGGGCCACAGAGAAAGGATCAAAGACAGGTCTTAAACTAGAATACACCATCAATGTATGCATTGTATCTTTGACCATAGAATAGATCTTGGCCTGCCAAGAAAACAATGAAAGAAAACTTCTCAGATATATTAAACCGAGGGCTAATGAGAAAATCAAAGGAAGGAATGAAGGAAAGAAAGAAGGAAGGAAGGAAAACATAAGATACTCTCATTGAGGTCTGGGTGAATGGGAGAGAAAAGGAACAGAAGTGCAAAAATTGGCTGCATTAAGGTTAGAGGATGGGTACCAAGCATGTTCCTCTTCTACATCCATTTTCTTTGTCAAGAAAGGATAGAGAGGGACTAGAGAAACATCTAACAATAACCATAAATGACCTCTTAAAGCTGTTTTAAAATAAAAGCTTGGAACAAATGTATTTACATTGAAGTTATATTAAACACTAAAAAATAATTTGAATATTAAACTAGCTTCAGAATTAGGGAAAGAGGGCATACTACTAAATTCCTTCTTTAATACAAATATATTCTTGCTATCTATTTTAAGGAGAGTAAAATCAGAAAACAGAAATTATAGAACAATATCCATAATGAATATTGAGGCAAAAATAAATAAATAAAATATCATAACATAATCTAGAGCAAAATATTGCCAAGATTTACTATGAGTTCAATTTGTATCAAGATGCAGTGCTGATTCAATATTTGGAAAGCTATAATTAATCATAAGAATTAATTATAAGAATTCTATTGTTTATATAATTAATTATGAGGATAACAAGAAAAATAAAAGCAATAATAATATAATTATATATGAATAGATGCAGAAAAATGTTTTTGACAAAGCATAACACCAAATGCTTTTAAAAAATAAACTAAAAAATCAGATTAGATGGACTTGTATTTAATGTGCTAAGTATGTGTAAGTATATATATGTTCAAATTATATATACACAAGCATAGACATAATTGTATGCATACAGTATATGCATATATCTTCTATGCACACACAATACACACACACACACAGATACACACCAAAAAACAAAATTGTAGGAAATAGGAATATAGTTCTTTCCAGTATAATCAAGGTTTAAAAGAAGATATCTATTGTCATGTTTTAGTATTTGGTAATATCAATGGGATGATAAAAGAAATTGAAGACAGAAGAAATTGAATAAAAAAGCATAAATTAAGAAAAAATAGAACCATCACTTTATGATGGTGATATAACACTGTATTTAGAGAACTGCAAACAATAAACTATAATAGAACAATGAATAACTTTAGCAAAGTTGCCAAATATAAAACAAATCTACATGTCAGAAATCATTTAAACTGAGTAGGAAGAGACAAACACTACTTAAACTACTTTCAGAATGCACAAAATACTTCAGAATCTATTCACTGTGATAAATAGGAATGGTATGATTGCAACTATAAACTGCAGTTTGCAAAAATACAGATCAAAGTAATAGGAGAAATGTGAATTGTTCATTTTACAGATAAATCAATATAATAAAAAATGACAAAACCATATAAATTAATTCGCATATTCAGTGCCATACTAATCTTACAAGGGATGTTTTATAGAACCAGGCAAAATAATGACAAAAATTCATTGGGAGGAACAATGATCAAGAACCTCAAGGTTAAGAGTTACAGAAAATGGAGAAGAAAGGAGAGAGGCCTAGCAGGTCCAGCTCTCAAACTATACCACTGTAATAGTAATTTAAATGGAAAGATCTTTCTCATTCACTAATAGACCCATATGATTTGCTTAAATCATCCAGAAGCTGAATCATGTGGTGGGTGGAGTTTGCTGAACAGGTGGAATAGGAAGGGTGGAGCAGAACCAGGAGGAAGTGAGTGAGCTTGGACTGGGCAGAGGGGAGAGACTGCAGGCAGGAGCGCTGGGCAAGACTCAGGCTTGTGAGTGTTTGCTTGTGAGAATGCCCTGACTGAGTGGGGGAGATTTGGGAATGACTTTGACCCTGCTGTGATCATTTTTATTAACTTTTTGGTCACCATGACAGATTTTGTTTTCTGGTTTTGGGATTTGACTTTCTGGTGTCTAAATAAATGTTTTTCTTCTGCCTTCTATATGGAGAGTCTTTTATATTTTGTGATTGAGAACTACGCTAGCATATTCATACTCACCGCCACTGCTGTGAATATTGCCTTGGCAATACAACCACACAGAAGAAAATATTTAAATTATTCAGTCCTGGTTAAAAAAAATAGGTCAATAAATGGAATGGATTAGGCACACAATAGAGAGAAGTAAATGAATGTTGCAGTTACACTTTTGTAGACTAAAAGACAGCCATTATTGGAATGAGGACTCACTATTTGAGAAAATGCTGATAAAATAATCAGCAATCTGGCAGAAATTAATTTTATGCAAACATCTCAAAGTATATGCCAAGATAAGCCTTGAACAGCCACATGAACTAAATATAAAAGGTCAAATCATAAATAAATTAGAGGAATAAAGAAGAAATTACATTTTAGTTCTCTGCATATGGGAAGTATTCATGACCCAACAAGAAATAGAAGGTATCATGGAAAGTAAAAATGGATGGTGTTAATTACATCAAATTTTTAAAACTAAACAAATATAATGGAGCTATGATTTGAAGGGAAAGAACTAGGGAAAGACAATCATTGTGAAAATTGTCTCCAATAAATGACCCCTTCTCAAAATAAAAATAAATATGATTCAAATATATAAGAATAAGCCATTCTGTAATTGATAGGTTAAGGATATATGCATTTCTCAAGAGAAGAAACATAAGCTATTTTAGCCATACCAAAAAACAAATATGCTTCAAGACATTAATAATTAAAGAAATAAAAAGTAAAATAACTTTGAATTTCCACATCAACCTCAATTTGGCAAAGTTTGGAGTAGAGAGACAAATAATAAATTTTGGAAAGGCTACAAGAAAACAGGAATGGTGATATACTTTTGGGGGACCTATGAATTAAAGGAGCAAGTTTGTAAAACAATTTGATGTTAAAAATTTTACTAATCTATGCACACTTTGACACGGAAGTAGCACTACTGTTATCTCCATCTCAAAGAGATCACATAAGATGGAATAGGTCTTATATGGACAAATTTATTTATAGAAGCTCTTTTTATTTCAGATAAGGGGGTATTAGTAAGTAAGCAGGTGGTCATCAATTTTGCTATAGCTAAAAAAATGTTATATGGATATAATTGAATGCTATTTTCTTAGAAGATTTTATTAAGAGATGGTTTCAGAGAAAGTTGAGAATATTGACATAGATTAAAGTGAGAAGTAAAACAATTTCTATTAGAGTAATAGTAGTGTAAAAGCAAATGCTTAAAAATACTAAAGAATTCTGGTCAACGCAATGAACAACTGTGATTTCAGGGGACTGATGCTGAAGAGCACTACTGAATAAATATACAGAATGAGACACAATTTTGGCCATGACCTCTGTGGAAATGTGTTTTGCTTGATTATATACATTAGATACAGGAGTTTTTGTTTTATTTTTACAGAAGAAGGTGTATCTAGGAGGGAGGAGGAAAAAATAGCATTATTAATGAAGGACAAAAGAATAAATTATATAGCTGGGTATCTATTAAGTCATAGATAGAAGTGCTGAATTAACTGGGATTAAAAATGATATTTGAGGGACCACACTAAAGAGTAAAGAATACTGAGTTTAGTATTGGGGGACAAATACGAAACTTACAGAATTTGTGATTCTTTCCACAGGCAGCTTATGGCCTAGTAGTCATGACTTATAAGAATATATTACTGTATGTTTAAATGCTATATAATTCATTGCAGGAAGATAATCAAGAAAATATTTTTATGCATTATTCCATCTTTTCTTTTTGTTTTATTTCCTAATAAAACAGCAGGCTAAGCTGTTCAATATATAGCTCAGTCTTTCCTTTTTTTTATCTCTTTCCTCAAAGACTGGAACATTTTCCATAACAAAGATAAGCAGCCAAGATCAGAATATATCATGAAATCTCTGCACCAAAAACAAATTTCAAAAAAAAAGGAAAAAAAAAACCCTACAGATCTCATGTAGCCTAAGGAAACTCCACTTCTCTCTTCTCACACCCATCAAACATCTACAATAGTACAGAATGTTGTCTCCTTTGCTTTTTTTCATTTTCAAATCATCTGTATTACAACTCACTGTAAATCAATTCTGTAAATAGAAAGAATAACCTCCAGGTAAATTTTAGCCTTAATATAACTCTTTTCATTTTTTTTTTCCAAGTGAGGTGATCTCAAGAGAACAGTTATATCACTTTGAACAATTGGATTAAAGTACAATAATAAACTAAACACAAACTATAAGATAATTGGTGGAATTCCCATTGGTGATACTTTCTCTCACAATAACCTTTTCTTAAGGAAAAAAAAAGAAATAAAGGTAAATTGTTAGAAGGAAACCTGGAAATAGACACATATAGGTGTGTCAATCATTTCTTAATAATACTTGAAGGTCAGATGAAAACATGAAGCTTAATGTGTTAAATCATCTAGATGGTAGGTCAAATAACTGTTTTTTCATTTAAAAGGAGAGGAATGTAGTATTTATTAACTATTTTCATCAGAGATTTATCTGTATACAGCATAATAAAATCTAGAACTGGTTCTGATATCCAGATGGTACCATAACACTGCTATCTAATATGAATCTTCTTCAATTATCTGAATGTTTTATGGAAATATGTTCTGACCTTGAACTATCCAAACGATGGCCTCAATTCTATATTTCTCCTTCTTTTAACAGTTTGAGTCATTTTACATAACTGAAAACCAAAATTACTACGTCAGGGTATATGATTTGTCTATAATTATGTTTCTAACAATTACTGTATATGAAACTCTTGATAAAATATACTCTTTCAAAAATCCTGATGAGAATTCTATTGCAAGATCCATTCCTATGTCAAACATGAATTAAACTCATTAATTTAAATAATCTACTATTTTCTAATGTAAAAAGTGAGCATGAGTCTTATGTTTCATTGAAAATATCTTGACTTTTAATATCCTTTTGTGGTATTCAACATAATTCCACACATTAATACCTTATTCATGAAAAGAATCCATTCCTACCCCACTCCAGAAAAAAGGGAAAAAAAGAAAGAGAAAATAACATCCTGAATATCATTGTTTTTCTACCTTGTTTGTACAGCGAAAGATATACCTTTGCTTTCTGTTTCGCTTGACATTTTTTTAAAAGTTTCCCAAAGAGATTGTGTGAGAGTATAGTGAGAGGAGGAAGAGAACTTCAAAATACATATTTAATTTGCCAATGTTTGCTCTACATATCTTCCAAGTAAGGATTTGCAAATTTGTGGACTGGTGCATGATTTTATGAATAAGATGTTAGAAGAGTGTCAGGTTTTATGTTGGTCTGTTTGATATATAATATCACTCTCAAGGCAAAATATGAACACTTGCTATTGCTACTCATTTCCAGAGGCAAACATTTCTTCCCTGTCCCTACGGGAAAAGAACTGTAAGGATTTGACCATTGTTAAAAGTCTATTAGGAAACTCTAGCAGTTGAAACCATTAACCTTGTTCAATCATTCAATTGCCTCTACTCTACTTTCAAAACAGAAGAAGGGGTAATATGAATTTCCAAAAGACTCAGATAAAAGATGACTGAGAGCAACTCTCATAAAATAATAAATATATAAATATGACAAATTTTTGATGTTCATGGAAGAATAACCAAAGAAAAAGAGATACTAGATAAAGACAAAAAAAACCATGCATTACATTATTCATTTTCATCTGCTAACTTGTTGAATTTATTAACCTATTAAAGAAGCCAACAAAATTAAGATTTATAAGTATGAGGTTTGAAACTCTGACTTATTCATTTCTCCTATGGTATTCCAAACCAGTTATATAAAGCCTCATTCTTTGACCCAAGGCAATTTCTTTCTTTAATTGTTTAGGGGCTGCATATCAAAATTGTTCCCTAAGTCATTACATTCCAAACTTTTACCTGACATATGGTCAGGTACAGAAGGAAAAAAAGAGAAAGAATTTGAATCATTTTATCTTACCTCTAACTTTCAGCAAGACAATAGAGCATTTTTAAACATTAGGCCTAAGCAAAAAATGGGAATTTTTCCCAGTGTGGAAAATATACTGCTACCAAAAAGATATGCTCCATTTTTTGGCCACAATCCAATGTTCTTTTTAGTAAGAACTCAACAAAATACTAATTTGGAGCCCTGCCACTAATGTCATTCTCCTTTTGGGAATTAAACACTTGAATATCCTATGTCTGAATATGTTCCCATTTCGTAAGATTGGAGAGTATATTTGGCAGCCTGGGCCAGCTATGTGGATGAAGATCTTAGAAGGATTGCCAAGAATTTGATGTACTGGGGATGTAGTAAAGTAGCCAAAGGAAGCCTGCTATTTTATGTTTTCCTTAGAAAGATAATTACTCTATTTTGATTTTATTTCTTGTTTCCAATCTGCACATTACAAGAAAATAGATGAAATATTACCCTAAAGTATTAATAAAAGTTATGTTGAATTCTTGTAAATGTGAATATGATCCTTGCTGGATTTATATAACTGTTCAAAAATTGTGAGAAGGAGGAGGAAGAGGAAAAAGAGGATTTGAAGGAGGATAAGGAGGAGGAAGAGGAGAGGAAATGGAAAAAAATGAGAAGAAAAAGGTGTTGAAGGAAGAGAATAGGAGGAAGAGGGGGAGGGGGGAGGATTGATTAACTCCACACATGATGCATAAAATCTTTCTGGCTCAAATTCTTTTATAGAATAATTTATCAAAGGAAGCCTTACATATCCAAGTAGTTGGAGAAGCAAAAGTTTTGAAAATGAAAATCGATATAATTATCATTACATTTTTATGACATCGTTTCCAACATTTAACATATTTAAACAGCTTTAATCTTTACTTCAGGGAAATTGAATCAATTGACGAGTACAAGTGCTTTGCATACCTGTGGTGTGCAAAACTCTGGGCTAGGAGCACATAAATAAATACATATCAGAGCAGATGTCTCCCCTCAAGGAGATTACATCGTCTAAGACAATATTTTCACTTGAAATGATAACCTACCATAGGTGATAGAAAAAATCTCTTGTGAATTTGAAAGGAGAGATCACTAATTATATTGTACTAAGAATATAATTTAGAATGGAAATCTATAACACAGAAATTTCCCAGAGAAAAATAAGCTGGATGATGAAAAATCTTAAATTTATTACACATGAAGTTTGGTTGAAGGAAGTAAAGGTCCTTACCTGGAAAAGAGAAGATATGGTACATTTTGACTTGATAATTGTCTTCAAGTACTTGAAGGACTGTCAGATGGAATTGAAATTAGACTTATTCTGTTTGATCCAATCAGACATTACGAGGAGAAATGGGTGGAAGTTTAGAAGAGGCAGATTTAGGCTACCTTGTGCCACCTCATCTATGCTATTGCAATCCTCCTTCCCTCAGTTTCTTCTTTACATTTCATACTTGACATAGCTTTTTGGATTTATGTCCCTAAAGTCAGTGTCTAACTGTGCCATTCCCTTGATCAAAAAGTGGATCCTAAATGCTTCTAAAATAAAATTCAGGCTTCTTTATTTGACTTTTAAAGTCCTTTAAAATATCCAGTCTTCTATCTCCACATCTTTGTGTAGTTTAGCTTTCATATGTGAAATGATCTTGTAATGTTAATGAGATTAAAGATCTTCCCTTGGGAAGCCCTTTAAGTGAATCTTGATTAGAGGAGGCTTGTTTGTAGGAAAGCCCACATCTTTTGTTAAATAAATATGAGTCATGGGGTTATGAGGGTCATGATGCCCTATGGCTCTGAAAAGTGTATATATACTCTCAAGTGAGGTTTTGCTTTTGGGGCTTACTCTTTGGAAGAAGGTTGGTGTGCCAGATGAGACTCTGGGTAGCTGTTAAGGACGCCCTCCCTCCTGTAATGGTAACGTAAATGGGAACATCTTTCTCATGCATGAATAGGCCCATCTTAGATCACATGGAAGCCTAAGTCACATGTGATGAGAGGAGTTTACTGAATAGGTGGATCTGGGAGGAAGTTGGTCAAGGTAGTCAGAGATGGGAAGGACACAGGCAGGCAAGCACAGATTAGGCTCCTGAATGTTTATTTGTTTTTGGGAAGGTCCCAGAAGGGGGCCAGGAGGCTTGGGATTGGTTTAGCTCTCTGTCATGATAACCTGTATTGACTTCTTGGTTGCTATGACAGATTTGGCTTTCTGGTTCTGGGATTTAGCTTTCTGGTATCTAAATACATGTTTTTCTTCTGCCTTCTATATGGAGAGTCTGTTATACTTTGCTATTGAGAACTATGCTGGCATATTCATAGTCACCACCAGTGCTATGAATATTTCCTTGGTGATACTCCCACTTCCCTCCCTCTCCCTTGCCCCCACTTTGAAAACCCAGAGGTTGTTGCTTCTCTCTCTGGTAAGCATGTATATATGTATGTATGTATGCAATGGTCAGACAAGTCTGACTGTTAATCTGTGATGTATGTATTGCTTATGGTCAGACAGTTGGAAGGCCTCTCTGTCTTTATTTCTCTGTATTTTCTCTGTTGGTATATGTGATCAAAGAAGATTGTTGACCCCTCAAAAGTCTCTTTCCTTTTTGAAGAACAGATCCCCTGTGTATGCTGGTGTGCCTACTGCTATAGCACTCTAACCTCACATTTACCTAAATGAATCCCTAACTTCCGTCAAGGGATTCAAGTTTTACCTTCTGCATAGCACCTGTCATGTTGCCATAGGTGGTTAATGGCCACTCTTTTAAGAAAATATTTTCTCTTTTCTCTCTCTCTCTCTCAGTCTCTGTGCCCAAATCCTCATATAGAATAACAGTTCCTTGATTTTAAGGACCTTTTTTTTATTCTTTCTATCGCTAGTAGCTACTTCATTATCTGTCACTTAATAGGCACTTACTAAATACTTGCTGCATTCAAGAACTCTAATACCGGCACTTACTAGCTATTTGACTCTGGGTATGGCACTTTATTTCTCTCAGTCTACATCCCCTTGTCTGTTACAATGAGTGATTGACCAATGAACACAGCCCTTATAAACAGCCTCAGCAATCTCTGCTGATGCAATTATCTATGTAGAAGGGGCCTGGAGTCTGCTTCTGGAAGAATCAAGATGATGTGTAACTGAAGTGCCTTAGAAAGATTTGGAGCCCTCATATACATTTTATAAATAGTTCTGCCCTTCTAGCCATGTGATAATAAGGAGACTTTTTGATTGACTACATAACTGGAACTTGGGGAATTCAAAATGTACTAGCTGACTTGTCATTCTGTATGGTCTTCTCCTTTCTGAGTGATGACACTTTAAAAGAGAGATAATTTTGTGAAGAGAGAAGCCTTATACCCTCCTCATTCAAGGTCAATATATGTCCTATAGACTGAAGCTTCAGTGCTTTGATTTGGTACTTTTTTTCTTTTGTTTTAGATGACAGAAATGGGAAACTCTCGTCTTGTGAGTTGCAAAAGGTCGGGAGAACAAATTACCTGGAAGCCTAAGAGGGGAGCCTGTGTTGGTATTTGCAGTCACTTTGTCCAGGTTTGAGGAGCAAGACACAACATTTGGTATCTAGTCCAGCAATAGTTGAGACAAGGGCCCCTTCAGGAGATGGCACGTTTGGAGGTGCATTTGGTGACACTAATGCTAAAGAGAAACTGCATGAAGACTAAGCTTGCTCTCCCTAGAAATTCAAGTGTTACATGGGATAGTGCACCCCTAAAGAGTTGGAGGGAAGTGTCTAGTTCTAATATTTCTAAATTTTCAAAACGTGTATCTATTTTTCAAAGCTAATTTTTGGTAGCTTTGAGCTCCCTTTACCAGTATACAAGGAGGGGAGGGGAAGAAAGGAAAGGGAAAGGGTATGAGAGACGGATGGAAGGAGAGAGGAAAAAAAAGAAAATAAAACTTGAAGAACAATCTTAGTAAAATCTCTGCGATTTGGTCCTGAATAAACAAGCAGAAATATAGATCAACAGAATAAACCTGACAAGGAAGACTCATTAATAAGTAACTCCAAAACTCATTATTTGACAAATCAGAAAATTTAAGTTACATGGGAAATAATTTCTGGGGGACTAGAAAGCATTGTGGAAGAAATTGTTTTCAGCCAGACTTAATCTATAATAAAATAAACTTCAAATACCTACAAGAACTCAGTAATAAAGGTAACATGATTTGAAAAAATAGAAGAAAAACAGATCAGGTTTTTTTTTACAACTATGGGTAATAACTAAAGAAGGGATAGAGGTGATTACAAAAGATTAAATTAATATTTCCAACTATGTGGAAAAAATTTGAATCATTTATGTGAAAACAAAAATTATGCAACTAGGATGGGAAAGGAAAAATATGTTTTTATCAGTTGTTTCTGATGAGGATCTGTTACCCAATAGACATAGGCAAGTATCAGAAATATATAAGATCAAAATCCACTCTCAAATAATTTTTGAAGAATATAAACAAATATTTCTAAAAAGAATTAAAGACAGCTAACAAAGACATGGAAGAATGATACATATTGTTACTAATAAGTTAAATGGCAATCAAACTAAGGCTAAAGTTTATCCTCATATCCATAAAATTGGAAATAATCAAAAAATAGTCATTGCTCTAGGAATTATGGAAAGATAGGAACACTAATATATTGTTGGTAGAGTTAGGACTTGTTTAAACTACTCTGCAAAACAATCTGGAATCACATGAAGAAAATGACTGATTCTTAGACCCAGAGATTTTCAATGACAAAAAGAAAGGTCCTATAAACAACAGTATTTATACAGCACTTTTTTTAGAAGCAAAGACTTGGAAACAAATAGGGTATCCATCCCTCAGGAAATGGATAAATAAATTATGATACACGAATAGAGTAGGATATTACTGTGTTATAAGAAAAAATAAATGTCATAAGTACAGAGAAATATAGAGAAGACTTGAATAAATTGATTCAAGTTAAAGTTAGCTAAATGAAGAAAACATAATTTACATTGACTAAAAAAATGAAAATTGAAAGCTATCCAATCAAAATGTTGAAAATGAATGTTTTAAAATTATAAGGGGCAAACATTCTGAAAGAAGAGATATGGAGATAGACCCCACTTATTTTATAGAGATGGGTGAATATAGATGTTCCACACTTGGTAAAACATCAGATTTTTTTCTTCTATACATTTGTGTTTTTTAAATCTTTATTATTCTTTATTTTAAGGGGTGACTATGTAGAAGGGGGACAAGGAAGAAATACATTGGGAAATGTAGATGATACTAAAACAAAAGATATCAACAAAAATTTACTTTTAAAAAAATGCTGCAATGTATCATATTAGTTGTATCATGAGCATATATGATAAACATGCTTTCTATGTCTTTACCCAAGTAATTAATAGGAAGGTTAAATAAGGAAGATGTAAGGGGGATGGAATTCAGGGTGCTGCCACTAAAGATTTTCCTCCAGATTTCATTGACACATTAATGGGTTGTTTTAATCATGCCTATTCAAAAATGTACCTACATAATCTTTGTTCTAATTGATTCTTTGACTCTATTAGATTTTATGGAAATATGATCTTATTGGGCCCAGTGAATGAGTGAAGACAAATTCAAAATTTGGTGATTCAAGTTCCAGCTAGAGGACTAAACACTGCCCCCTGTTCTTGTCTCACAAAAAGTGGCAATCACTGATTTTGGCAATAAAAGGGAAGGTGAGGAGAAGAGGCTGGGGGACAGGTAAAGCCATGGAGAGAGGAAAAGACAATCAATATAAAGCACAAAGAACTCTGAGAATACCTGTGAAGGGAGGAAAGGTTTAGAAGTGGCAACCAGTAGCATATACAGCCTTCCAGGTCTGAATAATAATGAAAAAACAAAGCCCTAAAGAACAAGGAAGGGAAAACAATGAAAGGGCAGGGAGTAAAAGAAAATAGGTGAATGACCAAAAATTTAAGAAGGAATAGCAATCTACTTTAGGAACAGATGGGTGGAACAGTGTATAAGGCACTAAGTCCAAACATCTGAATTCAAATTTAGCCTCTGACACGTACTACCAGTGTGATCCTGGTCAAGTCACTTAATCTCTATCTCAGTTTCTTTAATTGTAAAATGGAAATTACAACCTGTTCCCCTGCCAATAATTAGCACCAACCCCCCCCCTCACTACCCCCCAGGGTTTTTGTGACAATCAAATGAGATAAAAATTGCAAAGTGCTTAGTAGAATATCTTGCATGTAAGTGAACACTGTGAATTTTAGATATTGTTGTTGTTAAAGAAGAATTAGTAAAAGACACAAAAAGAAGCATGAACGTATTGAACAAGTATTATATTATTAAGAAAAACAAAAATTACCCAATTAGAAAACTCTACATATTCCCTAGAGATAAAGGATTAATAGAACAGAATTCCAAAGTAGTTCAAAAAAGAAATGATTTTTAAAAGAAAAAATTAGGAATGAATTTTGATATATTTTAATCCTTAAGAGAAAAATTGAATATATACTTGAGAATTTCACTAAAAAATTAAATGCTTAGGGAGAGAACTATCCATTTAGTAGAAAAAGAAAAGAAGTCTGATAGAAGGGACTTAGAGGGGACATAATTAAGTACTAAATAGTTATTTATGAATACATTCTACATAGAGCAGAGTGACTGACCTTGAAGACAGATGCATTTGTGTGTATACAATATTTATATATTTTAACTCATTTCATAAACATTTATTTTGTTTCACTCCCACTTCTCTTTCCCTACTGGAAAAAAAAAAAAGAAAAACAAAACAGTTCTAACAAATATATACACAGATTAGCAAACAGACTCCCACCTTGACCTTGTTCAAAATTATATGACTCATTCTTTCTCTTGATTCCTTTACTTTCAACAAACAGACAGGAAGTATGTTTCATCATCTTTCCTTTGAAATCCTTGTTGGTTATTGCATTAATCATAGAGCCTAAGTTTTTTTTCAAAGTTGTCAGTTTTCCCCATTTTATTATTGTGTAAATTGTTCTGAGTTTTTGTTCATTCCATTCTGCACTGGAATATACAATCTGCTGAAGTTTCTCTACAATGTCCTCTATCATTAGAGAATACTAATTTTTTATTACATGCGTATAGTATAATTTGTTCAGGTGATTACTCAGTTGGTGGGTAGCCCCTTTGTTTCTATTTCTTCACCACTACAAAAAAAAATACTATATATATTTTTGTGCATATGTGTTCTTTCCCTCTTTCTCTTGATTTCTTGGTTTTGTTGTGTAGTCTTTGTCTCTCCAACTTAGCCAGAGGAAACTAAGGCATATAGAGAGATTAAGTGAAGTGGCAAAGATCACATATCTATTTAACAGCAGAATTAGAAGTAGATCTTAGCCTAGCATTCTCTCCTCCTCTGCTCCTCTACACCACATAGATATAGGCCCCTCTCCCCCCCACCCCACTCCGCCTGCACACTGCTCAATAATAACTGCCAACAAGCCATAAGATGGACATTAATATATTATTAACTGGGTTATGATGGGGTTAGGCAGAGAGGAGGAAATAGAGAGGACAATGAGTAAAAACAGGAATGATGAGTAAGTTGGCTTAATTAGAGCAGAAGATGCCTCTGGGGAAGGAGTGAGAAATTAGTTGGATACGGCAAGATTAGGATAGTTGATGTGATAGACATAAAGAAAACTTTGTTGCTTCTTGAGTACAAAAAAAAATAAATATCGAGAGTATTATTTTAGAAAGGCTAATTTGGCACTGTTATATGGAATAGATTAGGCAGCTAGGTGGTACAGGGGGTAGAACACCAGTGCAGGAGTCAGGAGGACCTGAGTTCAAATCTCACCTCAGACACTTGACATTCACTAGATGTGTGACCTTGGGCAAGTCACTTAACCTGAATTGCCTCATCCTGGGTCATCTCTAGTCATCCTGATGAATATCTGGTCGTTGGATTCAGATGGCTCTGGAGAAGTGAAGATGGTGACCTGCACAGCCCTCACTCACTCAAAACAATGTCAAGTGCAAGTCATGTCACCATTTCTCTGATGGCATGGTCTTCTTTGGCAACAAAGGATGAACACATATGATCTCTTTGGGTGTAGACCTAATGATGGTATTTCTGGTTCAAATACCATGGGGTTTAGTGATGTTTTGGGTATAGTCCCAAATTTCTTTTTAGAATGGTTGGACCAATACTTAACTCTAAAAACACTACATCGGTTTTATTAATTTTATGAGAATAATGTAGAGCCTCAGAGTTACTTTAATTTATATTTCTCTTAATGATTTAAGGTATTTTTAAACATGAATGTTGATTGTTTACATTTATTCTTTTGAAAACTGTCTGTTCACAAAGTTTGACCTTTTAGCAATTGCAGATTCACTTTTATTCTTTTAATTTGAATCAGTTCCTTGTAAATGAAATATTTATTAGAATTTTCTGTACACTCCCCCTCTCCCTGCTTCAAGTTAACTATTTGTCTTCCAATTTTAGCTCCACTGGTTATTTGTTCAGTCATTTTTTAGTCATGTCCAACTCTTCATGACCCCCATTTGGGGTTTTCTTGGCAGAGATACTGGAATGATTTTCCATTTCCATCTCCCACTCATTTTACAGATGAGGAAACTGAGGTAAACAGGGTTGACTGAGTTGCCCAGGGTCACATAGCTAAAAAGTGTCTGAGACTAGATTTGAACCTAGGAAAAGGGGTCTTCCTGATTCCAGACCTGACACTCTGTCCCCTGTGCCCTCCAGCTGCCTTGATTATTATTTGTTCAAAATAGATATATATTTGTTAAATCTTGTACTTTTCAGCTTCATTCCCACCCTCCTATCACAAAGAAAAAGAGCATAATGATAAGGGTCCATAGTACTAGTGACCTATGTCTTATGAAGTCTATTCCCTCCCCTTTATCTCTTCTCTTTCTTTCATCCAGGCATCATAAATAGTTTCTCACTTTTTCTTTCCTTCTTTCCTTTTAAACCTCTTTCATGTTCTAGCCTTTGAAGTTGAAAGTTTGTTTGGTTTGACCAATTTTACCTAAGTCTACCCTCCCTGTTTTTCCTTCTTCACCCATCTCCTTATTCCTTTCTATTTCTCTATTCAAACAAATGTATTTCTACACCCAAGGGTGTGTGTGGGGAGAGGGAGTGGAGTTGGTGGGGGGGCGCTGTATTATGGCATAGTATGTTGAGAGAGAGAGAGAGAAGATAGGGAGATTCTGGTTTAGATCCTTGAGTTACACCTTTAGATCCTAGAGTTATACCTTGAGTACATGGATTGTTTTTATTTTTTGTTTTCATGGAAAGGACTTATAAGCATAAAGACTTGAATTTCAGGAGGGAGGGACTGGAGAAAGGAGTCTGGACCTATAATTTTCTTCAGTATAGAGATATACCAGGGCATAAATTCCATCTTGCAATGCAAATCATCAACTTACGTTGATTTACATACTATTAGTGAATTGCATGTTTGTACTGATGTGTTAGATAAGTTATACATGGTCATTCAGGCAGTATTTGAGGGAGGGTCCAACACTAATTTTCTGACTTATGCCTTGTACATATTTAATAAATATATGTTGAATTAAAGTATAATGGTCCCTATATGATTTCATAGTAGTGCTTAGATCCTTAAGGAATCAAAAGATTACCTCAATATTCTGGATTCAAGCATAGCATTTTCAACTGGCAAACATTATACATGGCTCACTTTCCTAAATCACTTGAAAAAAAAAACCTGTTGAGAAGTATTATGTCATGTGGGGTACTATACCCTTCTAAGTTCTTCAAGTGCTATTATTTTCCCACTTTAAAATTTAAACAGCTACTAGGAAAATAGCAAGGTCATATTTTTAGAGACTGACTGCAAAGTAAAAATGTCTTCAATTACCCACAAAAATAAGGGTACTGCATGACTACACGTTTTGATGTTTATTTAGTGAAATGGCATAGTTTGTGTGATGTTCTTTTCTTATATTCCATATAAATGATGGAGTGTACAATGAAACTTGCTTAAATGGATAATTATGAAATCATAGATGGAAAAATTGAAAGAAGTTGTCTACATATCTAGGAAATGACTAATCTGGCACATATTCCTTCTCATATTCTGAGTATTCTGAGGAAATCAGAAGGACTATAAAGGATCAGACTGAGGACTTTACAAGGAAAACATTTGTTTATGTGGCACTTTTTTTGACTACATTGAAATGTCTTCCAGAATTTTCTCCAGACATTTTCTCATTTATCAGTGAAGGCATAAAAAGGGCAATCTTGGCTTAGCTCTCTATTGTTTGTCCAAAAGGATGCTAACAATGTGTCCTTCCAAGAACTGAGTGACAAAATGCTCCCTTGGTTCCCTCTCCAAAACTATCCCCTGGGAGAAAAGGTTCTAAATTAAGAATGGCTTTTCATAGCTGCTAAGAAAGGAATTTAGATGAGCCCATTTCAACATGATATCCAAAGAGCACACTGGTATCTTGTGTCCTTGCTTTATAGAGTTCACTCACTAGCATGGATCTGACTCTCACCTATATACTGATGATAAAAAATTTCAGTCTTTATTCTTGATGTCTTCTCTTACCCTCACCCCATATCTCTAGCATTGACTCAGCACAGGACTGGATGTTAGCTGGCTTGAGTTTTCTTCTAAATCTATGGCACATTCCTTTTCATATTAGCCAAGACATTTTCTTTCTTTTTTAAATTTTTTAAAAAAATATTTATTTTCAGGTTTCAACATTCACTTCCATAATATTTTGAATTTCAAATTTTCTCCCCATCTCTCCCCTACTCCTATCCCAGGACAGTGTATATTCTGATAACCCTTTTCTTCAATCTACTCTTCCTTTTATTTGCTCCTTTATCCTCTTCCCTTCTATTTTCCTATAGGACAAGATACATTTCTATACCCCATTCCTATATAACTTATTTCCTAGTTGCATGTAAAAACAATTTCTAACATTCATTTTCAAAGATTTGAGTTCCACATTCTCCCTTCCCCCTTCCCCAACCACCCTCATTGGGAAGGCAAGCAATCCGACATACATGTGTAGTCATGCAAAACATTTCCAAACAGTCATGCTGTGAAAGACTAATTATATTTCCCTCTGCCCTGTCCCACCCTCTATTTATTCTATTCTCTCCTTTGACCTATCCCTCTATAAATGTGTTTGCTTCTGATTGCCCCTTCCCCTAACCTTCCATACCTCCTATTACGTCTACTCTCTTATCTCATTCCCTCCTGCTTTTCTGTAGGGTAAGATAAACTTCCATCCCCAACTGAAAGTGTATATTATTCCCTCCTGAAGACAAATTCTAAGAAAGTAAGGCTCACTTATTCCCTCTCACCTTCCCCTTCTTCCCCTCTATTTTAAAAATTCTTTCTTGCCTTTTATGTGAGATGATTTATTACATTCTATGTCTCCCTTTCTCTATCTCCTGGCACATTCCTCTCAAGACTTAATTTTATTTTTAGATATCATCCCTTCAAATTTAGCTCACCCTGTACCCTTTATCTCTGTCTCTGTCTGTCTGTCTCTCTCTCCACACAAACACACACACACAGACACACACACACACACACACACACACACACGTGTGTGTATTCCCTCCAAATATCCTAATGCTGAGAAAGGTGTCATGAGTTACAAATATCATCTTTCCATGTAGGAATGTAAACAGTTCAATTTTAATAAGTCCTTTATGGTTTCTCTTTCCTATTTACCTTTTAATACTTCTCTTGATTCTTATATTTGAAAGCCAAACTTTCTATTCAGCTCTAGCCTTTTCAACAGAAATGTTTGGAAGTCCTCTATTTCATTGAAGTTCCATATTTTTCCCCTTAAGTATTATATTCAGTTTTACTGGGTAGGTGATTCTTGGTTTTGATCCTATCTCCTTTGACCTCTGGAATATTATATTCCAAACCCTTTGATATTTTAGTGTAGAAGCTACTAAATCCTGTGTCATCCTGATTGTATTTCCACAATACTTGAATTCCTTCTTTTTGGCAGCTGATATTTTCTCCTTGACCTGGGGACTCTGATATTTGTCTAAAATATTCCTAGTAGTTTTCCTTTTGGGTTGTCTTTGCAGAGGTGATCAGTGGATTCCTTCCATTTCTATTTTATGCCCTAGTTCTAGAACATCAAGGAAATTTTCTTTGATAATTTCTTGAAAGATATTACCTTGTCTCCTTTTCTGACCATGGTTTTTAGGTAGTCCAATAATTTTTAAGTTATCTCTCATGAACCCATTTTCCAAGTCACTTGTTTTCCCAATGAGACACTTCACAATGTCTTCTATATTTTTTTCATTCTTTTGGTTTTGTTTTATAATTTCTTGATTTCTCATGAAGTCATTAGCTTCCATCTGTTCCTTTCTAATTTTTAAAAATTGTTTTCTTCATTGAACTATTGGACTTGCTTTTCCATTTGGCACATTCTGCTTTTTTTTTGGTTCTTAAGGATCATTTTATTGAACAGAATAACTAAATGTTTTACAATTGATTCATATTACAATTTTGCTCTTACTGTGTACAATATTCTCCTGGTTCTGCTCATTTCACTTTGCACGAATTCATAGACACATTTCCAAGTTTTTCTGTTTTATTTATTTATTTATTTATTGTGGTTTATTTTTTTTTTAAATATGAATTTATTTATTCAAATTTTTACATTCATTTTCACAAAACTTTGGGTTTCCCTACAGGAAAATAGAGGGGAACAGGGATAGAAGAAGGATAGTTAATAAAATGGAGGAAAGACTAGAGGAAGGGGAGCATTCTGTCCTAGGGTGAAGGGTGGGAAGAGATGGAAAGAAAATTTTGAATTCATATTCTTCTGGAAGTGAATGTGGACAACTGAAAAATTAATAAATTAGAAAAAGGTACTACCATTCAGTCATGACAAATATTTATTATAGGAGACTAATTTTATTAAGTAGCTACTAGAAACTTTAAATTAATTGGAAAAGATTCTATGGATTAACCCTGGAATCATGACTAAATGACCTCTGATATAAAACACTGTCAACACCTGTTTTTATGGCGGTCAGACATATGAGAAAGGGCAATTCTTGTTCTATTTAGTCAGCCTCATTTTCAGTTAGAATCAATGCCAGAATTGTAAAATTTATAGGAATAAAATGTGAAAAGAGAAAGAAAGTTTGTCTAAATGTTTTTGTCCTACTACACAGATTTAGTTTGCTATTGGTTTAAATCCTAAATGAAAAAAGATTGCTCTTATTTTATCATAAATGGGGGAAAAGGAAAGTCTTGTTAGGAAACTTGAAAATATGTAAAACAATGACATATCTATCACATCAATGACCTATTATGCTCCATATTCACCCGCACCCCAAAATGTTTACTGCAAAATTTTATTTTTAAATATAATATAAATTTATTTATTTAACTTTTTACAATAATTTTCACAAAATTTTGGGTTCCAAATTTTCTCCCCATTTGTCACATCCCTCTACCCCAATACACTGAACATTCTAATTTCCCCTGTCACCAATCTGCTTTCTCTTCTATCATCCTGCCTTTCCCTTGTCCCCATCTTCTCTTTTGTCCTGTAGGGCCAGATAACTTTCTATTCTCCTTTACCTGTATTACTTATTTCCTAGTAGCAAGAACAATACTCAACAGTTGTTCCTAAAACTTTGAGTTCCAACTTCTCCCCATCCCTCCCTCCCCACCCATTCCCTTTGGGATGCAAGGCAATTCAATATAGGCCATACCTGTGTAGTTTTGCAAATAACTTCCATTAGAGTCGTGTTGTGTAAGACTAACTATATTTCCCTCCATTCGATCCTGCCCCCCATTGCTTCTATTCTCACTTTTCATCCTGTCCCTCCCCAAGCGTGTTGATTTCAAATTGCTCCCTCCTCCCATTGCCCTCCCTTCCATCATCCCCCCTACACTGCTTATCTGCTTCTCCCCCACTTTCTTGTATTGTAAGATAGGTTTTCAAACCAAAATGGGTGTGCATTTTATTCCTTTCTTTTGTCGAACATGATGAGAGTAAACTTCATGTATTTTTTTCTCAGCTCTCCTCTTTTTCCCTCCACTAAGAAGTCTCCTGTTTGCCTCTTCTATGAGAGATAATTTACCCCATTCCATTTCAACCTCTCTCCTCCCATTACATTTCTCTCTCACCATTCACCGTGTTTTCTTTTAAGATATGATCCCATCCTATTCAATTCACTCTGTGTTCTCTCGCTCTCTCTCTCTGTGTGCATGTGTGTATGTGTGTGTGTGCACATGTGTACATATGTGTGTGTGTGTGTGTGTGTAATCCCACCAACTACCCAGATACTGAAAAGTTTCAAGAGTTACAAATATTGTCTTTCCATGTAGGAATGTAAACAGTTCAACTTTGGTAAGTCCCTTATGACTTCTCCTTGCTGTTTACTTTTTCATGCTTCTTCTCATTCTTGTGTTTCAAAGTCAAATTTTCTATTCAGCTCTGATCTTTTCATCATGAATGCTTGAAAGTCCTCTATTTCATTGAAAGACCATATTTTCCCCTGAAGTATTATACTCAGTTTTGCTGGGTAGGTGATTCTTGGTTTTAGACCTAGTTCCTTTGACTTCTGGAATATTCTATTCCACACCCTTTGATCCCTTAATGTAGAAGCTGCTAGATCTTGTGTTATCCTGATTGTATTTCCACAACACTGGAATTGTTTCTTTCTAGCGGCTTTCAACATTTTCTCCTTGACCCTGGAACTCTGGAATTTGGCCACAATGTTCCTAGGAGTTTCTCTTTTTGGATCTCTTTCAAGCGGTGATGGGTGGATTCCTTTAATACTTATTTTGCCCTCTGGTTCTAGAATATCAGGGAAGTTTTCCTTGATAATTTCATGAAAGATGATGTCTAGGCCTTTTTTTTTATCATGGTTTTCAGGTAGTCCTATAATTTTTAAATTATCTCTCCTGGATCTATTTTCTAGGTCAATTGTTTTTCCAATGAGATATTTCACATTATCTTCCATTTTGTCATTCTTTTGGTTTTGTTTTGTGATTTCTTGGTTTCTCAGAAAGTCATTAGCCTCAATCTGTTCCATTCTAATTTTGAGAGAACTATTTTCTTCAGTGAGCTTTTGCACCTCTTTTTCCACTTGGCTAATTCTGCTTTTGAAAGCATTCTTCTCCTCATTGGCTTTTTGAACCTCTTTTGACAATTGAGTTAGCCTATTTTTCAAGGTGTTATTTTCTTCAGAATTTTTTGGATCTCCTTTATCAAGGTATTGATCCTTTTTTCATACTTTTCTTGCATCTCTCTCATTTCTCTTCCCAGTTTTTCCCCCACCTGCCTAACTTGATTTTCAAAATCCTTTTTGAGCTCTTCCATGGCCTGAGCCCATTGGATATCTATTTCAGATGTTTGGGATACAGAGACTTTGACTCCTATGTCTTTACCTGATTGAAAGCATTGTTCTTCCTCATCAGAAAGGAAAGGAGGAAATATCTGTACTCCAAGAAAGTAGCTTTCTATGGTCTTATTTTTTTTTCCCTTTTCTGGGCAATTTCCCAGCCAGTTACTTGACTTCTGAAATTCCTCTCCACCCCTGCCTATATCCGTCCCGCTAGTGCTTGGGGTCTGAGATTCAAATGCTGCTCCCCAGACTCAGGGCTTTCAGTGGTTTGCAGAACTGAGCCTGGGAGGGAGCCCTGCCCCAACCTGAGAACCTGAACTTAATCCCACTGAATAGCAGCCCGGCCTGCTATTAGCATTAGAATGCTCAGTGTATTGGGCTGGGGGAAGGGGACAAATGGGGAGAAAATTTGGAACCCAAAGTTTTGTGAAAATGAATGTAAAAAGTTAAATAAATAAATTTATATTAAAAAAAAAAGAAATTCTTCTCCTTATTGGCTTTTTGGATCTCTTGCCATTTGGATTAGTCTAACCCGAAGGGTGTTATTTCCTTCAATATTTTGGGGACTGTCTTTTAGCAAGCTGTTGATTCATTTTTCATGATTTTCTTGCATCACTCTCATTTCAATATCAGACTTTTCCTCTACTTCTTTTACTTGATTTTCAAAATCCTTTTTGAGCCCTTCCATGATCTGAGACCAATTCATAGTTTTCTTGGAAGATTTAGATGCAGGAGTTTTGAATTTGTTATCTTCTGGTTCTGTGTTTTGAGCTTTCTTGTCATCAATGACATAAGAATATATCACTTCACTGAGAAAATGAGAATCTATGTTCTGTTTCTTTTCTCTTTTCTTCTATGTTTGCTCATTTTCCTAGCCAATTACTTGGCTTTTGAGCTCTTTGTAAGTGGAGAGCTCCAGAAGCAGCCTCCACTTCAGCAGTTGCTGCTGTCACATGGGGTATGGTGCTGGGGCTGGGGCCATATCATCCTCACCCGTCTGCAAGTTTGGAGACCCTTTCCACTAACCTTTGAAGCTGTCTTTGGTGTTTGTGGGTTGAGAAGTCGGGAAATCACAGCAAACACCAGTGATTCAGTAACCTAAGTTCTTTTTCAGCTCCTTGGATGCTGGTGGAGCCCACAATGAACCGTGCAGCATTCTCAGTTCAGTGTGATAGAAGCTTCTTGTCCACATTCCAGATTGTCTTGTCCTGGAAATTTGCTTTAGTCTGTCATTCTATGACTTCTGCTGCCCTATAATTTGTTTAGTGTCATTTTTACAGGTTTTTTTGAGGGGTTTAAAGGGAGTATTCTACCAAGTCTCTGCTTCTACTCTGCCATCTTGATTCCACTTCATTTTATTTCTTTAAAATTAGTTTCTTAATTTTGTAAACAGATTCTAATTTAGATGTTCCAAAAATCTGAAATTCTCAATTCAATCAATTAAGCAACAAGCAAGTATTGAATACTTACTATGTGTCAGACATTACACTAAGCTCTTTGTTACTATTATCTCTTTTGATCCATACAATAACCATGGGAGGTAGATATTGTTACTCTTCCCATTTTACATATGAGAAAACTTAAGCAAATACACGTTTAGACTCAATATCGTATAGCTAGTAATATCTAAGGCTAAACCTGAACTCAGATCTTCTTGACTCCAGGCCTTCTGACTTATCCAGGTCCTGAGCAAAAAAAATAAATAAATAAATAAAATACATATATAAGAATATGCAACATAAATATTTGAACTCTTTACCATCATCTTCAACTCAATAGGTCTACTCTTCTTTGGGCTGTTCAGCCCTAGTTCTAAGGGCTCATCCTTGTGTAGTGTGATCTCAGGTCTTTTAAAATCCTAGTCATTTTCTTCTGGTAGTTTTTGGTAATTTTTATTAATCTAATCTCCTTCAATAACTCCTTGACCTATTCCCCCACCATCCTTTTTGGAAATCCCTGCCTTATCCTCTCTCCCTCCCTACTCCCTTAGAGTTTCATTTCTTTCTGAATTAAGAAGACTTTTATACTCTCCTAGACACACACACACGTGTGTGTGTATGTGTGTGTGTATATATATGAGAATGTATGTGTAATAATGTATGTATGTATGTATGTATGTGTTGCTCCCTTTTGAACCCATCCCTGCTGTAAGTAGGTTTTCAGAACCAACAGCCCTCCTCCTCCATCTGCTTCCTCTATGTTGGTTCTTCCTCTCATGACTCATTTCAGTGATTTCATCAACTCAATTAGGGGTCTCCTGGTCACTCCATACAATGCATACTATACGCTAAATCATCTTATTTGATTTGTCCCAACACACTATTCTTTCAAGATCCTTTTTTTTTTATTCTGGCTCCAGTAGATTATAGCCTCTCATTTAGTGGCATGTACAAATTTGCTTAGCAAGTTCTCTATGCCTTTATCTCAGGTACTGATAAGAATATTGACTGTAAAAGAATCTAGCACAAAACCCTAGAGGATTACACTAGAGACTACATTTCAAACTGATATGTTAACATTTAATGACAAAGAGTTTTGGTTCCAGACATACACCCAGTTAAGAACTGACCACACTGTACAGCCAACAAATCCATGTTGATCCACCTTCTTAATAAGAAGAGGATGAAAGATCAAATGATTGATGGTCAGAATGAGCTCAGAACTGGCAAATCCAAGTCTACAATTCTGTTTTCAACTTTCAATGCCATATCTGTCAGGAAATTCAGGGAGTACAAAAGAGTATGTTGAGAGTAACAAAAATAGTGTCAAGTGGGGATTTTTTGGAGGAAGGAGGGAATTTTTGGTTTGGGGAAGGGAGAATATATGCAAAGTGAATATGGTGATACACACACACACATACACATAACCCATATGTATATACACACACACACACACACACACATATATATATATATATATATATACATACATACACACACACACATAACCCTCCAAAAAACAGGAAATATATATATATATATATATATAAAATGTTTATATAAAATATAAATATATAAACATTTTATATATATATATATATATATGTATGTATGTATGTATATGTATATATGTTTCCTGTTTTTTGGAGGGTTAGAATGTTGGAGAGATATTATACCTGGCTTACTTGAATTTCACTGTTGTAGAGTTTAGCTCAGTATGAATTGGGAAGACAATAATGAAGACTTTAAAAAAATATATTGGTTTTCTTTGGAGGTAGTGGAGGTCTTCAACAAAGATTTTCAAGAATGTCATAGAGGAAATCACTATTGAGGTAGGAAGTAGATAATCTCTGAGGCACCTTAGTATTCAGAGATATGATTCAAATCAAACTATTTTTGTATGTCCCAAAGAACTTAACACTTAGCACACAGAAAGCTGTTAATCTGTGCCTGTGAAAGAAAAAAAAGGGAGAGAGGGAGAGAGAGAAAAAAAACAAAGAAAAAGAAATGAAGGAATGAAGAAAAAGGAGGGAATATGGAAGGGAAGGTAGGAAGGAAGGAAGAAGAAAAAGAAAGAGTGGGGAGGGGGAAAGGGAAGGAGGGAAGGGAGGGAGGAAGGAAGGAAGGAAGAAAGGAAGGAAGGAAGGACATATGACTCAATTGAAGGAACAATAAAATAAGTGATTTCCAAGAATCGATCTGGTGAAGTCTCCCACATAGGGTAGCAAGCAGCTCATACAACTTTGATCCATGCATAAGTACCATTCCTTGCAGAAGAGTAAGAGTTGTGCTAAATACCTCCATTTTATGGCCCAGTGAAGAGAGAGATGATGTCCAATGATCCGAAGTCATACACAAAATCCATAAAGACCAGTGCCACAGTAAGTAAAAACTTTATCTGTTCTTACTTTTTCAACTATGCCAGGAAGTTGAAATGTATTATTCATGGTGGATTGGTGACTTCAGTCATTCTAGAACAAAATTCTTGATTTTCAGCACTACTATCACATTTGGCAAGGTCCATCAGAGTCTAATAATCCATAGCACATTAATAAATTTTCTTGACTTTTAGTGATGAATTTTATAAGTTTTAACTTACTTGTTTTCCAGGGGGGAGGTATACTTGAACATCTTGAAACAATATTACATTTGAAAAGAATCATGACCAAAACAAGAAATATTTTAAAAAGGAATAATTCTAAAATTAATGTCTACTCAATTATGAAGAGTTCTGAGTTTACATGGTAATTCCCTGTTGGAAATTTGCTTACTATTAATAGAACGTTTATTTGCTTCTATAATCTATGAACTTTCTTTTCTTTTTTTTTCCATTCTATGCATATCAATTTTAACTCTCGTGATTCTTAAAAACAATCACTTATGTTAGGGAAATCTATCTGCCTTTCAGGTGAAGAAAAATCAGTCTTAACAAAAGGACGTCTATTTGATTTTGCATTTTAGTTTTATATAATATTCATAGAGTTAAAAAATGCAGAAAGGTTCTAATTTACAGAATAGGTCTTTTTAAAATAAAAAAAACTAAAACTTGCTTTTCACAAATTTTCATTCTTTAATTTGTAAAAAGTTACTTTTAATAGAAAACATGATTTCTAACACATAGGCAGAATAATACTGAAATATGAATTGATAGATTCTGAAAAGTCTTATTCCAGTATGTTTTTTGTTTTTTGTTTTGGTATTAATTCCACTAGCTTTCCATCAGGAATTTATCAACAATAAGTAACCTGTTCATTTTCAATGCTTTAAAATCATAAACATGAGAGAAGTATTAGGAGTAACAACTCAAAAACCAGTTCTAGGTCTCTTTCTTCTGATGCTAGACAGTTAAATGACCAACATGAGATTATTGAAACTATTTTTCCTCAGTGTTCTTATCTGTCAAATGGAAATTTGGACTATTTTTCTAAGGGCCTTCTAGTTTTAGGCAAATATGAAATGGTAGCAGGAGAAGGAGCATTAGGAGCAGTAGAAATAGTAAGAGCCAACATTTATAGAGAGTTTAAGATTTGCAAAACACTTTACAAAATGCTTATAAAAATTATCTCTTTTTGTCCTCCCAACAAACCCGGGAAGCAATAAAAATGTGTCACCTATTGTTCTAAATTGACTTCTAGAAATCATAGAAATGAAAAACTAGTGTAAACATATATACATTTATGCACCTATATGCATGTGAGTATACATGTATGTATATGCGTGCATATATATATGTATACACAAGTATAATCTTTTTCCTTCTTTCTTTCCTTCCACCCTCTCATCATCTCTCATTCCTTCCTTTCTACTTCCTTTCTTCCTTCCCTCTCCTTTCCTTACTCTTCCTTCCTTTCTTTCTCCCTCCCTCTCTCCTTCCTTCCTTTCTTTCTTAAGCATAAATTAAGGACGTTTTGTGCGCTAAGTTCAAATGAGATACTCAAAAAGTGCTTTGATTAGAATCATAATGTCTCTAAAAACTAAGGTGCTTCAATGATTATCTAGTCTACACTTCAATTGGAATTTCTCTGCCAATATACATGTGTAAATATACATATATGTATCAACATATACATATATGTATATGTGCAAAAATATATGATATATGTAGCTATCTTTTAATTATTGAACATCATATATATATGTATATATGCATGCATGTATGTGTATGTATATATGTATATGTCTGTGTATGCTTTTAGAATTCAATTAACCTGAAGACAAAAAAATAAGCACCAATTTTAGCCCCCAAATGGAAGTTCCTAAAAAGTATGTCCACAGAGAACTAATGAAATTGTTTTCCAGCAAACATTCTCTTTGACAGTAATACCACCCTCTGTTCCTACATCTTAAAAAGTTTCTAGGTACTTTCCCCTTCACCATAGAGCTGATTTTCTGAGACAGGTGAAGGAGCAAACATTGTGTACAGTTTTTAATAATTCAACTCAATTCAATACAATACAACAAAATGCTATAAATATTTATTAACCATAACTAGGCACAAGGCACTTTGCTAAGTTCTGGAGACACAAAGCCAAAAGTAAAAAGCAATTCCTGACTTCAAGAATCTTCTTTTGACTGAGAAACTTAACATGTCAGTAGATCATATTAGACAATTTGAAAGACTTGATGATTTGAAAAATATTAGATAATATGAGCAGGGAGAGAACATTAACAACCAGCAAGGTCAAGAAAACTCTTCTGCACAAAAGAAAGGCATCTGAAATGAGTCTTGAAGAAAAAAAAGAAAAAAGAAAAAGGACTCTAGAACGTAAACGAAGAAGATAGTATGCAAAGCCTGGGATTGAGTTAAATAATGCTGTCTTTGAATTACATAAAGCAGATCAGAAGTATTTGATTGGAACAGTTTGAACATGATAGGGAGAAATGTGAAATCAATTTTGAATGATAAGCTAGAATGATATTATATTCTTCTAAAAGAAAATAATGCATCAGGGTTGGACATTAAATATATTTCCCCTGCTACAAAATTCCCCTACTATTAGAAAATTCCTCAAGAATAAAGTTTACATTGGACATACATTTGGATCCCATATTGCCAGAGAACTTGTAATAGTAGGAGTTTACGGAATGTAGTTAAATGGAATAAATAAAATATTTATACTATTTGGAGGAGGAACACATATGAGTCTAGGGCAGGAAAAAAATAACAGGTCTGTGTAGTTCTTTTTCTTCTTCATCCCTTATTTCTAAAAGCAAAAACATATTCCATTCTGATATTTTTGTAGGATGGGAAGAGTCATGCTGAATTCCAGGAATAACTTCAAAGCAAATGATTGGTCTACTGTGCCCGTTTACTTCGTTTCAATGCCTCATGTTTAACCCTCCTGCTCTTTTCTCTATCCCAGCCTCTAGGTTCTCAAAATTCTCATGCTAACCTTTAGCTTCTCAAAAGTCACTACCATCACATTCTACATACACAGCCCTTCTTCCGTTCACAACAGGGAGTCCTGTTTAAAAATTATATCTTCCTTTTTGCTTGTCACTAACCTTAGGCAAAACATCCATTTCCTCTCATAAAATCTGATCAAGTCTTTGATTTTCAAGAGAGTAAGAAACACAGAAGGAATAGTATAGTCATAATAACAGCTATTATTTATATAGCTTTAGTATATATATGGTATATAATATACATATGGTTGGTTGTTGTCCTTCATTTGCAAAGAGGATCAAAATGACATCATCATGATAAAGTGAAGTTTCGGTGTGTCTGACTGGCTGGTCAGACGAGCTCGGAATGCTCTACCACAGGTTGGGCACAGATAATCCAAATGAACATTTGGGGTGGATACTCCAAATTTGAGCATCCTACATTTACTTTGTGCTGTTTTGATTGTGCTTTGCTCACAGAGAACAGCACCCTTTCTGAGTGGTCCTGTGCCAGTGTCTCCTGTATTGCACAGCCAAATCCAAACTTCTTGAGACACCTTGAGAGTGTACTTGTATCACTTCTTCTCACCACCATATGATTGCCTGTCCCATGTGAGTTATCCATAAAACAGTCTTTTCAGCAAGTGAATATTTTGCATTCAAACAACATGACTTCAGAGTTTCACTCTCTGAAGCATAGTTTGAATGACTGGCAGTTCAGCTCAAGCAAAGACTTCAGTGTTTGGTACCTTATCCTGTGATCCTAAGAATCTTCCTAATACAGTTCAAATGGAAACAATTCAGTTTCCTGGAATGGTGCTGGTAGACTGTCCATGTTTCACAGGCTTACAACAATGAGGTCAGCACAATGGTTCTATAGACCTTCAGTTTGGTAGTCAGTCTAATATCTCTTCTCTCCCAAACTTTTCTTCGAAGCCTCTGAAACACTGAACTAGCTTTGGCAATGCGTGCATCAACCTCATTGTCTATGTGTACATCCCTGGAAAGTACACTACCAAGGTAAGTGAACTTATCCAAAGCATTCAAAACTTCTCCATTTGCTGTAATCAATGGTTCCACATATGGATGGTGTGGTGGTGGCTGATGGAGCACCTGTGTTTTCTTGGTGTTAATTATTAGGCCAAAATTAGCAGATTTGATCCATACTTTGTTGCATCTCAGCTTCAGAGGCTTCACTGAGTGCATTATCATCTGCAAACAGAAAATCATGCACCAACACTCCCTTCACTTTGGTTTTGGTTTGTAGCCTTTTCAAATTGAAGAATTTGCCATCAGTATGGTAGTTGACTTTGATGCCATGTTCTTCCTCCTTAAAAGCATTTGACAGTGTGGCTGAAAACGTCATGCTAAAAAACATGGGAGCAAGCACACAGCCCTGTTTCACCCCACTGGTAACTGAGAAGGTGTGTGAGCATTGTCTACTATCCAAAACCTATGTCATCATAAAATTAATGTACAATACTGATGAACTTCTCTGGGCAGTCAAATTTTGACATAATTTTCCATAAGCCCTCATGACTAACAGTGTCAAAGACCTTGGTCAGATCCATAAACATTGTGTACAGACTTCTATTCTGCTCCTGGCATTTTTCCTGGAGTTGTTGGCAACAAATACCGTATCAAATATTCCTCAGCCTTTTCTGAAGTCACACTGGCTCTCAGGTATATGACCATCTTTCAGGTGAAGGATTAGCCTCTTTAGGAGGACTCTCTGCCAGCAATAACTAAGAGAGATATCCACTGTGATTTTTATAGGGTAATCTATTCCCTTTACTTTTTTAGAAATGGACAATGGAGGCATCCTTGAACTCCTGGGGTATAACTTCCTTTTGCCATATAACCTGTGAAATTTCAGTCAGGTTTTGTATGAGTAATGCGCCCCCTACCTTGTAAATCCCAGCTGGAATAGAATCAGCATTACATGTTTTAACACATGAAAGGAGCCTAATGGCCCTCAAAATCTCTTCTTCAGTTGGAAGTTCAGCTAAGGAGGGATTGACTTCAACCTGAGGTAAAAGGCCTCAGCATTGATTGATGATGGTTTGTTGAGAACACTATGAAAGTGTTCAGCCCATCTCTCTAGGATCACGTCCTTATCACTAATCAACGTGACCCCATCAGCACTGAGGAACTGTGATGCACTATAGACTTTTGGTCCATAAATAGCTTTCAGGGAATCATTAAAGTGCTTTGGATTGTTACTATCAGCATAAAACTGAATTTTATCTTCCTTCTTACTGAGTCAGGAATCCTGCATCTCTCTAAACTTTGCTTATACCTTGCTTTTGATGGAATTAAATGCTGCCTTCGTAGAGGTTGATGAACTATCCTGCTGGTATATCCTGCGGAGTTCTCATTTTTTGTTTAGCATCTTCTGAAATTCCTCATTATTTTTGCCAAACCAGTCTTGCTGTTTGCAAGTGTTCTTACCCACATGAGCAAATGCAGTGCTATACACCAAATCTCTGAAAGCCACCCACTCCTTTTCTGCTCCACTGTTGCCAAATGTGTGTTGCTTCAAATTTCCCTCCAAGTCAGCAACAAACTGTTCACACTCAGAGGGCTCTAATTTGTTGACATTAATTTTTATGGTAGTCATTTTGCCTTGAGGATGGCACTTTTGATGAATGCAGAATATTTACCTTGAAAAGGATAAGTCTATGATCAGTCCAGCACTCTGCACCATACGTTGACTTTGTCACTCTCACATCTTGTCTGTGTCTTCTTACAATCATATAGTTTATTAGATGCCAATGTTTACTGCGAGGGTGCATCCATGAAGTTTTATTGCATTTAGGCAAATGGAAATTGGTGTTGCTAATAAGCAGGTCATGCGATGCCTAAGTCTTCAACAGTAAATGACCATTGCTATTGCTGTTTCCAACTCCATTCCTCCCTAGGACTCCCTGCCAAGTCTGGTAGTCTGAGCCTACTCTAGCATTAAAGAAGTATAAGCCTATCCTCTTTGGGAACATTATGATAAGGATCTCTATGTCTTCATAAAATTTTTCTTTGACTTCATCAGGGTTCGTCATGGTAGGAACATAGGCACTGATGATGGTGGTATGGCATTTTCCTGCAAGTGACAAATGCATTGTCATCAGTCTGTCATTCATTCCTTTTGGAGGCATATCAACTTGCTGACTAGATTAGTTTTGATTGCAAAACCCATGCCAGCTTCACGGCACTCCCCTTCACTGTGATCACTCCAGAAAAATGTGTATCCAGCTTCACCTTCAGCAAGCTGGCCTTCATTTGACAGCCTTGTTTTACTCAGGGCTGCTATTTGTTTTTTTTGTTTGTTTGTTTGTTTTTAAATTTTATTTTATTTTACTTATTTATAAATGTTCTACAATCACTTCCTTAAAATTAAGATTTTATCCCCCCCACGCCTTCTCCCCGCTAACCCCCTCCCTCCCCATGACAGCATACAATTCTGTATAGGTTCTACACATACTTTCCTATTGAGCATATTTTCACTATAGTGATGCTATGTAGTCACACTACCATAAGTGGAAGAAATCATATAACAAATCAAAACATAATACACCAAAACCCACACACACACAAACATGATCTGCTACATTCTGCGAACGGCTGCTATTTGGATGTGATATCTGTTGAGTTCTGTTGCAACAAGAGCAGCTCATCTTTCAGGTCTAGTGGATTTTATAATGTCTATAACTGTGAACACGTTTCATTTTCTGATGGTGAGTGAAATCATCTTTGCAGATGTTTTTGTACATTTTGTACTTTTTTTGTGTGTATTTAGATTGCATAGTGGGATTTCCCCTATGCCGTGGTAATCAGGCCAGGATTGGGTAAGCAGACAATGTTTAGGGCACCTTTTCTAGCCTCCTTCCTCACATCAGGATGTGAGCAGTGCGACCCAGAGGGCTGCCAAGTCCTACTGCTGCTTCCAGTGAGAAACAACTCTATGGCCTGGGTCACCTGTGTGCAAGGTTGTGACTACAGCTCCCAATGTATCTGCAACTGCTGCTTCATCACTTCCATGTTGCCACAGGACTTTGAGGCATAATAGTAAAATGGTATGAGTGATGTCTTTTGATTTGTGCAAAAACTGAATTTAAGTGAGGCAGAGTTGCACGAAGTTGTGAGCCTCCCTCTCTCCTCTAGAGTTATTATAGTCCAGTGGCAGGTCAGAGTCAAGATGGTTGGTGATGGCTCAGCATGCAGTGGATGACCTTGGCATCTTCATTGTCTAACCAAGCTCTAAGTGCTCCACATTGCCTGCTTCAGCTGCCTTCATGGCCGCTGGAACAAAATGTTCTCATCCACCCATTCCACCAGAAGAAATCTTCACATGCTTGGGGTAGCCACCTGCCTAACTCACCAATGGGTTTGAGGCCCCTTGGTTACCCTCAACCTGGTTTTGTCAGTCTAACAAAATGGTTTGTGGGGTGTGGCTACTGGGCATGCTATAGTTTCTTGGAGTCACAGGTGAGAGTTGGGTGGAGAAGGTGAACACCAAAGGTGGAAAGAGCCTCAAAAAGAGATTAGTGGCCATCACACCATAGTTACTGGTCCTCTCTGAACACACCCTACACTCCAATATACATATACATACATGGATATATATATATATGTGTGTGTGTGTGTGTGTGTGTGTGTATCTGTTCAGATACTCAGAAGATGTAGGGACTTCTGGACAAATTGACTACCTGAATAGAACCTCCAACATACCATCTCAAACCAAAAAACCTAAAATTCACTCTGAGTTTCCTCTGGGCCAAAGGATGTTCAAGAAATCTAGTGAGAAATTACAGTAAATTAATTCTTCTACTTCATAAAAGCACAAAAACTCAGACAGAACCAATAGGCAGTTAAAATGAGTACTGCCCCCAAAGCTAGTATCAGCAGTGTGGGGCTGGGTGGGGAACAAAACATTATCCACCCTGTGAGACCAGAGGCAAGTCAGAAATAGGTGTAGTTTACAGGTCCCTATATCTAGGGCAGAAAGGAAAAAAAAAGTATTCCCATGATAAGTTCTCACCTTCATCAGAATCCCAAAGTGTGAGTCTTGGAAGTCACTAACAGTAGTTGAAGTCAGTATGTGTATAGCAGTGCTCAGACCAGAAAAATCCAGGACTCTGAGGAACCAAGCATTCTATTCTGAGACAGCAAAGAAGGCCCTGGAGACTCAGTATTGGAACTGGAAGATCTAGGTGGTATTAAATTAGAAAGTCAGAGCAGGAATCCAGGTGATGCTGGGAAAGTATAAAAATGGAAGCTCACTCCACCTAAAAGCAGAACAGGGGTAAAGCCTGGCCCTGGTGTGAATTCTCATTTCAGGAACTAAGCCTGGAGTGATTAGTAAATTCAAAAAGATACCAACTACTCTAAAGAATTATTATAGATCCAGAGATTCCTAAATCCACCCTAGAAAAATAAAATAATACCATAATAACTTCAAGCAAAGAGTTAAAGAAAAATATATTTTATACAACTATATCAATTAACTAGAAGAAATCATGCAAAATATTAAAAAAAAAGAAATAAAAATTCTGGAGGAAATAAATGGAAGGAGAATCATTTGATTAGAACAGTTAGTGGTAAATTTTACCCAAGTAATAGACTCCCAGATAATTAGAAAAAAACAAACAGAAATCAATGACTCCATAAGATAGTTTAGTACAATAAGAGTTCAGATAAAAAGTGACAGCCCACACAGGGAAAGCCTTAACAAACTTTATTATTACTCACAAAAGAACAACTGTAACCAGGAAAGGTCTCAAGCTGTGGCCTCCATTCTTGTAGTGGGTATCACACAGCAGGTAACCATGCTTCAGTTAAAAGCTCAGAACCCCTCAGAACTCAAATTTATATAGAATTTAGACAAAGAGACAGCATGATACAAATAGGAGACTGTCTTCTTATCAGAAAAGTGAGGTTATTTCCCAAGTTGCCTAATAAAGTGAGAAGAATAAAGACCAGGTCAGTAGGAAACAACCCTAATTGTGCCATTGCAACCAGATGTTTGAAAGGTTTCTAACCAGCCTCAAGGTTAATTGCCTTTATCATTCAAAAATAAGTTACAATTTATTGACAGACAAGAAGAAATAAAAGAATAAAATTAAAAGATTAAAAAAAACCGAGATGCTGATGATTTTATTCCCCAATCCCCTCTCCCTTCCTGGGAAAGCATGTATTCATTGCAAAGTTTATCTCTATTTAAAGTTAATATACATGTGTAAAAGTGAATTTTAAGTGGAGGGGAGAGGAACTGTGATTAACCCTGGCACAATATTTATGTGTTTCATAGGCTCAAAGGAAGTACAGAAGAAGGCAGCAGTTATGTTGGTGTATACAGATATATGTAAATACTCTTCGTAATTGTTGTGGTTTGTTTTGTTTTAGTTTTCCCCAAACAAGTAGCTCAGAACTAAAAAAGAAGAAATGAAGCAAGATTTTTAAAAGTGTTTTTGAAATAATAAATATTTTGCTGATTTAGTAAAAGGTAACCTGATTAAAATCAAATTACGAAAGCAACTCTTGCGGGAGAAAGGAAATAACCATTTATTAAGCACCTATTCTGTACCAGACACTGAACTAAACTCTTCACAAATAGGTGATTGTTTGATCCTCTCAAGCACCTGGAATAACCTCATTTTATAGATGAGGAGGTGCAGCTAGGTGACACAGTAGGTAAAGGCTTGGCCTGGAGTTTAAATCTCATGTCAAATGACAATAACTAGCTATGCGAGCCCAGGCAAGTCACTTAACTCTGTTTACCTCACTTTCCTCATCTGCAAATGAGCTGGAGAAGGAAATAGCCAACCACTTCAGTATCTCTGCTAAGAAAACCCCCAATGGCGACATGAAGAGTCAGATTTGCCTGAAAATCACTGAGTAACAACCACAAAAATAGTTGATGAAACTGTGGAAGATAGAGGGTAAAGTGAATTGCCCAAACAGTAAGTGACAATATTGTCAATATAAAAGGGTAAATCTGATAGCACTGGGGGCAATAGGGGAAGAGTTTTAAAATACCTTAAACCTTTCATGTCGTTCCAGAAGAGCAATTTGGTTCCTATTGGTTAATCTTTAGAGTCGTTTATTGAAATGTGCTGTTTCTGGATCTATAATGAAAAACCTAAATACTTAACCAAACTTTTCTCAGCTTTGGGCTGCCTTCCACGCAGAGATGGGGCTTCATGATTTATTATCCTGAGTTAATTTCATTCAAACAGAGCTCAGGCTTATTATACTGGGGCAAGCATATTGAATATAATTCTTAGGGAAACAGTGGGTCTGGTCTGTCACTGGAATAGATGGGAAAAGCAGGTCAAGGCAATTAGCTGATCCACTTGCTAGGAAGATCATTACCGTATTTAATGATAATGTACTGGAGGCTGATCTAATTGGTTCATGTCACATACTGGCTTATTAAGTGCAAGAACGTTATATTTATTTTCCTGGGTCTAACATTCTGTGATACTATAATATTGACCTTTAAATAGCCCCCAGTACAGTTTTGTACGATTTGTTCCTGGTAACTGGAAGTCGTGAATATTGTCCGATAAAATGCTTATTTCAATATCCTATTTTAGAGATACCCATTTTCTCTCCTTTGCACTCATTAGAACACAGGAGATTAAGAAAAGTGTTAATGGTGACACTGAAAGGCAGACACCAGAAAATTGAAATTAAGATTCTTTGTGAATTATGAGAGTCATAGAAAATGGGGCTGGATAGAACTTCAAGGTCACTGGATTCAGTTTCATGCTGCAGTGCAGGAAAGTCCAAATCCTTTCAAATTATTCTAGTATCATGGCATAACTAACACTTAAGACGGGTCACAAGTCTACTAGACAATATGACACAAATTATTTAGCTTTCATAAGATTTCAAAGCTGGATTTCGCCTTAGAGGAAATTTAATTCAATGTCTTTATATGACAACTGAGGAAAATTAGACTCAGAGAGGTTAAAGACAAGGTCACAGAGTTTATTTCATATCTGATATAAAAACCTTAGTCTCCTGAATACCAAACTTGCCCTTATTCTTCTATTAAGACATGATCATTAATGGCCAACAGTAACACTATGCTACAGTAGAAATTAAGCTCCATGAGGATGGGGAGTATCCATTTTCATCTTTGTATTCCTACCACCTAGTATGGTACCTGGCAAAGAGTAAGGACTTAATAAATACATTTCAAACAGATAAGCAACATCATTATATTTATTTGTCTCTTTCATTCCTACTTAAGAGTGATGATTTTTCCCCCTCTGCCTTATTGGACTTACATATAGCTGATAAGTACCCAATCCTCCCAACTTTTTTATCATTTTTATTTTAAAATAGAGTTTTGGGGTTTTGTTTTTAGACTAAAAAGTTCTTATTTCCATTTTCCTGTACAAATAGTTCTGGTAACAAATCACAGTATAAATAGATAATATTTGAAAGAGTTTTCCAATTAATTTTCATTGACTTTTACAGATATTCATCACTCTTTAATTTTTATTTCCCTCTCCCATATTAATAAGATATTACATTTGCAAATGCAAACATGACAATTACAACTGAGTAATGCAAACATTAAAAATATTGTTTTTAAACTTTCAGGCTTCTAAGGTAATGAATAAATATATTTGCTTAAACAAGATGCATTTTTGTTTACTTCATTCCTTGTCACTTAAAGGGAATTAAGGTGAAATTCATATTTACAAATTAAACTTCCAAAGAACTATGCTAAATAATTCTCAAGAATTTTGAAGAACTTTAATCTTAAACTTAATTGTTTAATGAAATACTCCAAGTCAGGTGGAGCCAAGATGGTGGAGTAGAAAGACTTGCATATGCTAGCTCCGAATCCACAGCCCATGGATTTCCTCTAAAAAGAACTCCCAACAAATTCTGGAACACTGGAAGCTGCACAGCAACACAGCAAAGGAGATTTCTGTTCCAGAAAGCCCTGAAAACCGATTCCAAAGGTCCATCGCACACTAGATGGGAGCGGAGCCTTCCCCTGCCCTGGCCGCGTGGCACTGAGAGGAGAGTGCAGGTCTGAGCAGGCTTCAGGGATGGAATCTCCAGCGGCTGCAAAGGTTCCTCCACCCACAGACACACAGGTCAGTGAAAGAGATGCCGGGACGGGCTGAGAGGGGAGCGGGGTGTCTCCGGGACTCAGGTCCCCTCAGGAGGCAGTGGCAGAGGCAATGGCAGAGGCAGAAGGTGGCCAGAGGCTCCCAAAGCAGGCAGCAGCTCAGTAGCAGTTCCATTACAGAAGGTCTCTGCATAAACCTCCTGAGGGAACTGAGCCTGGGAGGTGGGCCTGCCCCCACCTGAGCACCAGAAATTAAGCTCCTATGGAATAGCAGCCAGGCCTACCGCCAAAAGCCCTGAGGCTGAGGAGCAGCATTTCAATCTCAGACCACAAGCACTAGCTGGGTGGACCTGGGCCTGGGGTGGAGAGGAATCTCAGAAGTCAAGCAACTGGCTGCAAAAATGCCCAGAAAAGGGAAAAAAAACTAAGACCATAGAAGGTTATTTTCTTGGGGAACAGAAGATTGTGACATTCCTCTCTGATGAAGAAGACCAATGCTTACCATCAGGTAAAGACATAGGAGTCAAGGCCTCTATATCC
>CM053770.1:422162125-422184678 GCA_028658325.1 Potorous gilbertii | reverse complement strand
AAATCTCCTTCACTGTGTTGCTGCGAGGCTTCCACTGCTCCAGAATTTGTCAGGAGTTCTTTTTACAGGAAATCTATGGGCTGTGGGTTCGGACCTAGCATAGGTGAGTCTTTCTACTCCGCCATCTTGGCTCCGCCCCCTCATTATGCTTATTGTTAAATGTAATAGTTTGATAATGATGTTGGATAAATACTTTTGATAAATATGTGTGCATGTATATATATATATATATATTATACAAATATATACACAAATAAAAAATACATGTGTGTATGTATATATGTGTGTATATATATTGACCCCTAAGTGTTTTTAAAATAGTGTCGCCTCTAATAGAAATTTCCTCAGTTTGTACTTGGCTTTATTTGAACATTTTTCCCAACTTTATTTTTGAGAGGGCAATTTCCACATTTTCTTATAATAGCACATGGAATACTGAAAAGGAAAAGTCCAAATATGGTCAAAAGACTTTAAGAGAAACACAGAAACTGAAATGGAAAAGGATTCATTCCAAATGCCTAAATAAGAATCCCTTCTATCATATCTTCAACAAGTATTTAAAAATCTCCAGTGTGTAGAGATAGTGGGGGAGGGTATGGAGGGTGTGGGGGGTTGAGGTTTGATCTCCTGAGGCAGACAGTTCCACTTTTAGATAGCTTTAATAATTTGGATGTTTTGTTTGTTTTTCCCTTTCATTAAGCCCCAAATTATGTTTTTCTTCACTATGTGACCTTCATTCAAATATTTGAAAATAGTGATGATGTGCACCCCCCCCAATTCTCCAAGATCTTTTTTTAGATTTTAAATATTTCTAGTCCTTCAATCATTCTGCATGTAATATGACATCACCAAATTTTTCACTCTCTCAGATTTGTCTTCCAGCTTAATGATAGATTAAAATCCTTCCAAATGTGGTACCTAGAACTTCATTCCAGTGCAGTGATGTAAAATTCAAAAAGAAATGGATCCGTATGGGATTCCTATGGGATCTATTTGGTTTAGAGAAAACTATGAACACTATGTATGTGTATTAGAATTTACTTTATTAAACATGTCCTGATTACATTGTAATCTGCTTCCTCTACTTGGTAGTTCTGAGTCCCTAAAAACAAGTACATTTGATACTTCTGCTCTAAATGTTTTCTAACAAAGACAGAATAAGTAGAATTATTATCATAATCTCTAATAGATCACTCTAGATCACTTGACAAATCTGGTAGATTTCATGTCTATTTGTTTTCTTCATTATATTTTTAACTTTAAATACTCTCAGAATGATTAGATTTGAGCAGGGTGGGGGGATGTTGGGGGAGGAGAGCGTAACAGGCTGACCAATCACTGTTCAAAAAGCTTTCATGGTTTCTTTTTGACTATAGGACAAAATGCAAATGTCTATTTCTGATATTAACACAATATATATCCAATCTAGTTTTCCACACTGATTTCCTATTCTTCCCCATCATGAGCTCTATGATTTAGGCAGCGGGTTTACTTCTTACATGCTGTACTAGCTTTTCCATCACTTACCTGAAGATTTTTGCTCAAGCTTTCCTCCAAGTTTAACCTCCTCCAACTCCCTCACAAGTATTTCCTCAGTTGGTCAAGTTATTAGTATCTTCCCTTCTCCCTACTACAGAATTTACTTTGTGTATAGTTTATATTTTCTTGTGAGCATATGTTGTACAATCCAGCCCTCTAACAGAATGTTAGCTCACTTCGGTCTAGTTCAATTTTGTTTTGGCTTTTGTTCCTGGCTTCTTGCACAACTTGTGCACCAAATAATAGGTATTTAATAAATCTTCCATCTTTCTTTCTTATTTTTCTTTTTTGTCTTCCTTCCCTTCCTTCCTTCCTTCTTTCCTTCCTTCTTTCCTGCCCTGCTGTTTTGTGAGGTAAAACTTCTAACAAAACTTCATCTATTTTCTCTATAATGTTTTTCAATGTGAATTCTACTAAAGCATCATTGTCCTTGGTTAGCACATCTTTTGATTTGTAAAGGAAATCAAGTGTTTACTGATTAAGGGGGGATGTAGCCAGTGTTGAACTTATTTTGGTGACTACTTGATATCATTTATATAGTATTTATATCTAATAGCAAAAAAATTAAATCACTGTATTTATTTTTGATTATTTGCTATTTGGAAAATCAATAGATATTTGTTCAGTGCCATCCCAATCAAATTACCAAAAATATTTTATAGAGATAGAAAAAATGATAAAAAATTTCATCTAGAAGAACAAAAGATGAAGAACATCAAGAAATCCAATAGGGAAAAAAATGTGAAGGAAGATGACTTAGCTGAATCAGATCTCAAACTGTATTACAAAGTGATAACTGTCAAAACAATATGGTGCTGACAGAAATAAAATGGCAGATTAGTAGGATAGATTCAGTATACAATAAATAGTATTAAATGAACATTGTAATCTAGTGGTTGATAAAATCAAAGATCCAAGGGGACAACAAATTATTATTGGACAAAAAATTTCTGGGAAAACTTGAAAGCAATTCAGAAGAAACTAGGTATAGAACAACACTCCACACCATATGTCAAGTCAAAATGGTTACATAGTTTAGACATAAAGCTTGACAATCCAAGCAAATTAAGGAAGCATCAATTATTTATCTATCAGATTTATGGATTTATCTATCAGAATTTATTAGCAAATAAGAGATAGTATTATGGGACATAAATGGACAATTTTGATTATATCAAATTAAAAAGGTTTTGCACAAAGCAAACCAATTAAACCAAGATTAGAAGGAAAGCAGAAAACTCTGTGTGTATGAGTGTGTGTGTGTGTGTGTATACATCAATTTTCCCTGATAAAGGTCTCATTTCTAAAATATGTAGAGAACTGAAACAAATTTATAAGAATGGGAGTCACTCCCCAATAGTAAATGGTCAAAGGATATGAATGGAAAGTTTTCAGATGAAGAAATCAAAGTTATATATAATCATATATAAAACACTCTAAATTGATTGGAGAAATGCAAATTAAAACAACTCTGAGATACCACCTCACTCCTATCAAATTGACCAATATGAAATAAAAGAAAAATGACAAAAGTTGGAAGGAATGTGGAAAAAATAAAAACACAAATGCACTGTTTGGCAGAGTTGTGAACTAATGCAACCATTTTGGAGAGCAACTTTGAACTATGTCCAAAGGGCTTTAAAGCTGTGCTTACCCTGTGATCCAGCCATGCCACTACGGATCTATATCCCAAAGAGGTAGAAGGAGGTGGGGAGGACCCTTTTGTTAAAAAAAAAAATTGCAGCTGTATTTGTGGAAATTGGAATTTGGATTCTGGCAAAGAATTGGAAATGGAGGGAATGCCCATAAACTGGGAAATGGATGAACAAGTTGCGATATGTGATTCAATGGAACTATTACATTGTTGTTCTTGTTGTTGTGTTTGTCCAGGGAACCATGACATCAAGATGATGACATGACACACACTTGACTTTGATTTGAGTGAGGGAGGGCTGTGCAAAGTCGCCAGCCTCACTTTTTCCTGCAGTGTAAGAAATGATGAACAGGATGCTTCTAGACCTGAAAAGACTCATATAAACTGATGCCAAATGGAATAAGCAGAACAAGTTACAATAATATTATATGATGATCAACTGTGAATGATTATTAGCTATTATCAGCAATACAACAATCCAAAACAATTTCAAAAGGCTTATGAAGAAAAATACTATCCAACTCAAGCACAAGGACTGTTAGAGTCTGAATACAGACTGATTAAAGTTTGTTGTTTTTTTTTACTTTATTATTCTTGGAGGTTATTTTTGTTTGGTCTGCATTTTCTTTGGCAACATGGGTAATAAAAAATGTTTTTCATGGCTACATATGCCTAATCAATATCAAATTGCTTGCCTTCTTATGAACTGAAGGAGGTAGAGAATTTGGAATTCAAAATTTTTGAAAAGAATGTTAAGATAGAAGAGCGGACAGTTTGGGGGAAGGGGTAATCAGAATCCATGCTTCCCTGCAGTTGGGAGAGGGGAAAGATGGTGAATGGAATGAAGTTAGTGAAGACTTCTCAGCGCTTAACAAAAGACTTTTGGTAGATGGTTAGGCTTAAGTTTCGGTTTCTCAGAAATCATATGCCATATCAATGTAACACAACTCCCCTTGGGTTGTCATATCAACATAACACAAACCCGCCTTGTCCCCTTGGGTTGCCATATCAGAATAACACAACCCCACCTTGGGTTGCCATATCAATATCCACATCAACATAATATCTATTGTTTATTCACAGGGTAGACTGTAGTGTATAGATTGTGAGCCTACCTCCCAGCCAATGGGAGTAAAAGGCCAGTGGGGGGAGGGGGTGGGATCTGCATTAAGGCTACATAATCTCTATTTTTGCCTTATATAATTGCCTCACTCTCCTGACTACCTATCTATCAGAAAGGAGATATTTTTTCTCTCGAGATCATAATAAAATCTTGCTGCTTTGCTTCTACCTTAAGAAGTCTCTGATTTTTATTTGATTCGGTGGTCTCTGACTCACACAGTGGGGAGAAAATTTGGAACTCAAAATCTTGTGGAAGTGAATGTTGAAATAAATTTATTTATTTTTTAAAAAGAATGTTAAATATTTTTGTTTACATGTAATTGAGAAAAATTAAATAGATCAAATGAAAATCAATAACTGATTTAAGTAGGTCTGGGTAACACCCTAGTAATGATATGTGATGTTTTCTCATTGATTTTCTTTCTAATATTATGGTGATTTTGGCCTCTATTATAACCAGTTGATAATTGGATATTTTCAAGCAATTTATTCTGAAAGTTCTAATTCATTAGAATCTTAAGTTTTCTGTTTATTATCCTGAAATCAATTGTATTTTGTGATGTTTGGTTCCTGCCATGTTCAGCATCTTCAAAGAAAATGATATTGGTATGAGGTTGTGTCAATAATTATTCCAAGTCAAAATTCCCAGGATCTGAATGAAATGGATCCTAGGGCCATGGATTACATCTAAGCACTTATCTGGGATCCCTATACATTGAAGTTCCAGAGAAAGGAAACTGAAATGAAAAAGAGTTGTTTGGTATTTTACAAAAGCATTTCCTAAAATATAAAGACAAGATTTAGACCTTTAATTTACTACAGAGAACTCATACATGAGAAAATTTCTTTTACCAGTTTTAGTACCTGGTATCTTCTCTATAAAGACAGTATTGAAAGATTCTCTGCCCTCAAGTAGCTTACTCTCTACCCATGGAGAAAAGAAATGGTATCTGTAGATGATATCTGTAGATGAATATGCAAAATATATAATTGTGAGGATTAGGATGGTATTCATATAAACTAGCCATTTTATTGACATGCCAACTCTACTCCATCCTTCATTAATCCAGCACTCTAGCTCCATCCTTAGGGTCACAGACTTCTGATTGCTGAAAGTATATCATAACTTGCCACCCTGAAAAGCCTATGTGAAAAATTATCTGCCATGAGGTACACCTTACACTTCATATTTTTTGCTTAGGATATAGTAATTGAATCAATAGTACCCTTAATTGAAAGCACATGTCAATCAATTATGGACATTTTACTTCCTACATTTGTAGCTTCCCAGATGAAAACATACCTCCTTGGTCACTTCTCTCTTATGTAACAGTATACTACCTATTATAAATTGTTCAAAGGTAGGATCTCTGTCTCCTTTCTCTCTCTCTCTCTCTCTCTCTCTCTCTCTCTCTCTCTCTCTCCCCAATTTAGTGCTTGGTACTTAAGATTTTTTTAAAAAATTAATTTAATCATTTATTAATTTGTGTAGAATACAATATTTGAGTTGAATTTTCAAGGAAACAGCACATGTGTCACACCATCCTACATGGTCAAACATTCTAGCAATCAACAGTATAACTGACTTCATGAAATCATGACTAGAAATGTTTAAGGAAAACTAGATGACCACCTGACAAGGATATTAGAAATTTTAGATATGATTTTAGTGTCAGGTGTTGACTTGACTCTTTTTCAGATCCCTGCCAAATGATAGATTCTATAATTCTGTGTTGAAAGATCATATCTTTGATTACCATTTAAATCTGCCAATAGAAATATCCTGTGTTCAAGATGATTAGATCCTAAAAGAAGATTAATGACAGGACAATTTTCAAAAATAATTCTTATGCATACATACACACATACATACATACATACACACACATACACATATTTCAATAAATGACCCCCAAAATTGAATGTTGGCACTTGCTATGGTTGGTTTTCAATGAGGATATATGCCTCTTTGAAGACAGGTACTGTTTGATTTTTGGCTTTACATTCTCATATCCCATCACAGGAATTGACACATAGTAGGTGCTTAATAAATGCGTGGCAAATTAAACGGAATAGGTAGGAATTAAGCAGAATATTTAAACTTTATTGTTTCTTGTTAAAAAGCTTTTCTCAACATGACCATGTGATTATTCTTATTAGCATTTCTGACTTTTGGTTCTTCCAAGGAAACTATTTTTAATTTTGTATTTTGGGATATTTAGATAGGCCATGCTAAAAATGTATATTAATGGCTATGTGTTTGAGTGAAGGAGGAAGTAGTTCATTCAACAAGCACAGTATCCAAGATGAGATAATGTAAAATGCAATTAGCAGAGGAAATTCCAGTATTCTTTAAAATTGCAATTGTTTCATCTTGCTTGAAAAATATGGCACAAAATTGGTATCTCAAAATTACCTTTTATTTAACACACAAAATACAAGCCAACCTTAATCATCCAAGTGGTGCTATTTCAAGCAATTTCTTTTTGTTCAACTTAAACCTACTTCCTGTTTTTGAATAAATAGGAAAAACAACAGCGTTAATTATTTGGCAAAGGTCTGTAGATAGGGAGAATGAAGAAGTCTCCTGATTCATCTATTTATGGAAAGCAGAAATGAAGCTAGTTACAGTGGTATTAAAGGCAACTTGTTGTACATAAAATTGAAATCTCTGTGGAAAGAAATCAATTGAAAATAGTGGCATCTACTAATAAAGAGACCCCCAAAACATCATTTTTTTTCCTCAAAAGAGGTTAACTGCTCTCATTTTCTTACCTAACCAATCATATTGCATTGGACAAGCTCTGAACCTTGAGAGGTCTAGAGTCTCAATCCCTGCTCTGGCACCTAATACCTATGTGAACCAGGGCCAATCACTAAGCCTTTCTGGGTTTCAGTTTTTGTGTAGGTCAAATGAGGGTCTATATTAGTTGACATCGAAGGTCTATTCTTAGTATCAATTCTATGAATATATGTTAAAAATAATCACTGCTATTGTGTCACATATTTATTATTAGATTTTGTTCTGGCTATTTCATACAAAGTGTAGTTATGTGTGTAATTTATCTCCTTTACATAAGCATGGATAGTCTCCTATGTGAATCCATGGAAACATTGGTTCCAACAAAGGAACAACATAAACATTTTTATTTTTTTTTTGCAGCTTAATCAATTTTGCCTTGGAGCAATATGCCTAATACCTTTCATAACTGATAATTCCAAGGACATTGTTATTAACTGGGTCGTTACTATGACTTTGAGTAAACTATGGTCATTTCTCTGGCTGAGAACAAACTGATGAAGCCGTAGTAATATTCTGAAGATAACTTCAACAACAGCAGCCAAGAAAGGAAAGAAACTAATGAGAATTCAAGTTCCATTGATATTTAGAAAGAAGTTTGACTGATTGAAATGGAATGGAAAATATATTCAGCACTTAATGGATAAAGAGAACTTCTGTTACTTCTCCCTGATCCTAAACGAATATTTTTCTCTTTAAAAAATATATTTCTTTTAAAAAGTTGTACAATAATACTATCGTCCACAAACAGCTGAAGTTGATTCAAGTCTCCCAAAGGGCAAAAGAGAGTTCTTTGTTGGATATAAGTAGGCTTCAACCTATGAAAGGAGAATTATGTAGATGTTAATATTATCAGATAATATTATCAGAAATTATGTATAATAGGGACAAGTAGTAAGAGGCACAAATGACAGCTTTATTGGTTCATTGATAGCCATGCAATATGAAGAGAAATTGAAGAATGCTTTTGTATGAAGTCTGTGAGGCAAATTTTATGAAGGGAAATGGACAAGGATCAAAAAGCTATTCCAGTATATATGAGCTAAATTTGACAATGTTGAAAGCAACATAGATAATAGACTTAGAAGTGCAACAGATACTAGGAGTTGTCTATTCTAAATCTTCTCCCATTTTATAGACAAGGAAATTGAGGGCCATAGACATTGAAGTAAACTAAATCATAGAAAAAGAATATACGCTCAAGTCTTCTGACTCCAAAACTCAGGGCTTTCTACTATACCATTAAAACAAAGAAGTACTTTAGAGCACTGACTAGCTGAGAGAATATTCCCATTTTCTCCATAAGGTTAAATATCAGCAATACAATGGCTTCAAATATATTCTTGAAATTTCAGTATGAATAATTTGATTTGATCTTTATCTGGTGAAACTTTTAACAAAAGTTATTGAATAGGAGTTGGAATGAGGTAAATTCTTGATCCATTAAGTAAATGGGCAATATATAAATTGATTATCTCAACAAAGGTCATAATTGCCATTTCTACTAGAAAAATAATTTTAAATCTAAGATAAACTACATATTTGAAAATACCAGTATATAGTTCAACAGTTTAAATACTCTTAAATTTTTAAATACTGTACTAGCAGGGCTAATGTATATTGAATTAAGCTCTAGTATAGATTTCTCAAGACTTTGTTGGTGTGTTGCCCATTTAAACACATTATCAGACACTTAAAGAATAATTTATAAAGCTTTGAAGAACATTTACTTCATTTAAAACAGCTAATAACATCATTCAAATGAGAGAAGGTGTCAGAATTTAATAAATGAAAGTGCAAGATGCAGACGTAATGCCCATTAGAACAGAAGCCTAACAGATTTTTATAACACTTTGAATAAAGTATCTCAAATATAAAACTCACTCAATATTTAATTTGCATTCTAAACTACAGTTATGGGGAGTCAATTAAATAATTATGGTTAAGAACATTCCTGAAATTATGGAGACACACTAGAGCACAGAGCTCACAATTTAAAAGTTTCCACTGTTTACTAAACATGGAATAATTTCCTTTTTGAATGGACATTTTAGTTTGTTTACTTAAAAATGTCAGTGCATATATTTTGGATGTAATTTTGCGTATAAATTCTTAACTTCCACTAAGATTGTTTTGGCAACAGTATTTTCCTGTTTGATATTTTACATTATGGAAAAACATTTATTTGTGGAAACAAGTCAGCAGCCCAGCATAGTCACCCAGAATGTATTTAAAGAAAGGAAATGTTCACTTACATTAATCTGAGGATTTAGCACAAATTTCTCTCAGGTTCATACCAGTTTTTTTTTTCATTTGTAGTGGAGAGGAGTAAGGGATGAAGAGCCTGCCTTGGAATCAGGAAGACTTGGGTTCAAGTATTGCTTTTGATATATCTTGACCCTGTGATCTGAGGTGTGGTAGGAACAATATTCTCAACCATTCACCTCCCAGCCCAAATGTTATCCCACTAAAGCTATGCTAGTTTTCTTTAAAGGTATTAAGACCTTGGTTGACTTTAAAGTCTCAGACTTAGGACCTGTTGATATTCCTCTCCATCTGAGTAAAACAGTAGCCCAAGATAACTGAGGTAAGAGGATTTTGCTCAAGTGAATAAACTTGAGTTTCTTAAATGCTTTGCTTTGTTGAATATCCTCCTGCTATAACCATGTGAGTCTCTTTTAACTGTTAAATGATCTAGGAGTCTTATTTTTCCCTCATATTGAACAGGAAATACCAAGGGAACTCAGAAGAGTGCAGACTGAAACACTAAGTTACTGAATCAACCTCAGTTGATTTCAGAAAAGTATATTTCAGAAAAGAGGTCAACACTGGAAAAGAGAGTTCCTCATTTAGATTTTTCTATGCTAGTGGAGCTCCAGGTCCAGTATTTATCCCCATTCTATCCTCAGAGTTGCAAAAGAATAGACAGGCATACAATGGTTGAGATATGAATTCAAGGGAACCTCTAAATTAATGACATCACAGATTCATTATTTAAATATGTCCCTAGAGCCTAGTACAATGCATGAGGGTACTAAGCAAATTATTATGAAATGAATTATCAATAGATACTTGAACTAGGTTTATTTCATGCAACAAAATGGGTCATTCTTTGATATATTGATGGGTTTGACCTCACAACTTCATTCTGAGGTAATTCAGTTTAGTTTAATAAGCATTCATAGGTGTCTACTATGTATGAGGCATGGCACAGAGGATAGAATTCTGAGTTTCAAGTCACAAAAAATTATACTTGAGTTCAAATCTTACTTCTGATATAAGAAGTATAACCCTGAGCAAATCATTTAATTACTGTTCCTCAGAGAATTTCCCTAAAACTTGCATATTGTCACATCTGTGAGTAGAGAAAGTTTCTAGACTAATAGTTCACTCTTATTGTGTTGCTATTCAGTCATTTTGGTTGCGTTTGACTCTTTATCACCCCATTTGGCAGAGATATTGGAGTGTTGAATCATTTCCTTTTCCAGATCGTTTTATAGATGAGAAAACTGAAGCAAACAGGGTTAAGTGACTTGGCCAGGGTCACACAATAAGTGTCTGAGGCTGGATTTGAATTAGGGTCTTCCTCCTTTCAGGTCTGGTGCTCTATCAACTGTACCCCTTGAAGCCCTTAAAATTTACCATCCTGATAAAATTACAGAAAATCTGTGTCCAGTAGTGGGGATTTTAAGACAAAATTTAAATAATAACAAAAAAACGGAAACAGGGCCTCTCATTGAAAGAACCATGTCAAAGCTAGTTGTTGATTGTACTCGTACCCTTGTTAGTATTCTGACAGCTAGGTGACACAGTGGGTAGTATACTGGACCTGGAAACAAAAATATCTGAGTTCAAATCATTTAACCTTTGACTCAATTATTGTAAGGATAAAACGTGACACTATATATATATATATAGAAAGGAAATGAAGTAAAACCTTAAGCACCTAAGTGTTTAATAAATAATTGTTTCCTTCCTTCCCTCTGGTAGCACTTTACTATTGAAACTACACTAAAATTACTTTCCAAATTCCACTATTTTTCTCCCAGTATCCCAGCCAACCCATGTCATGGAAACTTGTGATAAAAACTAGATATTCTTCTAATTGACAAAAATAAGGAACAAGTGAACTTTTTTGTTTGTAAGTCATCAATATTGGAATGAATCTTAAAGAAAAATAAAAATGAAATCTAAGTATTTTTGAAAAACATAGTTTTTCCCAAATAAAAGTACAAATAAGGACAAGCACAATTGAAATTTCTGTATTTCCTAAATATAATTTTATGATCACTTCCCCTATTTTTTAATTATAAACATAAGAATTCCACTCCAGTTTTATTTTGGTATTGAATGTGATTCACACCTCTACATTTCAGTGTGAATGATCTCAGTGGAGTTCATAGATGTCTTTGAAATAATTCTTACCATTGTCAACAACTGCACAAGCACATAAATTCAGAGTACCTACTGGTACAGAACACCATATGCTAAGGACTAAGGAAAAATGTAGAACATATTATCACTGTCATTAGGGCATCCAATCCAGTTATAAATATAGAACATATACATAAATGATTTTTTTAAACTACAATATATGTGTTAATTGAGTAGTACAATCAATATAGACTATAAAATTACAAAGAAGATAACTGTCTCAGTCTGATCCTATGTTGAGAAATTCATTTCTCACTGACCTCAATGAAAATCATTTCTCAAGTGACTTCCTGGGAGGAAAAATGGGCCCAGAATAGATCTGTTTCTTTTCCATTAGGCCTGGTGTAACCTCACACACATGCCCTGGTTCCTTCTGTTCTTTAATTCTCTCACTTAGTACTACCATAATATATCATACTGCAGTCTCAACCCCAGCATACTTCCCTTTTCCTATGACTCGACTTCCTTTACAATGGGGGTGCGGGAAAATAGACAAAGCTGACTTCCGCTACTAGTTGCCACAGAATGATGGGATGAGGACATGAGAATGGTGTGCTGGCAGGGATTGTTACCAGGACAGCAGCAAATGTTAGAAAATTTGTGATAGAATACCATAAAATAATACTGTGGGTCCTACTATATCACTCTTCCAGGATTGGAGTTGTTGGGGGAGGGGTGTTGATTAAATATTGGGGGGATTAAAATGCAGTTGTCTCTGCTATGAATTCATCAGACTGTTACTTCATTATAATCCTTTGTATCTTGGCCTCACACAACATTTGTGATTACTTTGCCTCTTACTCCTAATGTATATTTTGGAGAGTTTTGAGAGTTTGTGAGGATTAGCAAAAATATCTAATCCTTCATCTTGTTGGTCATGTGATCTATATCTACACTATCTGAATATAAAAAAAGAGGAGAATGGACAGATGCATCTTTCATATTTATAGTAAATGAAAGAACTCTAAAATAAAAGAAGTAGTAATAAATATAATTTTTCACTTATATGTCTTGAAACCTTTGGAATTAAAAAAAATTCAATGTAGCTATAATAACAGAGAAGTGGTCAAAGAATATAAGGTATTTCAGAAGAAAAAATGAAAATAATTGGCAAAAATCTATTAAATGGCCCAGGACTCTCCACAGTTTGGAATAATGGGAAGAAACAGAAGAGCACAGCTCTCTCAACTATGTCATTAAGAATTTTTAAAGAGTATTAGACCAGGAAATGATCAAGAAAGCTAAGGAGCATCTATAGTGAGTCCTTCTTGCCAGCCAAGGACAAAACAAAGAGAAAATCAGAAGTCTTTAGGCATTATGAAAGGGATGAAGCTACAAAAAGCCTTCCTAGGAAAGTGGGGCATGGAACTTTTCTAGCACAAATACCCCCAAACTAACAAGGAAATACTCAAGCTTGCAGTCTACAATTGTGTGTCATAAGTAAAGGAGATGAGATACTGGAATATGGTGCAATCTGGTGTGCAAATACCTTGTAGCTATGGTGCTCTTATTCCAAATTGGGTTTAAAAACTACAAACAAACTGCAGGGGGAAATGCTCCTTTCTTTATATAGAAGACCACTGCACGGAAACCTACAGAGTTCTCATTAAGAGTCAAACTCCATGGTTTCACATAGAATTTCTATGACATGTCCCTGGCAGAGCCACTCCTTAAGTCCTTGAAGAAAATAGCAATTACTGCTTACGGTTATAACAATAACACAATCATCATCATCATCATCATACCAAAATATCAGCATTCAACAAAACCTCCAAACATTCCATTCAGAAATATACAGAGTATGGGGAGGGGGAGGAACCAAGATAGCAGAGTAAAAGCAGGTACTCGCTTGAGCTGTTCCCCAAACCCCTCCAGATACCTGTAGAAATGACTCTAAATAAATTCTATAGCAGCCGATCTACAAAATGACAGATTAAAACAAAGGCCCAAGGCAACCTACAATGATGAGAGGAAAGGTCTGTTGCACTGGGCTAGGACAGGAGGGAAGTCTGGTGTTGGTGTGCCAGCACAGACTGGGTCTGAGCAGGCCTCAGGGCACCAAATCACTGGCAGCTGTGGCAGTTTCCAGACTCCTCAAACCCAAAACACCAAGAAAAACTTGGAAGGTCAGTAGGAAAAGTCTATTGGGCCTGTTGTAATTGTAATTTAAATGGGAAATCTTTCCCATTCATTAATAGACCTGTGTGATCTACTTGGGTCATATGGAAGTCTGAGTTATATGAGTCTGTGGTGGGAGGAACTTGATGAATGGATGGAACAGGAGGGGTGGAACAAGAATGAGTGGGGCAGGGCAAGTGGAGCAGAGCTGAAAGGAAGGTGGTCAGACTAGTCAGAACTGAAGGATTCAGGCAAGCAGGCAGCTGGCTGTGAGTGAGAGTAGTGAATTTTGCTTAGGGGACCCTGTTTGTGGGAAGTTCTGATAATGTGCATAGACTCCTTGATTACTTACTATGATGGATTTCTTTGTTGCTATGATAGAAGTAGTTTTCTAGTGTTGGGATTTGACTTTCTAGTGTTTGAATAAATGTTTTGGTTCTATCTTCCATGTAGAGAGTCAGTTGTATTTTGCAATTCCGAATTATGCTAGCATATTTATAGCTGCCATAGGCGCTATGAATGTTGCCTTGGTGCTACACTTGTGTGAGAGAGGAGCACCATCTGGTCCCATTCCCAGTGTGGCAGAGGGGGCAGAGGGGGTGGCAGCCACGACAGCTGCTCTTTCTGGAGCTCTAGGTCAACAGATTGTGGAGGAATGCAGTGGCTTATCAGAGGGGGATGGCAGGGATCTCTTTGCCAGTGCTAAGTTGGGATTCTCTTCCCTTGTTTTAGAGTCCCAAGGTAGAAAAGAGTACTTGAGTCCACTCACAGACCAGAGCACAGATGAGGAGAGGAGTAAACACCTCTCCTTCAATCATGCAACTTTGGAAGAGTTGAAAATTTGCAGATCTCTGGAAGTATCTCTGAAAACAGCTGCACAAAACCCCTGAAGTTGGGAATAGTATACCACCACCACCACCACAACCACCACCACCATGGTTGGCAGAAACCTACCTTGATAAAGAGCTCAAAAGTCAAGTAATTTGTTGGGAAAATGAAGAAATAGCAGAAAAAACAATCAGACTGTAAAATCTTACTTTAGTGACAAGGAAAACATACAACCAGAAGAAGACAGCAAAGTCAAAGCTCCTGCATACAAAGCCTCCATGAAAAATATAAATTGATCTCAGGCTATGGAAGAGCTCACAAAGCAAATCATGAAAAACTGAGTCAACAGCTTGCTAAAGGAGACCCAAAAATGCTAAAGAACATAATATCTTAAAAAAGTGACTAAACCAAATGGCAAAAAAGATCCAAAAAAGACAATGAGAAGAAGAATGCATTCAAAAGTAGAATGGGCCAAATGGAAAAAAGAAGTCCAAAAGCTCATGGAAGAAAATATCTTAAAAATTAGAATGAAACAAATGAAAGTTAATGGCTTTATGAGAAATCAGGCAATTATGAAATAAAACCAAAAGAATGAAAAAAATAGAAGACAATGGGAAATATCTCATTGGAAAAAAAACTCACGTGAAAAATAGGTCAAAGAGAGATAATTCAAAAATTATTGGACTACCTGAAAGTCACTACAATAAAAAAAGAGCCTAGATATCATCTTTCAATGGGGAGGGAGGGAGGTAGGGGGAGAAGGTGTGGGGGTATAAAATCTTAATTTTAAGGAAGTGATTGTAGAACATCTATAAATAAATAAAATAAAAATGAAAAAAAAATAAAAATAAAAAACAGATCAGTTCAATAAACCATAAAAGCCCTTTTCAGCTCTTTAAAAAAAAAAGAAATTATCAAAGAAAACAACCCTGGAATTCTAGAGCTAGAGGGTAAAATAGATATTGAATGAATTCACCCAACACCTCCTGAAAGAGGTATAGAGACAGAGGACACATGGTGGGTTGAATATTAAGGGATGATATTTAAAAATAAAATTAAGGGGTGGGAGAGGAATATATTGGGAGGAGAAAGAGAAAATTTGGCGGGGGGGGCGTAAATTATCTCACATAACAGAAGCAAGAAAAAGCTTTTACAATGGAGGGGAAGATGGGAGACATGAAATGGAATGAGTGAACCTTACTCTCATTGTATTTGCCTTAAAGGGAATAACATACACATTCAATTGGGTATGAAAATCTATCCTACCCTACAGGAAAGTAGCGGGGAAGTACATAAAGGGAGGAGGAATGATAGAAGGGTGGGCAAATGGGAGAAACAAACCGTATCTGCAAAACACTTCTACAGTAGTCATGTTGTACAAGACTAACTATATTTCCCTCCATCCTATTCTGCCTCCCTTTTATTCTATTCTTTCCTTTGACCCTGTTCCTCCTCAAAAGTGTTTGTTTCTTATGGAAGTGAATGTTGAAAATTGAAAATAAATTAATTAAAAAGAAAAGAAAACCAAAAAAAAGAAAGAAATATGCAGAATGTAGTCCTAAAATTCCCAATTCAAGAATTAAGTCTGGAAAAATAGTAAATAGAATAAAATACTGATGATAATGTAGTGTCATGGATTCAGGAATTGTTTAAGGCATAAATCCAGAAGGCTATAAAACTGCATCATGTACGCCATACTTGAAAAGAAAATCGCAGATTTCTCATAAGTTCTGCTTCTTTATCTGATGAAAACAAAAGGGTTAAACAAGGATTATATAAATGAAATGAGAAAAACAGGAAAGAATTTAAGGAGCTGAACGGAATTTTATAAAAATTAGCTAAAATAGACCTCTGGAGAATATTTAATGGGAATAGAAAAAGGTTAAACTTGATGAGGTACTCAGTTAGCCAACGGTTATCAAATAGTCATTGCCTTATTAAGTTTAAATTAACAATATCATTGAGACACATAATTAGTTTTATAAAAATAAATTATCTAGCTTATATTTTCTGCATTGCAAAATTACCTTTTCTTCCCAAATTTTTTTTAACTTTCCTTTGTAGTAATATCTTTAAAAAATCCAAAGTGCATATACAAAGAAACTGTGTATTTAACTGTAGATCACTAATTTGGTGAAACACACAAATAAATTTATAAGTGCAGTTAAGCTGAGAGGAGACCCACTATTTTCATGTAGCTTGCCGTATAACTCTGACTTTCTACATGCATGAAAATTATTTGATTTTCCTTTATAACATGTCTATGATTACTTTGCCACCCTTTATATTATCTCATTTTTCAACATTTTGTCAGTTGATTTCAACTTAATCAAACTAAAGGGAAATATTTTTTAATTTATATTTTTTTAAATCCACAATTGCAGGTATTATTATTTTATTCATTTAACAGACAGTGATTAAATACTATAGGAAAATATTGTGGGAGATGAATAAAACATATCCCTAGCCTTCATGGAACTTAGATTCTAGAAGCCATGATTAGAAACAAATAAACACAATACAGTATTATTTGACTAGTGCCAGAGGGAGGTAGAAAATTATGTTGAAGATTGAGGTAGTGATTTTCTAAATTTAAAATAAAAAATATTTCTTCTTACATAAGGTCACTTATGAGTGTCACTCTGATGGTGACTATGCTTTCTTTCTCCCCATAATCTTCTTACTTTACTTTTGGCAATGCTTCTGTTCATGTTATACAGCTCAACCATTCTCCATTTGATAGATAATGAAAGGATATGAACAGATAGTTTTCAAAAAAAAATAAAAAAAGAAAGAAAGCAAAGCTATAATTATGCACAAAAAATGCTCTAAATCACTATTAATTAGATAAATGACAATTAAAACAACCCTGAGGTAACATTTTTGACCTATCAGATTGACCAACATGACAGAAAAGGAAAATGATAAATGTTGGAGGGGACATGGAAAAATAGGTAGAAAATGAACTGTTGGTAGAGTTATGAAGTGGTCCAACCATCCTGGAGAACAATTCTGAACTGTGATCAGAGGACTATAAAACTGTGTGTGCCCTCTGACCCAGTAAAACCATAATAGGTTTGTATCCCAAAGAAATCAAAGAAAAGGAAAAGGACCAACATGTAAAAAAATTACTTACAGGAGTATACAACAGCTATTTCTGTGGTAGCAAAGATTTGGAAATTAAAGGGATGCTTATTAATTGACAATTGGCTGAACATGTTATGGTATATGATTGTGATTGAATACTGTTGTGCTATAAAAAAATGGCAAACAGGATAGATTCAGAAAAACCTGAAAATCTTAGACAAACTGATGCAAAATAAGGAGAGCAGAACCAGGAGGATATTGTACACAACAAAAGCAATACTGTAATGATAGTTAAACTGTGAAAAAATTGGCTACTCTGATTAAAACAATTCTAAAGGACCTATGATGAAATATCTATCCACTTATAGATATCAATATCTATCTATAGATATCTATTTATAGATCTCCCTCTATCTCTATCTACATATATATACACATATATGTATATATATATATATTTTCACTGTTTATTGATTTTTCCTTTCCAACATGGATAAGATGGAAATATCTTTCGAATTGAAAAGTGATTATATAACTCATGACTCACATACACATTAGATGTATAGAGTTAAAAAAAGAAGTGAAATGGTTCTCACTGGCCTTAATGTAATTGTATCATACCTTCCAACTCTTGTCTACTAATTATTCTTTCCAGTTCTTTATGTCATTCACCAGGATAGATGAGAAAGATAATGGGCAGAAAATAAAGAGGAAAAGTAAATGGGAAGAATAGCTATTAAAAACTCAGTCAGTGGAGCTTAATTAAAGTCACCAAAAATTTTTGATTAGTCATGTTCAACTTTTTTGACCCCATGTTGGGGTGAGGGGTTCTTGGCAGAGATACTGGGGAGGTTTGACATTTCATTTTATAGATCATTTTACAGATGAGGGAACTGGAGCAAACAGGGTTAAGTTACCTGCCCACAGTCATACAGCTAGTGTCTGAAGCTGAATTTGAACTCAGGTCCTATTGATTCCAGGACAGGCACTCTATCCTCTGTGCCACCTAGTGACCCTACTAAAACAATAGGAATACAAATTCTCATGACTTATCAATTCTGCCTAATAAAGTTGATTGCATGTGTGTATAAATCTTAAGGTTCACTAAGTAGTTTAATTGGAGTCTCACAACATGGTATTTAATTATTATTACCCCATTTTATAGATGAAGAAACCAAGTCTCAGAGAGGATGTCACTTGACTTCAGTCACACAGGTAAGAGATACCAGAGCAAGGTCTAAGGTCCAGGTCTTCCATTCCAAGTTCAATAGTCTTTCCATTACACCATACTTCCCCCTTTCTACTCCATCTTGGAATTTCATGCATGTCCCAGAGCCATATAGTGTGGCACTAAATAAGGGTATGGGTGTGGGAGAGAGAAGTTTTCCTACTATCTTTGCTTCATCAGAGGCACTGTATTACTGGTCACCCTCTACAGTTCTGGGCACTCCTTTGCTCATGCTCCCTGAAGCACTAAGAAACACACAAGAACCAACATAATCCTTGTTCCTTATTCTCACTTCCAGGATATCTGTTGGATTTTATAAACCACAAGCAAAGCTCCTGGCCAGAATCATCCAGTTCTCCTGGGAATCATTCAGGAAAGCTCCTTATACACTTCCAAAGGAGTTTTACTTCTAGTAATACATCTTATGCAGTCTAATTTTATCAAGTTGTTGGGGGGATCAACAGAATATACACATACACACATACCTACATGTATACACATGCATCTGTGCATGTGCTAATAACTGGGAATGTTGCACAATGAAAGACCTTATGTAAGAGATAATATCTAAGCTTTGTGTTGAAAGAAGATATATATCCTTTGTAAAGGGAGTGAGGAAGTAGTACATTTCAGATATGGGGGAGGACTTGAATAATGACTGGAGGTCATGGAGGGAGAAATATGAAATAAAATTGTAAAGGTAGATCAGAATAATGTATTGGAGGGCTTTAAATGCCAGACTAAGAATTCTGTTTATTTTCCTAGAGGAAATAAAGATTTTTGCGTTTGAGTACATGATAGAGAAGATCTATATTTTAATGACATCAGTTTAGCAGCAGTTTGGAAAATGCTTTGAGAAAAGAGGGTTTGGAAGCAGGAGGCTACTAAGAAAGTCACTCCAATAGTTCAGTTAAAATGTGAAAAGGCCACAAAATGGGGAAGAGATGATGTATAGGTATAAAGAAGGGATTGGACATAAGAAACATTAGTGAGGGAGAGTCAATAAGCTATTACTGGTGATTGGCTATGACAGGTAAAGGATTAGAAAAATCATGTCAAAGTACTGTACCTGAGTGATTTGGAAGATGCTGGTACAACTTACAGAAATAGTGCAGTTTGGTAGAAGACTGGGTTTGGGTAGGCAATATAAGTTCTACTTCATATATACATGTGAATATGCTTGTATACAAGCATATATATGTACAAAATATGCATACTAAAACGTATGGACATATGGGAAAAAGGAACACATATACATTTGTTGAGTTGGAGGTGACTAAATGACATTCAAATTAAAATGTCTGTGAGAAAGGTCCTAATAATACATGACTTATGAAGAGTGATCAAAGCAGAAAGTGTTAATATATGAACACTTTGCATAGAAATTATAATTTAACTGATAAATTCACAGAGAAAGAGTAAAGAAGAAAAGATTAAGGCCTCATGACAGAACTTTGTGTAGCACTCATATTCAGTGGGTTTTAGGGTTATTAATTTCCAGAGAAAAAGACTGAAAAGCAGTACATACACAGGAAGAAGGAAAATCAAAAGAGATCAAAGTCACTGAAGTTGAGGGAAGTAGTGGTTACACGGATGAATTAATTCAATAATTAAAATATTGTTATTATATTCTATGTGACAAGCCCTGGGATAAGTGTTGTAGATACAAAAAGACAGTTTAATAAACTTTGTTCTAGCCACACTGCTACCACCCCAAAGACTATGAAGAAAAAGGGAAAATTGAGAGCCTCCTGTGCACCACTCTCTCCACTTCAGCCTTGACTAGCTTTAATTTTCCTCTGCTTCTATCTGTTTTGATTTTCTGGACCATCATCTGCCAGCTCTCCTCCAAAGAGGAATTCTACATTACCCTACAAGCATTAATTTGAGTTTATTAATGATAAAATATGAAAGGAATTTTACATTATCCCACTGTCAATAATATCAATTTATTAATGATCACATAAGATTTTATTCTTGGTGGCAAGGACAGTATCCTGAATGGATTTCATGGAGCCACCTGGCAGCAGAATTTCCCAGATTGCTCAAGCCACAAATGCCAAAGACACCTTCAAAGGTCACTGGGAAGGCTCAGCCACCCAGGAGAGGGGAGCATGGTCCGGACCCTGGTAGCAGCTACTGCAGTGGCAGCTTCTATTTTTGGAGCCCTTGTCTAGAGCCCCTGGGGGAACTGAGGGGCTAATCTGAATCTCAGCCCTGAGTGGCAGCCTTGGGAGACCTAAGCCTAAAGGCCCTAGGGGGTTGAGCAGCTGATCTGTATCTCAGTCCTGAGCTGGACCCTGAAAAAAGAACTCAAAAGTCAAATAACTGACTGAGAAAATGCCCCGAAAATGGAAAAAGAATAAGGCAATAGAAGGTTATTTTCCTGCTGAGCAGGTATTCTCTTCCATCCTTTCAGATGAGGAGGAACAGTTTAGGTCTTCAGAGGAAGATCTAAAAGTCAAGGCTTCTGCATGCAAAACCTCCAAAATAAATATTCAATGGCCTCAGGCCACGGAAGAGCTCAAAAAGGATTTTGAAAATCAAATAAAAGAGGTGGAGGAAAAATTGGGAAGAGAAATGAAAAGCAAGTTAACGGCTTGCTAAAAGAGACAGAAAAAAATGCAGAAGAAATTAACACCTTAAAAAATAGACTAACTCAAATGGCAAAAGAGGTGCAAAAAGCCTATGAGGAGAATGCTTTAAAAAGCAGAATTAGTCAAATGGAAAAGGAGAGTCAAAAGCTCACTGAAGAAAATAGTTCTTTAAAAATTAGGATGGAGTAGATAGAAGCTTGTGAGAAACCAAGAAATTCCAAAAATCCCCAAAAGAATGAAAAAATAGAAGATAATGTGAAATATCTCATTGGAAAAACAACTGACCTGGAAAATAGATACAGGAGAGACAATTTAAAAATGATGGGACTACCTGACAGCCATGATCAAAAAAAGAGCCTAGACATCATCTTTCATGAAATTTTCAAGGGAAACTGCCCTGATATTCTAGAACCAATGGGCAAAATAAATATTGAAAGAATTCACTGATCATCTCCTGAAAGAGATACAAAAACAGAAACTCCTAGGAATATTGTAGCCAAATTCTAGAATATCCAGGTCAAGGAGAAAATATTGCAAGCAGTTAGAAAGAAATAATTCAAATATTGTGGAAATACAAATAGGATAACACAGGATCTGGCAGCTTCTATATTAAGGGATCAAAGGGCTTGGAATACGATATACCAGAAGTCAAAGGTACTAGGATTAAAGTCAAGAATCACCTATCCAGCAAAACTGAGTTTAATACTTCAGGGGAGAAAATGGTATTTCAATGAAATAGAGGACTTTTAAGCATTCTTGATGAAAAGACCAAACCTGAAAAGAAAATTTGACTTTCAAACACAATCAAGAGAAGCCTGAAAAGGTAACAGGAAAGAGAAATCATAAAGGACTTTCTAAAGTTGAACTGTTTAGTAAGTTCTTGTGTTATCACAAAGTTCCAAGTCTACCAGAAAAAACTCTCGCACACTGTGGTCGTTGCTGTGCATAAAGTGTTCCTGGTTCTGCTCCTTTCGCTCAGCATCAGATCATATAAGTCTTTCCAGGCCTCCCTGAAGTCTTCTTGTTCATCATTTCTTATGGCGCAATAGTACTCCATTACATTCATATACCATAATTTATTAAGCCATTCCCCAATTGATGGGCATCTCCTTGATTTCCAGTTCTTGGCTACCACAAAGAGTGCTG
>CM053770.1:422140836-422161625 GCA_028658325.1 Potorous gilbertii | reverse complement strand
TTATCTCAGTGTGACTACATAACATCACAATAGTGAAAATATGCTCAATAGGAAAGTATATGTGGAACCTATACAAAATTGTATGCTGTCATGGGGAGGGAGGGGGGTAGGGGGGGTAGGTGTGGGGGTATAAAATCTTAATTTTAAGTAAGTGATTGTAGAACATTTATAAATAAATAAAATTAAAAATTAAAAAAAAATAAAGAACTGTTTACATTCCTAAATGGAAAGATAATATTTGTAACTCTTGAGAATTCTTTCAGTATTTGTTTAGTTGGTGGGATTACACACACACACACACACACACACACACACACACACACACACACACGCACACCAACATATATAGACAGAGAGCACAGGGTGAGTTGAATATGAAAGGATGATATCTAAAAAAATAAAATTAAGGGATAATAGAGGAATATATTGGGAGGAGACAGAGAGAAATGGAATGCCATAAATTACCATTTATAAAAGAGGCAAAATAAGCTTATTCAATAGAGGAGAAAAGGGAGGAGGTAAGAGGGGAAAAGTGAACCTTAATCTCTTCACATTTGGCTAAAGGAGGGAATAACATGTTCACTCAATTTGGTATGAAAATCTATATTACACTATAGGAAAATAGAGGAGAAGGGGACAAGTAGGGTGAGGGGTAGATAGTAGGGAGGGCAAATGGGAGGAGGGAGTAATTAGGAGTAAACACTTATGGAGAAGGACTCCATAAGTGAAAAGAGAGAATAGAACAAATGGGGAGCAGTATAGGATGGAGGGAAATATAGTTAGTCTTACACAGTATGACTATTACGGATGTCTTTTGAAAAACTACACATATATAGCCTATACTGATTTGCTCGCCTTCTCAGTGGGAATGGGTGGAGAGGGAAGAAGAGAGAGAAGTTGGAATTCAAAGTGTAGAGGGCTAAGGGGAGTGTGAGTCCTGTGATCAAGGCCATAGCTGAGGTAAAGCCTGTTCTTGTGGGACTTGTGCTTACTCAAACCCTGGCAGAAGCTCTCCATGACCCTGGAACCTGATATTCCTGTAGATACTGATGTTCTTTGCACAAAAGTTTCAGTTGGGTCTGGGAACTCAGGAACTAGCTTCAGGAGCAAGCTAAGCTTCATTACTTGCTTTGGGTGCAAGGACATGGGTAAGTCATGAGATGGTGACGTAATGGGATGAGCTCAGCCTGCACGTGATTGTGATTACAGTCCTTAAATACCCTGATCCTCAGTTGAATAAACAGAGTTGCCTTACATCCTGCCTCCCACCTGACTCATTGTTTCTGAGATGAGGGTCTTGCTGGTCAAAGACCTTGTACCCAAGGAGTTCCTAGGTGAAAGGAATCCTACAAAAAATATTAGAAAGGAGTGTTGAGAAATGTTTTTGCATACAATTGGTAAATAAGAAATCCACATAATGGGATACAGAAATCTATTTTGCCCTACAAGAAAAGAGAGAAGATAGGGATAAGGGATTGTAGGGGTGTGATAGAAAGGAGGGAATATGGAGGAAGGGGTAATCAGAATGCAAGGCATTACAAGGTGGGGATGGGGAGAGATGGGGAGAAAATTTGGAACTCAAAATTTTGTGCAAATGAATGTTGAAAACTAAAAATAAATAAACATTTAAAAAATACTTTATTCTTACTTTCATTTCTCCTATTTTCCCCCTTTGTGCCTTATTTACATGGTGTTGATGCAGATCACATGACTAACAAAATGGAGGACTAGATATTTTCTGCAATCCTCCCAAACTCTTTTGTTAAAAAAAAATACTACAATCTCTGATTCATGACCACATGAAAGCTTATACTTTGTGTCAGTCTTTTATTGTTATCTGAAAGAATTCAATTTTTGTCAGTTTACTTTGCAATAACCTCCTTAACTCCATCTTCTTTTAAAAAAATGTTTCAAATTCTTCTCATTTTTTTCAGAATGCCCAATTATTTTCATTGATCATCATGCCCAGATTGACACAATTTTTAAAGCAAACAATCTTCCTTATCTTTTGGAATATCACATTCCTTTTTTTCTCTCAATATCTTTTTTTTCAAATGGAGAAATCTTGAACTTTTCTGATTATGCCTGAATTTTCATCCCCCCAACACCATTTCCACCCTTCCATTGCTATCTTCAAAATTCATAATATAATCATTTTATTCTGGAATATTGGTTTGGGGTGAATTAAACTTTGATTTTCTATACATTACTAATTTGTTGTTCCTATTGATCTATATTTTTTCCATTTGCTTATAATATTTCTAGATTTCCTATAAGCATATTTATGGCATTCAGATTTTCTTTTGTATAGTCTTTTCTGGAAGATAAAAAATATTTAAATGATCTCTTCACATTCTATTTTAAAGTTCAATGTTCTTTTGTATTTCTCCTATGGGTCCTTACAATCTTGTCTTCTGAATTTGTTCCATTTATTTCCCTTCTGTCTTTCCATGCTAACAGTCAAATTCTGTGATTCTCCTTTTCAGAGGAGTTACTGTTTTGCAAAAAGACTCTGTTTTCTGTCCTAAATTCCCTAGTCTCTAAATAGTTTTGTTGATTTCTTTCCTTATTTCTTAATTTCACTTTATTTTTTATCTTCTCAAAAATTTTGGAGGTTCTTAGATTTACTCATTTTTGTTTGAGGGGCCTTGAAGCATATTTGTTTTAGTATTTCCCCCTTTTTAAAAGAAGATTTTGATTTAATTTCTTTCTGCAAAATATTTTTTCCAATAGCATGGTTCATTTTTTAAAATATTCCTTTCATTTTATCAAACAACTTTCGTTTGCCTTTGTTGGTCAATTGTTATTATTTGTAAGATATCTTTGTTGTATATGGTATTCTTTTGACCAATCTTTGCCTTTCTTAGGCTCTATACTCCTGCATACTTCAAGTTTCTGCCACTTACTCTCTTTTCTTTCAGACCATTGAGGATGAATATGTTCTTTGACTCTGAAGGGATGAGATGAGTATTCTATTGGAAAACTTATGCATGGAGACCACGAGAGGACACTGAGGTTGAATCTCTTCTGTCATCTTTTTAGTCCCTTGTTTTTGGCTTCCATCTTGCATTATGAAATTAATTTTCATTGGCACTTAGATTTTCCTAGGAGGGCTGGTACTGAACAGGTGTTGGAAGAGTTTCCCAGCACTCTCTGGAGGAGAAACTCAAGGAGACCTTTGCATTTAGCTTTCTTTTCCATATTTCTCATGCTTTTGATTCTCTCTGACGTTTTATTCCTATATAGTAACAAATAGTTTTAAACAACACAGAAACTTGAGACCTTCCATAGTTTTGTCACCTCAGGCTCCATACTGCTCTACAGCTGCCCTTAAAGACTTCCACTCAAGTTGTAGAATATTTCCTTTTTGTCTTCACTATTTCTGCTACATGTCTATCTGTGGAGGGGAACATTTTTCTTATTTATTTGGTATGCTGTGATGGGAAGCAAGGAAGGGTTTATGTGTCCCAAGTAATGTCCACTTCCATCACCTTCCCAGGATTGCTCTTCCATGATGTTTTGCAAGAGTTTGTAGTCTACATCAATGTTGCCTTTGGCTATAATGTCTCTCTGCTTGATAAAGAGATAGAGTGTATGTTGGCTGAGGAATTTTCCATGCTCCTAACTTTTGTACAGCTGCTTTCTAATATTGTCTCTTCTCTTATTGCCAATGTCAACACCTTTCTTTAGTGTTGACTTTTTAATGTGGAATCTGACTTCGTATAGTAAACTGAATTTGATATGACTCCCACGCAATTTTCTGTCAATTAAGCATTTGCCACTTACCCACTATTAGATAGGGATAAACATACACACACACACACACACACACACACACACACACACACACACACACACGTCAGCTGCAACACATGCCATCATTTCCATCAAACACAACCTATGAATAATCTGAGCTGCCTGAATGGAGAGCCAGCCAGTTAGGTAACTCAGATCATCCTTTTCCTCTCCCTCTCCCTTTCCTACTCCTCTCCAAAAGAAAGTAAATTTTGATGGCTGGAAGGTGCCCGGTTAACTTGGGACTTACTGGCTATATTCTTTTCCTTCCCTTCCCTTCCTTTCCCTTCCCTTCTCTTCCCTTCCCTTTTTCTCAAAATTGGAACCTTAAAGTCATTTCACTGAAGCTCAAAAAGTGGACCACAATAGTTCCCTGTCCAAGCTCCTCTTAATGGCTATATTCCAGGCCCTCCCAGCTCAGAGTAAATGTCAATAGTAATTATTTCTCTTTTGACTAGCAACTATGAGGGTCTTCCCCACACAGTTTGATTTTTTTTCTAATTAAAGGGGTCATCTCTTCACTTACTTCTTAAAGAAGACTGAATGGGCATTACCTCACCCAAAGTAGGAACCTGAAAAGACCTTAGACTAAAAGGGCCAGGGTCTCCCATTGCATCCTGGGCCATTTCCAGTTATCCTGATGAATATCTGGACACTAGACACACTGGCTCTGGAGGCGAAAGTGGGGCTGGTGATCGTGCACAGCCCTCCCTCACTCAAATCAAAGTCAACTGAAAGTTACGTCATCATTGTCCTGATGTCATGGTCCTCTTTGAAAATAAAGGACAAATACAACAACAATACAGTGGTACAATGGTCATATTTTTGACTTATGACTAGAAAGACTGACTTAAAAATTTATTTTAAAAAATTATAGTTATCTCTCATGTTCTACTTTCTTTTATAATATTTGTGGGGTTTTTTCCCTTTTTTTCCCCATTTAGATAGTGCTTCTTAGTTCTATGAGGTGATCTCCCAATAAATATCACCAGGTGATATGGTGAAGCAAACTGTGTTCTACTTTCAGTCCCTTGAAAACTCAAGGATGATAGATTTATCTGGAAGGGAATAGCTACCTCATTTTATAAGTAAGGAAATTGAGGCCCAGAGAAGTGAGTTACTTGTTTTACATATTTTACAATGAACCGACCCAGCTCAGCACAGAAGGATTTTTCTAGAGTACAATTTTTAAGCATATAGTGGTATTTGGTCTTTTTTTTTAATAGCTATAAGGTTCTATAGCTTCAATACTTTCTATACGTTCTTTAATTTTGGGGGTAAGGGAGAGAGGAAGCAGGAATGTGGCCCTACATTTTAGCATTTTATATATTACAGAAAATTAAGAGTATTATGTTGGATTTGAAGGGATCTTTCAATACATTTATTACCTCCACTTGTCACTGAAAGACAAAATAAGTTTATCAATTTGTCAAGAAAATTTTTCATATAAAATTATGAGGTTATCTGTTTGCTATGTAGAAAACAATTCCATATGCTCAGCTATATAGAAAAAGTCCAAAATAGAGCTGCACAGGACAATGGCATTTATGGATGTTTCTCACGTTCATTTTAAGAATTCTAATCACTCCACATTGATTAAAGTCAGAGAAAGCTGCCCACTTTTGAGGAAAATATTTCCTGGCTAGGCCTGAATATGTACTTGAAATAGTCACTTAAAGATGAAGTAGCCGCTGAGCAAAGTTAAGACAGAGTATCAGGCCTGGCCATTTAAAAAAATTTTTTTTTTTATTTTCAACTTGATATACTCACTTCTTCAAAGCAGAGCTAATCACTCCACTTTTTAACGGGGGGTGCTGAGTAATTCTTTGGGTGAATGAAAATGTAACATCATTGTCTGAGGCACCAATGAAATTCCAGCTCATAAAATTCCAGAATTTTACTCAGAGTCAAATGAAGAAAGAACAGGATGGTTTTGTGGTTCAAGCACAAATATAGCTTATAGGAAGACCTATTGGCAGCTCCTGTTGAAAGACATATGTGGTCTGTCCACTTAAAAATTTAAGCTGTTACTTATGTTGTACATACTCCCCCATTTTTTAAAAAATACACTTACATTCGGAATACCAAGAAAGTAAAATGTAAAATGAAACAAGTAAATGTTGTTATCTGTCTATATCCCCTAAACTAAAATGCTGTAAGCAGCCTTGGCAGCTGTTTGCTAATATAAAAGTTGAAATAGCTGGGGAAATGAGATTTCTTAAACATGTTAGATCATTGTAGAATACTTTAATAATATAAAAGCAATAAGCCTGATGAAAGATAAAATGATATGGACAATGCATATTAAATGTCAGCTGAACTATAGCATTATCATGTGTTTAATTTTTAAAAGGTTAGAATTGGCATGAAAATAACCAGTGCTTGAGAATATCTTTATAATTCATGAGCTATCTCAACATTATTAATGGTGAGTCTTTTAAAAAGTATGTCCCTAAAAGTAGTTGCAGCCTTTTGGGAAAAAAAAGACATTGCATTCAATTCAAGTTGTTTTTATTGCAACTAATTATAATAATTGCTTATCACTATTATTCCTTAAAATAAAGGCTTTTCAAGAGCCATTCCACTTTCTTTAGCATGTCCAGAATATCTTCTGTGTTAATTATATTTATAATTTATTGATTATTTTAAAATTCTATTTACATACCACCATTCATCCATGAAACTTCAGACACATTGAAAGCATTAAACCAATGATCATTGAAAATTTCCTTGGAGAAAAGTTAGCAGTAAGCATAAATATCCATGTATTTATGATCAGAGAAAGCAAAAACTCAGAAAACTTAAATGCTTTGCTCAAGGTCATGAAGATAAATTAATCCAAGTACCTCATGCTCCAGCTTGCTCTATGACCCAGCTGCAATTATTAATATTCCTGGAAAAAGCAAAAGTAAACTGGCTTTACATTTGGAAGAACTGGCTTCCAGCTTGGCCTCTGAGGCTTCCTACCTGAATGACCTTGACCAAGTTACTCATCTATTAAAATGAGAGGTAAGGACTACATGACTTCTGATTTATTTTTTTTCCAGTTCTAAAGCTATGACTCCAGCAATAATTGTTGAAATTTATAAAGTTGCCTGTAATTTGCACAGCATACTTTATACTTCATTTGGTTTTATACATTCTCTCATTTGATACTTATATTTACCTTCCTTGTTCAATGGATAGCCTGGAGGCAAGAATCTCTGCATTCAGACTTTTAAAGCTGTACGTCCCTGGGCAAGACTTCACTGCTGTTCAGTCATTTTTCGGTCATGTCCAACTCTTCCTGACTCCGTTTAGGGTTTTCTTGACAAAGACACTGGAATGGTTTGTCATTTCCTTCTCCAGTTTATTTCACAGAACAGAATAGTGAGGCAGAGTTAAGTGACTTGACCAGCGTACCACAGCTGGCAAGTGTTTGTTCCTAACTCCGAAGTGTCTTCCTAACTCCAGGACTGGCATTCTACCCACTGTGGACACCTATCTGCCCTCTGATCAAGACATTTAACCTCTTTTTACCTCACTTTCTTTAAATGGTAATAAAAATAGCACTTATTTCAAAAGATTGTTGTGAGGATCTAATGAGATGATGTTTGTTAAGCATAAGTATTAGATAAATGTTCATCAACCACCCTGATTTAATGAGTATGGCAAGTCCTTCTTTGAGTAAGCTGTAGGGAATAGGCTGTAGAGGCCAGGAAAGGTAGTAGTAACAGCAATTGAATATACAATTTTTTAACTCTTTGGGCAAGGCTGTTCATTCGCCTTTCACCACTATGGGACTTCAAATTTGTTCCCCAAATTTAATTCAGTATATACCCATTCTCAAATAGCTTAAAGCCTCTGAAAGCAACATGTAAGACAGGGCCTTCAATAGCCACCCATTTACCAGATGAACATCAGAACATATGTTGCTTAACACCATCTTGACAAGAAAGGCAACGATAAGATATATTAATTCATGTGAAGTGGATTTTACAAGCCAACTGGAAAGATTGCTCCATCACAGCTCTGGCCTCAGCAGTTATCAGCCCTTGGAACGCTTCTGCCCTATCTCTTTGCTATGTCGCTCTCCTGTATTTCAGGCATCTTTGACTTGTCGGGTTTTTTTTATTTTTTATTTATTTATTTTAATTTGTATTGAACAAGGCAGCTTCACTGCAGCAGTCCCTGCAGAACCTGACTCTCCCCTCTGCCCCGCCCCTCACCTATAAACCTAACTGCCAGAAAATCATGATTTGGAGGCAGAATGAGAAGCTCGAATTTCCTTTTCCTGAGAAGTAAACAGTACACAGAATGGCTATTTTTCCCCCTTCCCCTCCACAGAAAAATACAGATGAAATTCAGCTGCTCGAGCTGTGCGCAATCCTCCACCATCTCAGCAAGTTCATACTGTGTAAATATTGTGATCTTAATAAATAAATACTGAAGCACAGCTGGCGTTGGCAAGATATCGCTGTTAGGCTGCTGCAGCCCTGTTATCACCAGTGGGTGTTGTTAATTATTCTCAGAACCGAGGCTCCAGCAGACGTAGGGGAAAGGAATGCAGAGGAAAGTCAACAGAGGTTGAAACCAAAATAAAACATTGTTTGTGCCGGTGGATAGCAAGGGCATTCCACCCTTGTGAAAACAGGAGATTCATACAGTGTAGGTATGAGCTGCCTTTCTCTATGAAGGAAAAGGGAGGGGGGAGAAGGGGAAAAGAAAGGAGAAAGGAGAGAGGGAGAGAGGCAGAGAAGGAGAGAGGGACAGAGGGAGAGCAATGATTTAACAGCCATACTTATTGCAGGCCTTGATTACATTGGAGCTGATTAAAATTCACACCACTTGTTTGGAAGGGCAAGCGGAGGTAATTGGGGTGTTCAAAGGACACTCAGTGCTGGGAGCCTGAAAGCTTCGAATGAATGAGTTAACCAAGAGGAATGATTTTTTTTCTTCTTTCCCTCCCTGCTTTGCTGGCAGGTGTGTTAATGACCTAGCTTTGCACACAGCACACAAAAGAAGTTCATTTTCTTTAACCACGATGACTTGAGTAAGCAGATGCTCTGCAGACACATTGTCAAGCCAAAGAGAAGCCCTGCATGGGAGCTGATGCATTCTTTGCTGAAAAGCCTGTGGTTAATTTTTAATTGCTGGCAGCGGGGTGGATGTGATGACCACAGCACTCCATGGAGGTAGGGCTTACGCTTGGTCATCAAATCCGTGCTGCCTCTCGTAATGCTGTTTGACTTGGAGCCCATCCGTTAAGTGTACATTGGGCTATTAAACAGAATGCTGGCATAGAGTTGGACTGTTATGTCACAGAAACTGCTCTCATTTACTTCTATCAGCAATTCATTACACAACAGGGAAGGGTGGGTTGAGAAAGTGCAATCTACCATTAAGAATAAGAAATCTCTCCCTCCTCTGTTTTCTCCCTCACTCTCTGCATTCATCTCCTTTCCCTCCATTCCCAGGAGGATATAATATATGGGGCAAAATCATGATGAGACAGACATTGCTTGGTCCAAATGCCTCTCAACTGGAATTCTTAGTCTCCTGATATTTGTTGCTAGGCCCATGGATTTTAGGCAATTTCCTTTGGCTGTCTTTAGACCTTTGATTCATGGGTTGATAACTTTATTCTTTGAATCTGGGATTATTAATATCAAACAAGTCATAAATCAGGAAGCAATATTTTCAACAAATGTGTTCACCATTACCATGAAATATTTCTAGTTCAGGGGCAAAGTGGAAAAAAGGATTCCCTTTGATGGCCTCTTTATATTTATTCTGTATTATATTCTGCACACACATACACACACACATACACACATATATACATATATGTGTGTATGTCATATGTTTGTATAAGTATATGTTGTCTCATAGAGTATAAGCTTCTTGAGAGCAGGTATTACTTCGTATTTTTTTTCCTTCTTCATTTGCCCAGCACTAAGCACAATGCTTGTCACACAGAGATACTTGACAAATACTTGTTCATTAATTGATGCCTATATACTTTGCATCTCTTCAAGGGGCTAGTACAGTAGATAATTCTTAAGTGTTTCTGGAATTGAACTGTTGTCATTCATAGTCAAGGATAGTTTCCATGACTCTATATGTTTTATAGCATACAATATAATATATATATATATATATTATATATAATTTTGAATAAATATATTAGATCTTTCTTTTTTAGTCAAAATTTTATAAATTAAAAACTTCAATAAACATGAATATTTTTATGTACAAAGAAGGCCACAAATTGAAGATTGTACTTTAAAACTCAAAGCCAGATTATAAAAATTTTAATATGCATTAAATTTAATATAATAAAACCAATATTACCTTGCTTGTTTGTGTCTCCTTTTCAAATCAATTCTATATTCCTCTATGTGTATAGATGTTTTATTGAATGTGTCCCCTGTAAGTTTTTTTTAACTTTTTTCACTGCTATCATTTCCTATCTATTCTCGCTTTTCAAAAAGAAAAAAAATAAATCAAGTCCTCTTTTATAACTATAGTCAAGCAAAACAAATCTGTCATAAAGGTAATATCTGGAAATATGTGTCCTTTTTCTGCAACTAAAATCCATTACTTCTTCACCAAGATTTGAGAGGCATGCTTCATCTTCAGTTACTGTGCATTTTTCAATGAATGAGAAAGTCATGAATGAGACTCTTATTTAGTGGTATAAAAGAAAACATGTCAACACACAATTTAATGATCTGTTTGCCCATATCAAGAGCTTTTAGTATACAAAAAATATGCTTTAAAATTAGCCTCGGGAACTAAAACAAAGAAAAAACACAACACATTTTTCAATCTTTTCCTTAGGCTCAATAAACATAATTCAGGTGTTTATTTGTTCATTAAACAATTATCAACCAAATGGGAATGCTAGTTCCTCACAGAATTGTTTTAGTTTTTAACATAGTATCACAGAATGGCAAGAGTTGGAAGGGACATTAAGAGGTCTTCTAGTGGCCATTGCATAATCGAATAAGCTTCTCTCTTCTACAACATACTTCAAAATATGAGCATGAAGTCTTTCATTGCAGACTAAAAGGTCTTGATATACATATGCCATTCATCCTTCCTTTAGAGAGTTCTAATTCTTAAGGAGTTTCCCCCTTACTTTAAACTTAAATCCCCCTTATCTAAATTTAGCTATTTTCAATTTCTACCCCTTGCTCCTAATTTTGCCTCTGGGACCAAGCAAAATATGACTAATCCTCCTGTTTCATAATCATAGTTACAGTATTTGTATAGTAATTTAAGGTGTACAAAGCACTGTACAAATGTTATTTCATTTTATTCTCATAGCAACTCTGGGAGTTAAGTGCTATGATTATCCCAATTTCACAGAGAGGAAACTAAGGTAGACATTGGTTAAATGACTTGTCCAGGGCCACACAACTAGTGAGTATCTGAGGCTGGATTTCAATTCAGATCTTCCTCAATCCAGGTCCAGTATTGTATTCATTTTACTAGCTAGTTATGACAATTTTCAAATGCTTGTAACAGTGATTAGGCAAACCAAGGGGATTACAGTGTGATCTGTGGAAGACTTCCTGGAGAGAGAAAATTTCATTACGTTTAAGTTGGGATTTAAATGATAGTTCAGAAGTCAGCAACCACATGTGGCGTATTACAATTAAAGGAAATATTTTGAGTAAATGCATAGACATGTAAAAATGCATGTTATTTATAGTGGATATCAAGTTCTCCTATTGACCTGGTGCATAGAATAGAGAGAAAATATACAATGTGGCCAAAAAATTATGAAAGTGTGAGTTTGTGAGAAATCTCAGATACCAAAGAAAGGAGGTCCAATTGTATTAAGCAGGAAATATGAAGCCACTGGTGGGTATTAAATAGTGTAGTAAATGACTAAATCTCTGCATAAGAAAAATAACTGTCTTTTCTCTATACTTCTGTCTTCTCTAAGCTAATGGCCCCACTGCTTTCAACTGATTATAATGACAATTTAAATGGAGCGATCTTTCCCATTCATTAATAGGCCTATAGGATCCCTTAAATCATGGGAAGTCCAAATCACATGTGGTGGGAGGAGCTTGCCAAAAGGATGGAACAGGAAGGGTGGAGCAGAACTAGGAAAAAGTTACTGAGAGCAGTTGGGATGCAGGAGAAACGACACAGAGTGGGAGGTAAGGTCTATGAGTGTTTGCTTGTGGGAAGGCCCTGACAGGGTGGAGAGGGAGTGGGGTGGAAAAGAAGGTTTGGGAATGCCTTTGTCCTCAGCAGTGCTAATGTATATTGACTTCTTGCCTACTATGAAGGATTTGGCTTTTTGGTTTGGGGATTTTGCTTTCTGGTGTCTGAATAAACATTTTTCTTCTGACTTCTACATGGAGAATCTTCTATACTTTGTGTGAGAACTATGCCAGCATATTCATAGCTGTCCTCGTGCTGTGAATATTGCCTGGGCTATACACTGATCTATATAAGCTCTTCATTGTTGTAATTACCTTCATTTGGATGCTTTCCAATTTCACTCCACTCCCCTCCCCCAAATGGTTTATTTGTTGAAGGAATAATTATCAAGTACCTACCATGTGGTACCATTGTCCTAAGTGCTAAAGGTAGAAAAACAAAAAAGAACTTCTTGCTGCCTTCAAGGGCCCTATACTGGTGGGGATGGAGGAGGAAGGTGGTGAATGGTGATAGATACACACAGAAATAGATCTATAAACAAGAAAAAATTTGGAAAGTGGGCACTGGCAATTAGAGGTAACAGGATAAGTCTTATGTAAGAAATGGAGTTTGAGTGCTCACTTTGGCAGCACATATACTAAAACTGGAACGATACAGGGAAGGTTAGCATGGCCCCTGAGCAAGGATGACATGCAGATTCTTGAAGCGTTCCATATTTTTTTACTGTACTTAATTTTGAAGTGAATGCTATCCCTTTGTAAGTTTTATTAGGGATCATCTATTGAGTTGATTCCAAAGAGAACTCCAACATTAAACATTTAAATTCCCCCTCCCCCCCCGCAAAAGAAAGAAATGGAGTTTGAGCTCAGCCATAAAAAAAATGAAAGACTGTGTTTCAGACTTGAGGTGGCAGCCTGTGGAATGACACAAAGTAAATCAATGGGAAGAAAAGTCTGGAGAATAGTAAGAATGTTGAGTTGTGTGGCAGAGATTGGAGAGAAGTAATATGAAATATGCTTAGAAAATTTGACTGGAGGCATGGTATGAGAGGCTTTCAATGCTCTCAGAGATTTTTCATTTTATCCCTGAGACAATGGGGAGCCACAGGATCTTCTAGAGAAGGAGAACAACATAACCACCTCTCCAATTTCAAAACATCATCTTGACAACTACATAGAGAATGGATTGGGGAAGTGGGAGACTTGTAGCAGCATGTGAAGCATTCCATAAGACATAGAACACAATTTAAATCCTAGCCATCATTACTGTTGCTATCAGGATGTAAAAAATGTGCAGTTAGTATCTGCTATGTTCTAAGGCATGTCAAATAGCAAACATAAAAAAGCAATACTCTCAAGGAGCTAACGTTTATAAATATACAGGGATATTTGCATAACCGTCTTATGCAAAGAAAGACCTATAGTTTACTATAAACATTCCTTTCAGATACCTCAAACTACTAAGGTATATTCAAATGGATTTTCCAAACCATAAATTATAGTGACATTTGTGACTTTTATGTGAAAATTGCTGATGAAAAGTTTAAGTAAAATAAATAAATCCTCAAGTTGTGAACAAAAAACATGAACAAAATGTAGAAACGGATCATGGTTGGTAGATAATAACCAGTCAAAGGATTCTAGCCACAATGTGCTTGCACTGTTCTTGTATCTACTTTTATGTAAATCTTATAACCCTCTGAGCAGTGTTCCCTGTTACTATCTAAAATAAAGATGAAGTGAATTTTCCCAGCAATATGAAGGCTGGCACAATATTCTCTAAACTCATTTTAAAGAATCAATATTTCACAAGTTATTGTGGCTCCATTTCTGTCTTCTTGACTTCTCTGAAATTAGAAGTCATTATACAAGACTTTCTCCTGGGGTTTTCTGATATCCTTGTTAGGAAACACAACTCTGAGCTGCAATCTTCTTGCACTTGTCACCAGTGAATTGTATGAGCTAACAGACAAAATACTGCTGAGAGATGGAGAAGGATCCCTTGGGTTGGTATTATATTTGGAATAGGTCATTAGCAAATACTCCTCATATGTTGATTTCAAAGTAAAGTTTACTTTTTTTCCCTAGTTCCTTCCCTTCTACCTATGGACTGGATTCTGCCAATACCACTAGTGAAAGTCTGATAGGATTTTATGTGTCAATTTATGCAGAAAGTTTTACTTATTTACTATTTACCTATTCTTTAAGATTTACCTGTTTAACTATTTACTCATTCCTTTGACAAGGTCACAAACTAGCTGGAAAGCTGGATTCCTAAAGAAACAGAGCATTTGTGGCAATATTCTCCTTCTTTGAATCAAAGGCATGAAAGGAGCTCTGGAGAGGGAAGGGAAATAAAAGACCAATATGTCACCAACATAAGCAGAGTTTATCCAAAATAATGCAATGCTTTACCCCTGTGATTTTTGGAGCACATGTGAACAATTCTCCAGGCAGTTTTGGAATGAATTGTGTATAAGTTTCAAAGTGTTTCATTCATTTATTTTTAAAATCCTTTTCAATCTCAAACCTCATAAAAACAAAATGAACATCTACATCTAAGAAACAGAACAGAAACAGAGGATTGAATATGAACCCATGAATCTCAGTCATGTACAGCATGCAGGTTTTCCCCTTCGTAATATACAAGGTATTCAATATGGAACTTTCAAAGTTGTCCTGATCATCTGTGGTTCCTTCAGGAATACCTTCAGATCTATTCTGCTGCATTGAAAATGACTAATAATCTCTTTTTGTTTGCTTGCATTCTTAGCAGATAAGTAAATACTCAGCCCTCTGTTGCCAACCCATCTCCACTGGAAGAAATGCATAGTGAAATAAAGCAAACTCCCACGTTAGGCATGCCCAAAACAGTATGCCTCATTCTTCATTATGAGCTCTTTGTTTCTCTTTCAGAAGGTGAGTAGAATACCTCATTAATGTTCCTCTGGGATCATAATTGGCTATTTTAAAATTTTATTTAGTATTTTTCCCCAGTTACATGTAAAAACAATATTTAACATTCAGTTTTAAAACTCTGAGTTCCTAATTCTCTCCTCTTCCCCCTCATTGAGAAGGAAAGTAATTTGATATAGGTTATACATGTGAAGTCATGCAAAATATTTACATATCACTCATGTTGTGAAAGAAAACATAGATCAGAAAAAAAACCTCAAGAAAAATAAAGAAAAAAGTGTACTTCAACATGTATTCAGACACTATTAGTTCTTTCTTTGGGATAGATAGAATTTTTCATAAATCTTTCAGACTTATCTTGGATCGCTGTATTGCTAAGAATATCTAAGTCATTCACAATTTATTTTACAATATTGCTGTTACTTTGTACACAGTCCATTTCACTTTGAGTCAGCTCATGTAAGTCTTTCCAGGTTTTTCTGAGAGCATCCTTCTCATCATTCATGATAGTATAAAAATATTCTATCATAATTGTATTCTACAATTTCCTTACCCATTTCCCAATGGATGGACATCCTATCGATTTCAAATTCTTTGCCAGCAGAAATGAACTGCTAAAAATATTTTTGTACATATAGGTCCTTTGACTTTTTGGTTTTTTTACCTTTTGGGGAATACAGGCCTAGTAGGGCTATTGCTATGTCAAAAGGTATGCATGGCTTCATAGCCCTTTGGGTGTAGTTCTAAACTGCTCCGCAGAATGGTTGAGTAAGTTCACACCTCCACCAGCAATGCATTAATGTCTCACCTTTCCCACTTTGCAGCCAACATTAGTGTTTGCATTTTCTGTCCTATTAACCAATCTAATAGGTGTGAGGTAGTACACCAGAATAGTTTTAATTTGCATTTCTTCAATCAGTGGTTAACTAGAGGGTTTTTTTTAATGACTGTAGATAGCTTTGATTACATCTTCTGAAAAATATTCACAACTTTTGATCATTTATAACTGGTGAATGGCTCTTTTATAAAGTTGACTCAGTTCTCTATATGTTTGAGAAATGAGACCTTTATTAGAGAAACTTGCTCCATTTTTTTCACAATTACTATTGTTAACTATATTTCCATTTCTATCATCCCCATTTATTCTATTCTCTCTCTTCTTTTACCCTGTCCCTCTTCAAAAGTGTTTTACTTGTGACTACTGCTCCTCCTATCTGTCCTCCCTTCTATCACCCTCCTTCTTTTACCCCATTCCCCTCCTACTTTCCCGTAGGGTAAGATAGATTTCTACACCTAAATGAGTTTGCATGTTATTCCATCTTTGAGACAATTCTGATGAGAGTAAGATTCACTTGACTTCCCATTACCTCTCCACTCCTATCCTCCAGTGTAAAAGCTTTTTCTTGCCTCTTGGATGCAAGATAATTTACCCCATTCTACATCTGTCTTTCTTCTAGTACATTCCTCTCTTACTGTAACAGCAACCACGCTGGCATACACAGGATGGCTTGTTAGTACAAGTTCTTGGATCTGCTTTTCTAAAAGGAAAGCAACTTCTGAGCAGGCAACAATCTTCTTTAATCACATACAATAACAGAGAAAATACAAATAGAAAAATAAAGACCAACAGACAGGGCTTCTACCTATCCAACCTTAAGCAATACATACATCACAGATCAACAGACAGTTCCACCTGTCTGACCATTACATACATACATAATTACTAAATAAAGAACCATCAACATCTGGGTTTTCAAAGCCAGGGGCTCCTTGCAGGCTACTTAGAGTCTCATCTAAATGTCTGGCCATATCATACATGCATTCTTCTCAGGAGTGAGCCCCAAAGAAAAACCTCATCTCAGAGTATATGTATACACTTTTCAGAGCCAGGAGGAATCACAACTTTCCTGCCTCAGGGCCTAATTAACAAAAGGTGTGAAACCTGTCAAGCAAACTCTCCCTTTAAACAAGTTCCTTCCCCAGTGGACTCCACTGTGAGGCCATTTAATGGGTGGGGAAGATCTTTAACTTCCATTAACATAACTCCCACGTGTGTGTACATATCATCTCTTCATTGTCAACTCACACTTATGCTCTCTATCAATATATAATCCTCCTAATTGTCCTAATAATGAGAAAGTTCTTATGAGTTATAAGCTTCATCTTCCCACATAGGAATATAATCAGTTTAACCTCTTTAAGTCCCTTGTAATTTCCTTTCCTGTTTACCTTTTCATGCTTTTCTTGAGTATGGTATTTGACAGTCAAATTTTCTATTCAGATCTGGTCTTTTCATTAAGAATGTTTACAAAATGTCCATTTTCTCCCCTGAAGAATTATATTCAGTTTTGGTCTGTAGGTGATTCTTGGTTGTAATTCTACCTCCTTTGCCCTCTGGAGCATCATATCCAAGACAACTGGTCCTTTAATGTAGAGGCTGTTAAATCTTGTGTTATCCTGACTGTACCTCCATCATACTTGAATTATTCCTTTTTGGCTGTTTGCTATATTCTCTCTCAATCTGGGAGCTCTGGAATTTGTTTACAATATTCTTGCAAGTTTTCATTTGAGGATCTCTTTCAGGAGGCAATTGGTGAATTCTCCCAATTCTGATTTTACCCTCTGGTTCTAGAACACCAGGGGAGTTTTCCTTGACAATTTCTTGAAAGATATGGCTAGGGTCTTTTTATTTTATCATATCTTTCGGGTAGTCAAATAATTTTTAAATTACCTCTCCTGAATCTATTTTCCAGGTATGTGAAATGATACATTTCACAACGTCTACTATTTCTTTTTCATTATTTTGGTAGTCTACTACAAATTATTATGTTCTTAAATGTATCATGAGAAGATATACTGGCCATCTGACTTCAAAATAATAGATGTTACATTGACCCAGGAATCAAACACACACAGACCAGTTATTTATTATGTGCCTACTATGCATCTATATCTCCTCACACCTATCAGATTGGCTACTATGACAAAAAAGAAAAATGATAAATGTTGGAAAGGATGTGAGAAAATTTGGAAACTAATATACTATACGTGGACTTGTGAACTGATCCAACAATTTCTGTAGAGGAATTTGGAAACTATGTCCAAAGAACAACCAAACTATGCATACACTTTGATTCAGAAATACCACTTCTAGGTCTGTATCTCAACAAGATTATAGAAAAGTAAAAAAGACCTACATGTGCAAAAATATTCAAAGCAGACCTTTTTGTGGTAGCAAAATATTAGAAACTGAAGATGTGCCCATCAATTGGGGAAATGACTAAAGAGGATGATGGCATATAGAGGTAATAAAATATTATTGTGCAATAAGAAATGATGAATAGGCAGATTAAAAAAAACAAACGTGGAAAGATTGTACAAACCAATGAAGAGTGAAATGAGCAGAACCAGAAAATCATTGAACTGTTATTAGCAACCTTGGGTAATGATCAACTATGAATGACTCAGTTTTTCTCAGCAACACAATGATCCAAGAGAAGTCCAAAGGACTCAGGAAGGAAAATTCTATTTATATTCAGATAAACAATTGATAGGTTCTGAATGCAGATCAAAGCATACTTTTTTTTCACTTAGTTCTTTGTGATTTTTTTTTTCCTTTTGGTCTGTTTCTTCTTCCACAACAGTAACTGATATGGAAATATGTTTTCCATGATAACACGTATACAACCTTTATCACATTGCCTCCCATTTTAGGAAAAGAGGAGAGGAGGGAAGTGGAGGGGAGGAAGGTAGAGAGGGAGAAAAATTTGTAACTCAAAATCTTGTTAAAATGAATGCTAAAAATTTTCTTGTCATATAATTGGGAAAAATAAAATATTTAAAAAAATGTGGCTGTTGATTTAAGGAGTCAACCTTGTTTAAAATTACATTTTCCATATTTGTGGTATACTGATATATTTATTGGTGGAAAATTTAAAAAAATAATACCATATTTAATTTTCATATAACAATTTAGGAAAATATTAAGCTACTAAGTGATTTTAACAACTACATATTTTATTCCAGAAATGAACAATTCAAAAAATTGAGAGATAAGCAGTATCAATAGCTAAAGATCAAAATAAGAATAGTTTGATGAAAATGAGTTACAATTTTACATAAAAAATATTCTTTTTAAGATGTAAATCTAATTTGTGTGTTTAAATTAACATCCAAAAAATTTGAAAACTTTTTTTAACTGTCTGAGCATATCATTTAACTACAAGATTCTTTGTAGTCTCACATATGTTTGGACTATAATAGAACTAAGGAATTTTTCAGACCTCAAAATGTTTCCTTTGTATAATACAAAGTATTATGTGATGAACACCATAGGAGTGATACAGTTCAGAGGAGGAATTATTTCAGGTGGTAAGGGAGAAGGATAATGACATTTGAGCTGGTTTTTAAAATCTGAGGTTATAAGTGACCAAGGATAGTGGTGAGAAGCAAGAGGTCCCAGCATTTCCCTGTGCCTCATCCTTACCACTAGTCAGAGGGACAATTTGTACAATGCACCACTTGGCTCAATTCTACAGCAAGCCATCCAGTTATCTAAAGCAATCACATACATATAAGGGTGTAAGTACAAAATGCATTTGGGGACTAGATTGAGGAATGTCTTAAATGTCTGACAAAGATAAGTTATGGAAGACTTTAGTTTAATGATGTAGTAAAACTGGCAATCTCTAAAGATAATTCTGATGGTAGTGTATAGGATATATGAATGGGGGGGCCGAGCCAAGATGGTGCAGTAGAAAGACTCACATATGCTGGATCCGAACCCACAGCCCATGGATTTCCTCTAAAAAGAACTCCCAACAAATTCTGGAACAGTGGAAGCTACACAGCAACACAGTGAAGGAGATTTCCATTCCAGAGAGCCCTGAAAAACCGATCCCAAAGGTCCATTGCGCACCCGATGGGAGTGGAGCACTGCCCTGCGCTGCCCTGGCCACGTGGCACTGAGAGGAGCAAGCAGATCCTAGCAGGCTTCAGGGATGGAATCTCCAGCAGCTGCGAAGTTCCCTCCACCCACAGACGTACAGGTCAGTGAGAGAGACATCTGGACGGACTGAGAGGGAGCGGGGTGTCTCCATAACTCAGGCCCCCTTGGGAGGCAGCAGCAGAGGTAGCAGGCAGCCAGAGGCTCCCAGAGGAGGCAGGAGTTTGGCAGCAGCTCCATTAAAGAAGGTCTTTCCATAAACTCCCTGAGGGAACTGAGCCTGGGAGGGGGCCCTGCCCCCACCTGAGAACCTGATTTAATCTTACCCTGAATAGCAGCCAGCAGGCTGCTGAAAGCACTGAGGCTGGGGAGCAGCATTTGAATTTCAGACCCCAAGAACTAGCTGGGTGGACCTAGGAGAGGGGGGAAAGGACTCTCAGAAGTCAAAAACTGGCTGGGAAAATGCCCAGAAAAGGGAAAAAAAAATAAGACCATAGAAGGTTATTTTCTTGGGGAACAGATCATTCAAGCCTTCCTCTCTGACAAGGAAAAAACTGCTTACCATCAGGTAAAGACATAAGAGTCAAAGCCTTTGTATCCCAAACTTCTGAAATAGATATCCAATGGGCTCAGGCCATGGAAGAGCTCAAAAAGGATTTTGAAAATCAAGTTAGACAGATGGAGGAAAAACTGGGAAGAGAAATTAGAGAGAGATGCAAGAAAAGCATGAAAAACGGGTCAATGCCTTAATAAAGGAGACCCAAAAAAAGTGCTGAAGAAAATAACACCTTGAAAAATAGGCTAACTCAATTGGCAAAAGAGGTGCAAAAGCCAATGAAGAGAAGAATGCTTTCAAAAGCAGAATGAGCCAAGTGGAAAAAGAGGTTCAAAAGCTCACTGAAGAAAATAGTTCTCTCAAAATGAGAATGGAACAGATGGAGGCTAATGACTTTCTGAGAAACCAAGAAATC